>OW203723.1:5119912-6319912 GCA_934045075.1 Yponomeuta sedellus | reverse complement strand
TTTCCGATTATCAGCGCGGGTAGCATTAGGTGTAGTAAGATGAGGTAGTGAAGGTGCTCAAATAATTTACTGAATCCTTTAAACTTTGTGGTGTGGATAATAAGATCACTATTTTCTAATCAAACTACTTCTTCTTTTGCTGCCATCTCCTGTCTGAGGTCGGCTATCATTGTGGCTACTTCATCCTGTGATGTTGCAGCTCAGGAGAGTGGTAAGTATATTAATTTCCACTACACCTTTTTAGGTTTTTACGTGAAGCATTTAAATTGCTCATAATTATTGTACTTACTTATAACACTTCTAATTTTACTCTTCTATTGCACTGACTTATCAGAAGCTTCGCAACTCGACACTATCTTTCATTACGTAAGATTTCCTAAGGGAATTGACTTGACCGTTAACCGTTTAATCAGTTAGTTTATTTATTTTCAATGGCACAGTTTTATAAGTTGACTTCGAGAATTGAAGAATTCGCCGCTTATCTTAAGGCTGTATTTCGAGGTGCAAGAGCAAAAATTGCATCTCACGCGAAGAAACCCGAGCCCTCTTATATAAGAGCCGCATTACGGTACCGCGAGTATTTATCACTGACACCGGCGGGTATTAATAAAGAACTTACATCCACATGACCTGTTCCTGGCCCAAGGTCTGCAGTCGTGCCCGGGTTTTTAACTCGTAGCCATTTGATTCATTTGACAAGTGCCAACGAGCTCATAGCACGCGAAAAACAACCTTACATTCCTGTGCTCCAGAGTGTCTTTCTCAAACTGTCGAACTCGAAATTCAAATTGCACAGCTGAGCGAAAAGTTATTGGGAACTCAAGCGAAAGAAAACGCTGCCGCTCGTAGGATAGAGTGAACATTTAACTGCAGTACCGTTCCACGTGTAAATATATGATTAAAAAAGAGGTGGACGTTATAAATAACGCGCGAATCAATACTTTTACACCCAATGATATTGGGGTCTTTTGGTAATTAAGGACATTCGATTATTACGAGGAAGAGACGATTCTGATAAAACAAAAACTGTACAAAGTAGCCCACTAATTAGGCAACATCAGAGTCGGTGGGAAGGCAATGAATGGAGATGATTTTACCAAAACAGGATGGGATACTGAGTTAGAGTACGTTGGCTACTAACTTTTGAACTACTAACTAAAGAAATATACACAGGTGCTAACTTCTGAAAATATGTAATGAACCATCAAACTCTGTCGCGTAAGGAATTTTAACGTAAATATGCCTGATAGATAGGAAGATAGTATTTAGTAGTATCAATATCAGGCAAGCTTAATTTTTCTACTTTCAGTCAGCTCAATACTGAAAGAATAAGGAACCGCCATAATAGCCGTTAAATACTTAGGTACTTTACATACAAACATACATAACCTCACGCCTGTATCCCAGAGGGGTAGGCAGAGATCAGGGACTGCCACTTGTCACGATCCTGACAGATCACCTTCGCTTCATCAACGTTCATAAGTCGTTGCATGCACGCACGCCGGTTCCGGGTACTTTTTATCTTTCCCTTTGCTAATACATCCCCTATTTGGTCGATGTAAGTCCGTCTGGGACGTCCCTTACCAGCCCTTCCACTCACATTCGCAATATATATTTGTTTCGTCAATCTTTCTTCCTTCATCCTCTCCACATATCCAAACCAACGCCAATTCCTTTCTCAATTCTAGTCACTACATCCTTTTTCAGTCCACAACGTTCTCTAATCGGACTATTCCGTATCCTGTCATTCAAAGTAACACTACACATACTTCTCAAGGACCTCATGTCAACTGCATTAATTCTACTTTCTTGCTTCTTTTGCCACACCCAAGTCTCGCTACCATACATAAGTGTAGGGACCAGCACGCCATTATGAATAGCCAATCTAGCCCTTTTGGAGATGTTTCGGCTGCACACAATGGAGTGCAAGGCACCGTTTACACAATTTCCCGCTTTTACTCTTCTTTCTATATCACCTTCACACTTTCCATCCCTCGTAAACAGGCTCCCCAAATAGACAAATTCTTTTACTTATTCCACTCTTTCGCCTCTAATTGTTATCTTGCACTCAGTCATTTCATCATCTTTTTCAAAGACCAGTACTTTCGCCTTACTCACATACATGTTCATACTTAGGTAACAAATCCCCATCAATGGGGATTTTCAATGGGGATTAGTGGAACAACCCCTTTCTTATACTATACTACCCCATGGGTCTGTGACATTACTAAAAGTATTGGCCAATATTGACAAGGGACAGAGCAGGTTTATTTGAAAGGGAGAGACCTATGCCCAGTAGTGGGCTCTATTTATAGACTGGATAGATAGATAATCGCAAGACTGCCACTAAAACCAGAAGAAGACTCCTTCTAAGAAACGCATAAACTTTCATCTAAGCGCCTATTTCCCTGCGTGTAAGTAAGTAGGTGTCGCGTTCACATATCGGATTATTTATTGCCATAAAAACCGTATCGCAGATCGCGGAGTCTCGCGACTGCGTTTCGGACACCCCGCGGAATGTGCGACCGATGACGTATCTTGACCATAACCGCCAAGGGCACCCTACAGTCGTTAACAACTTTATTATCAAAGAAATGGAGACCATTTTCGCGTGTCGCAGGTGCAAAAAAAAGTTGGTATAGCGAAATATTTATTACATACGCGAGGCATTGTCGTGGCGTGTAGGAAGTGATGCATGATCGCTCGCGTCGGATGGATGACAGTTACTTACCTATAGGCACCCTAGAGTGGGCGGGACGTTGACTTATTACTGTTGTAAGAGACAATGAAAGCGTTGCACGTGATTTAGGGATGGGTTTGTTTCAGGGGTGTCAATGTACAGTCAACTATGTACAGTTGACGCTGATCTGCCTTAATATTTTAGTCGCAGTCGCCCTTAACGTAACTGAGTAAGGTTTATGAGGGTAAAAGTTGACGTGATTTATGTTTCTAGAAATGTTCTGACACACTATATTTGATCAAAGGTACCTTCATAACCTGACGTTATTATAATATCAGGTACAAACCGAACGAATGTTAACAAACGAAAGTTGGTGTAGAAGCAAGAATTCTACACCAGTGTTGGCAAAAGCAAGAATTCGCTAACTAAAAGCCTCCGGTCGGGCCGCTTCGAATTAAGGATTATTCTATCCTATTGGTTCGGGCGTGTTCCTATGCGCACCAAATCCTGTCGTAATCCTGACGTTTGCGATAGTAATTAGTATGGAATTTGGCAGACGATTAAAATCTTCAGAATTTGGTGTGCTTAATAATCTGTGTAATTTTCTTTTTTTATATACTATAAAGTGTTCTCTATATAGATGTATACAGAAGAATTGATTGTACATATATAGATAGATAGAATACATTTATTGTAGTATTGGGTTGGCATGAGAGGGTATACTATGCCCAGCTGTCCGTTTTATTTGCGGGCTGATAGACAGGTGCTGAGCGTGATGACAGGAATGAGTTATAAATCTGTTAGTGGCTCGGGCCGTGGAAAAATTGTACTCTGTGGCACGAGTCTCTTCCTGCAACGCAAGAAGGTTAGGCCATACTCCACTACGGGGGGCAAGTCCGGGTAAGGCAGTGGCGGGCCTTACTCTCAGAAGTTATCAAGCCGCCTATAAGACCTCTGACATGGCTTAACGACTGTCCTTACATGACAACAACGGCTTAGCGGGCCTTGCGAAGCACGGAAGCTCGGATGGTTACCGATCCAGCATCTCACCGCGCCTGTTGTTGCTTAATCCAAGTGATTGATTCCAATCATTAGGTTCCACTAGGCCCCTAGCGCTTCGGATTATATAGTAATATGTGTCTACGGCCTTTTCCCACAAACATATTTGTACCTGTCATCCTGTCATCACGCTCAGCACCTGTCGACCACCTGGGCCAGCGCTCCGAATGCAAATGCTTCATTCACTTGCACTCTCGCTGCAGGACAAAGGGTTCAAACTCCATACAGGGGCAGCAACCAGCGCCGCCGTCGGCGCGTTTGACGCGGCAGTTCAATACTGGACCGAATACAATACGGAGGGAGCGGTGTGGCCGTGGACTTGGTGAAGAAATTCGGGAGAAAGGGGCAGGATTCTTTAGTCAATATTTAATATCGTACTCATATGTAATGTAGGGAATCGCGGAACGCGCCTTTTACAACCTAACGTAGGACGAGGTAACCTTGTACCTCAGAATTGCGGTATTTCTAAATTACCAAAATTAGAGTCTAACAATGTCGCAGCATCTAACAATGTTTGGATCCCAGTGTTTCATTTGATTACAAACATAAATACATACATACATACATACATACATACATACATACATACATACATACATACATACATACATACATACATACATACATACATACATACATACATACATACATACATACATACATACATACATACATACATACATACATACATACATACATACATACATACATACATACATACATACATACATACATACATACATACATACATACATACATACATACATACATACATACATACCTTGAAAACATTACAATACTCCGTTTTTGTTTAGACAGACTTATACAAATTCAATGCAACCACTTTTTGCTAATTTTGTTTTAGACAAAATGTTTTGGCTAGGGCCAGAGTTTGATGGTACAATTCTACCCCAAGCTCCTGTCACTGTGAACTTTGCGCGTGTCGACGTAGGTTTTGCATAAAACTATTCATTGCGTGCGTACGCGCACCCTGATGGACAATGGCGGCCATTTTGCTCTTTCACTCTTATTTTTCAGCTTAGAGCTTTAAGTACATGGTGCAAATTATTAAAAAAAGTTACTCCTTGAACTAGTCAACTAAAAACTTAAAAAACAGGCCATGCTCTTTGGTGATTTCTTGTTTTTAATTTGAGTATTTATTGAAACATATAATTTTATATACAGTAGCTATTCCACAGCTTTCCTTTTTGACATTAAAACCCTACTTATCGACAACAAACGACATTATACGCCCTACCAGGCAAAAAACACAACACTGTACAAGAAACAAAATGCCATCGACACATTTCGATAGACTATCTACAATCCGCAGCTACCTAAGCAGAGAAATATTTACATACGCTTGAAAAAAGGAACTGAGAAGCCACGCATGCTATAAGTCTCCGAGTAAATAAAATAAAGTGAAAGCCTAGCCTTACCCAGCCGTATTTGCGCGCTCGCACTATTATATTGTCAATTGCAGACCCCCGTGCCCTGTCCGCATCGTGGATACAATTACAAGATGTGTTCATTCCTACCGCAATCTGTCACACAAGTCCGGCCCTGGGGCTTATAAATAAAACAGATTTATTTTCGCCCGGACTTTGATTTTATTTATGGCCATTTTCGGCGCTAGGGTTAAGGTGAGTGCAGAACACATGGGGCTGAAATTAATCACATTGCGGTAGAATGTAGGCGTAGAAGCGCTCGTGGCCTAGTGAAAACCAGTGATTGAAATCTATCGCTAGGGTTAAGCAACAACAGGCGCGGTCAGGTGCTGGATGGGTGACCATTCCGTGACTACCGCTATTCTGAGCGCTTTTGTGTTTCGCAAGGTACGTTAAGCGCTTGGTGCCAGCTGGCAGTGGGTAAGCCATGGCAGATGCCTTATGGGCGGCTTGATAACTTCTGGCAATAAGGCCCGTCACAGTCTTACAATCCTCCTCCAACCCGGACTTGGGTCCCTTGGTGGAGTATGGTCTAATGTTCCTGCAAAGGAAGAGACCTGTGCTCCGGCATTGGGCACATACAACAATTTGATATCATCATATCATCTGGTAGAATTTACTCCTCATAGCTAATGTGTGTCTCAAGGATTTAAATGGTGTAATCAAATACCAATACTCGCCGATACGCACAACTCTACTTCATCTTCTTAAAGTGCCTCTCTATTACTGGAGGTTGGCAGTCAGCTCACATTACGGCGGTCTCTGTTCAGTGCAATTCTAAACAGCTCACTCCATGAACTCTATGAAATCGCGAAAAAAATGCAGTTCAACACCAAAGTTACCACTTGTATTGAAATTTGACAGTTCATATTTTTTTACGATTTCATGTCTTACTCATACTTAAAGTTAGTTCGTATTGACGCGTTTTTACACCCATTTTCGGTTTACACTCTGTATAATAGCGAAGAGTCTCTACTCTGCTCTAGTGTGGAAGATGAAGTGAATTTTATACACTTCTTCTACTTGTTAATATATAGGCTAATACACGTTTCGATGTAGATAGAAAAAACTTTAGATCTTGCATCTACGTAACGAGATGAATTATACAGCGTCTAGTGGCATTTTCACTCACACTAGATGGGTGAAGGGACCACTCGTACGCGGCAGTGCCTGGGACAATGTTTTCAGATGAAGTAGGCTTACCCAGCACCTATACCATCCTGACAACTTAGTCGGCTCACAGGAAAAACAAGTCAATACGTGTCTGGGGCATCATTTTTAGATGGAATAGCTCCAGAGTGGATGGATGAGATTCCACAATGGAACAGATGGAACAGCACCTACACCATCCTGACAGCTTAATGGCCTATCCCACAGGAAAGACAAGTCAATACGTGTTTGGGGCATTATGTTTAGATGGAATAGCTCCAAAGTCGATGGATGACGTTCCAGAATGGAATGGAAGGAATAGCACCTACACCATCTTGACGGCTTAGTCGGCCTAGCCCACAGGAATGACAAGTCTGTCGTGTCTGGGGCATTATTCTTAGATGGAATAGCTTCAGAGTGGTTGGATGAGATTCCATAATGGAACAGATGGAAGAAAGCCTCGAAGAAAATAACGGACCACAACCTGAAAATGGCTATAAAATCATGGGACAGAAGCAATCAGTTGTAAAGGAAATGGACGCACCGCGGCCGATTTAGACTGACAAAAAACAACGCTGCATATACTTTACTAATAAGATAATAATAAGAGAAAGGGAAAAAAAGAGCATGTCAATAAAAACGCAATGTACATAAACGTAAAAATAAAAATAAAAAAAAATAGTGTAGTTCGATTGAAGGCATAGTATAAGATAGTAAGTAAGATGCCTGTGTCGTACAATAACATCTACACGCGAAGAAATTAAACGTACTCTAAGAGATGTAAGGAGTACAAAAGGGAAAACAGAAGAAAAAGCAACCGGAAAGAAAAAAGGCACGGACCCAGCGTCTGCGGAAAACAGAGTACTTATTATTTAAAAAAAAATGGAACAGATGGAATAGCGCCTACACCATCCTGACAGCTTAGTCGGCCTAGCCCACAGGAGAGTGAGGTCAATACGTGCGGAGCCAACAAAGTCGAACTAGTTTCACGGTTCGGCTGCGATAATGTGTAAGCGCCTCAATGGCTACAGGGGAAACCTATCTGGACAGCGGCAGTAATAAAATCTCCTTCGCCGTGATTTAGCAAGCGACCGTGCGGTGTCTAATGCCCGCCACATGCTTAGACGGGGATTAAGACATCTGCCCAGATAGCTAGCAAGTTATACTGAGTTTCTTTGGACGTTATTTGCGAAATGGGGTAGTTGCGTTCAAATTTTGATTGAAATGACTTTATATTCTTTCTTTTTAAGGCACTAACCCGTGCTAAGGACAGCGATATCATTCCGATGTAAAACCTAACTGCAAAGTAGGTACTTGGGGCTGCAAGTGATACTTCAGCCAGATGTCGCTGCCTGTACGTATAGAGAGTATTGTAAAGAGGTTCGAAATTTTACTGATGCCAGTGAGTCGCCCATTAGCTCAGTTGGGAGAGCGCTGGAACGGATAGCCAGAGGTCGCGGGTTCGAATCCCGGCAAGGGTGGAATTGTTAGCCTCTAAATAGGTTTTTAAAATTGTCTCTTAGCACGGGTTAGTGCCTTAAAAAAAATATACTAATGGATGGTCCTTGTTTTAAGGCATAGAAAAACCTAGGTTGTTTTACCAAGAAAACTGTTTATCAAACGCGAATAAATTCGCAAGAAATGAATATAAAAATCAAATAAGTATGCATTATATTGTAAATCATTCCTTACGTGCAAGTTGTGACGCTATTTTTGTTTGCATCTGTGACAGACAGTACAGTTCACTCATTCTCATAAACGTCCCCCTGGAGGGCACAGGCCTTCTCTCAGAGAGAGAGAGTATAGGCTTAATTACCACTATAACCTTAATAAAAAAAAAAATTAAATAAAAAAATAAAAAATAAATTAAAATACTACGCATGCCCACTGCGGATTGGCAATTTCAAGCGCTGAAGTATTTGAACACCTTTGACACTCAGGTTTCCTCACGATGCTTTTCTTCACAGTTAACGAGTGGTATTGCTCCTATAACTTCACAAATGTACATAACTTAGAAAACAAAGTCATTGGTACATGTCCGTTCATTGATCTACCTACTGGGCTACGTCCGCTTCCGGTGTACAATAAAGAATCTTATTTTATCTCATCAAAGCATTAAAAAGTTAAAATTACTTTGCTAAATTCCGCCAAAATTTTTTTGCGAATTTAGCAAAGTAATTTTAACTTTTTTTGCTATTATGGATTTCCGCAAAGTAACGCCTGATTTTATACAATTATCTCATCACACTTTTGGCCAAGTGTACGACTGATTTTAAGCACCTCTAAACGAAATAAAAGTAAGCAATTCAGTAACACCTTGCTCCATATAAAATCAATCTTTTTGATAACAAAATAGGTACACGTCCGATGTTGCGTAGTCAGTTCACAAACGCATGCATTTCTCAATGGTAGTCAAGTATAACGAGATTTTGTTGATAAATAGGAGATTATAATTCCGACCAATTCACTCTCTGCACTATATCTGTGATCTGATTTGATCTACCTCTATGGCGACATAATGGTGTAACTACTTCGTTGTGGTACACTTTTTTTTACACCTTTATTATTATTAAGTATGTATCGTACAATGAAGGATCGATAGATAGAATAATTATTCTTTATTGCATGTACAGCAGGCACTACATTTTTTTTATATTCATGGACATATTACACAGATCTCGTTAGCCCTATACTAATTACAACTAAATGACTTGTGTTATAGGTGCTAACTCGACGATAGATTTAATACGATAAATACATAGATAACATCCAAGACCCCAGACAAACTAGAAAAGTGCGTTTCCTAGTTTGATTCGGCCGGGGATCGAACCCGATCGAAAGTTTGGTTGACTGTAAAACCGAAGGTTTCGGAGATCGAAACCTTCGGTTTTACAGTCAGCGTGCCAATCCGCTGCGCCAGCGAGGCCGTCTAACATAAGAGACTTAAAAATAACAATACAATACAAGTGGCGTCATTATTACCAAAAGTAATTTCTTTTCAGACGACCATTGATGGAAAAGAAGAAACGGAAACTCAAAGAAGGAAAACATCGTAAGGAAACCTGAGTGTCTGAGGTGGTCAAATACCTCAGCGCTTGAAATTGCCAATATGCGGTAGGCACGCGTGATAATTAAGCCCATACTTTCTCTCTGAGAGAAGGCCTGTGCCCCGCAGTGGGACTTTTATAGGCTACATAAAAAAAAATTGTACATAAAAATCTGGTATTTCTCAACTCTTAATAAGGCATGTTTTTTTTATTGGTGGTATGATTTTTTTATTGGTTTTGGACTCTATTTCAACGTGATAAAGTTCAATTTACCGTGGGAACTATTTTTCCCTTGCTCACGTAGGGGTAATGACTCACGATGCTCATTAAACGTCGGGAATTAAGGTTCGGGAGTTAGGTTTTACTTAAAAATAAACAAATAAATGCATTGTCAGCTTAAGCAGCGGTGTTGCCTGTATATCACGGAAAACCGACAAGATTACATTACGCCTTTTAACAAATGAAAATTACATAAAGATGAGAAGTTATAGATTAAAAGTTGTTACCAATGACAAACTCTAAAAATTTACATGTTACAGAAATTGCGCTATGCTTCCTATAGCGCTTACCAGTAAAGTATGCTGATTAGGAGCCCCTTTTTTGTTGTCACGGAAGCACCCAAGGCGTTTGGAGTCGGAGTAGGCTTAGTGCTATACATTACCCAGCTGTCTTCGATTCTCATATGTTCTCTTCGCATTTAGAAATAGAAAAATAAGGAAATTTATTATTTATACGAACATCTTACATCCTTCAGTAAGTACAAACATTATTTTTACAGGTAGGTAATGTGTGACAAAAATGTATGTTTATTAATATATGACATGTCGGAAATAAAACTAGCTCACTCTGTACTATGATTTTCGACGCCACCTGCAATAGAGTTATTAAGCAACCCAAACAAAACGTCATTATTTTGTTCACTTTATGTAGGTAGGTACAAGCAAAAAAGGTCGTGAAGTCTATTTAGAATAGAAGTTTGATTTTCGAACGCACCTATGACGGGCGGAACTACTTGTCATCTGTCAGATGAACTGAAAGATTGCTCTCTTGTTTCTTGCTTGTTAAACGTATGATTTCCCAAAATTGTGTGGCAATTAGATTGCCGGGCTTATATCTTCGCGTGAAGTGCAAAATAAGTTCAGGGACGGATCCCAGTGTTTTTGTTGTCCGGCGACAGATCACCCAAAATATTGTCATTTTGTGAAAACGTGGTGCCGTGAAAGTGCACTGAAGGTAGGTAGCTTTCTGGGGAAAGAGCTCTTGGGATAGACGGGGAAGTCTGGGGATCCCCAAACCTTACAGTGCACCTATCCCGAATGGCGCCGGCTGCCAAGTCGAGAGGCGTCGACGAAGACAGACTTTGTAAGTGCCCTGTTTTCTCATTAGTTTTTAAGTATTAGTATTTAGGTGGGTCCTATACCCAACAAAGCCCTCCCGCCATCTCCGTTTGGGTCGGCCACGTTTGCGATATCCGTCGCGTGGAACCCAGTGCGAGTCCATACGGCTTACGTAGCCATAATAGTTATAAAATATTCATCAACGTAAACATTGATTGATATTTTTAACTACATTGAAATCAACGTTAGGTAATGCCATTAAAAAACAATGTATTGACTATTAACCTAGATCATCGAAACAAAAACATAGATCCGTTTCACAACTAAAGATTCGACGTTGCGTTGCGCTTAGAACTTTATCAATTAACTATCTCATTAGAGGGGAAATCGATGGTGCACGCAAATATTGTTCACATCGAAAACTTTACGAAAGATCGTGTTTAATGTTTATTGAATAATTAATCATTTGAAACAAAGATATGTTTCAACAGAAAGACTCCCTTCCAGCGCAGGATTGCAGAATTTCACAATGTATGATTTTTTATTTACGTATCGATTTTAAAAAAAAACTGGTTTATCATAGATTACCTAAAGTATCTTTTAACTGGGCATAGTTAAATCAGAAACCAGAATAAGGCTCCAAAAAAATAATTAATAATGACCACCTGTTAATAATTATTCATCAGTTAATAATGATTAGAATGTTTTCATTCTTATGCCGTCTTTGTCTAATTAACTTATCACAAGGTATCTTAGTTCAAGAGGGTACTTCTTACTGACTACGCCCAAGCCCAAAAGGGGTGATGTAATTGGCTCGTATGTATGTATATTTCATGTTTGTCCGATTCTATGATCCCTTATAACTCCTTAACCAACTGACAGATTTCTACAAATAACATTTCAATCGATTCGCTGTATTTGCAGGAGTTTCATAGGGTATGTGAAATCAGCATAGATTAAACGGAAATGTAAAAAACAACAAGAAAAAGACAAAAATAAAAAGTGAATTAAAAATAACCAAGTTCAAAATGGCGAGGTACTTAGCTTGGTCTAATACTCGTAGTTCCACCTACTTAATAGTTCCTCTGTTTTATTAGTTAATGCTCAGCAGTCGGGTTGTTAAATATTTTTTAATTCTTATGGCATTAAGTTCGCCGCATTGTACAATTTTATGGTGCAGGTTAAAGTATTAATAATAATAATAATAATTCTGTTTTTATTTTTTTTCCAATTTCACAAAATGTATCAGCGCCTACTACCGCAGCTAAAACTGATCATACCAGACGTAATTGAATAAATCGAACATTTCAAAGTACAGTGCTACACAAGAAATAAGTCTCGCGGATGTACCTGCGCTGATGACCAAATTTTGGATGTGCGGCTAGTTGATCGACCAATCAGATAGTTTCATTTATGGCAGGCCGCGCACCTTTGTTGCTATTGGTTGATTCAACGTCATCGATGCAGGTGACTATTAGTTCGACAATATTAGCGTGAGCGAAATAGGTAGCGCTACTGCAGCAATCAATTCTGCACCTTAACCCTATCGGTTAAAGATCATGTTGAATGTAAGTACTTATAGCTTCAAGTACTTTCGTTACACTTCTTCCTAGTCTGCGCGAACGTAGATTCCCGAAGGTACTTTTATGATGTGTAGTACTGTAAAAAGAGATGCACAAAGAAACGGTACAGTACTGGTGTACAAACATTTGTCAAAGCACAATTTGTCAAGATTAATGAGTGAGATACCGGCGCAGTCAGTGACACTTTATAGTCGGCAGTACGAGACAAAAACGCAGACGATTCTTTTTACTTACTCTTTGTTTGAATTTGTGGATCTTGTGTGCTTTACTTTTAAGATCCAGTACCGCTGAATATCTGTACTCAACTAAATATGGTTTTACTATTTCGTATTTATATGCATAAATCTGGAGTTGTAGCAATACCACTCGCCAACGTGCAGGAAAACATCGTGAGGAAACCTGAGTGCCTTAGTACATACCTTCGGGCTTGAAATTGCCCATCCGTGCTGGGCACGCGTGGTGATTTTTTTTTGCATCTACGTAATGATATGATTTATACAGCGTCTAGTGGCATCTTCACTCACACTAGATGGGTGAAGGGACTACTCCGACGCTGTAGTGCCTAGGAAATGGTTTTATAGATGGTGTAGGCTTGCCCAGCACCTATACCATCCATCCATCAGCCTAGCCCACAGGAAAGACTAGTCAATACGTGCGGAGGCAACCAAGCTGCGGGTTTCCTCACGATGTTTTCCTTCACCGTTAGCGTGTGGTATAGGGCCTACAAATTCACAAATGTACGTAACTTTGAAATTAAACCAAGTCATTGGTACATGCCCGCACTCGGGATCGAACCTGGGACTCTCGCTTGCGAGTCCATGGTTCTACCCACTGAGCTACCACCGCTGTGATTAAGCCCATACCTTTTCTCCTAAAGAAGGCCCGTGCCCTACGTAGGACGTATAAAGGCTGCATTGCTATGCATATGGATAAAATAGTCAGTATGTTTAATGTTTTGTCTAACTTTTGCTGTAATAAAAGTGTTTTCTTCTTCTTCTTCTAAACTTTAGTTGTAGCTTCATTGCAGTAAGAATGTTATTGTAAAATGATAAAAATGGCAAAAGTTTTAATTATATGAATGTAGAATTGAGAAAGGAATGTTGCGTTGGTTTGGACATGTGGAGAGGATGAAGGAAGACAGAGTGACAAAACAAATATATTTTGCGAATGTGAGTGGAAGGGCTGGTAAGGGACGTCCCAGACGGACTTACATCGACCAAATAAAGGATGTATTGGCAAAGGAAAAGATAAAAAGTACCCGGAACCGGCGTGCGTGCATGCAACGACTTATGAACGTTGATGAAGCGAAGGTGATCTGTCAGTATTGTGGCAGGTGGCAGTCCCTGGTCTCTGCTTACCCCTCTGGGATACAGGCGTGAGGTTATGTATGTGTGTATGTTTTAATTATATGCTTTTTTAATGCACTAACACGTGCTAAGGACAATTTAAACCATTAGGTCACTTGGGAGAGCGCCGGCACGGTTAGCCAGAGGTCGCGCGTTAGAGGCCCGGCATGGGTGGAATTTTTAGCCTTTAAATAGGTTTTGTAAAATTGTCCTTAGCACGGGTTAGTGCATTAAAAAAATCATATAATCATGTGGGTACAGCGATATCATTCCGATGTAAAACCTAACTGCAAAGTAGGTACTCGGGGCTGCAAGTAATGCAAATTACTTTAGCCAGATGTCGCTGGCTGTACGTAACACAGAGAGTATTGTAAACAGGATCGAAATTTTACAGATGCCGGTGAGTCGCCCATTAGCGTAGTTGGAAAAGCGCTGGCACAGATAGCCAGAGATCGCGGGTTCGAACCCCGGCATGGGTGGAATTTTTTGCCTCTAAATAGGTTTTTAACACAAGAATTTAATGATTTCCTATTTGTAGGTGTAAGATCGCATATCTCTCCTATACCTAAACCTATTCGATTTTAATATGGCGATCACGTTTCTTATTCCCACTTTAAAACACATAATTCCCGCAAATTCATTTTGGTAGCCAAAACCGTAATAAAGATAACCATCAGGACATTTATGACCTGAAAGCTCGTATAATCACAAAACGTATCACGCTTCAACAAACTTAAAATTGCAATTCAAAGTGCAAAGTTACGACTTGAATTATTCCGAAAGCTTTAAGGATTCTTGTATCGTCGAAAACCTTGCTGGTACAGTTAACAAATCCCTTTGCGGCAGACAAATATGAGAACAGTCCCGGTCCACACCTCATCAATCTTAAGACTTTTGGAACAAGAAATCTAAATGAAATCAAATATAATGGAAGCTTTTGGTGTATTTTTCTGGTATGTGTACAATAAACAGTTCTAATCATCATCATCAATGCATTATGTCCCCACCGAGGGGCACGGGTTTCTTCCCTGAGGAAGGTATAGGCCATACTCCACCACGGGGGTCAAGTCCGGATTGGTGGAGGCTTGCAAGACTAGTGGCTGGTCTTACTGTCAGAAGTTATCAAGCCGCCCTAAGCCCTCTGACGTGGTTTAAGGACTGAGCTTAGGGACTGAGTTTAACAGTTCTAATACGTAAATAAAACCGTTTCTATACGGATTTATGCTCGTTTATTACATTTTTACAATTTTCCGACGTTTCGGCACTTTTTCAGGTGCCGTGGTCCCGGATGACTGGTCCTCCAAACAGTTTTAGCAGTCAAACTGTTTTAATTATGTCTACTGCTCGTGTTAACCTTAGAAAATACTATAGTTTTAATACAATAATATAAAATAAACTCACGCCTGTATCCCAAAGAAGGAGGCAGAGACAGGGTATGTCACTTGCCATGATACTGAAAAATATCTTACTGTTTTATTTTATTTAGGGTACAAACTTCCGTGCTTCGCAAGGCACGTTAAGCCGTTGGTGCCGGCTCATGTAATGGCAGTCGTTAAGCCAATTCTCCACCAACCCGGACTTGGCTCCTGTCGTGGAGTATGGCCTAACCTTCCTGCGTTGCAGGAAGAGACCCGGCCCCAGCAGTGGGGATGTACAAGGGTTGATATCGACAGGGTACAGACAGTCATACAGAAAAACTATAAAAGGTTATTACAAAAAACATATTATTGCAATCTAAGGTAAAGTAGTGATTATTACAATCCTACGATCTTAAACCTGGGACTAAATATGGCATTTATGCCGAAAACAGCCGTTTTTGCTATTTATAAAGCAGCGGCTAAAATATAACATAAACATTACATAACATTTACATACAAGCACATACATTGCTTCTGGCGCCACACTAGGATACCCTGTGTCGTGGGAACCAGAAACAACGACATCACAAACATGTAAACATCCAAGACCTGGGCTTTTTTTTTCATTTGCCTCTTGCATGGTAGGCAGACGCGCTACCGCTACGCCACAGATGTCGTCAAATACTAAAACTATATAAATACTAATATTATAAAAGTATATACTACTAAAGTAGTCATTGTTATAATCCTGCAATCTAAACCTGGAACTGTATATGGCATTTGTGCCGAAAACGGCCGTTATTTACGTCAATGCTATTTAAAACGCAGCGGCTAACATTGCGGAAGTTATATTCTGAATTGAATGTAATTTTTAACATATTTTTTTTTGAAAAACCTATTTTTTTTTTACTGAACTTAATGTCAATTTTCTACGTGAAAATCAATTTTTGATTCCATTTCTGAGGCCTGAGTTTTTTGGCTGAGTTTTAAATTGGTTAATTAAAGTCACTTTTTATATCAACTGTACATTTTCAAGGGACGTAATTTTCCCTCTACTTCTTAATTGAGTCCTAGGTTTTTCGCCCAAGTTTTACATTGGTTCATTAAACTCACTTTTTATATCAACTGTACATTTTCGAGGGACGATTATGTCTTTGAAAGTTTGGGTTCACAAAATGTCTTTCACCATTTTATTTTTATTGAAACCTTTTGGAAATTATACTTCATAAACCATTTAGTGGAACACAAATGACGCTACGTAAAAAACAACATTTATTATTAAATCGCAGGTACGGATCCTTCGGTTCCTTGACCCGATGTTATATAGGGACTTTTGGCTGAGGTCAGTGTTTGGACTGACAGGTATGTAGACCATGAATAAAAGTTCTTTGACCAACTGAGGGTCAGTAACTTGTTTCGGGCACCCATATGTCAATACGTGGAAGACCTTATTCCCCATTATTGTGATGATCCAGCGAAGTGGTGCAGAAAGGATTTCAATCACACATTTTGTCTCTATTACAGTTTGTACAGACATTATGCCAGTCTAGAAGTGAGCAAATCATAAATACTATGAAATTCCTGCACCATCGTTTTCGTCGAGTTGTCCCTTCGCTCATCGAGTGCGAGTCTTCACTCACACTAGTGCCACTGGACGCTGTATGTATATTGCGGTATCTGAGTGGTCCCTTCACCTATCTAGTGTGAGTGCATCTAGTGTACAGCGTCCAGTGGCATCTCCACTCACACTAGATGGGTGAAGGGACCACTCGGACGCTGCAGTGTCTGGGACATTATTTTTTTAGACGGTGTACGCTTGCCCAGCACCTACATCATCCTGACATAATATGTAATAGCTACTATATAATAATAATATATAATAGCTACTACGAGTATACGTAATAGCTACTAGACCCGCCAAATTTATAAGACCATCGCAAATCATTAAAAATTACTTAAGAACAGAACATGAAACAAAATTCAATAGAACAAAAACTTTTCTGACAATTCCCTAACTCGCAGTAATTTTCAAGTAAAAACTAATCGACCAGCGGCCTCTTAACTTGAAGCGTAATTTAAGCATTATTTGTTTACGTAACGTGAGGTCGATTATCGTGAACTGAAATCGCAATGAAAGTGCAAGGCAATTTGTGCGTTGCCCCGATTTGATCAGTTATAAAATTAACGAGCTTACATTATCGGATGCAACAAATTGATTCTTTTTGGATACGGAGGTTAACCCTTTAACAGGCACTTGTATTATAGTAACCACCTTAAATTGAACCTTATGACATTGAAATAAGTTCCAAAAGCAATGAAAAAATTATAATAGCTCTACTCGTTTTAGGTTACGTTACGTTATATTAATGGTTAAGTAACTTTTACTTTTGTTTTATGTTAAAATACAATTAAATAAGGTATCTCTGATTAAGGTTATTAATATGATATCGTTAAATTTATTATAAAATTAAATTTTACTGGAATGAAATTAATTTATTGTGATAAAACATGGGGTACATAGATAGATAGAATATTTTTTATTGTACACAGAAATTACAGTAACAGAAATTATATAAAAAATATAGTACAAATGGCGGCCTTATTACTAAAATGCTTACATTGAAATCTCTAGGTGAAATCTCTCTTGAAATCTTTTCAGGTTTATACACTTATTTTACTATGTGTCCTAAACACATAATAATCCTAGCAACAAAGTAAATATATACTGTTTATAAAATAAACTAGCTTAATGTATTCTCGTACTATCTCACTTACTTTTTAAAATAGTTAATGAGAAAGGCTTAACAGTATATGCTTCATACAATATTATAAAAAACAAAATATTGCTTTTTATTTCGCTTCACTTTGTGACAAACATGTATTGCGCATTGAAAACGGATTGGTCAGCATAATATTTCATGCAAAACTAATTTAATATTACGTTCCACTACTATTAATACCATAAAATCCAGTTTAAGACACAAGATAAATAGAAATGAAATGAAATGAAAATGTTTTAATCAAAGTAGCGCAGATACTGCGGCTTAATGAACGTTTCCATTTCAAAATCTAGATCATTAGAAAATAGGCGGACTATTTTCTAACATCTTTTTTGACGCCAGATAAAAGAAGAAAAGAGGTCTGCACGTTTGTAGCAAATGACAAACTCTGGTCTCTGTTTATCTCTCTAGGATACAGGCGTTTATGGGTCAATTTCAACAAGTGTGATTTTTGACTCATTTCGGTTGACTTTTTTATCTTAATGTATTTCCCGGTTTTGAAAGTCTTAGTCTGATTCTCATTAACGTATTATTGTCATACTTGAACAGCATTATCATACTGTACATATTTAGGTAGATATTGAGCATAAAAGTTTAGTCATCACCGAAATGAAACGAATGCCCACCGAAATGAAAGAATCGACACCGAAATGAAAGAAAAAAAGCACTAAAATGAAAGATGTGCACCGAATTTCAAATATGCCTATTTACAGTATGATTCTAGTGGAAGTAGTGGATTTATTTATTCTAGGGTATACTTAGTCAACATTTTTTAAAAAAACTGGAGGCTGAAAGAAGTCTATTTTTTAACTATTTTTTACTTGTCATATATTTTAGCACACACCTTTTTTTTGCTAGGCCATATCCATTTTGTAAAAAACGTAAATTTCGGCCCACCCTACTAATTAATATTTTACTGTCTAAAATATCACTCGTATTTCCGCCCAAAAATAATAGAATTTGGCGGAATAAGTAAAAGGAATAAGATATGATTAAACATTTATTACGCACCAATCACCGCACACTTTTAAATATATCAAAATTTTACACAGCAAACAACGTTATCACAATAACTTTAGGTACATTAATTTTGTCACGTGTTACAATTACACATTATCCTCCGTATTAATTAAAAGTTGTACAGCTTTAATATAGTGTGTATGTGTGTAGTGTGTGCTCTGTCCCGTTCCACCTTTTTCATATGAACTTTTATTATTTAGAGGGTAGGAGATCAAATTGTTACATTAGATTTATAATCTTCTGCTCACAAGATATGCATTCAAAAAGTAAAGTAAACCGACAAAAAATATAATATTCTCATTTCAATTATTATATAATATTCCACGCAGACACGCAGTCACACAAACACACAGACACACATTGACTTAAAACTGTCAATTTATACTAATGTTGAAAGTTTGAAGTCAAACAAAAAAACGTTAATTCGGGCCTTATGCTGTCACTGTGCGCGCTAATCGAAATATACTACAAACTCTAACATACGAACCTTTTGTTGCCGATGGGCCGTAGTACTTAGAAAATGTTGTTCTTCCTCCTTACAATATTTTTTGGCAGAAGCATCCTATATAGAAAACACCGATTTTAAATAAAAAATACACCGGATTGTTACCCAGTAAAAATACACCGTGATGAAAAAAAATTCACCGAAGTTAATAGATCTTACACCGAAATGAAACAGATTTACACCGAAGGAACCGAAATGAAAAAAGATAACCGAAATGAAAGGGTTTTTCATTTCGGTTGACAATTTAGCTACACCGAGTCAACCGAAATGAAAACACCGAGGCATGATTTTTTAACAAAAACACAAATCACTAGTTACTGAGCCATTGCCGGTTTTATTGGAATACTACACTCAAAAAATCCCGCAAAAAGCCATTGCCTTTAATCATAATGAAAGTTAAAAAGACACACAGAACAAAAGTAGACCGTACACCGATTTTAAAGGATTTTCTTCGTGACGCACCGATATGAAATACTCACAGTTCTGGCGGGAACACGAAGGCAAATCTAGAGCATCTGTCCGTTGAGAACGCCGAAGCGAGACTGGCCACGGAGGCTAGGAGCAGCGGGGGGGGAATGCCGCTTTACTGGGCGAAGTTGTACTTGATTTAGTTTAGCTCACCGAATTTATGGAATTTCTTGGGACACTTGTGTTTTGACCTTCTGCTTTCTCGTTTGTATTGTTAAATGAATTAAAAACCCTTCAAGCGATGCCTTACCTAATTACTAACAACCTTATATAAAAGTTAGTCCATACATTTTACTAGTTTTTCTTTGGAAGGTCATATTCCAAAGCAAACGGGAGCTGGGACAAGCACCGAACTTAAAATTTGAGGGATTGTGATTTTTTATAAAATATTTCTAAGTGTCTCAGTAAAAATATATAAGTGCACGCGTGTAGGTACCATTATATTCTAGACATAAAAAAATATTAGGACACAATTAAAACGATTAGCACTACCGTTTTCAGCCACGCCGCGAAAATTTTCTCCTGGGAAATTGACCCTTATGTACTGTAATGCTGACTAAAGAGGAAATTAAACTCGAAATTCGATATTTTCTGACGGTTTTCCTCTACGATTTAAAAGGGCCAGTGGGTTATTACGTTAATCATGAGGCAGATCGCACGAGGTATGTGTTTAGCGCACAATAATTACGCCTATGCAATTCGAACTTAAGGATTTCGGTGAAAATGTGTGGAAAAAAAGTCATATAAAAGTTCATTGAACCGTGAAAGTTCATTGAGCATGGGGGCTAAAAATAACTAACCAAACTTAAGGTTGCTTAGGATTGCACAAAAGCTTTACAAACTTCCCTTTTTCTTTTAAGATAAAGAACCTTTTCGAGACTATCAAAAGCATCAACTGAGTTGGTTACCTCTTTTGTTGTTATATTATATTGGAGAGCTTTTGTTTTTTCTCAACAGTGACATCCTTCATGGGCTGTATAGATTAGATAGATAGATATCTAATATATAAAATTGTGTCACATCGTCAGTTATCGAACTCTGCCGAAACTGCTTCACCAATTTCTATGAACTTTTTTGTATATCAGAGAATAGGTTGTAGGCTAATTAATATGGCAAAACTACACTTGCCGCGTTAACTAGTACCTATATACATAGATAGAGCTTTTGTGAATTCATAAAAATAGAGCATACATGCTCTACTTGCGATAGGTATTGCTCTGCTGCTTCGATTTGAATATTCTGCATAGTTAAAAACATAAATAAATATGTATTGGACCACTAGAAGAGCAGAAGCAAAGAAAACAATCTATAATAAAAGAGCAACTACAAATTCAAAGCCTTATTTGACCACAGGCTATCGCGAAAAGCTTTCACACTGTTTGTACAAAAGTTGTGTACTTTAATTGCCTCTGAGATAAGCCCATTATAAAGTACGACCGCAACAAAAACATTCTTGGTAAAAAATATTCCAAGTCCCGCGTGTATTTTATGTTAAATTAATTTAAATCTCCATGTATGCATTTTTTAAGAACAATTTTAATTAACCATACTTAGTAGAGTTTTATTTACTTACTATGTATCGAATATCATTTAAACTTTGCTTGGCACATTTTAATAAGTAGAAAAATATTCAACGATTCAGAATACGATACCTACTGCTAAAAAATCCTTCGCGCTGGGCCCTATCGAGTAACTTTATTTATTTTCTATTTTTAGGGTTCCGTTACCAAAGAATACAAACGGGATCCTTTTACCTTTATTTTTTTAAAGTGATAAAAATAAAACAATAAGGGACATGCCCTCTCTTTCATTATTTCTGCATTATGTCCTTTCATTTAAAACTGTTTTGTTAGTTTTTACTCTATTGTACTAATGCTAATACGTACAATTGTACAATTTGATACAATTATTATATAGCATACTTAAAATTTATAAAATATTAATAAAAACCAGTCAAGTTCAAGCACGGAACAGCTAAGGGTACCGAACTGATTGAATAAAAAAGTCATTTTTGTAAAGTACACTACATCACATAACCTCGCCTGAATCTCGAAAGAGTAGGGAGAGACTAGAGTTTGCCACAAGCCACGATGCTGATAGACCTCTTTTGATTCATACACATTCATTAGTCATTGCATACACGCACGCTGGGTCCGGGTACTTCACTTTTCCAAAGTAAAAACATAATATTGCGAAACTATCAGTGCCCATTTTTTACTACACTTGGGTTCCACAATCTATAATAATAACAATATTTATTTCCAGAACAAGTCCAATCCATCCTAATCATAAACACACACAATAATAAAGTAACTTATAAAAGTAAATTCCATTCAACAGTTCACAGTTCTATGGTAGTGTTATATACTTCACAATAATACTCGTAGTTTATTTTTATTGCTAAATACAATGCTGCGCCATCTACTGGGCAACGTGGAAACTATTTGACTGAAACACTTTAACTGTGACTCAACTTGGCTTATGCTCTACCGTGACTCCTGCTAAGATCGGCCTCACTTAAATTTGTGTTTTAATAAATATTCTGAACACAAAGCTTTTAAAGCTACTTGAATTTTAAATAACTATGGTAATTTAGATATATTTTTTTTAAATTTGTGGCTTTTTTGTTTTGATTAAAGTATCCTCTAACGACGCCTATGTCTTACGTTTTTTTCCGAAATACCAACTAGAAATGAAAATGAAAGCAATTTTTTTATTATTATCTAAGTTTTAACTCACTAGACTTAGTTTTCCCAATGACAGTACCCTCGGTTGTTGAGAAGTGCAAAGGCCATGGGCTTCCAAGGCTCTGGGCCTTTTTTTGTGATATTGATCAATTGGTCTCCTATCTAATACTTCATAATGTAACATGCTTATGATAGGCGCTTTACTAATTTTTAAAGCGTATTGTGTACCGGATAAAATAAAATTAATTTGTATTATTACTATTTGTTACCGTATGAAAACGTGATGCGCCTTTGTGTGCGAACAATAATAAAGATCATTACGAAAAGGACAATATTTCCTTATATTGCAACAGTCAAGCGTCGGGTCGCTGAAACGGCGCTGTAGCCAACTCACGCGTGCATTACTCGCCGTGTTACAACTGTGAGCAATCGACACCCACGACAGGGAAATATTGTATAGCGTGCTCTAATTTTGCAACACATTTAGATCAGACACAGGCCAATTGAGATAGAGTTTTTGAGTTTGCGTGAGTTTAAATACCATTAAACATTAGTTTGCAACAGCTGGAAGTGAAGCAATAAGTAATTGAAATTTTACTTACTTTCATTCAGCTTACCTGTCAATCAATCAGCCGCCACTCATCCACCGCAAGGCAGATTATTGGCAATGGCTAAATGAGGATGGCTGGGAATAGAAAGAACTGGCGTACCTTAGGGAGAACTATCCCTAGCAATAAACGAGTATGAGCTGTATGTCCCTACGGCGGGAGCACGGTCTCTTCCTGCATAGCAGGAAGAGACCCCCATACGGGGGCCAAACCCGGGTTGGTTGAGGATTGTAGGACAATGGCGGCCCTTACTTTCAGAAGTTATCATGCCGCCCATAAGGCCACTGACATGGCTTATTGACTGTCAATTCATGACAGCCCAACGAATTAAAGTGCCTTGCGAAGCACGGAAGCGCTCGGAACGAATATATAAAAATATATTGGTTCCATAATAGGCCTGATTTAGAATTATTGCGTGTACAATACATGCAATAATTTTAAATTAGTCCTATGAGGCTTGAGGGTCTTTTATTTAAGATGAGCTTTGAATAGTCCTCAAATAAAAAAAAAATTAAAAAATATTACACAGATCTCGTTAGTGTTATACTAAGTACAACTTCATGACTTAATATTAAACTTGCATTATAATTATTGTTAGATACAACAACAGCTTACAACTGATGCGTGTATTGCATATCTTATAACAATTTAAGAAACAAAAACCAAATACCATGTAGTAATATTACTGCACTATACGAGTACGAGTTTATAGTTTTATTATAATGGTTTTAATCCAGTCTAGTTTTAAAATAGTTTACTAAGTCTGTACTAAAGACGAATCAGAAAGTTTGTTCCACCCAGGGAGGAAATGTTTTCAGAAAAAAATAAACAAAAAGTTGGAAATAAACTATTATCTGGGTGCAAGCAACCCGCTTGCGCACAGATAATAGTTATATTCAAGTAGAGAGTTAAGTAGGTATGTTCAAAATGATAAATCCCAAACTTTTTTTATGTCAGCCTAGAGAATAGCAGCAACCCAAATTCTTTCCGCGGGTGTCGTAAAAAGCGACTAAGGGACAGAAACCGGGGGGTGGGCAGCAACGCCCCCTGCAGTACAATTCCACCAAACTGCGATCCCCAACCCGCATGCCCAGCGTGGGGATTATAGGCATTACCCCCCAATGATGGCACAACCTTGTGCTATGGCGCTAATTAGGGGAGGGCTTTGTCCAACAGTGGACTAATATAGCCTGAAGAAGAAGAAGAAACGTCCCACAGTAGACAAAGGCCTTCTCTCTCCGAGGGAGAGTATGGGATTAATTACCACGCGCACCCACTGCGCATTAAAAATTTCAAACGCTGAGATCTGCAAACACCATAGACTTTCAGGTTTCCTCACGATGTGTTCCCAAAGTTTTTATCCTAGCCTTTTTTGTCCTAATTTTATGGGGCTCGGCACCTTATGGACGCACGCCAGCCCCGTTGTAACTAAATCAAAAATTAACAAAAATACTTATTAAATGCTTCCAAATAAAACAACGCGTATCTAAACTATTTCTAACATAACAATGCCGCTAGAAAAAGGTTCAGCCAGAGAAGTCTGGAATATACCCACATCTAAAACATTTATAACCGACCCTGTATGAGAGCAAAACATCTCAATCGAAACACGCTCTCGAGTCCCGAAGCTCGAACATACTACGGGGCCATTACGTGAGCCAATAAGGCTCTCAAACCGATTCTAACGCTATTTCCCGAACATTACTCTGAACACCATGAGGTAGTCAGTGATAATTCGCTCGGCACCGCGTTGATGTCTTTTGTATGGGCACTCTGGAACTTATAATTCCGTTTTTCTGTAATTTAATGATTTTTATTAGACACAGTCGTAGGCTTATTAACTGACTCGTTGATCTAGCGATAATACGTCTGATTACCGTGATGGAGGTCGTGGGTTTGATTCCCATTGGGGGGCGCCGTAACTTTGTACAACTCTCCTCAGTCTGGGTATGTCTATGTTTGTGATGTCCTTGACTGGTTAACACAGCACAGGGTATCGTTGTTTGGGAACAAGTGATTATATTTTGTGGAAGGTATTCATGATTAAACACCTATTTAGGGGCTAAAAATTCCACCCATGCTAGAACTCAAACCCGCGACCTCTGGCTAACCGTACCAGCTCTACCAACTGAACTAATGGGCAAGTACCGGCATCAGCGAAATTACGAAACTCTTTACGATATTTTCTGTATTATTTACAGAATATTGTCCGCGACAGAGGTCGCGGGTTCGAGTCCCGGCATGGGTGGAATTTTTAGCCTCTAAATAGGTTTTTGAAATTGTCCTTAGTACGGATTAGTGCAACAAAAAAATATAATCATGGTTAGACATTAGATTTCAGCACCTAGCCTCATAGTTGGGCCATTGCACGTAGCAAGTGCTACGTATAATGGCCCATTTCAGAAACTAGGTTACACTTTAGTCACTAGGTTTTCCTTACGTCGTTTTCCTTCACATTTACCTAGTGACACTGCAAGATCCGTGCTTTGCAAGGTACGTTAAGCCGTAGGTGCCGGCTGTCATGTAATGGCAGTCGTTAAGCAATGTCAGAGGCCTTATGGGCGGCTCGATAACTTCTGACAGTAAGGCCCGCCACTGTCTTACAAACCTCCACCAACCTGGACATGGCCCCCATGGTGGAGTATAACCGAACCTTCCTGCAACGCAGGAAGAGACCCGTGCCCCAGCAGTGGGGACATACAGGGTTGAAATCGACTGCAAGATAACTTCACAAATGTACTTTTTGGAGTGTCTGAGGTTTAGTTTTTAAGGGCTTAACAAAAAAATTCTTAACCTAAGAGTACAGACGGCTTACTTATCCATATGTTCTAAATAGGTGTTATTTAGTAATGGACAATTGGACTTGAGTATTCGAGTCGAAGTCATGATACCCACCTTTATGTCAGTTTGCCAAAATATACAATAAAACCAAGATTACGCAATGATGTTCTTAAGCAAAACGCTACGCAAAATGACATCACTATGAGATGACCAATTCAAATCACGCTCCGTAAAACGTCCCAGAAATACACGTATAAAATTCGTGGGTGCACTTGGTTTTATGTTTTTTTTTTGTATAAGATAACCGCAGTGAAATCGTACAAGTGTTGCATTTAAATTTTCTCATAAATATTATATAATTAAAACTGTTTTTATACGGATTTATACTCGTTTATTATATTTTACAATTTTGGGAAAAATGTAATAAACGAGCATAAATCCGTATAAAACAGTTTTAATTATGTCTAGTGCTCGTGTTAACCTTAAAAAAATACTAAATATTATATATATATAATATTGGGATAGTGGGAGAAACTTCATAAGAAAAATACTCTAATACTTTAGTAGAAAGGCAGCTGTTTCTAAGAAGATTTAATTTATGAAAAAATATATCAAATCGGTGTAGCACAACATGGATGGAATTAGTCTATAAAACCATGTCCTAGGCACTACAGCGTCGGAGTGGTCCCTTCACCCATCTAGTGTGAGTGAAGATGCCACTGGACGCTGTAGTAGATGAAAAAAGGCCAATATTATTAAGTCTATACTGGGTTTAACAAAAGCCTTGAAAGGTATATATTCCATAGTACTATGACGCTAATCGCACATTTTGAATGTTAAACGTCTAAAAAAGCCTAATTTTGGAGTTCTTTTGTCCATTTTTTCTCCAAAATGATCTAGATTTTGATGAATGTTCATTAAGCCGCATTTTCTGCGCTACTTTGAATAAAACTTTTAAATTTTCATTTTATTTCATTCCTTTTTTTCTTTCATTAAAGGCCACTTTCTGAATCGAGAATTTGGCTAAGTGAATACTTAACTGTAGTGCTGTCTTTTTGAATTTCTCAGCAAAATTTTTTTTGGCGATCTCACGAAGTTATGCGAAAACAACCTCTTTTTTTGAAGATTAGGTTAAAAAGCATGACGGAACTTTACTTACGTATTTACTTTTATTTAGTGATAAGGCCGCCGCTTGTACTCTTAGGTTAAGAAATATCTGTGTAATTTCCATTTTTATGTACAATAAAGTGTTCTCTATCTATCTATCTATCTATCTATCTATCTATCTATCTATCTATCTATCTATCTATCTATCTATCTATCTATCTATCTATCTATCTATCTATCTATCTATCTATCTATCTATCTATCTATCTATCTATCTATCTATCTATCTATCTATCTATCTATCTATCTATCTATCTATCTATCTATCTATCTATCTATCTATCTATCTATCTATCTATCTATCTATCTATCTATCTATCTATCTATCTATCTATCTATCTATCTATCTATCTATCTATCTATCTATCTATCTATCTATCTATCTATCTATCTATCTATCTATCTATCTATCTATCTATCTATCTATCTATCTATCTATCTATCTATCTATCTATCTATCTATCTATCTATCTATCTATCTATCTATCTATCTATCTATCTATCTATCTATCTATCTATCTATCTATCTATCTATCTATCTATCTATCTATCTATCTATCTATCTATCTATCTATCTATCTATCTATCTATCTATCTATCTATCTATCTATCTATCTATCTATCTATCTATCTATCTATCTATCTATCTATCTATCTATCTATCTATCTATCTATCTATCTATCTATCTATCTATCTATCTATCTATCTATCTATCTATCTATCTATCTATCTATCTATCTATCTATCTATCTATCTATCTATCTATCTATCTATCTATCTATCTATCTATCTATCTATCTATCTATCTATCTATCTATCTATCTATCTATCTATCTATCTATCTATCTATCTATCTATCTATCTATCTATCTATCTATCTATCTATCTATCTATCTATCTATCTATCTATCTATCTATCTATCTATCTATCTATCTATCTATCTATCTATCTATCTATCTATCTATCTATCTATCTATCTATCTATCTATCTATCTATCTATCTATCTATCTATCTATCTATCTATCTATCTATCTATCTATCTATCTATCTATCTATCTATCTATCTATCTATCTATCTATCTATCTATCTATCTATCTATCTATCTATCTATCTATCTATCTATCTATCTATCTATCTATCTATCTATCTATCTATCTATCTATCTATCTATCTATCTATCTATCTATCTATCTATCTATCTATCTATCTATCTATCTATCTATCTATCTATCTATCTATCTATCTATCTATCTATCTATCTATCTATCTATCTATCTATCTATCTATCTATCTATCTATCTATCTATCTATCTATCTATCTATCTATCTATCTATCTATCTATCTATCTATCTATCTATCTATCTATCTATCTATCTATCTATCTATCTATCTATCTATCTATCTATCTATCTATCTATCTATCTATCTATCTATCTATCTATCTATCTATCTATCCATCTACTTCTCAATTTTGAAACCGGCCCAAATTGTGTAATAGTCAAATTGTGACATTTTGGCGCCACAAGACGCATAACTCGTGACTTCGTACTAACCGGGTTGGTCATGTCTCACTAGGTACATGGTACTAGGTAAAAAAAAAACCAAACCTAAATACGTCGTGACGCGAAGCAATTAAAATATGCCATCGGTTTTTATATCAATAAATAAATAAAATAAATAAATATTCATGGACATATTACACTAATCTTGTTAGCCCCATACTAAGTACAAATAAATGACTTGTGTTACAGGTGCTAACTCGACGATAGATTTAATACATAATTTAATTTAATTTAATACATATAATAAATAGATATATAACATCCAAGACCCGAGACAAACTAGAAAAGATCATTTCCTAGTTTGACCCGACCGGGGATCGAACCCGAGACCTTCGGTTTTACAGACAGCGTGCCAAACCGCTGCGCCACCGAGGTTGTCTATCAATAACAATAACAGTAACAATTACTAAGCACTGCAGTGGCTGAAATGTCCCAGGAAATACAGTCTAAGAGGCCTGTAACCAATCTAATGTGAGTGAAGCTGCCACTGGACGCTGCATAAATCATCTCATTTCTTTCTTGTCTCCGTCTATAGTTGCCTGGACGAAATTTATTTTAGTGATAAGGCCGCCAACTGTACTGTATTGTAATATAATTTCTGTGTACAATAAAGAATATTCGATCCATCTAAATCATTTCATAGATGCAAAGTATTTTATTAAATCACACTTTTGACACGTTAATGGCTAAAAATTTATATGTACATATTAATTTTGCACTGACTAAAATTGGCGTGCGCGGTCTTGGATCTTGCGGAAGAGCGTTGTAACTGCAATCGTGATTAATCTGTCAAACTGTTGCATTTGGTTTTGACACATTTAATTATTCCACATTGCCCAGTGCAATTTATTCCATTAAACGTACAATCCAGCTAAACTCTCAATTCAGTGCCAAAATACTGTCGGCATTCGGCCTCCAAGTTTGAATTCTATGCAATAGGCAGAAAACAACACTTAATCAGGGATAAAACTGCTGAACGTATTGAGATCCAAAGAAATCGAAGTTGGGTTAGAAGTCTTGGAAAAAATCCTATGTTACACAAAAGAATGAAAGTTGCGTGAACAACATTTTTGTGACATGGTAATTATCCCGTACCAAGACCAAAGAAGGTATTTTTTTTTTATCTAGCCTATAAACGTCCCACATATGGGCTTAATTACCTCGCGTGCCCTCCACGGATTGGAAATTTCAAGCGTTTAGGTATTTATTTCAACCCCTCAGACACTCAGGTTTCCTCACGACGTTTTCCTCCATACTTAGCAAGTGGTAATGCTATTATAACTTCACAAAGTTTTCTTCATTTCTTCTCGAAAATGATCTAGATTTTGAAATGGACACCTATTTTGACTTGTAACGTTCAGCCGCAGTTTCTGCGTTACTTTGAATAAAACCTTTCCATTTCATTTCAAATGTACATAACTCAGAAAACAAAGTCATTGGTATATGCCCGCAGCAGGAATCGAATCTAGGTCTCTTGCTTCTGAGTCTATAGTTCTACCTGGTGCGCTGCCGCCACACTGAATAGAAAATATCACAAAAAAAATTATTCTTCGGAATTTCAGTCGACAGAAAATCGACAGGACGTGTGCGTTACGTTACAGTCAAATTTCTACAAAAAATTAAAGACTGACCTGCAGTCGATTCTACTTAGCTCTTATTTATAACAGATAATAGAGTATTTACACGACAACACATTTAAAGCATTTCATAATTCAAACGAATTGTACTATCTTACCAGGAACAACAATATTTAACGCACACGTGTGAACGATACTAATTCTGCGATAATCAGTAACAATGCCAACAGGTGATTAATTATAGCAGAAGTAATTGGAAAACAGCTAGACAATGCGGGTCAGCACCTTGAACTTTACCGAGGTTTGGAATTGGACTATCCAATGTCCGGTAAAGATGACCTTAGGACAAAGGACAATACTTTTTGGGGTTCCGTTCCCGAATGGTACCAGCAGGAACTTGTTTCAAAGCCTACGTTTTCTGTATGTCTGACTTATAAAGGGCTTTAACTTTAGTTGTCTTTTTACACGTTTGTATAAAAATTATAAATAAATTGTATTAAATTGCTTTTAGCACTAAGGCCGCCAATTGTGCTTTGTATCTTCACATGTTTTATAATATGTGCACTGGTGTACGATAAAGAATATTCTTATCTTATCTTATCTTTGTAATCGGATGGAAAAGGCAGGTTAAGTCAATAACATGTTTGGACAAGATTGGAACATATAATTTTTTTTTTTAATTAGCCATGGCTGTGTGTGTCCCACTGCTGGGCAAAGGCAAAGGCAAAACATTTATTTTACTTCACGAATATTAATATTATTAGCCTACTTATTAGCGTAAAGGAAAACATTGTGAGGAAACCTCACTATAAGCGGTGTTCACGTAGGTCAGAGATTGAAATTTCCAATCAGCGATAGTGCAATCGTGGATTAAGTCCATACTCTCTCTCTGAGAGAAGGCCTGTACCCTGTAGTGGGATGTATGTAGGCTCCATAAAAGAGCTCGAATAATAAAACTCAGGCTTCGAATCCCAGCACGGACCAATGACGTGGGTTTGCAAGTTATGCACATTCGTGATGTTTTTGGTAGCAGTGTCACTAACTTAAAGGATAACTTCGTGAAAGAACCAGAGTGTCAGATGTGTTAACATAGCTTAGCGCACGAAATCGCCAGCCAGCGGTGGGCACGCCTGGTGATTAAGCCCATATTATTTAAATATAAAGATAACAATTACATACTGGCACATACATTGCTTCTGGCCCCACACTAGGATACCCTGTATCGTGGGAACCAGAAACAACGACATCACAAACATGTAAACATCCAAGACTTGGGGTTTTTTTTTTGTTCCCAGCCGGGATTCGAACCCGGGACCTCTTGCATGGTAGGCAGACGCGCTACCGCTACGCCACAGAGGTCGTCTCTTTATTTCTGTATACAGTGTTATTTAAGTCCAGTGGTAACACGCCGGCTTTATTGAATTTGAAAAACATTTTAAAGTTCGGGAACAGCTCGGAAATAACTGGGAAACTTGGTTCCTAAACTATAAAATGTAAGTACGTACCTTCAAATTCCTACGGGACCCTCGGTGCGCGAGTCTTACTCGCACTTGGCCCGTTTTTTTTCATTGCACGACAACCATATACGCCACCTATCGTAAATTGGTAGAACTGCCGAGTGTTTGTTTATGCAACAATTCGGTCGCCGTGGACGTGCGCGTGAAAGTGAAGTCGAGTTGTTGGCATACGCGGCTAGAGTTCGCTACGATAGCGATTGCGCTTGCGCATGTGACGCTGCGTTTTAGGACCGATTTTACCATTTTAACCTTCCGCGGGGAAGAGACCCGTGTCCCTCGGTAGGGACGTAATGGGTTGTTGACGATGATGATTCCTATTTTCAAACTGACCGCAGGTTATCATTTGAGTGGGTTTTGAGTTTCATATAAGGAGCAGCGTGCTCCAGTCTGTATTTTGCAGTCCTGTTAGTAGCAACAGCGTTTATTTTGACAGGCGAAATCTACATACATAAACTATGACTTACCACTGGCAATGATCCTAAGAAATCTTGATACTTTAATTTTATTACTTTTGCCATACATTGATTTAATTAATTGTAATTGTGTTAATAGAATTACTTGATAGTTTTACAACATTGCAATTTCTTCGTATTAGTATAAGCAGCCTATGCAGTCCTCAAATCTATTCGAAAAGTAGAGGTTTTAGTCTATTTTAATACAAACCAATTTCACTACGATGAATACGCGCTGAGACATGTTTATGCCGCAAATACTAAGGTTTCCTCACGATGTTCTCCATCACATTTGTGAGCGGAACATCAAATATACAAAATGTATCTTTGAACACAAAGTCAGAAAGCAATGGAATCACTACAATTTTTGGAAAAATCCGTTTATTTCATGATTGTTTGAATAAAAAATATTAAGACATCTCAGCATGGAAATGTCGAAGTCGTTATTAGTACGGTCAGTGCCATTTAGCGATGGACTCAATATACCAATACTTGTTTATCCAATACTGAGTAATTAAACAAAACTACAAAACGAAAAGAAGAAAGAATAAGAATATATTAAAAAAGTACCTAAGTGACCTCTGGCACGGATAGCCAGAGGTCGCGGGTTCAAATCCCGGCATGGGTGGAATTTTTAGCCTCTAAATAGGTTTTTTACCTAAGTGAGGTTTATAACTATACGTCCCCGTTTACACTAAAGCACTTTTCACACTAACTCCAGATGCAGTGAAGTATCGTAAACGAGAGATTAGAGCTACCCTGCGCAGGAGTGGCGCAAGCGAGCGACACGCCCTGTCGCTAGCCTGATTGAATTTATGCCCCATTAAAAGGACTACAAGTAGCAGTTAGTAACAAGCCACCGTGAGTTAATGGTTTTAAAATAAGTTGGAGAAAAACTGGGTTCTATAAGTGAAAGTAAAGGAGTTGAGGTCAATTTTTCTTCTTCACTCAGCATGTCTTGCAGCTCTAAGACTTACCGCATCTTAACAAAGTAGTTTGTTGGGTTTTGTTTATTCCTTTGTGACTATAAGCGAAATACCACATAAGAGTGACGTCAGTGTCAAATAATCAAAGATTTAATGACATTAGGGGAAAGTACATATGAGAAGGATTTAAACACTGATTTAGTGTTATAAAAAAAGAGATTACCAATATTTTCAATAAAAAAAAAGATTATAATACTGCTTTCAGCCATTTTGACAGAAACGCCGATCACACCGCGTGACGTCATGCTTAGGTTAACATGGGTAAACTTCACCCGTGCTTTGTTGTGACTATTAGTGATTACGATGTTTCTTTACCTACACGTGACGTCAGATTCGACGCCATGACACTGCGAGCTGTTTTAACACACATTTAAATTAATTTTAACTTAAATTTAGCTGAAATATAGGTTTTTACAATTAATATGTCCCCACGTTATGGAACAGGATTTAAAAATCTTTCGTCATGCCTATTCATATTACAGAGCACTGTCAACTCAATATATTCAATATTGGACTACCCTGTTGTTCTAGCCGTTAAAGCGCTTGGGTATACAGACAGAGGTCGTGGGTTTGATTCCCACTAGGGGCTGCCGTACATTTGTGCAAGTAGTCTCAGTCTGGCTGTATTTTCATGTTCGTGACATCACTGTGGAGACCGCGACTCGGCAAACGTAGTGTAGGACGCCCTCCTACTAAGTGTGATGACGATGTGCAAAAAACTGCAGGCAGATGCTGGATGCGGCAAGCTGAAGACAGGGCGCTATGGCTCTCATTAGGGGAGGGCTATGTCCAGCAGTGGACTAGTATAGCCTGATGATGACGGTGACGATGACGTCACTGCTTGGTTACTACAGTACAGGGGACCAGGTCAAGTGATTGTGTTGTGTGGAAGTTATTATATCATTATTATTAACTAGCTGAACTTCGTACCGACTAACAGGCGATTCTTTAATTTTTTTTCTCTCTGTAAGAACCTCGTACTTGAAGGAATATTCTAAAAAAAGAATTAGCGAATTCGGTTCAGCTGCTCTCGAGATTTGCGCTTACCAACACATTCAGCGATCCATTTTTATATTATAGAAGATAGCTCTATATTACCTTCTTTCGCGCCTTTTCCTCTTCGAGGTACTGGTCCCCTTGATGGTTCTGTACAGGGTCATCATCGTGGTGGCTTGACACTTTCACTCTATTACACTAGGGAAACTTAATAACACTTCTCTATTGAACACTTAAACACTTTGGCACTAAAACTGAACAATTAATTTACGTTTTCGTTTTGGTTGGCTTGTACGAAGTTTTGCTTCAGGATAAATCTGGAACAGAAGATACTAAGATAAATCTTTAAAAAAGTATTTTGCAGTATATTTATTACAGTAAAGTATCTATTTTCTGTCATTGCGTGTCTTCCTTTTAGCGCAGAATGGCTCTGGTATGGTTGTGTATTTCACTTTAATATTAGGTTTAGGGCCTGTTTCACAATCTGCAAATAAAGTTCCGGATAAGCTCTCCGCAACCAGGACTGCCGTTTGTTCTAAATTTTAATAAATATTCCTATATTGCGTGTGTTTGTTTATGATTTCAAATTTAGAACAAACGGCAGCCCTGGTTGCGGATAGCTTATCCGGGACTTTATTCGCAGATTGTGAAACAGAACCTTAATATATTACGTCCTACTGTAGGGAACTACTGTGTCTCAGAGAGAGGGTATGGGCTTGATTACCTCGCGTGTCCACCGTGGATGGGCAATTTTAAGCGCTGATTATGTGACCACCTCAGACACTCAGGTTTCCTCACGATGTTTTCCTTCACGGTAATACGTAGGTACTCTAACTAAAATAGGGTAAAATCAATGTTGTTTTTCCGATGTTCTTGCTTTATTTTGTCTCAATATAGATACGATTCATTAAAAGAAGGCAGCAACCTGCCTATTCCATCGTCACTAACGTACAATATTTCGTCATAGCGCACGATTAATACTTAAATAATTGATTTATGACTGTTTAGTTAATTTTAGTGTCTGCTATAAACATTTTGACTTACGTCAATATTTCTTGTTGGAATGTTCAACGTTAAATGTAGTTTGTACCTGGACATTGATTAAAGACATTATGGCGCTCGTGGCCTAGTGGATCCGAGTGATTGGAATCAATCACTAAGGTTAAGATGCAATAGGCGCAGTCAGGTGGATGGTTACCCATCCAGCACCTGACTACCGCTAGTGGTATTTTTTCCGAGCGCTTCCGTGCTTCACAAGGCGCGTTAAACCGCTGGTGCCGGCTGGCATGTAATGACAGTCGTGAAGCCATGTCAGTGGCCTTTTAGGTGGCTTTATTACTTCTGACTGTAAGGCCCGCCAATGTCTTACAATCCTTCTCCAATCCGGACTTGGTCCCCATGGTGGAGTATGGCCTCACCTTCCTACGGTGCAGCAAGAGACCCGTGCCCAGCAGTGGGGACATTCAAAGGGTTGATACCATAGTTTAAGTAGGACGCGTGCCTTACAGTGGGACGCGTATTATGGGCTCCATTACTATAGGCCAGAGATAGTAAAACAGGTCTTTACTGTACTTCTGGTTATGCTCTTCTATGTATCATGCATATCAGGTTTATATCATGCATACCTTTCGTCACATCACTACACTACGGCTCCGACAGTAATTTGGTGCGATATAATGTTATGCAAATGACGCGATATCGATACGGGAAGGCAGTCGGTCACTGGGCCAGTGCACCGGTATGGTTACTATCACTATTTTGTGTACTTCGATAGGCCCTTGCCTTTCATAATGAATATAAAAACCCGTTAGCCGTTGCCGTAGGCATTTTGTATGTCCAATAAGAAATATGGTTAAGTAATCATCATTAGCAACCCATTATGTCGCCACCGAGAGGCACGGGTCTCTTCCCTAAGGAAGGTATAGACCGTACCCCACCACGGGGTCCAAGTCCGGGTTGGTGGAGGATTGTAAGACAGTGGCGGGCCTTACGGTCAGAATTTATCAAGCCGCTCATAAGGCCTCTGACATATCTTAACGACTGCCATTATATGACAGCCGGCACCAACGAATAACGTGCCTTGCGAAGCACGGAAGCGCTCGAACAAAATGCCACTAGTCATAGTCACGGCACGGTCACCCATCCTTCACCGGACCGTGCTTGTTGCTTAACTTAAGTGATTGATTCCAATCACTCGGTTCGACTAGGCCAAGAGCACTCCACGTGTGTTATTTTGCCGTCCACTTAGTAAAAGTCGTCAAATTGTAGATAACTCGAAGCGATCGGATGAAAAAAGTGTGTCAAAGTCAATGTGACCGCCCACTTAAAATCATTATGACTCAAGCTCCAAACATCTGATTTCAAACATCACGTCAACTCCAATACATTTAAGTCGTCGTCGTCGTCAGGCTTTACCAGTCCACTGCTGGACATAGCCCTACAATACATTTAAGTACGAGTAGCTATATTCTTATTCTTGAGCAGTGGTAGCAGAGCGATAGTACGCCGGCGTCTCGGGAAGTCGTGGGTTCAAATCCCGGCATGTACCAATGACTTCGTTTTCGAAGTTATGTTCATTCGAGAAATTATAGTATCAATACCACTCGCTAACGGTGAAGGAAAACATCGTGAGGAAACTGAGTGAGTGTCTGGGTTGTTCAAAAATCTCCTTTTAATTGCCTATCCACGGTGAGCACGCGTGGTAATAAAGCCCATCAGAATCTCTCTTCCTGAGAGAAGGCCTTGGCCTTGAAGGCATTGCGGCGTATGCAAGCTACATAAGAAACATATGTTCAAGTAGTTTTTATCGTAGAATAAGTACCAAAGTCAAACAATTCTTAATCAATACGGGTGTCTTAAGTTACCATCGATCCCCAGGTTCGATCCCGAGTGCGGGCATGTACCAATGACTTTGTTTAATTTCAAAGTTACGTACATTTGCGAATTTGTAGTCGCAATACCACACGCTAACGGTGAAGGAAAACATCGTGAGGAAACCCGCAGCTTGGTTGGCTCCGCACGTATTGACTAGTCTTTCCTGTGGGCTAGGCCGACTAGGCTGTCAGGATGGTATAGGTGCTGGGCAAGCCTACACCATCTATAAAAACCATGACCCAGGCACTACAGCGTCGGAGTGGTCCCTTCACCCATCTAGTGTGAGTGAAGATACCACTGGACGCTGTATAAATCATCTCATTAAATAGATGCAAAAAGGCCAATATTATTATTATTATTAAGTTACCAAAATGAGGTATTGCTTCGGGATATTTCCACGTATTCAAAAACTGAATAAAATAAATATTTCTTTTTTTTTTTCAATGTCAGCTGATAATGCGAAACGGTTGCGTAATTCGGATTAACGTTCGATATTGATTACTATCTTTACTAATCCAGTATTTATACTAATTAAAATATTTTTTGACTGCTTTTGAACGTGAAAACAAAGACTAATATTAGTTAGGATTAACCGAAGTCATAACTACTTTTTAACCGACGCGTATATTATTTGAGAATACTCTAGTTTTTGAATAGAATATGTGTCTAAGTAAATATTTAATTATTATATAATTATTATACGTTTAATTCAGATAAACAAATCCATAGAGTTGTTAGTACGAGCTTAGTCTATGTTAGTAAGATAACGTGTTTTAATTTTTTAAATAATAAATTAATTTAAATGCACCTAGGTGCTTCTTTAGTGGTGCTTCAAAAACGGGCTATCCGCCCTATCATTTAATGGTTGTTTAGAAGAAATTACTTTTAGTAATAAGGCCGCCACTTGCAAAGTACTGGTATTTTCTCTGTCACTTATGTTATTCCTGGTGTATACTCAATAAATAATATTCTATCAATCTAGTCAAACACCATTCAGTTTCGTTCCAATGTGAGAAATCCGAAGAGACAGAACAACACTGAAGTATTTCTTAATGAAATTTTACTTTGAGACATCGACTGTTTGGACATAAAACATTAGAAGAAAATGTTGAGTAAACAATGCAATCAAAGTAAACGGGCATTTTAAGTTAATTTGTAAGCAACCCCAATTTGCCACAAGCCGTTAACTTTCGATTTCGCTTCAGCGCCCAAGTATTCCAAAAATGTGCATCAACTGTTAAGTTTCAAGTTTTACTTAACAAAAACGTTAATCAGCGGATTAAGAAACACGTGTCAGATTAATTTGTGTTCCTGTTTGATTATTCTTTGTCGAAAACCAGTTTTGCTGGCTCTTGATTTTCTAACACATTCGGTTGCCGAGTTTGAAGAATTTTTCGGAAACTCGATAAATTTCTTTTGACAAAGCTAATACTTAAATGTGCGCATGGCTACTTAGTAAATTAATAAAAAAATACGTGTATGTTAAAAACATAATATGTTAATCTATAAATATGAATCGCTCGCAGTCCCGGCTGCCTGAGTGATCTTAAACGATCACGAAGGTTAAGCAACGTAGGGTGCGTTCAGGGCATGGATGGGTGACCGTCTATAACTAATGATAGTGGCATTTTTTCGAGTGCTTCCGTGCTTCGCAAGGAACGTTAAGAGTTGTTGGCGCCAAGTCAGAAGCCTTAGGCCGGCTTGAAAATATCTGACAGTAAAACCAGCCACTAGTCTTGCAAGCCTCCACCAATCCGGACTTGGCCCCCGTGGTGGAGTATGGCCTAACCTTCCTGCGATGTAGGAAGAGACCCGTGCCCCAGCAGTGGGGACATACAAGGGTTGATAACGAACCATACGATGTAAAGTTCAAATTCTTTTAAAAAACGAGGCCTTTACTAGACAATATATTACATGAAGAGTAACCTCAAAATATTTGAATTGAAAGGAGACGGGGAGTTCTGGGCCCGATTGTAAATAGTTGAGATATGGTTTAAAAAATTCGTTATATTTTTCTATTTTAAAATATAAAAAATGAGCTCAATTCACAATCTGGAAGACGAGAAATCTTAAAAATAAGTTTATGACCCTAATAAAATAGGATGCCGATTACTTTAATTGATTAGTCTGCATGTAGTATCCCGTGTTTGTCAACTGAATTTTTAATTAATCTGTGTCTGTGCTTACACACCTAACAGTGACAGGGTGACAGGCGTGACAGCTCCCTGACTCAATCTATGATCACTCGTTTTCTCGTATCGTTTAGTGCGTTTTGAGTGTGTTTCTTGTTTTTTTGTTATTATAATTCTCCAACCAGGGCTTTCTTTCTACAGACTTACGATCTTGTTTAACTTGTACGAACACGGATAAGTTTAGTATAAGTTTCATTGTCAGCTTGTTGCATAGCCTTACATTTACTAAATATCTTATAACTCTGCTCTCAGATTGCCAAAATCCGCAAAATTTTCCGAGATGGTTTGCTAATATATAAGCTCTAAATTGACATCTCTTTCACCTTTTTACACCCGGGCCCAAGAATGTATGAAAGTGTATCCGTCTCCTTTCGTGCTTCGCAAGGCACGTTAAGCCGCTGGTGCCGGCTGGCATGAAATTTGTTAAGCCCTGACAAAAGCCTTATAGAAGACTTGATAACTTGTGACAAGAAAACCCGCCCCGGTCTTACAATCCTCCACCAACCAGGCCTTGTTACCCGTGGTACTACTGTACCAAGGCCAGTTTGGTGGAGGGCCTAACCTAACCTTTTTGCGATGCAGGAAGAGACCCGTGCCACAGCTGTGAGGCCATACAAGGGTTGATGTCGATTGAAATTGGAATAACCAATAGGAGAGACCAACTTTGTCGAAGCTGTGTACAACTCTATGTAGGTATTAATATCTTGAAATAATTTAAGATTTTTTCTTAATCTGCTAGTATCATCGTCATCGTCTAGCTCCGTATCAATCTAAATTACAAATAATTTTATATTGAAGTATAACGATGAACGTTATCAAAATTAGAACACCTTTCTTTTAAATTTTGTGCTAACTGCGAGACAAACCCACGGCTTTTTATATTATTTTACTTGCTGTATTTTATAACTACAGGATGAAAAATCTCCAAATGTAAAAATAAAATAATAAAATAGAAAGTTACGAATGATTAAAGTTGATGAGTAGAATCGCGCCCGAAAAGAAAAGGATATCGTGTAACACCCTGTGTAGGCATAGGCCACAAATCCATAGTTGGAAGTTAAGTGCACACAACATGCACCCGTAAATGCAATTTAGCAGGTAAACTTTGAGCAAACTATAGATTACAATGAAATGTCAAAAGCGTGCTTTAAGCAAAATGTGATTCCAGCTTCTTTGAAATGCCAAGTTAGCGGCTCGAAAGCTTTGACTAAAAGCTTCGGTAAATGTGTTCTTTGTCAACGTAATGAATAACTAATGTGTACGAAAAATCTTTGAAAAACTTTTTTGAAGGTTTTCAGATCGTACTAATATTATAAATATAAAAGTTTGTACTCATCCCTAATATTATAATAAAATTCCTAATAACCACTCACGGGTTCAGTACAGATCACAAAAAGTCAGGTCGATATGTCGATATGAACCCTTGTGTGTCCCCACTGCTGGGGCAAGGGTGCAGGAAGAGCCTGCATCGCAGGAAGGTTAGGCCATACTCCGCCACAGCGGCCAAGTCCGGGTTGGTGGAGGATTGTAAGACAGTGGCGGGCCTTAATGTCAGAAGCTATCAAGCCACCCATAAGGCCTCCGATATGGCTTCACGACTGCGATTACATGACAGCCGGCACCAACGGCTTAACGTACCTTGCGATGCACGGAAAAGTCAGGTCTAAGTGTCTAAGTAATAAATACCTAGTTTAAAAACCGTGTAAGTCAAATAAAATAAATATGATTACACTATTTTTATTTTTAATGCACTAACCCGTGCTAAGGAACAAATTTAAAAACCTATTTAGAGGCTAAAAATTTCACCCATGCCGGGATTCGAACCCGCAACCTCTGGCTATCCGTACCAGCGCTCTACCAATTGAGCCAATGGGCGACTCACGGCATCAGTGAAATTTCGAACCTCTTTACAAAATTCTCTGTATTACGTACAGGCAGCGACATCTGACTTAAGCAAATTGCATTACTTACAGCCCCGACTACCTACTTTGCAGTTAGGTTTAACATCGGAACGATATCACTGTACAAACATGATTACACTATTTTTATTTTTAATGCACTAACCCGTGCTAAGGAACAAATTTAAAAACCTATTTAGAGGCTAAAAATTTCACCCATGCCGGGATTCGAACCCGCAACCTCTGGCTATCCGTACCAGCGCTCTACCAATTGAGCCAATGGGCGACTCACGGCATCAGTGAAATTTCGAACCTCTTTACAAAATTCTCTGTATTACGTACAGGCAGCGACATCTGACTTAAGCAAATTGCATTACTTACAGCCCCGACTACCTACTTTGCAGTTAGGTTTAACATCGGAACGATATCACTGTACTATTATCTGACTTAAGCAAATTGCATTACTTACAGCCCCGACTACCTACTTTGCAGTTAGGTTTAACATCGGAACGATATCACTGTACAAACATGTTTGTACAGTGATATCGTTCCGATGTTAAACCTAACTGCAAAGTAGGTAGTCGGGGCTGTAAGTAATGCAATTTGCTTAAGTCAGATGTCGCTGCCTGTACGTAATACAGAGAATTTTGTAAAGAGGTTCGAAATTTCACTGATGCCGTGAGTCGCCCATTGGCTCAATTGGTAGAGCGCTGGTACGGATAGCCAGAGGTTGCGGGTTCGAATCCCGGCATGGGTGAAATTTTTAGCCTCTAAATAGGTTTTTAAATTTGTTCCTTAGCACGGGTTAGTGCATTAAAAATAAAAATAGTGTAATCATGTTTGTACAGTGATATCGTTCCGATGTTAAACCTAACTGCAAAGTAGGTAGTCGGGGCTGTAAGTAATGCAATTTGCTTAAGTCAGATGTCGCTGCCTGTACGTAATACAGAGAATTTTGTAAAGAGGTTCGAAATTTCACTGATGCCGTGAGTCGCCCATTGGCTCAATTGGTAGAGCGCTGGTACGGATAGCCAGAGGTTGCGGGTTCGAATCCCGGCATGGGTAAAATTTTTAGCCTCTAAATAGGTTTTTAAAATAAATATGGTTTAATTGACCCTAGGTCATCATGAGCTATAAAAACTCATAAGGATTACGAAAACGCACAAGATTGCTTAAAACTCTAATCTCCAAATTGCCTCAAATCAACAAATTTTAACTAAAAACTGAGCAATCAGCGGAGTTGTTAGCAGTTTCATAAGAAACAGTTTTACGCTTGCCCCATATCCGTTGAAACGGGCTTTCTGTTTAAATATTCATAATATTCATAATCGAGGGGGGGAGACACATTAATTGAAGTGGATAATTAAGTAGGCCTGGATGTTGCAATAATTGTAGCTTTGTAGATTCTAAGACGAACGCTAATATGTCGGATTTATAGATGAAAGGAGACCATTCAAATTGGGCCCAAAACTCAAAGTGCCGGCCAACGAAAAAAAAAACATTTCCAAACTGTTACGCACATTGTCCAGAACATTTGATACTATGGCACCAAAACAGTGAAGGCTATAGTTTAGCTACTGTCAGACATTGAAAATCTTATATTCCCATACATTGGACCAAAAATAATTGGCATTATAGCTTTTAACGTCTGCTCTGCATTATTAAAAATATATAGAAAAATGTGGCCTTTAACGTCTACTAGTACTTAATGTATTCATTTTAGGATATAGGTTTCTTGGTATGAAATCAACAAATCAATGTGGCCCTTCGTTTAGAACAGTTTTTTTTCGCTGGCCGTTTTCATGTTTGGACCCAACTTAGTATGAAGCGTGAATGGTCTCCTTTAACTGAACCTCGAACTGTCTTTCATCGTCTTCGATGACAATAAAATTCGATTCTATAACAACTCTTTGTATGTCCCCACTGTATGTAAATGTTATGTTATGTCACCTTTTCTTATTTTATGAGAAGGTGACGTCACATGGAAGATGCCTATTAGATACAATAATTTAATACCTACGTGTTTAATATAAAATGTTTGCCGTACTCATATGCCGTAATAAGCTACAAGACGCGGTTAAAAACAGTAACTATAGAATATAGGTATTATTTTCTGACTCAACTCAATCTCACGTATCACGAAAGGGAAAACATAGCGAACAATCTCTAGTCTACATTTTTGTCAACAATTTCCTTCAATTTGTTTGCAAGCATGGCCAAACATACGCCTGCATTGCCGCTAAAGATACATTGATTTTTAAAGAAACAATAATTGTATTGGCACTTGTCTACAGTTTTCATCAAGAACGGTAGTAATCGATTCAATAAAAAATTGGTCAAGAAAGAATCGAACAAGCGGGGTGTTGTAGCAGCACATAATATATTTGCATTATAAATATGTAAGTATTATGTCGATTCAATTAAAAATTGGTGAAGAGCGTTTCCGCCAAGCGTTATTTCGTTTAATTAGGTTTAGCCCCGCTTTCTCAAATACTAACAATATGTTAATCTACTGCAGTCAATTGGCTTTATTTCTTATGCAATTATGCCAAATTAAAAGCTATTGACAGTAGATAGACAGATTATGGGATTTGTAGCCAATCTTATATATATATTCTTTATTGCAAACTATTAATGTGTAAGGCCCGCTACTGTCTTACAATCCTCCACCAACCAATTCGGACTTGGCCCCAGTGGTGGAGTATAGCCTAACGTTCCTGTGATGGAGGAAGAGACCCGTGCCGCTGGGGCACGGGTCTCTTCCTTCGATATCAACCCATGCATATCTCCACTGCTGAGTGGAGATATGCATGGGTTGATATCGAATGTGAAATAATATAACATAACATTGTTACAAAGACGAACATATCTCTAAGAGAGATCTCTTCCAGCCACCCTCAGCAGAGAGTGTTTAAAATGAGATAGCGGGAAGAAGGGAGAAATGTTATAATAATGATATAAGCCTTTATTAATTTTTCAAAATAATAGTTATTTACATGCAACAATTAGAAATTTACATATTGATAAGAAATTTACATTGTATTACTCGAGTTAATAATTAAATAAATTTTATATATTGTAATTTTTGCATTTTTATTAGGGTGTCCCTCTCCGGGACATGCTTGGCCTCCCACAAGCCTTGTGGTTTGTGGGGTGTGGTCTAATCACCCTCGCTGACCAGGCTTCGCTGGGTGATTTGGTAGAAATGTTAAAAAACATAAATAAGTAATAATAAGAAAATAAGAGAGGCCTTATGGGCAGCTTCATAACTTGTGACAGTAAGGACCGCCACTGCCTTACACTCCTCCACCAACCTGGACTTGGCCCCCGTGGTGGAGTATGGCCTAAACTTCCACAAGATAAGATATTTATTGAGTTTTTTTGTCGTACATGTTTTATATAGTTAAAGTATCAAACAAGAAACCAGCTAGGGCGCTGCCAATAAAAAAATATTAGTACAAAATTATGTAACTTACATAATTAATTTTTTAGTACTCATGTAATCACTAATTTTCCTTTATAATTCTAATTATTAAACACAACAACCATTATAAAATTTTGTAGGTCCGTACACGATATTATTTAATTTCACTAAGACACAACACTAAGTACTACATTTTAAATTTTTCGCTATCCCAAAAAAATTTTTTTTTTCCGCCATGTCTTAAAATAAGGTTACTTACTATGGAGATTTAATACACAAGATTGAATTAATTTTCGAGTCCTTTTTATTTCGAAAGTACCTATATCTTGTGCAAATAAAAAGTTATTGCAAGCCAGTGTATTTTTAAGCGACTTCAAAAAACGAGGAGGTTATCAATTCGACTCGTATATTACTTTTTTTTACTTACCTTTTTTAAGAATAAATCCCATAGGGTAATTCCAGGTCACAGTCAAAATGTTCCCTTAATATTTGCTAACTAGACGAGACTATAAAGGTTTATGAGAATAAACCACGAAACCCTAGAAATCTAAACATCGATTCAATTAACAGGCCGGCTAACTACAATGCAAAGAAGTTAGCACGCCGATAAGTGTGCGATTGATTTATTAACTGATACTTAATTAGACAGAAAACATTGCATTGCATTGATTTTAAAACAGTTTTTATTAACATTGCCATACATTGTCGAGTACGGTTTCAGTGCAGCCGTAATGTGAACTGGCAGCTATTTTGTTAGAAAAAATGGAAAATTATGAAAATATTAATTAAAAACTCCACCACCCGGACTTGGCTACCGTGGTGGAGTACTCTTCAGGAAGCGACCCGTGCCCCGCAGTGCGGACATACAAGGGTTGATGTCGATTATTAAAACGTTATAAAAATGCGTTTAATAAACTTGTGTAAAAGTAGGAAAACCATTAAAAATATATATTAATCAATTGACCACTTTGATGCTCATTTATTTGTGCTCGTTATATGATATTTTGAATTTTGATCGAATTGTTGATCACCAGAAGAAAAACCTTAAGCGCCTATATTACGCTTACTAAATCCTGACGTTTGCCTTAGCAATTAGTATGGAATTTGACAACTAGACGTTAGGAATTCTCCATGATTTTGTGCGCATAATTAAAACCTCTGACTAGCTAGAGTGGCTAGTTTAAATTGTAAAAAGAATAATTTCGCTATCTCCAGGATTTGAAGCAAAGTCACCAATAAACTACCTCATACTTGTATGTATTGCGCCGTTTTTTGACGCTGTATGCAAAAAATGTGGCAAAATTATAGTATGATTTATGCCATTACTTTAGCTAGGTCTAAAGTAATGGCATAAATCATACTATAATTTTGCCACTTGAAATTTAGGCCTTGCTATATATACAGAATGAAGTGACAATTTATTACCCATACTGAGAGAATTTAGTAGAGTCGATAACAAATTTTTCGATGCATCAGCTTATAGACCATTATCATGGAATACGTCGTTATGAAGTTACCAATCCGGACTTGGCCCCGTGGTTGAGTATGGCCTAGACCTTCCTTAGGGAAGAGAGCAGTGCCCCTCGGTGGGGACATAATGCATTGATGATGATGATTCCTAAATTGAATTTTATGCTGTATTTCGTCATCACAGAGGAACTTAGTTATGGAACTCCGCTGAAACGGCTTCACCAATTTGTATGTTTTTGAAATATTTATTATTTATTGCATTTTACGTTGACCGTATAACTAAATACAATGCGTTTATAATTAATAAATATCAAATAGGTTTAAGACAGGCAAGATAAGATAGGCTAAACAACGTTTTCGGGGTCAACTAGTTTTGCTAAAATAAACTGAGCGAGCAGCACGGAGTCTGGGGTCAAATTAACAACATCGTCGTCAAGTAAGTATTTTGAATTCTCAAGTAGATCCATAAGTAGTTAAACTAATAAATTATCGTTCTTTTTGGTTGGGATGGACACTAATTTTATGACTGACCTACAGACTATCAATAGACCGGTTTTGGAAAAGATATGCTCTAACGCTCACAGCTTACGAGCGAATATCGAACAAAAATACACCTCACTATGTTTAACTTTACGAAGGGTACACTACATTCGAAGTCTTGCTAAATATGGCTGGTAGCTGGCCACTTGATTTTTTGCGCATAGGTAACTTGAATGTAGGACCCAGTTAGGTTGTAAGCAATGTTATTAGGCCTTTTCGCAAGACTTTGATCGCAAGTGTCGCTAACAAAATGCGACATGTACGGCATTTATGGTATAATTGGCATTCGCTAAAAACAGCGCCGTATTTCAGCTAGATTGAAAAGTGTATTAAAGGGTTGAAATTCGATCAAGATTTATACTTCTCCAAAGGAACTAAAATTTGTAAATATGCTCTTGCAATTCCAGAACTGACAATGAACATCAAAAATAAAATGATAAATTACTTGGGACATATTATGCTTCTTAAACTTTTTCAAGGTATGTACTCGTCATTGATAAAATTAAACGCAAGTTGCGCCTCGCGTCGGCAGAAAAAAATCATATCTCCTTAACATCAGAGAATTGACTAAATTCGCTAGCGTCGAAGACCTATTTCACTTGGCAAAGAAAAGAGAGGAATATGCAGATATGACCGCGAACCTCCACTACTGGAGAGCCACTGGAAGAAGAAGGGACCATAAAAAGCCTGATGTTAAAATGAAAATCAAAACGATTTTATTCAAAGTAATACAGAAACTACGGCTTAGTTCACGTTACAAGTTCAACTACGAGTTTAGTTTAAAATCTAGATCATTTTGATCACTCTACAAACTCAGTATTTTCAAAGACCTTAATTAACCGAGTTTACATAATTATTTTTAAACGTACAAATCCCACATTGTACTGGCGTTAATTCCAGACATTATTGTCATCTAAATAATCCTTTATGATAAATAAAAATAACGAACTCGACTAGTTTATCACATATTTTTAAACTTGAGGTCACAATATTTTTGTACACGCAACGTAGTTAATTTAGAAAGTAGGTGTGCAGGTAATTCCACGTATTACCAATTGCACCATATTTTTTCATTTACTGATACATCTTACGTGTGACTGCATCCGAATTTTCGCAATCCGCAATAGTAAGAGAGCCTCGTGCCTCTGAATAATCGTTGTTGTGTAATCTTAAGCATGGACAGAATTTCGAGACCTGTGATTCATTAAAAAGGAACTTTGTCCAGTCTCAGGTAGCATGAAACGAAACAGTTATTTATCAATTATTCGGTATCGAACTCAGCCTATAGAAATACGTACAATTCTAGAAAATATAGTAACCTAAGCTTTCGAAGCAATAGTTCGAAGTCATGGGTCACCACTCAAGTTATCGAAGTTAGTAGAGTAAAGGATGTATGCACGGCACATGAATGCCAATAGCGACACACAAAATTGGCCTTTGCGACACCTACGTTGGACTATAAAGTAAGTACCAAATGAATAGTTATCATTCAATACATGGTTTTACTTTGAACACTTACAACTAAGTACGGGCGAGGGAGAATGTTCTTGAGGACGAGAACTTAAAAATCTTATAAAAAACGTGTGAGTAAAATAAACATAACGTAACATGACCTCACCGCCTGTATCCTAGAGGGGTTGGCGAGACCAGGGACTGCCACTCGCCACGATCCTGACAGATCATCATCGTTTCATCAATGTTCATTGGCCGTTGCATGCACGCACGCATATTTCGGGTACTTTTAAACACAGTAAGTTAGTTGGGTTACATTGAACCTGGGAGGAATTTAGTAAACAAACATATAATTTGTTTATTTATGTTGTCTCTTTATGCCAGAACTTCTCTCCTACAACGCGTACCAATCCTAAATTTATGAAATTATATTCTTCTATTGCGGACTATAGCCATACAATTTACAGAGAAGATACAGACTATTGGTAACCACAATAGTTTCAACTATCGACAATTACTGTATATTCGACAGTAGCACGCGATTTAATCTGGTTTGCTATGCTCTCCAAAAGAGGAATAGAATTTCATACATTAACGAGAATTTCATAAATTTAGGGTTGGTACGCGGAGAAGGAGAGTTGGGCTGGAAAAAAATAAGAGCAAGAATGAGAAGAGATGGCAGCCTATAGTGTATCCCACTGTAACGAAACGAGATTTGTCCTTTACAATTAACACAGTCCTACTAGTCATCTTTGCACACAATGAAAACTGGCAAGCAGTGTTTTCAATTTCAACGTCTGTCACGGACGATTACTAAAAATTACCTACGAAAGATTTCCATACATCTCAGCAAATTGGATTTGAGCAACTATAATAGTCGGTAACTTTTATGATTACTGCACCGACGATACTTCGGTCAAGACTGGGCATAATTTCGACGGATACAACGATCTGTTTTGGACTAACAATACGTAACATTTCACTGCATCTCGCAATACAAGTAGGTCAATAATGGCATATAAACGCTCCTTTATAGCAAATAACATATGCATCGGGGTAGAAATCGGTTGAACTTTGACATGTTTCGATAATACTAATAAACTTAGTGAATGAAGATGATTTGGCAAACGGATTAGTAGATTTCTCTTGTGGACATTTTAGATTAGATTAGAAAATTCTTTATTGCACAATAAGCATATTTGTACAAGGCGAGCTTAATACTAATGAGTATTTTCTTCCAGCTAACCTTGGGTTATGTGGATAGTAGTGCGGGTAGTGTGCCTATTCTAAATCTTGTCATCATTGAAATTATTCTTTGCTTTCGCAAAACGAAGGAATAATTGCAGCACAGACTTCAGGCATAATTTCTTAACTGTCAAGTTGCTATTTACGGCCACATCTATATTCTTTCTGTTGTATCGAACTTCGAACTTGAATTTTGAAACCAAGGGTGCAGTCACCTATGTGGTTTATAGCTGATCAGCCCTTTCTTCTGCTGCGCAGTTGTAATGAAATGTATTGAATTAAAATAACGTAGATACATAGATGTAGATGTGCTGAAGACGGTGCCTACGGATTGGTAGGTTACTGCTAGTTACTGCGCGTTTATTTTTTCAATCACACTAACTAACGAAGAATTATATTCCGTTGCCATGAACAGAAATAAATGGAGAGCCTCAGGCTCCACGGAGGAGTAAAGGGAACAAAGAGAAAGTCAGCGTACCGCTTTTTTAAATTCTACCTACAAAAAAAGTAATAAAATCCAAAAGAACAATCGCCGCTAACGAATAAATCAATAAACTATAGGTTTCCGAGAACAGCTATATAGATATCGATATCGATATCAACCCTTATATGTCCCCACTGCTGGAGCACGGATCTCTTTCTGCATCGCAGGAAGGTTAGGCCATACTCCAGCACGGGCGCCAAGTGCGGGTTGGTGGAGGATTGTAAGACAGTGGCGGCCCTTACAGTCAGAAGTTATCAAGCCACCGCTATATAGCTACAACAAAAAGTAATATATATATATTGGCCTTTTGCATCTACGTAATGAGATGATTTATACAGCGTCCAGTGGCATCTTCACTCACACTAGATGGGTGAAGGGACCACTCCGACGCTGTAGTGCCTGGGATATGGTTTTATAGATGGTGCAGGCTTGCCCAGCACCTGTACCATCCTGACAGCTTAGTCGGCCTGGCCCACAGAAAAGACTAGTCAATACGTGCGGAACCAACCAAGCCGCGGGTTTCCTCACGATGTTTTCCTTCATAGTTAGCGTGTGGTATTGCGACTACAAATCCGTAAATGTTACGTACATTAAACAAAATTAAAGTCATTGGTATATGCCCGCACTCGGGTTCGAACCTGGGGCTCTCGCTAGCGAGTCCATGGTTCTACCCACTGAGCTACCACCGCTCTTAAGTGGTACTCATGTACGCAGTGAGAAGAGTACGCAGTACGCTCATGTAGTACTAAAAAAAAGGTGTAATTAACAAGAGTTTTTGGTACTACCCTTTTTGTTAGCCGATTCATTATCCCATATCTGTATGTCAACAGTATTTCACAAACTGTTGGAACAAATAAAACCTCTTGCTAAATTGATTTAAAATCAACACCACTCTCGATCTTCAAAGCAACTGGGCTTATTTGCTTCTATCATCATAAGTGCAAGCAAACGTAATATTATGTTTAGTCAAATTATAGTTCTTATGAAGATCGTATTACGAACTGCAAAGTCGTATCGTAGTTCGCTTTAATGATCACCAGATGCAAGTGACCTACAAATTGTACTAGATGGTACGAGTTGGCAGGTCGCCAATGCATTGCCCAGAGAAATTACTGTACTGCAACCCTATCATGAACCATTTAGAATAAATTTTTGTGTCTATTTTTTTTATATCTGTTATCATATAGTAGTAATCTGTGTAAGCGGGTCGTAGCTCGGTGGGTAGATCAATGGACTTGAAAACGAGATCCAGGTTCGATTCCCAGAGCGTCTATTGAACTTAGTTTATTATTGAATAGTAACCAGATTAACTTACTGGGTTGTGCAGTTACGATTCAACTGTGTGTAGTACTCACGAAAGTTTTAGTTCAAAAACTTAGTTTAATTTCGAAGTTGAATACGTTTGCAGTAGCAATACTACACGCTAAAGATGAATGACTACATCGTGAGGAAACCCGCGGCTAATAGCTTTATTAGCAGATATAAGATCCTAGAAAAGTAACAAATAAACATTATAAAAACAGTTTCCTAAAGTAACCACAAAAGTAATTACAGAAGCTGCAAATGAAAGGTTTGTCGTTCCAATCGCGATTTTTTCTATAAAAAAATACATACATACATAACCTCACGCTTGTATCCCATAGGGTTAGGCAGAGACCAGGGACTGCCAGTTGCCACGATCCTGACAGATCGCGTCATCAACGTTCGTAAATCGTTCTGGGTAGTTTTTATTTTCCCCTATGCTAATACATCCCCTATTTGGTCGATGTATGTCCGCCTGGGACGCCCCTTACCAGCCCTTTCACTCACATTCGTAACATATATTTGTTTCGTCAATCTTTCTTCCTTCATCCTCTCCACATGTTCAAACCAACGCAACATTCCTTTCTCAATTCTAGTCACTACATCCTCTTTCAGTCCACAATGTTCAACATAAAAAAATATCGTCGTTTAAGTCATCGCTGAGACGTAGATTCTGTTTCGCACTATTTTGTTCACGATAGGGCTACAGACATAACGGTCCAATGGGTTAGTACCTATATCAGTCGAGTTATGATAACGCAGTGTGACGATTGCATTGGCATGGCAAATAAGTGGATCTTGGCTGAGTGGGCCACTGGTCATTATGTACAGACAGCACAGATTGTTTAACTGTGATGAAAGATTTGTTTTATGTAGGTATTGCAATGCAATTGTTTTATAAAGGCGCTAAGCGGTGGTAACTAGCGCTACCAAGGAACAAAATCATATCTTCTTTTACAACGCGTTTTTGGAAAAAGTAAACATTATAAATCTTAATAAATATAGTAGTCCTTTTGAATCCGACTGACAAGAAGCTAGGAATTAAAAGCATTTTTCCCAAAACGACCGTTTTTAACGGAAACCGATTAAAGTCTCGCAAGGCCTCGTTAAGCCGTTGTTGCTGGCTGTCTTGTAATGGCAGTCGTTAAGCCATGACAGAGGCCTTTTGGGTGGCTTGATAACTTCTGACAGTAAGGCCCGCCAGTGTCTTACAATCCTCCACCAACCCGGAATTGGCCCCCATGGTGGAGTGTGGCCTAACCTTCGTGCGATGCAAGAAGAGATCCGTGCCCCATCAGTGGGGTCATGCAAGGGTTGATATCGATTCAAATGTTAGATTCTAGACTGTAGATTCTAAAACTAGTTGTCACAATTGTAAAGATTTATGGTGGTAATATATGAAAAAATATATTATAAATATAATATATTAAAACAGTTGCTGTGTGGTGTCGGCCTAGAGAATAGCACCAACCCAAATTATTCCCGCGGGTGTCGTAAAAGGCGATCACAAACCAGGAGGTGGGCAGCAGCGCCCCCTGCAGTAAATTTGCAGCGCCCCATTGTTTGTAAATGTTTTGTTATTTACTTTGTTTTGTGGTGTCTCATAACTGTTGCTGTAATAAATGTGTTTTTCTTTCTTTCAGTACAATTCCACCAAACTGCGATCCCCAACCTGCATGCCCAGCGTAGGGATTATGGGCATTACCCCCCAATGATGGCACAACCTTGCGCTATGGCGCTCATTAGGAGAAGACTATGTCCAGCAGTGGACGAATATAGCCTGAAGAAGAAGAAGAAGAAAACAAGTTATGGTTTATATTCCATCGATGGCGCAAGTTAGCACCACGAGTGGTTTAGCAAGAGCTTACTAATAGTGAGTAAAGAGGTTTTAATTGCCAAGAGGTTCCTTCATGCATAGTGAACACCTCAATTTCTCAAAAAAGCGGCGGATTTAAACAAAGGTTTCAGCGTGCGCCGCCTTTTTGGAAAACTCTCCTGAAATTGTGGTTACCACGATGCCAAATTGTTATCGACGGAGTTTCTAACCCCGTCAATAAACCTTACTTTGCAACCGTTTGGTTACCTCTCAGAGATACAGGCGTGAGTTTAGGCATGTATGTATGTAGAGGTAGATCTTTTTCTACAAAACGTTACTTTCTAAACGTTATTTTCTACAAAAAGTCTGTTTACTCGTAGAGTGTTACTGAAAGTTTGGCACTTAGTTCTAATGTCAGTACGACTTTTACGTTTTATGTAATCATGCCTAGATTAAACATAATTGCTACTTAAGCAACATTAGTAAGAATAAAAAACCTAAGTATTACGACATTAATTGGTTTAGATTGGTGATGTTCGTTAATGACTTTAGCACTTCAGCGCTACAGGCAAAACTTTTCAAGGTAAAATATTTTTTTTAAAAACTGTGTTCCGTAAAAGCAACCATATTCATTAAGCTCACTATATCTCTCTACCTACCTCTGAGAGATACATTGTGACCTGTAGTGGGATGTATACAGAGTTATTTTTCAATATTACTGAGTTATGAATGACACAACAATATCAATTGTACTAGTCCCAAACTAGGATATGTGTCGATAAGAGTTTGTGTTTTACACCAACTTTTGATTCAAAAAATTATATTTTGTCGACAACCGGTTAACCTTTACATCTTTATTACAATGGCACATGTAAATTAACGGAGCCTAGTGCACTTATTCATAGGGTGATGGGCTGTGGACTGTACAATACTAAAGTCTACTTAGCTTTAAGCAGTCACCTATACTGCAAAGCAGAAAAATATGAATAAAATTTTAAAAAATATATAAAGTTAACATGACGATCTGTGAAAAACTGCCGGCAGATGCTGGATGCGGCAAGCTGAAGACAGGACGCTATGGCGCTCATTAGGGGAGGGCTATGTCCAGCAATCTTCTTCTTCAGGCTATAGCCTGAAGAAGAAGTTTGCTGGACATAGCAATTTATATGGATTGTATGTCTTCCAGCAATCCAGCAATCTTCTTCTTCAGGCTATAGCCTGAAGAAGAAGATTGCTGGACATAGCAATATATAAAGGATGGAACACATAAAGGCGGTGGCAGTGGCGATGGCGGTCCATACATACGTTCCATATAAATACTACTGCAGTAAACTTGTAACGGTGCAAACCTCTTTACACCATTTTTATTTCTTTTTCCATCTATCATTTTCAAATATTTAAATTATGTATGTCACTCATTCTTCGATTTCCCTCATTTTTCACACTACTACTTTACGCTTTGACCAGATCTGACTTTTTACCTGCTTCTCCGTTTATCCGTTTTTATCCAGTTTTCTGTTAATATTACTACAATTCTACAAATAAAACCACACCTAAAGTCGTTCCAGAGTTTATTTATTAATTATAAAAGTTATAAAACGTTCCACTGGCGCCCAACGATAATAACGAAACCCAACGTCACCCCACGACTTGATACGCCGAGGCGACAAAGCCCACCCACCGCGACTACGCTGCGAGTGCGAAGGCAAATACGAGTACGATTACCACGATTATACGTGTGCACAATCGTCGAACTGCTGCTGCTGTTTCATACCCACGACCCACGACCTCATACATCACAGACGCATACCTTGGAGCTCCCCAGCCTTGCTCAAGGGTTCTGTCGGACTTCTCCGCCGCCCCCAACTTTACCCACAAGACCTGCAAGATTTTTTTTTGTTAAGTGTTGTTGAGTGTTTTATAAATAAAATATTAAATTAATTTTAAAGTGCGACTTGACTTCTGGACCACAAGGTAATTCATCATAACTACTCATTGACCATTCTTCACTAACTAGATTCACCCATAGTAACAAATTTTTTCGGCCTTAATAAAAGTCCTATTCTATCTATCTGCACCCCACCTAACCGAAACATACCACAGTTAGTATACACCAACAGTATACAATCAATAACTTCTACACGCATTTACCAGACAGTTACACAACCACAGGCTGCTCACTAGCAGTTCCATAGACCTCGGTAACCTGGAATTTATAATTCCAGGTGGGACTGGTTACTAACTTACGTTGCCTCAGGAGAGTATCCTGGGTAATTACACGTAGACAGCCTAGCTTTACCCTCTAGGTCTTCGAGGCCGACTCGAAGGTAAGGCGAAGCTGCACTCATACAGTCTATTGATAACAATATTATATTATTAAAATTTAAATTATAATTATTTACAAAATCTTTGCAAACCAAATTTCTAGACGTCAGTAATTCTGACACCATTCATTGTCATAAAATTTTTCAAAATTCAAAACAAAACCTCCACAGGTTAAACTACAAGGAACTCTTTGGCAATAAAATAAAACTTCACCCTCACCCCATCCTTACCTCATTACTAAAATAATTTCCTAACCTCTTTTTTTATAGTATCCATATTCTTTTAAATATTATAATTTTCAACTTGTACAATCGAGTATAAAAGTTTATCCACGATGGACGTTTCCCTCTTGAATAAACCCGAAGTCCTTTATGAACTGCGAATTCGAGGAGTCACAATCCCTTCAACTGAAACAGCAGATAACCTACGCGTTATCCTAATAGATGCGTTAAATAATTCAGAAGCCCACACGATTCTAGAGTCGTCACCATACCAGCTAGAAACTGATTTTGAGGAAATAAATAAATCTCTAACCCTAGTGAGTACTCTACTAACTGCATATCCGAGTAGGAAACAAAAAATTCAACCTTATTTACAACATATTAAGGGAAGGTTATCCCACATATCTATCTCAACCGAAAACACTACACAAGAACTCGATACATACAAAGCACTATGGGAACAATTCAAAACTCACGAAACACACTTCACAACATTAGAATACACCCCAGGCCCATCACAATACCACTCCACAATAACCACACCAACCACTAACAACCAATTACAAGCAAATGTGTATTTTGAAACATTAACCCAAAAATTAATTAACATTTCGGACAACAGAACAGGAAACGAATTTAAAAAATATGTATTTAAAGGAGACAGCTGCCCAAAAGAATTTATAAAAAAAATTGAAGAACTTGCAGAAATCAAAAATATACCTCACACCAAACTATACACTAACCTTTTCGATATTTTACAACATACAGCTTTAGACTGGTTTACATCAAAAAAAGATCAATTACGTGATTGGCAATCTTTCAAAACAGCACTAGTAACTGATTTTGAAATAGTCGACCACGACTACAAGTTAAAGAAGATTATTGATGAACGCATACAAAAACCAAATGAACGTGTGATTCAATACTTCACAGCTATACAATCACTATTTTCAAAATTATACGACCCCCCGTCAGAGAAAGAAAAAATTAATACCATTCGCCGAAATTTAAGACACGAATACGCACAGCGCTTATCACCCAGTGATTTAAACTCTATAAATTCTTTGCTAGAAGCATGCAAATGGACAGAAAGTTGCTTGGAAATATCCAATCCAGCTACTCAAACAGCGGAGTCCACCCATGCTAAGCCACAACCAAATAGGTACATTCCAAACATTCCCGAATACCCATTTAACAATAAAAACTTATCCGTACATACTATTAAAAAACCTTCTGACTCGCGGCAAACTATATTTACTTGCCCAAGATGTCGAGTCGATACACATTTACTACGCGACTGTACTAGTACACGCTTAGTCTGTTACCGTTGTGGCAGACCTGACGTAAAATTTACTCATTGCCCTAATTGTAATGTTCCAAAAAAACTAATTAACGAGGATCGTATTTACCCTACTAATAATTTTAACGAAACGGATTGGAAAGAATGGCTACAGACCATTACCATATTCTTCAAATCCTATAATATTTCTACTTTATTCTCTAACAAAGTAGATACGGAACGCCCGTATGTTCAAGTTCAGGTAAACCAATTAACCTTAAACGGCCTGTTAGATAGCGGTAGCTCACTAACAATACTTGGCGACAACTCCCATAAAACTCTCCTAAACTTAGGCTATACTATTGACAAGCAACAAATAATTAAGGCCAGTGTAGGAAACGGCCAATCCATTACCTCCATCGGCACGATAACACTACCAATTAATTTCAACAACAAGTTTTCACTTATAACAGCACATGTTATTCCAGCTATCACCGAATCATTTATTCTAGGGATAGACTTCTGGAAACAATTTAACCTAGGACCAGATATCCTTTCCAAAATTAGAATCTTCAATTCTTCTACAAACAAATCATTTAATATCACTACCGATAACAATCATATCCATTCCTACAATAACCTTTCAGAATGTCAACAAATTACCGCAGACGCAATCATGGCAAAATTCAAAAACATATCCACTGAAGTATTACCACTAGGCAAAACCCATATGGCAGAGCACCAAATAGATACAGGCGATCACCCCCCTCTTCGTCAACGCTGCTATCGACTCTCACCAGAAAAACAGCAAGCTCTCTGCAAAGAAGTTGACGATATGTTGAAACTAGATGTGATCGAACCTTGCGAAAGCCCTTGGCTTAGTCCAGTCATAATTACTCCAAAAAAAGATGGCAAATGGCGCTTTTGCGTGGACAGCCGAAAATTAAATTCAATTACCAAAAAAGATGCTTATAAACTTCCCTTTATTTGGGATATACTTGACAACCTTCGTGATGCCAAATATTTATCATCCATTGATATCGCTAAAGCCTTCTGGGAGATTCCCCTCAAGTTTGATGACAGACCTAAAACTGCTTTTCACGTTCCAGGTCGTGGAATGTACCAATTTAAAGTTATGCCCTTTGGTCTCACTAACGCCCCCGCTACCCAACAAAGATTTATTGATAATCTTTTCTCGGCCGATTTCGATAACTCTGTATTCTGCTACTTAGACGATATTGTCATAGCCACTACCACATTCGAACATCACGTAGAATTACTCAACAAAATCCATAAAAAACTAATACAGGCAAATATTACTATAAATTATCCCAAATGCGCTTTCTTCCGTAAAGAGTTAAAATATCTGGGATATATTATTGATGAAAAAGGTCTCCATACTGACCCTGAAAAAGTGAAAGCAATATTAGATATTAAAACACCTGTAACTGCTAAACAAGTTAAACAATTTCTAGGTACAGTGAGCTGGTATAGACGCTTTGTACCAAACCTCAGCAACTTAACAGCTCCACTAAACAAACTTACTTCTACTAGCAAAAAAGCTCCTCCTTTCAAATGGACACAAGAAGCTGATAAGGCTTTTAACAAAATAAAAGAAGCTCTTGTTTCCACACCTATTTTATCTTGCCCAGATTTCAATAAACCATTCCAGGTACACTGTGATGCATCAAGCTTTGGCCTTGGAGCCATGCTTACCCAAACCTATGACGGAGTCGAAAAACCTATAGCTTATATGAGCAAATCTTTATCAAGCGCAGAGAGAAACAATTCTATCACTGAACGCGAACTGCTAAGTGTAATTACAGCCTTAGAACACTGGCGTTGCTACCTTGATAATGGCAAAAAATTAACCATTTATACTGATCACGCAGCTCTCCAGTGGTTCCTAAAATTGGATAATCCCACAGGTAGACTAGCCCGTTGGAGTATCCGCCTTTCAATGTTCAATTTCGACATCAAACATAAACAAGGCAAAGACCATGTAGTACCCGACATTTTATCCCGTTCCATACCTGTTAACATTATTAACTTTAACCCTACAGAAACCACTGACAAATGGTTTACCGATATCTTCACTAAATGTAAAACTAATCCAACCTCCACACCTGACTACATGATTAAAGACGATAAACTCTTTAGATATACACGCTCTAATACACCATATAACTCAGAATTTACTTGGAAACAAGTGATTCCCAAAGATCTTATCCATACGATTATAACAGAAAACCACTCCACACCCACGGCCGCTCATTTCGGTACCCTTAAAACTCATCACCGTATTAAACAGTCCTATTTCTGGCCAGGCATGTATAAAGACATCGCCTCCTTCGTTTCTAAATGCGATACGTGCCTTGCATACAAACATCAAAACCAAAAAACTATTGGCCTTATGGGCAAGCCTAAAACTTGCTCTCGACCTTTTCAATGCATTTCTATCGATCTCATTGGCCCTTTACCTATAACCCGTAAACTTAACAGATTCATATTTGTCGTAACATGTTGCTTTTCCAAATATTGTTTAATCTTCCCAATTAAACGAGCAACTTCAGGTATCATCAAGCACATATTAGAGAACCTTGTCTTTATGGTCTACGGCATACCAGAAACCATAATATTAGACAACGGCCCTCAGATGATAAGCCAGAAACTACACGACCTATTCACACTTTACAACATACCTAAAATTCACTACACACCACGCTATTGCCCCCAGGTCAATACGGTCGAAAGATACAATAAAACGATAATTACAGCAATCCCATGTTTTGTCGACGAAGACCACCGCACATGGGACGTTAATTTAAACAAAATACAATTCGCTATCAATACAGCAGTAAATGAAACCACTAAATTTACTCCAGCATACTTAGTCTTCGGTCGCGAGTTGCCAGCCTGCGGAACAACATACGATTCCAAAGACCTGTCAGACGACCTAATCTTAGCCCCTCGCGACGAGTACGCTGAAAACATTGGTCATTTAAGACCCCTATTCTCGAAAGTACAACATCGCATTTTTAAAGCGCATCAAGCTAATACAAAATACTATAATAAACACCATCTAGACCTCGAATTTAATACTGGAGATGTCGTCTGGAAGCGTAACTACCCCTTGAGCTCCTCAGACAAGCATTTCACTGCCAAATTAGCTCCGAAATTTACAAAATGTATTATACAAAATAAAATATCACCCCTTATTTACGACTTAATCGACCTTTCTAATAAACCTCTAGGTCGATGGCATATTAAAGACATCAAGCCTATACCCCACTAAGACTTAGAGAATAAACCCCTATACGACCCTTAAATACGATTCCTCGTTTATATTAAATTGTAAATACTTGTAAAATATATACACCTTCATTTATTTATTTTATTAACTACCTTAACGGCTATAAACGCTACCTTTTTAGTTTTAATTTTTTTATATACACTACATCACCTATTCGGACTCATTTGCATACCAAAGTCTATTTATTTATTCAATCTTCTATTTAATTTTACTTACCAGGTGTATCTCTAACATAAACTTAGAGCACCTTTTTAACTTACCTATCCTTTAGTGCGTACTAAGCACACTTACACCACTATCCTCCAGGACATTTACTAACCATTTTTTTAGAACATCCAAACTTTCAATCAGGTGCGGCGACAACACGTTAAATAAGCCTAGGTCAACTAATTTATTTATCAATCGCGTTATCTAATTAAACTCGTTACGGTGTTTACCCCACCATAGCTCTTGAGAGCACTTCTACGACGGATTCTACCCCGTCGGGTACTATGTACCCAATATTATAAATATTGTTAAAATGTAAATAACTTTCATAGAGCGGATTGTGACTCAATAAATAAGCCTTACCACTACCGAATACCAGCGGGTGGTAACTGGCTAAATAAGCCTATTACTAATTTAGGCCAGTTTCTGGATAAATCTAATTAATAAAAATAGATTTTGTCTATAATGAGTGAAAGTCTTCACCTTTACTGTAGTTGAAGACAATGACAGATGATGCATGCTAGGGATGAGTGGTAGATGATGAATAGAAGTGGAACTGCCTAATGTAAATATTCATTGTAGATATCACCCCACACCTTCTAATTTTTTTTTTCATCGCCCATCTTTTATATTTTATTTTATTTTAATATTTAAGAATAACTAAATTTATTTACTTACCATCCCACATCCCCGACCTTCATCGACCTTACTTTGGATTCTCGACTTTAAATTTTAAATTAAATAATTTTACTTGACAATTTTTTTATAAAAAAAAATTTTTTTTTAAATATATTTTTTTTAAATAAATATATTTAAAAAAAATATTTTTTTTTACCGGTTGCCCCCGGGTAGTGTAACGGTGCAAACCTCTTTACACCATTTTTATTTCTTTTTCCATCTATCATTTTCAAATATTTAAATTATGTATGTCACTCATTCTTCGATTTCCCTCATTTTTCACACTACTACTTTACGCTTTGACCAGATCTGACTTTTTACCTGCTTCTCCGTTTATCCGTTTTTATCCAGTTTTCTGTTAATATTACTACAATTCTACAAATAAAACCACACCTAAAGTCGTTCCAGAGTTTATTTATTAATTATAAAAGTTATAAAACGTTCCAAACTACTTAACTAGCAATACCGCATTCCAATGTATCTGATACGTGATAGTGATATTAAGCCACATAATTATACAAAAAAGTCCAGTAGATATTTCATTTTTACACTCAGATGTATACGTGGAAAGTCACATAATCAAAGCGCAGGAATATAAAATTACCTCGTAGCCTGACTGCGTTGGCGCTGTATCTTTAGGAGTCTTGCTAAAATTACAGCGCCCGCGCAGTCGGACAAATCTCGCTGCTGACGGTACGATAAACATACGCTGCCTCTCAGTGACTTTCGATTGTTGGATTGCACTTGCGTAACAGAAGCGCATCTGCTCTACGACGGTGATATCCTCTCCTTTATACAGACGAGATGAATATTCTAAATTGAGCGGAATTCAGGGCAATTTCATGAAGAATCCTATTTCGTTGCGTTAAATGATTTTTGGTGCGTTTTTTCGGAGAAAAATGTGTCTAGAAAACGAAGTGTTGGTTTTATGCAGGATAAACAAATGAATTAAAATGATTATAAAGTTATTTATGAACATTTGTCAATTAATTCCTCCCATAGAAACTGTTAAGATAAATGTCTAGTTAGTATTTTTCTTTGGTTTTACCCGACCGCACCAGAAAAAGGGCTATGGTTTACGAGTGTAGTTTGTATGTATAATTCTTTGTCACACTCTGTAGGATAAAAGGCTTCATGGCTTTTAGATTAAGAGTTGTCGTTCGATACGTCTTAACTGTGAGAGTGACAGTAAGTATTTTAAAATATTAAAACTATACCTATACTTAAAATAAAAAATTGTGATGCAGTGGGCGTTTTTCGTTTTTTAAACAATTCACAGTTATAATGCGTTGTTCTACTTCTGGTTCTCTGCGAGTACATGAGTTATACACATAGTAGTTAGTTAGACCTGAGATTTCCGCACTTAGCCTCATAGTTGGGCCATTGTACGTAGCAAGCGCTGAGGTACGCTAACACCTCAGACACTAGGGTTTCCTTACGATGTTTTCCTTCACCGTCAGCGAGAAGTATTGCTACTATAAATTCACAAATGTACATAACTTAGAAAAAAAAAGTCATTGCCGGGGTTCGAACACACGACCTCCCGATTGAGAAGCCGGCGTTCTACTCCGCTCCGCTACCACCGCTCTCTGAGTAAAAAAATTCTCAGATTTGTTCGTGACTTTGAAGTTGTCGTAAATTAAAAGTAGGTCGAATTGATGATAATGATGTTTCCCTTTCTGAAACAATAACACAAATCATTATGTTAACTAACTAAGTATGAACCGGAAGTAAAAGTGCAAGTCATTTGAACATATTATGTTACAATCCCTGTAATATTGGTAATTGGTTTCAGTTCTGAACAATGTAATTTGGCATTGTAATTTAAGAGATGATATTTCCTGGTTCACTTAAGAGTTTAAGTTAAGATTAACAAGATAGTGTAGGCGTCTGTTAAAGAGTTTCATATAGTCCTGTAGGACTGTTTTTAACGTGAACAAATTTTAGTTAATAAATAAGACCTAAGAAGAAAAATTATAAATCTTACTGGAAATATGTGAAATCTCTAGGTATATGTATTCTGTCTTCTTATATCTGATCTTCTAGAGGTCGGCAATAAAAAGCGCAGTTGGCCAGTTTTTTTTAAACAATAATGAGTGTGGCTTAAAGAAAACTAAACCACCTCCATCAGGTTCAAAATTTTTATTTTCGATCTTTCATATTACCTAAAAACCTATTTAGAGGCTAAAAATTCCACCCATGCCGGGATTCGAACCCGTGACCTCTGGCTATCCGTGCCAGCGCTCTTTCCAACTGAGCTAATGGGCGACTCACATCAGTGAAATTTCGGACCTCTTTACAATATTCTCTGTATTACGTACAGGCAGCGACATCTGGCTTTTCATATTATCTTCAAACTTGCCACGGATTTCTATTTCTTAATGACTCGCGAATTCTTGTTTTAGTGCCATCTCAATCGAAGGTCGGCTTTCATTGTTATCATGACCTTTTTGTCCCGTGATGGTGCGGCTCGGAACAGTTCTATGTTTCTCATGTTAAACCACTCTGTAAGGTTTTGGAGCTACGATGTTTTTCTCCGACCTCCCTGGATTTTGCCTTTTAGAATGAATTATATTCTTTTCTTTTATGCATTCCCGTGCTAAGGACAATTTTAAAAACCTATCTAGAGGCTAAAAATTTCACCCATGCCGGGACTCGAACCCGCGGCCTCTCGCTAACCATGCCAGCGTTCTCCCAACTGAGCTCATTGGCGACTCACCAGCATCAGTGAAATTTTGAACCTCTTTACAATACTCTCTTTACTACGTACAGGCAGCAACATCTGGCTGAAGTAATTTGCATTACTTGTAGAATTATTTTTTTTTTATTATTTTTGCTTATTTATTTATTATTTTATTTGGAAAACTAACAGCTTATCACTTACACAATAGATAACATGCATAGCAACAGAAAGCTAACAAAAAGTTTTCACAGATAGCCATATTTTGAGCAATTAGCACAGGTAAAAGAAAAATAATACACGAAACCTCAGGCTCAGTAATTAGGTGCATCCAAAAATAGAAGAAAGAAGGTGGCACACCATTTTAATGGGTTATATCAGTATGAAGCCTCAACCGAGTCACAGAACTTAGCCGTTAAAACTTTGCGATTAACGGAAATACTACCAGTGAACAAATCAATGTCTTCGTTTTCAATACAAAGGTCGTTGAAAGATCTTATAGCTCTGATAAAGTAAGAATTTTGTCTAAAGTTTGTGCGAGCCCAAGGAACAAATGAAAAAAGTAAAAATATAACCTGCAAAAATGGTCTTCAGGGCACGTATTTTTTGCGCCATATCACGTAATTTATTGTCGTGATGTAAAATATCCTCACATCACACACACACAGGCTCAAGCCCCTGCATTCTGCTTCTTGAGACGCCTACAAGGGAACCTTGAAGTTATTGCCACTTAATATTTGAATATTACGAGAACCTGTCTTCACGCAGGTATGTAGACAGCCTCCGAATTTGTTGACGAAGGTGTGTTAGGCGAGAGCCTCGACAGTTGCTAAACAAATATACCTAACCTAGAAGAGAGTTTTTATCGCAATTATTCACCTCGCTAACGACATATACACATACACAAGCGGACCCAACGGACGTTGTCCTGCATGCAGTGCCATCTGCCGGGCTGATTTGTGAATCTATACCATTCAGGACGCCAAACAAACGTAAACAAAACATAGACAGCCTCGGTGGCGTAGCGGTTTGGCACGCTGAATGTAAAACGGGAGGTCTCGGGTTCGATCCCCGGCCGGGTGAAACTAGGAAACAAACTTTTCTAGTTTCTCTCGGGTCTTAGATGTTATCTATGTATTTATTGTATTAAATCCATCGTCGAGGTAGCACCTATAACACATGTCATTTAGTTGTACTTAGTATAGGGCTAACGAGATCTGTGTAATATGTCCGTGAATATTTATTTATTTATTTGTTTCTCCGAGCGCTTCCGTGCTTCGCAAGGCACGCTAAGCTGTTTGTGCCGGCTGTCTTGTAATGGCTGTCGCTAGGCCTTATGGGCGGCTTGATAACTTCTGACAATAAGACCCGCCACTGTCTTACAATCCTTCACCAACCCGGACTTGGCCCCAATGGTGGAGTATGGCCTAACCTTCCTGCGATGCAGGAAGAGACCCGTGACCCAGCAGTGGGGACATACAAGGGTTGATATCAATTCGATTGCTACTACGAATTCGCCGATATACGTAACCTTGAAAACAAACTAAGTCATAAGGGCACTGGGAACCGAATCTTGGTCTCCCGCTTTCGAGTCCATCACTGGGCTACCACCGCTTCAGAAATTATGTTGCCAGTTTTGGCGTATGGGTCAGTGTCCTAGACATACGTGCATGGAATTAAGTTTTGTTCTTCACGAGTTAACGTGAAGAATGTGAAGATGAAAGTGGCTCTCTTGATAGTCATTTGCAAACCTCGAGTCATTAGGTAGGTACTATTGTTTAGTAAGATCATCGTATGATAGAGCAGACACAATCAAAGTCAAGAAAAAAGGTGCTAAGATCATTGTTCGGTAAAATCAATGGACGCCTTCACACGTCATAAAATAGTGCAAGTGTGAATTGTGCCGTTTTTCTGTAAGCTTAAGACTTATATTCGCTTGTCATAATAGTTTATTGTTAGACTTTCTGACCAGAAGGGGTTACGTGAGTCAATTACTTAATTAAGTTTAGTAAGAGTATTTAGGTACATTAACTTACGCCTGTACGCCGGAAGGGTAGTCAGAGACCGAGGTTTACACCTGTCACGATTTTGATAAATCTTGTTAGCTTCACCACTATTTCGTTGCTGCTACTTAGTTTGTGGAATCCATCAATCAATGTAGTAATCGATCAAAAATTTTACGTATAGGTAGCAACTGAGGTGTTAGGTTTAAGATCTCCAGAGAAATTATGGTCAGAGTGAAATTTTTTCTGCTCCCTTTTTTCCATTACACTACCGCCCGCCAGAAGGCAGAGACTTGCATATTACATTGACATTCAACATACATAATCTTCATTTATGCCACACCTGGCAATAAAGTGGCTTTTTCCGCACGCTGCGCGTACGGAAAAAGCCGCTTTCTGGCCAAGTGTAGACATAAAAAGATGTACACAACACGGGAGGTATTAAAGAAAGCTCTCGATCGCATATTTACGTCCCTCGCTTGCAGCTCGGGCCGCAAACTTCTGCGATCTCGGCCTTTCTTTGTATTACCACCCTAGATGTGTAATGTACTATTACATACTTCTTACGTTGAATAAAAAAAATACATTTGATTTACATCAGTCCTGAAGCGCTCGTGGCCAGGTCGAACCGAGTGATCGGAACCAATCACTTGAGTTAAGCAACAACAGCCGCGGTCTGGTGCTGGATGGGAGACCGTCCCGTGACTACCACTAGCGGCTTTTTTTCCGAGCACTTCCGTGCTTCGCAAGGCACGTTAAGTGGATGGTGCCGGCTGTCATGTAATGGCAGTCGTTAAGCCATGTCAGAGGCATTATGGGCGGCTTGGTAACTTCTGACAGTAAGGCCCGCCACTGTCTTACAATCCTCCAGCAACCCGGACTTGGCCGCCGTGGTGGCGTATGCCTAACCTTGCTACGTTGCAGGAAGAGACCCGTACCCCAGCAGTGGGGACCATATCAAATAAGCCCGTACTCGTCCACTGTTGAACTTAAGATAAGATAATAATATTCTTTATTGTAGTACACCAGGAAAAAACAAACAAAAAATAATTACAAAGATAGAGTAAAATAAATTACATTACAATTCAAAAATACAGAACTTCTGCATTACAAAAGGCTTTACCAATACACATACAGTTACGCATATCCACACACCTGCACACACGCACACTCTCACACTCCTCGCACATACACACATATATACACACACACAAGCTTTTCTGTTTTCGTTTTAGCATTCTTTAGAGTTTTAGACTTACTCTTTATTTTGCCTTTAACAATAACACTTAGTTATTCTATTTCGAGAGTAAGGGCTTCATAATTCTTCAATGCTTCATTGAGACCATCTTCGTCTTGCAGAAGAGAGCGATAAGATTCATTTATAGGCTGGGTAGTAGAGATTCGTTAAGAGATTTCTTTAAAGAAACTAACATCCTGACAGTTGTCAGTCAGTATATATATGAAAACATTATGTACGTTAGGAACAATATCAGTAACTTTAAAACTTTAGGTAGCCAACACAATGTAAATACTAGAAATAAACATAAACTTTTGTTCCCGCTATTTAGGCTGGCAAAGGTTAATACATCCTTCATGGGGCATTGTATACGCTTCTATAATAAAATCCCTGAAGATATATTATGCTTGCCTGAATCGCGGTTCAAAAAATATGTTAAGCACACTTTGTGCCAAAAGGGCTACTATAACATAAAGGATTATTTAAATGACAATGAGGTCTGGAATTAAAGCCAGTACAATGTATGAGTTCTATGTTTATAATAATTATGTTAATTAAGGACTTTTGAAAAGACTAAGTTAGGAAATTTTTTGTCCATTTTTTCTCCTAAATGATCTAGATTTTGAAATGGACACCTAGTCTGAATTGTAACGTTCATTAAGCCGCAGTTTCTGTGCTACTTTGAATAAAACCTTTTCATTTCATTCATTTCATAATTCACTGCGGCAAATTGTATTTCTCAATACAAACTTTTCTGTTTTTGTTTTGGCGACCTCTGTGGCGTAGCGGTAGCGCGTCTGCCTACCATGCAAGAGGTCCCGGGTTCGAATCCCGGCTGGAAACAAAAAAAAAGTCCAGGTCTTGGATGTTTACATGTTTGTGATGTCGTTGTTTCTGGTTCCCACGACACAGGGTATCCTAGTGTGGGGCCAGAAGCAATGTATGTGCCAGTATGTAAAATGTTATGTTATGTTTTAGCATTCTTTAGAGTTTTAGACTTAATTCTTATTTTGCCTTTAACAATAACCCTTAAACACTTAGTTTATCCTATTTCGTGAGCAAGGGCTTCATAATTCACTGCGGCAAATTGTATTTCTCAATACAAGCATTTCATATTTCAGTAAGTGCTACCTCTGCTTGATAAAGCTGTAATTGGTGTCTTGGAAACGAGACGCAAATTCGAGTCGTTTCACCACAAGACGCAAAAAATCTTTACTTGCCAATTCGTAAAACTGCATTAACTGGTACAACTCGCACCAATTACGCCTTACGTAATTTCATTCACCGTTCCTATTCCAATTCTCAATTGAACTCATTTGAAGCACCGCAATTATACGCCAATGTAACAATCACTCATTCATTACAATCTTATTGTATAATCTTAACAAGATGTATGTATAGCAAATTCGATGACATACAGTCGTTACGGAGTTGGCTGTGCATGGTTGTATAGGAGAAATTTTCGAAAGTACAAGATCATTATCTATTTATTGTGATGCATTAAACGGTCATGATATTAGCAATGGGCGTGATGATTAACGTTCCGCAAAATGTTTATGAGACTACTTATTTACTCTAGTCATAAAAAAATATTAGCTCCTCTTTCTAAACTGTGCATTCTTCAAGTATATTCTCAATAGCAAAGCAGTGGAGTATGTATTGTAATCATTTCTTCTTCAGGCTATATTAGTCCACTGCTGGACATAGCCCTCCCCTAGTGAGCGCCATGGTACAAGGTTGTGCCATCATTGGGGGGTAATGCCCATAATCCCCACGCTGGGCATGCGGGTTGGGGATCGCAGATTGGTGAAATTGTACTGCAGGGGGCGCGGCGTCCCACCCCCGGTTTGTGTCCCTTAGTCGCCTTTTACGACACCCGAGGGAAGAATTTGGGTTGGTGCTATTCTCTAGGCCGACACCACACAGTGAATCATTTTAATCATTTACAATAATGATATGCAAGACTACCTAATATTTGTTCAGATATTTCCTAGACATGTTTCATTTTCTGTAATTTTTCTCTGAAGCTCTGAACCACTTAATTAGACCTCACATTTCCGCACTTAGCCTGATAGTTGGGCCATTGTACGAAGCAAGCGCTGAGATATGCCACCGCTGCCATCGTCTGTCTTTCCGGAGACATATAACCTGGGTGTCTTTAAAAGTAGAGCTAACCGGCATTTAACAGGTAAACACGTAACATCGTAGACCCCGTCTTCGCTTAACCAATTATTAATATCTTTTAAAATTTAAGTGACACACTAATAATTGGTTTACCTAGTATTGTAGGTTATAATGTCTTCATTAGACTGCTTCATCTAGTGCGGTGGTAGCGAAGCAGCCGGCTCCTCAATCGGGAGGTTGTGGGTTCCAATTCCGGAACTTTGTTTTCTAAGTTATGTATATTTGTGGTCGGTAGACAAGCAAGTTGTAATATCTTGTAATCTATATAAATAAAATTCAAAGTCCTGACTGACTGACTCACTCATCAATGCCCAGCCCAAGCCGTTGGACCTAGGAAGCTGAAATTTTGACACAGAGGGTCTATATATAATGTAGGCAAGGAATAAGTCATGGGCAAAGGGAGCGAAAAGGGTTGCCAAAATTTGTATGGGAGGTGTCAAGATTGTTGTCTAATTTTCTTAAAACGTAAAATAAATACTTTGAATAAATATAAAATAAATTTATTGCACACGTGTTTCGCCGTTTTTCTAAATTTAACCCTTAAGGGAGTGAACGCGGTTACAAAAATTGTCCACGCGGACGGAGTCGCGAGCAAAAGCTAGTGTCATAATATCAACGTTTCCACTTTCAATAAATTCCACAGTAGTACATCTAGGAAATCTTTATTAATGCGATTACAGAATCCATTATCTAAATATCCATTAGCAAAAAATGTATTCTGGTAATTATTATGAAAGAGATTAAGACCCCTCAGTTCTTACATAATAGTCTTCGGAGACTTATTTAATTCGAAAAAAATATGTCACTTTGCCAAATATCAGAAATACTGCAACAACTAGAGCTTATTATAGATCGCGTATATTCTTTAGAAGGCGATTATAATATATGACTTAGAAATTTAACTACAAATAAATTTTAAAAGGAGACGATTGTATAATAGTTGTTTTTAGAATCGTGAAAGAATATATCAGGATTTCCGTACTCAAGTTGCTACCATACCTCCTTCATCAAAATGTTTAACAATGCTTGCTTTTCTCAATTTTCGAGTTAAGTTATGAGACAACAGGATAGCTTTGCAACCGTGCTTAGTAACTAATCATAAAACAAATACGGGCATTCCTCAACGAAGTTCCAAATTGTACACCGCAATCAAATCGCAGTAACCGCTATCATTTCAATCTAAATTCTCAATAGTTCGATCTATAACGCTGCACAGTTATATATATATATAGTTATATATATATATATATATATATAACTATATATATATATATATAACTGTATGTATATATAGTTGCATATTGGTGTACATTAGTTACAAGCCGAGGCACAGACCTTTTTGTCTTCATTTGTTATTTATAAGCTGTTAAATAATAGTCTCTTTAAACTGTCATTAATGCCTCTAGTATAAGTGATTGTTGTGTCTTATTTCGCTTGAAGACAAATAAATATATTCTATTCTATTCTGTGCTATACTAATTAACATTCATACTCATAGCAGGACTGTACCACCTGGGAATGGGCCTCTCTCTTCCTGCCAACCGAATCTGGCTGAATGTAAGGCGCTTCACTCACTGTGATATATGGAGGGACTTTCGTCAGATTTGCGCACCTTGTATCGTTGTTAAATAACAAGCAAAAGTGCTGTGTGGTGTCGGCCTAGAGAATAGCACGAACCCAAATTCTTCCCGCAGGTGTCGTAAAAGGCGAGTAAGGGACACAAACCAGGGGGTGGGCAGCAGCGCCCCCTGCAGTACAATTCCACCAAACTGCGATCCCCAACCCGCATGCCCAGGGTGGGGATTATGGGCATTACCCCCCAATGGTGGCACAACCTTGCGCTATGGCGCTCATTAGGGGAGGGCCATGTCCTGCAGTGGACTAATATAGCCTGAAGAAGAAGAACAAGCAAAAAAGAGCGTTGCACTATGTTACTTATAATTAAGTATGTAGGATACATAAATAAAAATTGATGTAAGTTAATTTTGAGGTAAAATGTGGCAATTGTGTGAGTGCCTGTTAAGGTATCTCTCGTCATACGACAGTTTGTTTGTTACACTTTATTGCAAAATAAAAACGTTTAAAAATTAAACGTAAATAACTGGTTTGTGATAAAAATTACGTGCAAAGGGGGACTTATTTTAAAAGAAAAACTTGACTGAGAAAACAAAAAAGAAGATTTTGTTTCTAAATTACTGACAATAGCTAAAATTTTATATTGTAACACGCAGCCTGTAAATGAAACGATCGTTGTTAAGGTAAATGTTAAGCGCGATTCAATTATTACGTAAGCAGAATTTGAATAATTATTAACACCCATCTGCCCCTTATCAGAAAAAGTAACGTTCGTTATCAACCCTTGAATGTCCCCACTGCTGGGGCACGGGTCTCTTCCTGCATCGCAGGAAGGTTAGGCCATACTCCACCACGGGGGCCAAGTCCGTGTTGGTGGAGGATTGTATGACAGTGGCGGGCCTTCCTGTCAGAAGTTATCAAGCCGCCCATAAGGCCTCTGACATGGCTTAACGACTGCCATTATATGACAGCGGCACCAACGGCTTAGCGTGCCTTGCGAAGCACGAAAGCGCTCGGGATAATGCCACTAGCGGTAGTCACGGGACGCTCACCCATCCCGTACCTGACCGCGCCTGTTGTTGCTTAACCAAGTGATGAGCGGTTCGCTCATAATCCGAGCATATGCTTTTCGATTTCGAGCGTAGGGTTATCATGTGTGCAAATTTAAATCTGCACAGTCTAGCAGAAAAGAAAAGGCGTTAAACATTGAGAAGATAATTTACGACCATTTTTAAGAATAAGAATAAAAAGAATTTTATTGCCTCAAACAACTTAAACAAAGTAAGACTGAAAACTAGATATTATAAAATAAGGCGGAGGGTAGGGTGGAGGGTACATATACCTAGTCCTAAGCTACAGGTTTTTCGGACTTACAATGATTACTTTGAAATGCCCCTGACGTGGTTACGGTGCTTAGGGGCGCTCACTAGCGCTACCACTGGAATAAAAATATTGACTTGTTTTATCTAAAAATTCACATGAAAAATCTTAACAACTGTGATAACTATTTCTAGAACCTGCAGTCTAGAACCTAGGATCAACAATCTAGGGCTCTAATCGATTTCCGCCAAAAACGGCCGTTTTTAGCGCAAATCGCTATATTACATTCTAGGCCGTATGTTCTAGAAATTGTTACGATAGATATTAAGATTTCTTATGTTTACTTTTTGAAAAAAACGTATTATAAAAAAAGTTGATTTTTATTTCATTGGTAGCGCTAGGTAGTGCCCCTAAGAGCCTTAAGAACAGTAATTAAAAATTTTAACAGAAAGTAAGTAGTACTCTTACTTTCAGTTAAAAAGTTTAATCACCTCTCTTTAAAGTACGTACCCAATTCGTTTGTCCAACAAAACGCAAGCGCAAGATACATCATGCGATTGCATAGAAAGTGCCATAACAAGATAATGGGACTGTTATAGCCAACACTAAAACACTTACTCCTACCAGCTACGATTGAGTGGCATATAATTTAACAGCCACTTTTATGGTAAATGAAATCGTCTAAAATCTATTATTATGTGAAATTGTTATTTTCCGAGTGTTTTGCAAACCGGTGTGAAAATTAAAATCACGGACACTTAAGGGCTAGGGAAATAACGATTTTTTACGATACAAAAGCTGATAATATCATATAAATATTTTAGAAACAATTATAGTAATAAAATACGTTAGAACTGGCCATCTGACACCACCAACTTATATGTCATTTTATAATAATAGCCTCCACAAAAATGTAAAACGCAAAAAATATAAGGAAACACACTAAATCGGCTCCTAATAAATTGATAATTTTATGCACGGATTGACAAGAGAATGATATATTTTGTATATATTAGCAAAGCATGACATAAGCCGGATTTTGCTTCAAAAGCATAGTGTGAGGTGTGACAATTAATAAAATAAAGTAAATCGAGTTTTTTTTTAACAATGACATGAGTTTTCTTCTTTATAACCTAAAATCATGCGAGTCACAGAGCGTCAAAGGCATAGAACGACGAAATAAATCTATGATAGTCAGAACTATCCTGGTCGAAGTACGCCCTCCGAGCAGGACTTAAATTCTGCTAATGCATTGTGGTACAATGACAGTTGCATAATCGTGGCGCTTTAATTTCGTTGCTGCTTCAAGTCTACGCGCGCACATACATCGAACCTTCTAGGCGTCAATAGTATGACAAAAAAAAGTCACGTGAACCGACCATGTATCTGTCATGGTATGCACTAAAAAAATCGAGCCCAGGTGGGATGACGATCTGCGAAAAATTGCAGGCAGGTGCCGGATGCGGCAAGCTGAAGACAGGGCGCTATGGCGCTCATTAGGGGAGGGCTATGTCCAGCAGTGGACTAATATAGCCTGAAGAAGAGGAAGAAGAGATAGATCTATGCAATAAATTTCGCCATGCAAATACAAATCGCTATATGACACTATTTTTCTGTAAGGAAGATTAACGGCCGGATTAACAGTAGTGTATAAAGTAAATTAACAGCTAATGACCAATTTTAAATCTCTACTTCGAAGGGAAAAAGACTTCTGCAACTTTAACAGCGATTATATTCTTTTTAATGCACTAAGCCGTGCTAAGGACCATTTTAAAAACCTATTTAGAGGCTAAAAATTCCACCCATGCCGGGACTCGAACCCGCGACCTCTGACTAACCGTGCCAGAGGTCGTGGGTTCGAATTGGGTGGGTGGGTGGAATTTTCAGCCTCTAAATAGGTTTTTAACAGAGATACTAAACACACTTACGTTCCTAAAACTAACGATAAAGCATCTTCTAATTCAAATGAATTTATTGATAGTCGCATCGCCTGAAAGCGCCTTGTTCTATCTGGCTAAAATGTTGTCCGTGTAAGATTCATAGAGAAACAAAAGTGGGAAAATTTTCAAGTTCGGGAAAAAGTGAATGGGCTATGGGGTTCATGGTTTCACAAACGACCATAAACACGACCATTTTTATAGATTAGAATTAGCTTAAAAATCTATAAAAATCTGAACATTACCTTAAACTCTTCTTACAGCTCCTTCAACCTCCAAAATGAAGTCAACACAAACTCACTTCCGAAAACTGCACCACGAAAACGTACTATCACACCGAAAAAGAAAAAACACAAAAATACTCCCACTATTCCAATCCAACCTTCTACCTGAGGCTGTAAGGTCGATTTTCGCGTGTACTTCGTAGTTCGTACGGCAGAGATGCGCGCGCAGCGTATGCGTGTAGGCAGCGACGTGTGCGCCGCTATTTTGCGCAAAGGCACCTGTGTTTGCGCCCACCGCCCGCTTTCCACAATCGATGACACCTTTTGTCTTCGTGCGGCGCGTACAAACGTTATTAATCAACGGTTCACCAGACTTGCGTGTGGTATTACTGCTGTAGTGGGTGACATGGAATTCGGGGATCGTCGATGTCGACTGCTATTTGCCGTATATATCGTTTCAGTCAGCTTTGGTTGGGTGTAAACAAAATGATTATATTATTTTTAATGCACTAACCCGTGCTAAGGACAATTTTAAAAAACCTATTTAGAGGCTAAAAATTCCACTCATGCCGGGATCCGAACCCGCGACCTCTGGCTATCCGTGCCAGCGCTCTTTCCAACTGAGCTAATGGGTGACTCACCGGCATCAGTGACATTTCGAACCTCTTTACAATATTATCTGTATTACGTACAGGCAGCGACATCTGGCTTAAGTAATTCGCATCACTTGCAGCCCCGAGTACCTACTTTGCAGTTAGGTTCCACATCGGAATGATATCGCTGTACCCATATGATTATATTATTTTTAATGCACTAACCCGTGCTAAGGACAATTTTAAAAACCTATTTGTACCTATTTGTAACCTACCTGTAGGTAATACAGAGAATATTGTAAAGAGGTTCAAAATTTCACTGATGCCGGTGAGTCGCCTATTAGCTCAGTTGGAAAGAGCGCTGGCACGGATAGCCAGAGGTCGCGGGTTCGAATCCCGGCATGGGTGGAATTTTTAGCCTCTAATAGGTTTGTAAACAAAATGTTTTTTTTTATATTGGGGATAACTACCTCATATTGTAGTTATCCATTGGGCAGCCGAAAGAGGGGGCGGCCGAGGACCATCTGGAAAAGATCAATAGACCAAGAGGCCAAGTCGATCGGCGCTAGCTGGCCTGAATTGGAGGCTGCCGCGAACCACCGTCAGAAGTGGAAATCTGTGGTTGAGACCCTATGCTCCGCATGAAGAAGAAGAAGATTGTAGTTATCCCTAGTGAACTGCTTGATAGACATTGTTTCTCCTCGTATTTAAACTGTGACGCAAAACATCGGGAGGAAAACTGAATGGCTGAGAAGTATTTATTTATTTATTGATACTTTCATTGCACTCAAATATCTATAACATAAATATGAATCGTTGAATGTGTTGGTAAGCGCAAATCTCGAGAGCAGCTGAACCGATTTCGCTAATTCTTTTTTTAGAATATTCCTTGAAGTACGAGGATGGTTCTTACGAAGACAAAAAAAAATTCAAGAATCGACAGTTAGGCGGTACGAAGTTCGCTGGGTCAGCTAGTTAAAAATAAATTCGTACAATGTGACGGACTTAATCCCATAAGCATTTTTACCAGTCAACCGCAGGAGGCAGAAGATAGAGTTGGTAGCTGTGCGAAACATTAAAAGTATTGAAATGAGTACAAGTGTTCTTTTATGTAGCCTATAAACGTCCCACTGCAAGGCATAGACCTTCTCTCAGAGAGAGAGTGAAATGTTGTATGTCATTTATAAATAATAAGAACTGGAACGACTTCAGGTGTTGTTTTATTTGTAGATAGTTATTTTATAATAAAGCAGAAAAACTAGATAAAAACGGATAAGCAGGTAATATAGTCAGATCTGGTCGAAGGGTAAATTTTTAATGATGAAAAATGAGGGAAATCGAAAAATGTGTGGTTTGCACCGTTACACAAAGAGGTTTGCACCATTACACTACCCGGGGCAACCGGTAAAAATAATATTTTTTTTTAATATATTAATTTAAAAAATATCTTTAAAACAAAAATTTTTTTATGAAAAATTTTGTTAAGTTAAATTATAAAATCAAAATTTAAAGCCATGAGTCCAAAGTAAGGTCGATGAAGGTGTTGTTTTATTTGTAGATAGTTATTGTATAACAAAGCAGAAAAACTGGATAAAAACGGATAAGCAGGTAATATAGTCAGATCTGGTCGAAGGGTAAGTTGTAATGATGAAAAATTAAGGAAATCGAAAAATGTGTGACGTAATTTAAATATTTGAAAATGATAGATAGAAAAAGAAATAAAAATGGTGTAAAGAGGTCTGCAACGTTACAAGAGTATGGGTTTAACTACCACGCGTGCCCGACTAGATTAGCAATAGGACACATGAATAAGCGATTAAAATTGCCGATCCGCAGTGGGCACGCCTGACAATTAAGCCCATACTTTCACTCTGAGAGAAGTCCTGTGCGTTACAGCGGGCTATATTATAGGTTGCATTCTTTTTTATTTTATTTCACTGGTTTGTTTACATGTAGATCAAAGCTGATTGAAATGAAATACATATATTACGAAAATTGGGGAAACATAAACGCAAATTGGCTCGTCTAGGCGGGTTTCCTTAAGCGGTTTATTTACCTTCGATTGAGGCATGCGATGTGAGTCATTGGAATAAGGACTATGATTTAATTTTGCTAGTGACTTTTGCATTGTGAAATGGTTAAAGTTATGAATAATAATCACAGCGAATACGGGTTACGCACCGGATTTTGTATTCATATGGTATTCCCATAATTTTTATTTTTTACTGGCTGCTGCTCACGACTTCGTTCGCGAAGATATTTTGATATCTATAAGTCTGGGATAAAAAGTATCTTAAGCGCTATTCCAGACTGTAATCTATATCCGTGCCAAATTTCATCCCAATCCATTCAGCCATTCTTTTGTGTAGTACGTCCATACATACTTACAAACTTTAGTATAATTTGTAGTATGAAAGTATGAATTCGAATTGGAATCCCAAATTTAAGCATGTTAGTTGGACTAGTTAAGATAAGATAAGATAAGATACAGGATTTACTAGATAAGATTAAGATAAGGTATAGGATTAGCAAGCTGAAGTGGCAGTGGGCTGGTCCCATATGCCGAAGAATCGATGGTTGATTCAAAGATTCTCCAGACCACGAACTGGCAAACACAGCTTGGGACGCCCACCATCTCGCTGAACCGACGATCTGAGGATGAGGATGCCCGAGGACAGAGGAGGATTGGATTGGAGGAGTCCAGGCTGATTGATTGAAAGGATTTATTTAAAGAACCACAAATTCAATGGCAACGTTGCTCTCTTTCTTGGTATCTACGAAAGAAACCCTACACCCTACAGTGCTTATACTTCTGATGGAAATGTAACCAAACCAAACCTAACCCAACTTTTAGCGAGAAAACGTTGGCCTTCTACGTCATAAGATTACTTATACAGTATTCAGACGTTGGTAAGCGGATCACAGGGTTAAGGCTAGGCTAGAAAGGAAGACGGCCGGTGGACCAGGGCAGTATCGGAGTGGTGGGAGGGAAGGAGGTTGGTAGGCAGATCACCGACACGATGGTCAAACGACATCGTGAGGGTTGCGGGTCAGAGATGGATCTGATCAGCACAGGACCGTGAGGAATGGCGCAATAAAAAGGAGGCCTAAGCCCAACAGTGGGTTGATGTGGGCTGATTATAGTTAGATATAGATTCAGTGTCACTTTCACTTACACTAGATGGTTGAAGGAACGACACGGACGCTGCAGGACAGGGATATTGATTTTTTTAGATGGAGAAGGGTTGCCCATTATGTATGGTGCATTCAATCAAATGTCTGCCCACAGTAGAGTTAACTTGGTCGGGCCATCGCATTGGTGCTCTGCCGCGTGCTTTGGTGCCCTCTACCATTCCCTGCACAACGTTACGCTCGATGGGACGATCATCTACGTATTGAGATGATTTATATAGCGTCAAGTAGAACTTTCACTCACACTAGATGAGTGAAGGGATGACACGGATGCTGCAGTGCCCGGATATTGTTTTTTGTAGATGGAGAATGCTTGCCCAGCACCTATACCATCCTAAAGGCTACGGAATAGTAATGAAATGAAATTAAATGAAGGTTTTATTCAAAGCAGCGCAGAAACTGCGGCTTAATGAACATTACAATTCAAAGTAAACTAATGGACACCCATTTCAAAATCTAGAATCTAGTCTACCTAGCCTACAGGAGTGAGAAGTAAATATGTGTGGAGCCAACCCAACCGCGGTGTTTTCCTTCTCTGTTAGAGTGCAGTATGAGACAAAAGAATATTTTAAGTCAATTAAACCTAATCCAGTAATATGACAGGCTTTAAAACGACACTTATAAAAACCTCGGGTTTCCTCACAATGTTTTCCTTCACTGTTAGAGTGTGGTATGAGATAAAAGAACATTTTAAGTCACTTAAACATAAACCAGTAATCTGACAGGCTTAAAAACGCCACTTACAAAAAAATTAAAACCCATTTAGCAAGTCAAAAAGCTAAAATCAGTTTTTCTCAAGCCAAACGATACTAAGCTGATATAGGACATCGCCAATCTGACACGGGCCGTGATCAGTTTATTAAAAGTATAATAAATGAAACTCGAGGTACAGTCGAACTTTACAATTTCGTTGCAATGCCACCCGTATTGTCATGGAGTATATAGTAAAAAGTAAAATACATAGTAAGAAATATTCATTTAAAAACTACATTTAAACAAATGACTCACAGTAAAGGATGTAATAAAATTACATTAGAATTACGGATTACTTATGAATTTGTTCATAAATGGTGAAGTTTCACAGCGGATTCCACTGTAGACTAAACTCTAATCCACTAACTTAGTCAGTCGTTTTTCTGTCGATTGTGTACATCCCTATGATTTTTCTGATATAAACTGGTCACATCGCAAATGTCAATTTACTGACTTAGTTGGTGGATTTGACTTTAGTGTCTATTTAGTGGTAATCGAGAAAGGATTGAATTAATATTTTCACAATTTTAAAAGATAATTCAATAGCGTGACTGGATAATACGAGTAAAATTAGTTTTGTGGGTCTTCGAAATAATTGTTGCAGAGAGTTTACCGAATGCATTACTTAACTGTTCCTAACGAACCATCACTAACATTATAATACCATTTTTTATGTAGCCCCCATAATATAGGGCAGGCATAATATAGTCCCACTGCAGGGCAACGACCTCCCACTTTTAGACCAAGATTTTCGATCATTTTCCACCTCTGGCCAGTCCGGCAAGAATTTGTCGAGATCATCCCGCCATCGTGGCGCTCGTGGCCTAGACGAACCGAGTAATTGGAATCAATCACTTGAGTTAAGCAACAACAGGCGCGGTTAGGTGCAGCGTGACTACCGATAGTGGCATTTTTTCCAAGCGCTTCCGTGCTTCGCAAGGCACGCTAAGCCGTTGGTGCAGGCTGTCATATAATGGCAGTCGTTAAGCCATGTCAGAGGCCTTATGAGCGGCTTGAATACTTCTGACAGTAAGGCCCGCCACTGTCTTACAATCCTCCACTAACGCGGACTTGGCCCCCGTGGTGGAGTATGTCCTAACCTTCCTGCGATGCAGGAAGAGACCCGTGCTCCAGCAGTGGGGATATACAAGGGTTGATATATTTAAAACCACCATATAACTAGTAGTGCACGCGATGTACATCAGAGCTGTCGACTGTACATTAATCTGATTACTTTTTGGGGCTACCGTTGTGAGTTGACGGCGACATTCGGTTGTATTCACTGAAGCGAATAGAATTTAATACTGGCCACAAAATTTAGTGTGTCATGATGACACAATCAATTTATCCAAGTTCAAAGGAAGAAGCAAATAAGAACATAAACCTTAAAAAACACATTCTGTGTATAATGTCCGACAAATAACTTGAACAAATTTCGTTGACTTCGCATAGTGCGCATGCGAAGCTTTCACATTTTCGTCATTTCTGTAATTTTGTAGATGTAAAAATAAAGAAAAAATTTATTGTTTACTAGCTGACCCCGCGAACTTCGTACCGCCTAACAGTTTTTTTTATATTTCTCTCCGTAAGAACCATCCTCGTACTTCAAAGGATATTCTAAAAAAATAATTAGCGAAATCGGTTCAGCTGTTCTCGAGATATTATTATGCGCTTACCAACACATTCAGCGATTCATTTTTATATTATAAGATTATTTTTTTGGGAAACTGGTAAGTTTCTTACATAAAAATGATCTTAAACCAAAAATTAGTTTCCGTATATGGTAGCTAAGTAACAGATAATATAGTAGTCTAGTAATATTGTAATTTTACCGTCAAGTGGGTCGTGACTTAACCCGCGCAGGGCGGTGGTAGCGGAGCGGTGTAGAACGCCGAGCTCTCAATCGGGAGGTCGTGGGTTCAAACCCCGGCATGTACCAACGACTTTGTTTTCTAAGTTATGTACATTTGTGAAATAATAGTAGCAATACCACTCGCCGACGGTGAAGGAAAACATCGTTAGGAAGCCCTAGTGTCTGAAATGTTAACGTACCTCAGCGCTTGCTGAGGCCCTTGCTTACAATGGCCCAACTATGAGGCTAAATGCGGAAATCTCAGATCTAACTAACTAACCCGCGCCACACGGTACGTGAAGGCGGAAACGACGTGCCATTAATCCAATTCTCTTTCAAACAAAATGTACTATTTCTGAAAGAACGGGGTAAAGCCCACACAAAAGAGACGTCCTTTCTGTGTGGGCTACGTCCTATCTATTCAGTATATTTTGTATGAAAATCAATAGAATTAATGATACGTATTTTCCGCACCTCCGTCTCAAGTCCCTTTTGTGTGGCCACTGGCTTAGAATCCTTCGGATTTCAATTTACTTCAATTACTTAAAAATAAATTTTATTGTTCCGTCCATCGCCAATTCATTCCGACTTTTTTGTTCAAGTTATCTACCGGGCATTATGCTAACTTTCTTTGCTTAACGTACTTTCAGTTAGTATAATGTTTAAACTATTTATTTTATTTTTTAGGTTTACGCAATACAGACTCCGCAGGCATTCGTTTGGTTGACGAACCCTTATAAACAACCAGAAACAAATCATTATGTAGCTCTCTGCGGGAATGAACCCCATCACCACGGTGTGATAGATACTTACCGCTAGACTCATCAGAAATGAAATAAGTATTTCAATGTAACATATTTACATTCAGTTGGTTAAATGCACAATATTATCCGCTGTCATCGAGTCGATTTGAAAGGTTGGTTACCACCAACCAACCTTCCTCTTGTTAGAGTTCGCAAAACGTGATAAGACATCGAAGCTGTAACGATGCAAATCTCTTTACACCATTTATTTATATTTCTTTAATTCTGTCTATCATGTTCAAAATTTAAAATTACGTCACCACATTTTTGAGATTTCCTTCATTTTTTAACATTACTACTTCACATTTCGATTAAACCAGACTAATTTTACCTGCTTGTTCTGTTTTTATCCAGTTTTTTGTTTATATTCTTCTTCTCCTTCTACAAGGAGGTCGTGGGTTTGATTTCCGGTACATACCAGTAGCTTTGTTTTCTAAGTTTGGTACATTTGTAAAATTGTGGTAGCAATACAGTTAGCGAACTGTGAAGGAAAACTGTGTGAGCAAACTCTAGTGTCTGAAGTGTTAACATACTTCAGCGCTTCTTCTTCTACAGGCTAAATTAGTCCATCATTGGCCATTTTTGTTTATAATATCACATTTTAAATCAAGTACTAGTTGCAGTCGTTACAGTTTTACTATTTATAAAACGCTTACAACATCACAAAGCTTTGTTCTATAGCTACAGATCTTCGCTTTTCTACTAGCAAGTACACTGGAATATAGTGACATGACCATAATATATTGGTTGCAAAGTCACCCGTAGCACCCCGTACTATAGTAGTGACGTAAATGTCAAAACTTGGTATGAAATTAATTTAAAGAATCTTTTGAATATATTTCAAAAGATTCACACAATACAATTAAAAACATTCACCGTGAAATCCAACGAAAGTTTCGTCAAAACCACAGAAATAATACCAAAAAAAAATTATTTTGCCTCCAAAAAACACCTAACGTTATCTATAATTACGTTACGTGTAAAGGTCAATGTGCTGTCGACTGTACAAGGCCACAAGATACTAAACCTTATTTTAAAGAGGATAGGAGCGCACCCACGCACTAAAAATGTATTGACAAGGCCCAGGTAGAGAATGGTTTTGCCAAAAATGTGACCGGATTTATTTTTTTGTCAAAGAACTTGGTCTTTTATTTGGGTTCCACCGGCGCCCACGCACGAGAGGATGGTCCCCAAAAGGTCGATGTACGATTTGCGAAGGTGCAAAGGGACTGGTGTTATCAGTTGACCGGAGGGCTCAATCTTGTACTTATTTATTTAAAAAAATCACAATACACAGATCTCGTTAGCCCTATACTAAGTACAACTAACTGACTTGTGTTACAGGTGCTAACTCGACGATAGATTTAATACAATAAATACGTAGATAACATCCAAGACCCCAGACAAGCTAGAAAAGTTCGTTTGCTAGTTTTTGACCCGGCCGGGGATCGAACCCGAGACCTTCGGTTTTACAGTCAGCGTGCCAAACCGCTGCGTCACCGAGGCCATATAAGTAGGTAAAGTCTGTTAGCTTTTAGAATATACCTCGGCTACTATCGGATAGAATCGGATATATTGCAATAAGGTAAGGTTTATTTTGTATAGTTATTTATAACTTTACAAACCTATTTAGAGGCTAAAAATAAAATTAAATTTACAACTTTACATAAGTTTTCAAAATAGTGAAGAAAAGCTTTATACAGAGCAGGAAGTAGTATTACACTCGCGTGCTTTTGGCGAAACCTAAGCCTTCTATAGAGCCCGAAGTAAAAGCTAACAGACTGTACTAAATCACTCAGGGTGACCTGCGCGAAGTCATTGGTTATATTTGTAAATAGATGAATAAATAAAAGCGGTGTCGGTGAAGCAGGTTTGAAACCCGGTATGTGTACCAATAACTTTGTTTTCTAAGTTAGGTACATTTGTGAAGTTATAGGAGCAATACTACGCTAACTATGAAGGAAAACTATGTGAGGAAACCCTAGTGTCTGAAGTTTTAACGTACCTCAGCGCTTGCTACGTACAATGGCCCAACTAGGAGGCTAAAGCCTGATTTACATTTGCTTTAATTTCATGCTTTTTAAGCTTGCCTTACATGGAGCTAGAATAGAATAGAGTCGCTCAAGCGTACATTCTTAATTGTCGAATTTTGTTGTGACTACAATACGAATAAAATAAAGATCTCGCTAACGGCGAAGAAAAACATTGTGAGGAACCCTGAGTGTAATTAAGCCCAATTCTCCATCTCTCTCTCTTTCTCTATCTCTTTCTCTATCTCTTTCTCTCTCTATCTCTCTCTCTCTCTCTCGGTCTCTCTCTCTTCTCTCTCTCTCTCTCTCTCTCTCTCTCTCTCTCTCTCTGAGATAAGACTTGTGTCCTGCAGTGGGATGTAGAAAGATAATAAAAATAAATTTATATTTTTTTGTAAAATCATAATGAATTAAATGGGTTCAATTAAACCTCAAGTAGCCCCCTAAACTTATAATCACTATTGAAGTCTACAAGACAGTCACTAGACCCCAGCACTGCCTCGCCTTCGAATAATGTATGCGGCCAATAGAAAATACTTTCTTGGCAGGTATATTCAACTACATATTAACACGTTTGTTTGTGAAAAATGACACGTAATGCAACGAAATAGATTGTATAATGCAACGAAATAGGTCGATGCTGGACCACGCACGACGCGATTGATTGAGACACTAATTAGGTCACTACCAACTTTGAATTTTTATAACTGACTCTACCTGGTATTTTTATTGGCGTGATAAATTCAACTACGAGAAGGTTTCGAGGCGGTCTCATACTTAAATCAACAACAGAAAGACGCGGAAGCTGCGCCAGTGGCAATAAAAAGACAACAAACGATCAATAAACTTTTCTTCGTCAAATATTCCAACTTATAGAGAAGTAATACACGTGAAAGTTTTAAAAACCTATTTAGAGGCTAAAAAATCCACCCATGCCGGGATTCGAACCCGCTATCTCTGGCTATCCGTGCCAGCGCTCTTTCCAACTGAGCTAATCTGCGACTCACCGAGATATTTCGAACCTCTTTCCAATATTCTCTGTATTACGTACAGGCAGCGACATCTGGCTGAAGTAATTTGGACACCTTGCAGCCCCGAGTACCTACTTTGCAGTTAGGTTTTACATCGGAATGATATCGCTGTACCCACATGATTATATTCTTTTTTTTTAATGCACTATCTCACCGGCATCAGTGCCGGTGAGTAAGTTAGTTAGACCTGAGATTTCCGCACTTAGCCTCATAGTTGGGCCATTGTACGTAGCAAGCGCTGAGGTACGCTAACACCTCAGACACTAGGGTTTCCTTACGATGTTTTCCTTCACCGTCAGCGAGTAGTATTGCTACTATAATTTCACAAATGTACATAACTTAGAAAACAAAGTCATTGGTACAAGCCGGGGTTCGAACCCACGACCTCCCGATTGAGAATCCGGCGTTCTACACCGCTCCGCTACCACCGCTTCTAAAACCGGTGAGTTAGTGCATTGAAAATAATATAATACAGGTGAAAGATTTAAGAATGGCGGTGGCCCCGTGGGTAGAACAATGGATTTGGAAGCGAGATACCCAGGTTCGATTCCCAGTGCGGGCATGACTTTGTTTTCTAAGTTACATACATTGGTGAAATTAAAGAAGCAATACCCCTTGCTAGCGGTGTAAGTAAACATCGTGAAGTGCTCGTGGCCTAGTCGAACCGAATGATTGGAATCAATCACTTGAGTTAAGCAACAACAGGCGCGGTCAGGTGCAGGATGGGTGACCGTCCCGTGACTCCGCTACTGGCATTTTTCCGAGCGCTTCCGTGCGTCGCAAGGCACGTTAAGCTGTTGGTGCCAGCTGTCATGTAATGGCAGTCGTTAAGCCATGTCAGAGGCCTTATGGGCGGCTTGATAACTTCCGACAGTAAGGCCTGCCACTGTCTTACAATCCTCCAACAACCCGGACTTGGCCCCCGTGGTAGTATATGGCCTAAACTTCCTGCAATGCAGGAAGAAACCAGTGCCTCAGCAGTGGAGACGTATAAGGGTTGATATCGTAATTGTTGTGAGATAAATAACATAGAATACAAAGTCATTGGACACAGGCACAGGATTCCAACCCACGACCTCCCGATTGAGAAGCCAGAGTTGTACGGCTCCGCTACCATCTAAATGGACACCATTTCAACACAACAGTGATCTAGTATCAATAAAAGAAGCAGGTGAAAGGTTACACAATAGAGAACTTTGACTCGTCAAGTTTCACTTCTAACTAATAAGCCGTTAGCTATAAGAATGCTAAGATATGCGCAGGATAATTAGGACCAATTACCGGTACCCATCGTCCAATTATGAAGAAAGCAAAGCGATTATAGCTCCAGTAACCGAGGCCTAAGTGCCACATGCTCACTTACGCATTACATGCAACAACGGTCAAATCATAAGCGGTTACCTAAATTGTTGAATTTCTAAAATGAGCAGTCATTAAAAAGAGTACATACATACATAACCTCTCGCCTGTATCCCAGAGGGGTAGGCAGAGACCAGGGACTGCCACTTGCCACGATCCTGACAGATCCCCTTCGCTTCATTAACGTTCATAAGTCGTTGCATGCACGCACGCCGGTTCCAGGTACTTTTTATCTTCCCCTTTGCTAATACATCCCCTATTTGGTCGATGTATGTCAGCCTGGGACGTCCCTTATCAGCCCTACCACTCACATTCGCAATATATATTTGTTTCGTAAATTTTCTTCCTTCATCCTCTCCACATGTCCAAACCAACGCAACATTCCTTTTTCAATTCTATTAAAAAACCCGACTGAAAAATTTAAGGCGGTAGCCCAACCGAAGTGATGGGATCAATCACTTGGGTCAAGCAACAACAGGCGCGGTCAGGTGCTGGATGGGTGACCATCCCGTGACTACCACTTCCGTGCTTCTCAAGACACGTTTAACCATTGTGTGTGTAGAACAAGATCGGATTGTTGATGTCTGAATTTGGAAAAAGTATAATCAGCCCGAAAAAATAATAAATAATAAATATTTACGGACATATTACACAGATCTCGTTAGCCCTATACTAAGTACAACTAAATGACTTGTGTTATAGGTGCTAACTAGACGATAGATTTAATACAATAAATACATAGATAACATCCAAGACCCGAGACACACTAGAAAAGTTCGTTTCCTAGTTTGACCCGGCCGGGGATCGAACCCGAGACCTTCCGTTTTACAGTCAGCGTGCTAAACCGCTGCGCCACCGAGGCCGTCATATATATAATAACATTTGTAACAATTGTTCTTTGCTTTGAATGTAAAAGAATACATAAAATGCATGTAACACAACATTTAAGTAACTCGTCTAAGTTTCATATTATTGTCACCATGCTGTGTACACATGTTTTGGAGATTAGTCTGGATCTTACATAATAATTAATGTTATCTTGACGATGTACTGGCTAATATCTGTTTTGTGTGCCTAAGAAATGAAAAAAAAAACAATGGGCTCCGAAGCGAGAGACCAGGTTCGATTCCCATCTACCGATGACTTTGTTTTCGAAATTGGTGAAATGAAAAAAGCAATAAATACCACTTGCTAACAGTGAAGGAAAACATCGTGAGAAAACCTGAGCGTCTGAGGTGTTCAAATACCTTAGCCCTTGTAATTGCCAATCCGCAATTAGAGAGATGACCTGTGCTCTGTAGTGGGGCATTTATAGGCTACATAAAGAAACTTAAATATTAAGTAGCGCGGTTTACTGAACAATTCAGAGGTAGGTTCCAAAACAATGTATAAATGATTATACTATTTTTATTTTAATGCACTAACCCGTGCTAAGGAACAAATTTAAAAAAAAAAAACCTATTGAGAAGCTAAAAATTTCACCCATGCCGGGATTCGAACCCGCAACCTCTGGCTATCCGGATACCTCTGGCACGGATAGCCAGAGGTTGCGGGTTCGAATCCCGGCATGGGTGAAATTTTTAGCCTCTCAATAGGTTTTTAAAAATGTATAAATGAGTTTACTTTCTAAGTATCTACATTTGGTATTATATTTGTAAAATTGTCGTAGCAATACCATTCGCTCACGTTAAAGGAAACCATTGTGAGGAAACCTGAGTATCTGGGATGTCCACATGCCTCAGCGCTTGAAATTGCCTTGTCTTTAAAAAAAGTATATTATACTTTATATATATCTATGTATTTTTGTGAGAGATGGCCTTTGGTAGAAATGCCTTATACGCAGCAGTGAACAGCGGTGGCTGATAATGATGACGATTTATTTTTATTAAGATATATGCAGTTTTTTCGTTATCAAACCTTGTATGTCCGCACTGCTGGGGCACGGGTCTCTTGCTGCATCGCAGGAAGGTTAGGCCATACTCCACCACGGGGGCCCAGTCCGGGTTGGTGGAGGATTGTAAGACAGTGGCGGGCCTTACCGTCAGAAGTTGTCAAGCCGCCCATTAGGCCTCTGACATGGCTTTACGACTGCCATTATATGACAGCCGGCACCAACGGCTTAACGTGCCTTGCAAAGCACGGAAGCGCTCGGAAAAATGCCACTAGCGGTAGCCACGGGACGCTCACCCATCCTGTACCTGACCGCGCCTGTTGTTGCTTAACCAAGTGATTGATTCCAATCACTCGGTTCGCCTAGGCCACGAGCGTTTCATAGGCCACAAGCGCTTCATGTTGTTTATTTTATTTTCTGCTTTGTGAAAATTCTTTGTCATTTAATCCATTTATTAAATTTATTTAGTGCACATTATATAGACCCGTTTTCGACCAGCTGGCCTTTGTACATGTTATTTCCGATCTAATATCCTGTTACATGTTTTTTTATGGAAGGCGACATTCGCAAAGCGGTGGGCAGTGACTGGAAGAGAAGAGCTGAAGATCGGGCTCAGTGGCGTAGCTTGGCAGAGGCCTATGTCCAGCAGTGGACTGACGCCGGCTGAATATGATGATGATAACAGTGACGTCACCATACTTCACATGACGTCACCATACTTCACATGACACAAGAGCCGAAGATCGGGCTCAGTGGCGTGTCTTGGGAGAGGCCTATGTCCAGCAGTGGACAGACACCAGCTGTTTATGATGATGATGTTTTGTATGCAATTAAGTATCCTATACTCTGTTATGTAAACACGATTAATGAAATTCTATCATTTTGCTGATGACGTTTCTGTACATACATACATACATACATACATACATACATACATACATACATACATACATACATACATACATACATACATACATACATACATACATACATACATACATACATACATACATACATACATACATACATACATACATACATACATACATACATACATACATACATACATACATACATACATACATACATACATACATAACCTCACGCTTAGCACGGGTTAGTGCATTTTTAATGCACTAACCCGTGCTAAGGACTTTAAAATAGTATAATCATGTGGGTACAGTGATATCATTCCGATGTGAAACCTAACTGCAAAGTAGGTAGTCGGGGCTGTAAGTGATGCAATTTGCTTAAGCCAGATGTCGCTGCCTGTACGTAATACAGAGAATAGTGTAAAGAGGTCCGAAATTTCACTGATGCCGGTGAGTCGCCCATTAGCTTAATTGGAAGAGCGCTGGCACGGATAGCCAGAGGTTGCGGGTTCGAATCCCGGCATGGGTGAAATTTTTAGCCTCTAAATAGGTTTTTAAATTTGTCCTTAGCACGGGTTAGTGCATTAAAAATAAAAATAGTATAATATACAAATATCTAGGTGAAATATCTGCGCTTATAATACAATGTTTTCTTCCTGTCCTCTACACTACTATTTGTTTCCTTTATTTGAGCACAATTCACAATCAACTCGAGAAAATAGACACTTGACACTAATCTGTTACATTGCAGCCAGCTGTGATATCGTAATACATTTCCTGACCAATGCGTTGACACGTATACCAAGGGTTTCCAATGTGTGCGCCGCAGTGTGCCTAAGGTGCCTTAGCCAGCTTCTAAATGCGTCGCCACGAGACGCTTCGTTTTTTTCGGAAACCTTACATAAAACAATGTATCAATGTGCGCGCTGCAGTGGCGTAAGTCGCCGTGGTCAGCACCTAAATATGCCGCCACGGGACGCTTCGTTTTTTTTTTCGGAAACCTTAAGTAAAAATAACAATGTATGTAAGGATTCCGTTATTTTAATTTAGTGCCTTTTGTCAACACATATCGAAATAAAAGCAATGAAAAGGTTTTATTCAAAGTAGCGTAGAAACTACGGCTTAAAGAACGTTACAATTCAAACTAGGTGTCCAAATATATTCTCAACCATATCGTCTGGACAAAATATCAACCAAAATCGCAGTTTTATAAGTGAGATGAGATAATATAAGATAAGAATATTCTTTATTGTACACCAGAGTACGTTATTATTATGAAACATGTAAAGATACAAAGAAGAACTGGCGGCCGTATTGCTACAAGGAATGAAGGAATTGAACTGAAAAAGTTTGGGAACCACTAACCTATACGATAAGTAATAACAGGCACTCCTCAACGTTGCAAGTTAAGGCTTAATTAATAAGACACAAGAGTTATGAGCATGTAGCTAATTTTTCTGTGGGCTCCACTAACACTTTCCAAATGACGTAAAGTTAAACCGTTACTAAGATTGACACTTTTCAAGTGAACATTATATTTCGCAGATTTCATTAATGACACTTTAAAAAAACAGACGCTATTTCCTATTTGCTTTTCACTTTTCTTTTCGGTTCGCCTCATAATGACATGTTCGTTGAGAAATCGGAAGCTCGATTATGTAGTAAGGTATTTATGTACTTTGGCTATCATTAGCTTAGTAAACGAGAAATAAATGGAGTTCGTATAATGAATAGGTAAGTATGCCCTGCAATCTACTACTTTCGATTTACAATTGTAATCTCATTCGCCTTAGAAAAAAAAACATGTGTTAAATTTTCCGTCGATCTAAAATGTAGCTAGAAAATGTAGTTTAATAATGCAAAGTATTTTTTCATTTCTTATACTCGGAAAGTAGTGTTGTATTGATCTGATTATTGGGTGGAACATGCTGCTTCCCTCCCTAGAGAGGTAAAAACTCATTCAAATTACTTCCCACCTAAGGGCCGGAATGAACTTTAAAAATAGAACTACTGTCAGCTGTGAAGAGTTTTATGTAAAAAAAACTTATTAAAAAAAATGCTGCGACCATGTGAGTTTCTAAACAGCCAGTGTGAACTTAGCGCAAACTTCTTTGAGCGGAATAAGCCGCAACAGTTACGCTGTGAGTTCCATATTTAAAATTCAAAAAGTCGACATGAATTGGCGGGATACTAATGTGTTATTGTATCTGTGACGGAATAAAAAAAATGGTAATAATCTTTAATACTAAGATTTGAATGTTAAAAATGCAAATAAGCATTAACTTGTTTTTAAATAGAAATACATTGGCCTCTGCATCTACGTAATGAGATGATTTGTACAGCGTCCAGTGGCATCTTTACTCACACTAGATGGGTGAAGGGATCACTCGGTTGCTGTATGTAGTGTCTGGGACATGGTTTTAATAGGCTTGCCCAGCACCTATACCATATTGACAGCTTAGTCGACCTAGCCTACAGGAAATGCTAGTCAATAAGTGCGGAGCCACCCAAGCCGCGGGTTTCCTCGCGATGTTTTCTTTGACCGTTCGCGTGTGGTATTGCGAATAAAAATTCGCAAATGTACGTAACTTCGAAATTAAACAAATTCATTGGTACATGCCCACACTGGGGGTCGAACCTGGGTCTCTCGCTTGCATAGAAGTAGAACAGTGGACGTTCTACTCACTAAGCTACCACCGCCTAAATAGGAAACAAAATTGCTAATTATCATTACATATTTCATCTACAAGGCGATTTTGAAATCGTAATCTATATTTTGACGGAAGATCGTCCCAGACGTGGAACAGATCCGTTCTGTTCTCTCTGAGACGGGAGAAGGGAGTAATTTGGCTAGAGCTACCATTCCTAGCCACGAACAGAGATAAATAGAAAGCCCATTTGTCAGCCCAATACTCCACGGAGGAATAAGGGAACCACAGAAGAAGAAGAAACTATATTTTAAGAGAATGTTCTTCGCATTGTGAAAAACAGTATTATGGATTCATTAGCCTTGTTGGTCTAACCTTTAAGGCGCTTGGGTACCAAGACAGAAGTTATGGGTTCGATTCCCACTAAGGGCCGCAGTATATTCTTACAAGTGTTAAAATACGAACCAGGTCAAGTGATTGTGTTGTGTCGAAGTTATTATTATTATTTATCAGAAATGGTATAATATATTTGTCAATATTCATGAATTACCAAACTGTGAATCCAAATTCAAAGTAGTAAATATAACTTTTGCACAACACAATCTCTTGCTCCAAGCTAGGATAGGTACCTCAGTATTTTCAAAACTAGTGTGTTTCTAACGCGTGGTTTGAATGTTCTCTGAAAATTTGTCTACAGATTTCGAAGTCGTCCTCTAGCTAGAGGAGTTGTTAAGAACACTCATACTCACACCTGCTATTGTTTGACCCACATCACGCTTCATAGACAATTATCATCCAAAATCACTATTACGAAAGAAGGTAGTTTCTTAAGGTAATAAGATGATGTGCAGTCTCTTAGCTTTTAGCATCTACCTCGGCTACTATCGCATAGAATCGGATATAGTCGTGTAAAAGAAATATCGGAACTAAAATGACTATAACTTTACTTAACCTTTGACCGAAGCCTACTCTACAACCAGAGGTATATTCTAAAAGCTAACAGACTATAGACTAGTTCTTAATAATTACGTCACCACGTAAAACTCAGTTTAGAGCTGATTTTTCAATCCTCGGATAAAACTTATCCATGTAATAAAGTATTACACAATAATATAAAAATGTCACCGTGAAACAACAAAAGAAAGGCAAGTAGAACACATTTTTAAATTGGTTGTTTAATATAATATTCGAAGAATAAGTTTTATCCGAGGATTGAAAAATCAGCCCTTAGTATATAATTATTGAAGATTACTCGCACTTTCCCGGGTAATACAATTTACAAGATGGTGGAATTCCATAAATCCTACTGATATTTTAAATGTGAAGGTTTGTGAGAATATTTGTTACTCATCACGTAAAAATGGTTGAACTGATTTACATGGCGTACAGATAGATAAAGATCTGAATTGAGACATTTACGAAGTCAGCTTGTTTACAATAGCCTAACATTGTTTCAATACCGTATTTAAATATTTATGTAAGTATGTATTTATTGACTATTTATAGAAGTATTGCTCCCTTACTTTTATTATTCAACCTAGGCATTATCTACAAACCAAAGGTTGACTGGTAGAAAATGCCACTTAGCATTATGTGCGCCTTACCTATGTTTTGTGCAAAAAGAATTTTAATATTAATACTCGTAACAGGGCAGAGTTTCACAAAACTACGATTCGTAGTTTATTATGACAATTCGGGGCAAATTGCGCATATAAAGTTAGGTAAAAATTATTTCCAGCTAAATTAGATCATATGAAAGTCATAGAGAGTGAAGAAATTTTCTTTTCAAAAAGCGCGTATTTTCACAGCACACGCATCGCCTCGGCACTTTCACTGCTTGACCACAGATTACAGATCGTGCGAATCGCGCCGTCGCGCATAACGTGCGCACGCGCACGCAATGGTCTCGTTTGCCTCTAATATCCATTGTAACCGGGAAATCACTTGGTTTTCTCCGTGATTGCTAGCAGTTTTGGGAGATAATTGACAAAAATTCTACCATGTATATTTTCATTAAAGTGATGCAAACAAGTCGAACAAACTGTAAGGACTTATTTCAATTTATTATTCTTTCTCCCGAGTTTCTTATTTCATAAATTTATCACAATGTGATAATTGGCCACACTTTATGTTGGTTTCTCAAAATACTTTATGACTTCTCAGATTAATTTCATACGAGTTTTAGCCTACGTCACACTGGAGTTAATGCAATTTAAGACTAATTTTATTAGCCTCAGGTTTTTTTTCAGATATCGGGACTTAAACATTCCCAAGATAATTGTTTCAGTGACTTAAACAGAACCAGATTAAACGCAAGTGTGTTAATAACGTAACGTAATTTCTTACCTTACTTACCTAGTAACTTCTAATGACGGAGAGTCTTAAGTTATGAAACTTAAGGCACTAATTGTTAACTATTTTGACCATAAAGGGATTTATCTTCTTACTAATACTATAATTGTGAAAGTTTGTATAGGTATATCTTAGTTATGTATGGATATTAGTTACGCCAGAATGGATTGGCATGAAATTGGCTACTGAGACAGAATATGGTCTGGAATAGCACACAGGCTACTTTTTATCCCAGAAAAATACATATAAAAATTTCCCCGCGAACGAATTCGTGGTTAGCAGGTATGAGCTAATAAAATAAGCAAGCCTTCATCCTTCATCTCCATGCTCCAAAGCTTCTGTTTACTACGACACCAAACAAAAACTCACGCCTCCATCCCTTAGAGGTAGGCAGAGAAAATGCAGGATTTGCCTTATTCGCTTTATCAACATTCATTTAGTTGCTGATGCACACACCCCGGTTTCGTATACTCTTCACCTCTATGCTTATTTAGTAGGAGTGGGTCGTTGTCCGATTTTTTGACGACGAAACGCAACCGTTTTTTCTGGAACGAAAACAGGTCCTCGAAACGGTCCTCGTTTGCAACTGGTTTCATTGTATGCGAACGAGCAAGGCGCAGAGGACGGTCAAACGAGTGCGAACGAGACGAAATCACGAAACATCGGAAAAAATTAGTTGTTTTACACGATATTCGACTGTATACTCATAGACATAAAAATTACTTTATTGTATCACAGACCAAAACGAACGGAACGAGCAAGGAGCCGACGACGACGTCGCAATGATCTCATTACGTTCTAGGCTCTATTAATGTAGCACTAAAGGACATATCCGCGTCAAACAATCTAAGGACTGGTCTCGCGACGAACAAACGCTGGCACTGCTTTAGAGTCGCTGGCACTGCTTTAGAATGAAACGTAAAACGGTCCTATCGTCGCGGAACACAAAACGGTCTTATAAAACGGTTCGTCTTTGCAACGATCACGCCTATTATTTAGTACCAAATAAAAAACTGGTCCTCGAATACACCGTGTCAGACTGTGAAAAGTTAATCGCCCATAGCGTACGTAGATGAATGTTTAATCATTTTGAAAGAAGATTGAGTGAGCCCCGAGCATTTGTCGGTATTCAATTTCATCGGCCAACAACAAACAATAGCTTGGCAAATCCGCCGAATGCCAGGAAAGGGTTATTAAACCGCGCAGCGGGCAGTTATTGGCAACGCCAGCCAATAATGTCTAATTAAACGGTAATTAGAACAGAACTGGTTGCATATTGGGTTGCTAGCTAGAGGTGCAAGGGTACTTAAGGTACTAACCGTTTACGCGCTAATTCCGGGTCCGGATAAAAAGTGTTAGCGCTCTTTATCTGGACCCGGAATTCATGGAACTAAAAATTAACATATCATATTTGATTATCGCATAATGGGCTAACTCTATCGTTTTAGACGGAGTAGAAAACAATGTCCCGGGCAATGCAGCGTCACAGTGGTTCCTAAGTTAATCTAATGTGAGTGAAGGTGGTACTGGACGCTGTATAAAGCATCTCATTATGTATGTCAATGTTTGGCTAAAACCACTCTGGCAAACAAAGAACCCGGTTCAAGTGTCATTGAAACTATTCATATTTCATGTTATACTCTCAAGGAAAAAGGTATGTCATGATTGTGTAGACTGGTCCCTGTCTACCCATCCAGGATATAGGCATGAGTTTATGTAGTATGGAATGTACTGTTAACTAATTAACACTTGGTGTTTAGGGCCCAATGAAAATATTTGACAATATATTGTTTGTCCAGTGAAAATATAACAGGCTTGATATTAGTTGCTCGTAAAAACCTACAGCAGAATAAATCTTCAATCACTTCGCAGAAAGTCTTTCTTCTTTCTTCTTGAATAAACGAAAGTAAATAAGCAAATAGAAACATAGAATTTAAAAGAGCTATCGTTTCGAGTTGGATTAAAAGGAGTTGATAAATAAAAACGTAGACCAATAACAAAACAAATTATTCTAAGCGACAAAGGTTGTATGAGCAAAAGGTTTATGTCGAAAAGGAGCCAATTTGAATCATGATTCGTTCTGAAAAATCATGTTAAGCTTGTAACAATTTTGATGAATAGCTACGCTAATACGTGCACATAGACCTCACTACCGGATCTCTGCCAACTGCGCAGTGGACACTGATCCTAAAACTGGTTGGGCATCCGTTGTGCAGCATTCTTCACTGCATTTCAGGGAAACTAAAACCAGCTTAACCTTGGTTTAGTTGGTTAGATTTACCTACGACTTATGTAATGTACCTCTACTTAGTTATCACTGGGTTGAGTAATATATCCTGCCGTACCATCATTATATTTGCATGAAATTGTATTGTATTGTTTGCGTAATAATTTCATAAATAAATACATGCAAATGGTTGGCAAAGGATGTTGTTTAACACCGTTAAACGATTGAGAAGAATAGGCTCCTCTTGTCCTCTATAAGGTAACATACAAGACTTTAGGAAGATACTTCTATTGCAGAAAAGTTATCTTTACAGCCATTTGGCTGTGCTTGACCTATTTCGGTATAGTTACGTAAGTCGAAACAACAAGTCGTATAAGACATAAGGCTTATGACTTCGATATTATGCAAATAATTCGTATAAGACTCTAAGGGCGTATGACTTGAATTCTACTTAAAAAGTCGAGCGACAGCCAAAATCTGTATCCTGAACGCCATGCTATATTGAATTTGAATGGAAAAATAAGTTTCTAATGAATCTGTCGAGTTATCTTATCTTATTTTTATGCGATAAATGTCTAATCCTTCGAATATTTTGCGTCTACGCTTTCAATTTGCATGGGTGAGAATCGGCAACCAGGTTTTAAACACTAAAACGAGACGCTCGCTGCACAGTCACTAAATTAAGCAGTTATACCTAGTGCACTAGTGCACATAATGGTGCTCCCACATTGCCGTTAGAAAATGTTTGTAAACATTTTCTAACATATAAACATTTACTAACAAATGTTGTCAATTTTTACATTTTGTTAGGAACTGTTGCATATTATGAGTGCTCCTACACTAATAGAAAATGTTTACTGTCATTTTATAACATTTAAATCTGATGTTGGCTCGCAGTTCCGTTAGCGTTTCGTTAGGATTTGCTCATTGTAATAGCTTTCATTTTAAGCCTTTATAAAAGGTTTACAAATAAAAGGTAACACATGTTTAATTTTGTTATAATTTGTTAACGTTACTAAACATTTTCTAACATGAAAACATTTTTTAACATTACACTATTTTTATTTTTAATGCACTAACCCGTGCTAAGGAACAAATTTAAAAACCTATTTAGAGGCTAAAAATTTCACCCATGCCGGGATTCGAACCCGCAACCTCTGGCTATCCGTGCCAGCGCTCTACCAATTGAGCCAATGGGCGACTCACGGCATCAGTGAAATTTCGAACCTCTTTACAATATTCTCTGTATTACGTACAGGCAGCGACATCTGACTTAAGCAAATTGCATTACTTACAGCCCCGACTACCTACTTTGCAGTTAGGTTTAACATCGGAACGATATCACTGTACCCACATGATTACACTATTTTTATTTTTAATGCACTAACCCGTGCTAAGGAACAAATTTAAAAACCTATTTAGAGGCTAAAAATTTCACCCATGCCGGGATTCGAACCCGCAACCTCTGGCTATCCGTACCGTACGTATCCGGCATGGGTGAAATTTTTAGCCTCTAAATAGGTTTTTAAATTTTTTAACATTTTTGATTAAATGATTGCTAACAAATGTTAACTAACATTACTAAATATTTTCTAACGGCAATGTAGGAGCACCATAAGGATACATCGGTATGCAATAGCTTACAAAAAAGAAGATATGTTATTTTGTCATAGGTGGCGCTAGATAGCACGGAGTAGCGCCTTAAGTCTGGTTACTGACACACTAACTGCTCAGCCTCTAAACAATGCTTTATTTGGCAGATGAGTACACCATGTGGGTTCCCCGCTGACTCAGCTGCTAGTCTGTAGGTAGATAAATGAGAAGACAACACCACACGTTTTTAGGGTTCCGTGACCTACGACACATGGTCTGTCTGTCTAACCTATAAAAAGGCTTTATCTCTTGAGCCGTAAAACATTTGGTGCAACAAAAAATTTTAACTAGCTAAGTTGTATTATTAAGGGCTGATTTTTCAATAGTCGGATAAAACTTATCCGTCTAATAAAGTATTACACAATAATATGAAACTGTCACCGTGAAATAACAAAAGAAAGGCATTTAGAACAGATTTTTGAATCGGTTGTTTAATACGATATTCAACGAATAACTTTTATCCGAGGATTGAAAAATCAGTACTTACTGTTATTATTTTTAATGAATTTTAGTGTACCTTACTGGTGTGTAATATATAATCTATTTACGGATGTAAAGCGGGTAGGTGCCACGCTGATGCTGTATAAACCATGTAATTAGGTAGACACAAAGGCCATATAGAGCAAATAAAGCAGATCGTCCAATAAATAATAAAATGTCAATGAACGATACAATTTTTAACGATACAATAAAGGGAACATTAAGAAATTGAAATTAAAAAAGCACGTAAAATACCAAAAAAATATTAATATGTTAATACCATTACGATAATTTTGTTATGTAAATCCAAATGTTCTTCTGATTATCAGTGAAACACTGGCTTTAAATATAATTCATCTTATTTTTTGTAAAAATGCCTCTTGTATAAACTGTTGGTTTTCCCATAAACAATAAAATAAAAAAGCGTATTCCATTCACGAAGCACGTTATTGAGGTTGTTTTTTGCGCTATGGACAAGGCGTCAATATTGGTGCGCAGTACTGTAATGTAGTATTATTTGTATTACTAACTTAATTTTGGATTTACTTTTTTTTTACAGTCTTTGTGTTTTTTTTAGTGTAGAGAACAAAGTCAATGGTCCATACCGGGATTCGATTCCACAACGTTCCGTATGTGAGGCCAGCGTTCTACCGCTGCGCTACCACCGGTCTATATTACACATATAAGGGGACGGAACCCTTAATGCGCTAGTCCGACTAGCCCTTGGCCTGTTTTTTCCTTATATTCCCGTTGTGCCTCATGTCCTGATTAACCACATGAGAGAAGGCTATATATGAAGTGCTCTCTTTGACAATACTTATATATTACGAGTATTAGATATTATCTGCAATTCCTATTTCCTTGTCGATGTCAAATTTAAGTAAAGAAAGTCGGGCTCACATCTCCGAAAATGATAGGACATTTTTTTTGTAAGATACTAACTCTAATTGACATGTTTCAAGAAATGCCCATTTTGCAAAGTAGAGCCCCTTAAAGGCTAATAATAGAGTGAATATTTCTTAAAAAAACAACCGAAACCTTGAAAACTAACCCAAATACAAATTAAGTCGACACTATCAAGCATAACCTATGAACACCTACGAATGAAAAAATTGGTTTAGATAACAATAAATATTCCACAGCTTTTTACGCCATGAGCCATGGATATTTGTTAAAACTTAATTTCCAGAGTGAGCTACCAAGTCAAATAATTATCTTGCAATTCATTCTTCCTTCAGACTCATCCCAAATCGCAGATGACTCAGAATTACCCACGACGCCTACAGGCCATAGCCTTAACAAAGCGACCTGCACTGAGAATTGGGTAACTAGGTAATATTTTGCCTATCCTTTGTGCCTTTGACTCCGAGTAGGTGTAACGGTCCAAGATTACTTCGGTAAATAGATAGATAACACTTTATTATTGTACCTAAAAAAGGATTTTACACAGATATTTCATTACCTAAAGGGTACAGACGGCGGCCTTATCACTAAAGGTGATCTCTTACAGACAACCTTTGGATGGACTGAAGCAATATATTGGAGAAGGAAGTAGATGTGCAAATAAACCAATATATTTCAGAAACATATGAATAATACATGCTTAGTTAAGAAAGTTATTTATATTTAAGGTAAGTAATATTTTTTTGAAACTGTTTTTATACGGATTTATGCTCGTTTATTACATTTTTACAATTTTCCAACGTTTCGGCACTTTTTCAGGTGCCGTGGTCCCGGATGACTGCACCTGAAAAAGTGCCGAAACGTTGGAAAATTGTAAAAATGTAATAAACGAGCATAAATCCGTATAAAAACAGTTTTAATTATGTCTACTGCTCGTGTTAACCTTAGAAAATACTATAATATTTTTTTGGTCAATCATAGTAACGTCAACACAACACAAGGATTACGTAAATTGTACTAAAATAAATTTATTTTATTTATCTCATAAAGGCCTTATACCTTGAAGAAAATATTTTATCTCTGACTTTACAGTCTATTAATCCCTACCTACTTGTCCATTATAGTAAACAAATTTCTAGAAATAAATTATGACTTTGTTGTTGAAAACTGCCATATTTCCATAAATGAAGTAACCTGAGACACTATTTTAGATAACACGCTGCCAATTTTACAAAAAAAGTTAAACTAATTTAAATTAATTTTTTTAGGTCAGAATGATGTTTACTAAATTGTACAAGTAAGTATAAATGGACCGCATTTTTTTATTTCAGCGTTTTTTGGTTCTGGCTGCATGCAATAAAGTTAATTAGTAACTAATACAATTATAGGTTAGACGAGAAGCGATGGTAAGAAACGATAACAGGAAGCATATGAACAAATCCTCAGGAGAACAATGTTTTATGAATTTAAAATAAAACTAATGGCGGAAACGGTCCTAATATCCTATTCAGCTCCATTCACGTGAACCATAATCAAAATACTTAGACACAAGAGTCCACCTTGAAATACTTCGTAGTAACATAAACATTTCAGCCCCTCTGGTATCGGCTTCAATATGAACATCACACTTCAATCAGCGGTGAAGCGGCAAAATAGAGGTGAATCTCTCTATTCTCTCTTTCAAAGAGAGTACGACCTTAATCACCATCGATGATTGCACTTCAAGTAGTATTTATTTCACACGTTATTAAATGGTGCTAACCTTTGTGATTAACTATTTAATAATTGCATTTGGGACCACCTTACGAGGGCTACCCCCCGTGTGATAGAAGTGGCGAGATATCTGCAAGAAATTATCTGATAAAACCAAAAACGGCGGTTTTACCCTCATTTGAAAAAGAAGAAGGACATACATACATAACCTCACGCCTGTATCCCAGAGGGTTAGGCAGAGACCAGGGACTGCCACTTGCCACGATCCTGACAGGTCACCTTCGCTTCATCAACGTTCATAATTCGTTGCATGCACGCACGCCGGTTCCGGGTACTTTTTATCTTCCCCTTTGCTAATACATCCTCTATTTGGTCGCAATATGTATTTGTTTCGTCAATCTTTCTTCCTTCATCCTGTTCACATGTCCAAACCAACGCAACATTCCTTTCTCAATTCTAGTCACTACATCCTCTTTCAGTCGAAGGAGAAGAACCTTTGTGCTAACCCAATGGATACGCCAGTAGTTCCATAAATACCTGTTTATATTGCCGAAAATGGAAAGCACGAATTAAAGATATTAGTTACATTTAAAACCAATTAAATAATAAAAAGGACAATAAAATAGAAATCGAAGCAGGTCGCTACTCCGTTGCTATGTAAGTATTATAACATTCTGACAGCAACGGGGTTGCCAGATCTGTCGCCAACACCTGTAACTTGGATTTTCTATGTTGCCTACGAATCTATATTTTTAGGGAAATCGTTTCTAAGTTTTCCGTACTTTAAAAGAAAAAAACGGAACCCTTACCCATACCCATAGGATCACTTTGTTGTCCGTCCGTCCATCTGTCTGTGAAGACCCTTTATCTCGGGAACGCGTGGAGGTATCAATTTGAAATTCAAACCAGACGGCCTCGGTGGCGCAGCGGTTTGGCACGCTGACTGTAAAACCGAAAATCTCGGGTTCGATCCCCGGCCGAGTCATACTAGGAAACGAACTTTTCTAGTTTGTCTCGGGTCTTGGATGTTATCTACGTATTTATTGTATTAAATCTATCGTCGAGTTAGCACCTGTCATTCAGTTGTACTTAGTATAGGTAGGGCTAACGAGATCTGTGTAATGTCCATGAATTTATATATTTATTTATTTATTTATTTATTTATTTATTTATTTATTTATTTATTTATTTATTTATTTATTTATTTATTTATTTATTTATTTATTTATTTATTTATTTATTTATTTATTTATTTATTTATTTATTTATTTATTTATTTATTTATTTATTTATTTATTTATTTATTTATTTATTTATTTATTTATTTATTTATTTATTTATTTATTTATTTATTTATTTATTTATTTATTTATTTATTTATTTATTTATTTATTTATTTATTTATTTATTTATTTATTTATTTATTTATTTATTTATTTATTTATTTATTTATTTATTTATTTATTTATTTATTTATTTATTTATTTATTTATTTATTTATTTATTTATTTATTTATTTATTTATTTATTTATTTATTTATTTATTTATTTATTTATTTATTTATTTATTTATTTATTTATTTATTTATTTATTTATTTATTTATTTATTTATTTATTTATTTATTTATTTATTTATTTATTTATTTATTTATTTATTTATTTATTTATTTATTTATTTATTTATTTATTTATTTATTTATTTATTTATTTATTTATTTATTTATTTATTTATTTATTTATTTATTTATTTATTTATTTATTTATTTATTTATTTATTTATTTATTTATTTATTTATTTATTTATTTATTTATTTATTTATTTATTTATTTATTTATTTATTTATTTATTTATTTATTTATTTATTTATTTATTTATTTATTTATTTATTTATTTATTTATTTATTTATTTATTTATTTATTTATTTATTTATTTATTTATTTATTTATTTATTTATTTATTTATTTATTTATTTATTTATTTATTTATTTATTTATTTATTTATTTATTTATTTATTTATTTATTTATTTATTTATTTATTTATTTATTTATTTATTTATTTATTTATTTATTTATTTATTTATTTATTTATTTATTTATTTATTTATTTATTTATTTATTTATTTATTTATTTATTTATTTATTTATTTATTTATTTATTTATTTATTTATTTATTTATTTATTTATTTATTTATTTATTTATTTATTTATTTATTTATTTATTTATTTATTTATTTATTTATTTATTTATTTATTTATTTATTTATTTATTTATTTATTTATTTATTTATTTATTTATTTATTTATTTATTTATTTATTTATTTATTTATTTATTTATTTATTTATTTATTTATTTATTTATTTATTTATTTATTTATTTATTTATTTATTTATTTATTTATTTATTTATTTATTTATTTATTTATTTATTTATTTATTTATTTATTTATTTATTTATTTATTTATTTATTTATTTATTTATTTATTTATTTATTTATTTATTTATTTATTTATTTATTTATTTATTTATTTATTTATTTATTTATTTATTTATTTATTTATTTATTTATTTATTTATTTATTTATTTATTTATTTATTTATTTATTTATTTATTTATTTATTTATTTATTTATTTATTTATTTATTTATTTATTTATTTATTTATTTATTTATTTATTTATTTATTTATTTATTTATTTATTTATTTATTTATTTATTTATTTATTTATTTATTTATTTATTTATTTATTTATTTATTTATTTATTTATTTATTTATTTATTTATTTATTTATTTATTTATTTATTTATTTATTTATTTATTTATTTATTTATTTATTTATTTATTTATTTATTTATTTATTTATTTATTTATTTATTTATTTATTTATTTATTTATTTATTTATTTATTTATTTATTTATTTATTTATTTATTTATTTATTTATTTATTTATTTATTTATTTATTTATTTATTTATTTATTTATTTATTTATTTATTTATTTATTTATTTATTTATTTATTTATTTATTTATTTATTTATTTATTTATTTATTTATTTATTTATTTATTTATTTATTTATTTATTTATTTATTTATTTATTTATTTATTTATTTATTTATTTATTTATTTATTTATTTATTTATTTATTTATTTATTTATTTATTTATTTATTTATTTATTTATTTATTTATTTATTTATTTATTTATTTATTTATTTATTTATTTATTTATTTATTTATTTATTTATTTATTTATTTATTTATTTATTTATTTATTTATTTATTTATTTATTTATTTATTTATTTATTTATTTATTTATTTATTTATTTATTTATTTATTTATTTATTTATTTATTTATTTATTTATTTATTTATTTATTTATTTATTTATTTATTTATTTATTTATTTATTTATTTATTTATTTATTTATTTATTTATTTATTTATTTATTTATTTATTTATTTATTTATTTATTTATTTATTTATTTATTTATTTATTTATTTATTTATTTATTTATTTATTTATTTATTTATTTATTTATTTATTTATTTATTTATTTATTTATTTATTTATTTATTTATTTATTTATTTATTTATTTATTTATTTATTTATTTATTTATTTATTTATTTATTTATTTATTTATTTATTTATTTATTTATTTATTTATTTATTTATTTATTTATTTATTTATTTATTTATTTATTTATTTATTTATTTATTTATTTATTTATTTATTTATTTATTTATTTATTTATTTATTTATTTATTTATTTATTTATTTATTTATTTATTTATTTATTTATTTATTTATTTATTCATTCATTCATTCATTCATTCATTTATTTATTTATTTATTTATTTATTTATTTATTTATTTATTTATTTATTTATTTATTTATTTATTTATTTATTTATTTACTCCAGTCTACATTCCCTTGACGCTGAAAAAAAATGAAACTTCTAAGTGAACGTAAAAAACATACGGCTATTTCGCACGCAAAAACGACTTGCCAAGATGTTTTTGCGTCAGAAATAGGACAGACGACGGTTTGCTAAATATTATTAAAAAATACTTTTGAAAATTTCAAGGTTTCACCTTTTTATATTGACGCTGCAGAAACGGTTTTCAGATTATGCATTATTTCAACAACAGTCAAGCTTTATAAGCTACAAGAAATACCAATTCATCTTGAAGTGTGTATCCGCCATCATAAGAAGCTTGTAGTGCGTCATCGGTAATCTCGTATGAATGAATGAACGGGCCCACACTTGCACAGACAATGGGCTTAGAAATATGCTATTCTACGTGTCAAGGTGAGGATAGCTTTTAATGATAGATTTTATTTACTATAAGTACGGTTACACGATTCTATGGTTAATCTCTTTTCGCCAGAATGGGTTTGGTGATTATATAGGTAATGGTGCAGGTATTATGTTAGTTTGATAAGGTAATCAAACTAACATAATACCTCCACCATTAACCTTTACCGAGGGCTTTAATAAAATGGTACTTAACTAAAAATTACGGTAAAATTATTAGTGAGGTTTCATTTCCAAATTTTAGTAGTAGATTGTATCATAAGGGAGAAAATATTATATACGGCTTGGGCGTTTTTTTGAATTCAAAGCGAAGTTAGGGATTCTTTAGTAGAATCCTGAACATAGCCAGGGAAACATATTCTGTGCCAGAGTGATACACTCTAGGTTTCATCACACAATATGAGAAAATAAAAGACGAAAATAAAAAGAGTAAAAACTAAATTGAAATTAAATATACCGAACAATAAAACAACTAAAAAGTTATATTTCACTGTCACTTGAAGAACTAATTTTTCAACCAAAACCATGAATTATAGTTCTAAGAAACAGGCACCTGATGACTTCATCGATGGTCTAGCGGATAACACGCTCGACTATCAAAACAGAGGTCGTGGGGTCGATTCCAACTGGAGGTACTTCCTTGATATCCTTACCTCGTTACCATAGCATAGGGTACCCTAGTATTGGACCAAGACAAATGATTGTGAAAAGTATTTATTACCTTTCATCTTTTATTAAAACGCGTTTTTCCCTCAGCTACACCGAGTGAATTAAACTAAAACCCTTCCAGTGTAGTTTCACCAACACTTTTTGTCTCAATCGTTAATGACGTCGCCCACGCCAACTCCCATACATTGCTTCTAACGAGCCGAGCTCTGCTAACAATGTGCTAACAGGAACGACTAACCCGAATGCTAATCTCACACCCACCGCGCTAAGAAAGTAGAGTTTGTTTATTAGGAATAGGAATAACATTAATGTAATCAACTCTGAGCTTATTCTGGAATATCTTCTTGACAAATCGCTCGTATTATAACTGAGTTCCCTTGTGTAAAAGTTAAAGTGTGGTCAACATTACCAAGTTAAGGCTTTTGTAGGCTAGGTCTTATCTATCTTTTTTAGCCGTTTCTGTCTCCCACTGGTCGATAAAACACTCCCCTATAGCCTTATATTCCTCTCTGTTTCCGGCCACCCTCGCCTTTCAAGATATATTAAGCTTGCCTGAAACGCCGTTCAAAAAATGTGTTAAGTACGCTTTGTGCCAAAGGGACACATGACATAAAGGATTATTTAGATGACAATGATGTCTGGAATTAAAGCCAGTACAATGCATGAGTTCTATGTTTTATAATAATTATGTAAACTCTGTTAATTAAGGACTCTGAAAAGACTAAGTTTGCAGTTTTTTTGCCAAATTTTTTCTCAAAAATGAGCTAGATTTTGAAATGGACACCTAGTTTGAATTGTACTGCTAATTAAGCCGCAGTTTCTGCGCTACTTTGAATAAAACCTTTTCATTTCATTGATTTCTCCGTCGGAAAGATCGTCAGATCGTCCCACCGTCTCCGCGTTGGTAAACCAAGTGGTTTGCGTTTTTTTGCCAATTCGGCAATTTTTGCCCATCTGTCCGGCAAGCTTATACCTACACGTGCCTACACATACTTAAGGGCGCTAACTAGCGCTACCAATGGAATGATTATCATAACTTGTTTTATAATACGCTTTTTTTTTAAAAAGTAAACATCAAATATCTTAATATCTGTGATAACTATTTTTAGAACGGCCTAGAGTGTAGTGGTAACATCCTAGGACTAATTGATTTCCGCTAAAATCGGCCGTTTTGGCGGAAATCGATTAAAGTCCTAGATTGTTGATCCTAAGTTCTAGGCTGTAGGTTCTAAAAATAGTTGTCGCAGGTGTTAAGATTTCTCATGTTCACTTTTAGACAAAAACGTATTTTAAAACAAGTTATGATTTTTATTCCATTGGTGGCGTTAGTTAGCAGCCCGAACCACCTCAAGTTCTCTCAAGCCAGTCTTGTTCTCTTTTAATAAATATGAAGAGTCATGATGACACAAAAGTATTAACTTAGTAAAAATGTGAAGAAAGGAAGTCGCTGTGACGTTCTAAAATAGGAACAATGACAGTAAAACCAAAGATCAATATCACCTTTTGTAAAATGTTAATAGCTTACATAAGCAATTTAAAACAAAACACTATTATCTCATGTCACAGTTAACCTTTAAACTAGTAACATTACGACCAGCCCAGCTATTTCGCTGTATTAGATCATCGATATTACATTACCATATTAGTCATGTCTCTGGTCCAACACAAATTCATGTGATTATTTTGACATGAAATCAAATGGACTGTTCTAATTGAAGTCAAATCCTCAGATGACATCATGGTCAGCGATTTGATTTGGTGATCTTGATCTTTAAAAACATTAAACTTCCTAGTTTAAGTAAAACTGTGGGAAAATCGCTTTGCGATTATCAACATCCAAATTAATCATACATCAAAACATTATGTATGGTAGCGAGACTTGGGTGTGGCAAAAGAAGCAAAAAAGTAGAATTAGTGCAGTAGAAATGAGTTCCTTGAGAAGTATGTGTAGTGTTACTTTGAATGACAGGATTCACAATAGTCTGATTAGAGAACGTTGTGGACTGAAAGAGGATGTAGTGACTAGAATTGAGAAAGGAATGTTGCGTTACTTTGGACATGTGGAGAGGATGAAGGAAGAAAGATTGACGAACCAAATATATATTGCGAATGTGAGTGGAAGGGCTGATAAAGGACGTTCCAGCCGGACATACATCCACGAAATAAAGGATGTATTAGTAAAGGGGAACATAAAAAGTTCCCGGAACAGGCGTGCGTGCATACAACGAATTATGAATGTTGATGAAGCGAAGGAGATCTGTCAGGTTCGTAGCAAAAGGCAGTCCCTGCCACTTGGATACAGGCGTGAGGTTATGTATGTATGTATTTTTAGTATTTTCTAAGGTTAACACGAGCACTAGACATAATTAAAACTGTTTTTAAACGGATTTCACTCGTTTTATTATATTTTTACAATTTTCCGACGTTTCGGCTCTTTTACAGGTGCTGTGGTCTCGGAAGGGCTGGTAAGGGACGTCCTAGGCGGACATACATCGACCAAATAGGGGATGTATAAGCAAAGGGGAAAATAAAATGTACCCGGAACCGGCGTGCGTGCATGCAACGACTTATGAACGTTGATGAAGCGAAGTTGATCTGTTAGGATCGTGGCAAATGGCAGTTCCTGGTCTCTGCCTACCCCTCTACCCCTATGTATATCAAAACATTATTCTTTGGAGTGCAAAAGTTCTCGAGTGGAGACCACGAACTGGCAAACGCAGCTTAGGGTACCCATCACCTCCTTGGACCGATGATCTAAAGCAGATTGGTGGCAGTGGGTGGATGAAGATGGCCGAAGGCAGAAACAAATGGCGTGCCGTAGGGTAGGTATATTTCCGGCAATTAGCGTATGAAAATGAAATTAAATGACAAGGTTTTATTCAAAGTAGCGCAGAAACTGCGGCTTCAATTCAAACTAGGTGTCCATTTCAAAATCTAGATCATTTTGGACAAAAAGTATTCAAACGTAGTATACGGGTAAATGGGGACCTTGCGTCAAACTCACATTTCTTTCATACCATACAAGACAGAAAAACTAAAGATTTTACGAGATAACTCTAATATTGTTAAATGCTGTATACATCACTTATGATGTACAAATCGCGGACTCAAACTATGACGTCGCAACTCGAACTCAACGTCTTAACGCTGAGTTCGAGTTGTGACGTCACAGTTTTATTCCGCGATTTGTACTGTGCGTTTATGTACCACGTGGCTAGAATGACTTTTCGACAGGTCACAAATGATGAAAAGTATTAGTCGTAAAAAAATAACCAAGTCTATTTATCTTTTAGCATGGCCTCTTCGATTATGAAAACATTGTTTTGTCCATTAATTGAATTCAATACTTGAGGGGAGCAAGCGTAAGCAAGGCGGTCAGCTCCTTAGGTATAAAGATGTGCTAAAACGTCACATGAAGAGATGAAGCATAGAGCCCTCGCAATCAGAGGAACAACCAGCTAATCGACCGGAATGCACGGCTCTTATCAACACCAAAGTCACTGACTTTGAAGCTCTTCAGCGATCCGAGCTGGACGCAAAGAGAGACGACATAAAAGCTCGTCCACCTGCTGCAGTCAACCACACTTACATTGACGGAGTGCTCGCATGACTGAAATGTGGCTGAACCTTTTTGTAAAGGTTCTGCCACATTTCAGTCTACTTGTGGCAGAAGCTTTACAAAAGGGTTGGTTATGCGAGTCCTATGCGAGCGCACCAACGCCACCAAAAATGGGAGTTAAAGTAGTCGCCGTGAACGAAATCGATCGAGACTATCATTATCATCACCATAAATTCAATAATTCGTATTCATTACCGGTAATGACTATAAAATAATTTATGTTAATCAGGTTATTAACGTAGTGTGGTTACGCCCTTCAACCAGGTGGGATGACGACCTGCGAAAAACTGCCGGCAGAAGCTGGATGCGGCAAGCTGAAGACAGGGCGCTATGGCGCTCATTAGGGGAGGGCTTTGTCCAGCATTGGAATACATAATATAGCCTGAAGAAGAAGAAGAAGAGAATCAGGTTATTTAATTTTCATCTTAAGTTGTTATCTGCTAAGCAATCCATGATCTAATACGTAAGCAGCAAAGACACCTCCGTTTCCCCCTCTCTGCGAATAACCTATGGTCTAGAGCGGCGGTAGCCCAGTGGGTAGGACAATGGACTCAGAAGCGAGACACCCAAGTTCGATTCTCAGTGCGGGCATATACCAATGACTTTGTTTACTAAGTTATAATAAAAATAATAATATTTATTTCTAGAACAAGTCCAATCCATTTCAAACACAAACACACACACAATAGTACAGTAATTTTAAGTAAATTCCATTTAACCGTTCACAGTTCCATGGTAATGCCGCCAGGTCGCATAAAGAGATCTTCGTCGCCATTCTCATTATGACGCAACATAGTTAGGTAATCCGAGCGCTTGAACTTGCCACTCCGCGTTGGGCTCGCGTGGTAAATAAGCTCGTACTCTCCCTCTGAGAAAAGTCCTGTGCCCTACAGTGGGGCGTTTATAGCCTGCATAAAAAAACTAATGGTATTGCTACTTACGTCACTTGAAGATTTAAATCAATTAGAAATAACTGTAGATAGAAAGATAGATAGATAGATAGAGAACACTTTATTGCACAACCAGAAAAATATTACAACCATGATTCTTAAATTTAAGTAATGTTATACAATTGGCGGTCTTATCACTAAGAGCGATCTCTTCCAGACAACCTTCGGATGGAGTGGATTGCATGAAGAATATAGTCGGTACGTGGTGCATGTACATAAATAATTAAATCGAAAATATATTGATAACAAACAGCAAGGGAGTGCGAGAGTATAATTACTTATAATTACCTACGATATAATGTACATATATGTAATGCATCTTTACAGGCTTGGATAGCACGAACCTAATCTAATCCGAACTAATGTTGAGCCACGCTAATTAAAACATTGAGCATAATCTATTGCAACCGCTTTTCTTCGCTCTGCGCCCGCAACAGATCAAAATAATGCGGTCAATAATGAACTTTCGATTCCAGGTCAATAAGTTATTAAGAGTCTATTATCAACGGTGGTGAAAGCAAAAAAATAAGCTTTCACATTTTTTTGTGCAAACAAACCCATTGTCGTTGAAGCAACAATAAACTAACAAACATTATTCGCGCCTAGTCTAGAGGTTTTCGGTAATGCTGCGGGGTAGAGGTCGCCGGTAAAAGGTCAACTTCACAGAGCTATTTGGCGCTTTGGGAAAAGAAAATAAGTACCTACATATTAAACTTATCTACCTAAATAAACTACAAGCAGCGGAAAGTAGCTTACATAGACCATGTGCTGCGATGCAGGAGATACCAATTGCTGCAGACTATTTTGATAGCTGTTTGGTGCCGGCCTAGAGAATAGCACCAACCCCAATTCTTCCCGTGGATGTCGTAAAAGGCGACTAAGGGACACAAACCGGGGGATGGGCAGCAGCGCCCCTGCAGTACAATTCTACCTAACTGCGATCCCCAACCCGCATGCCCAGCGTGGATGGGCATTACACCCCAAGGATGGCACAACCTTGCGCTATGGCGCTCATTAGGGGAGGGCTATGTCCAGCAGTGGACTAATACAGCCTGAAGAAGAGAATTTTGACAGACAAGATGGAAGGAACGAGAAGGTCGGGCAGGAAAACGTTGTCACGGCTGTGCAACATCAACAAGTGGACCGGTATTAAAACCACGGAGGAGCTGTTCAGAATTGCACTGAACAGAGACTGATGTAAAGAGCTGACTGCCAGTCTCTAATGAGAAGCATTTTAAGAAGAAGAAAGAAACTTAAGTAGTATACGGTTTATATTCTTTTTAATGCACTAACCCGTGCTAAGGACTATTTATTTCATGGGTGAATTTTTTGCCTGTAAATAGGTTTTAAAATTAAGTATACGGTTAGTTAAACCAAAGTTTCATATGACTACTTCGTCTGGAAGCGGTTATACCACAATACTTACTTTGATGGAAGTTAAAGTTCCGTAAATACTGACTGACGAGATATTTTTCGATGCGATATATATTTCGACGAGGTACTTTCTTAGAATCATCAATTCCCACCTTTTCCCATTTTTCTCGACAGTCAAATTTACTAATTAAGTGTACTTAATTAGTTCTTTCCCTCTTATACTTTTTCTCGAGAACATAATTATTTAAAGATCGGAATAGAACTTGGCTAACCAGAGATCGTAAGTTTTGTATTGTAAAGCTTAGGTCAAATGTTATCAATCAAAATGCTACCTATTGAAGGGCCGAATCCGGACGTCGATATCAACCCTTGTATGTCCCCACTGCTGGGGCACGGGTCTCTTCGTGCATCGCAGGAAGGTTAGTCCATACGTACCACGGGGCCATATGCGAGTTGGTGGAGGATTGTGGGAATGTGGCGGGCCTTACTGTCAAGAGTTATCAAGCCGCTTATGATCGAGGCCTCTGACAAGGCTTAACGACTGCCATTACATGACAGACGGCACCAACGGCTTAACGTGACTTGCAAAGCACGGAAGCGTTCGGAAAAATGCCACTAGCGGTAGTCACGGGACGGTCACCTATCCTGCACCTGACCGCGCCTGTTGTTCCTTAACTCAAAATTGATTCCATCACTCGTACGCAAGGACGTATTTGGGGTCTCAGTGGCTGGATCGCAGGAAGTCATTTGAAATTCGTCACACTTTATTTTAACAACTTCGTCGAGCAGTACAATAATTCTCCAATGTTTCAAAGATTACCGAGGTGTATTACTATAATCGTTTACCTGTACCTTGTACAAGCAACATTGACTTTAATGGTAGTTGAAGTTTACCAGGGCCTCAATTCTGTTAGTGCATTATAGAGTACCATAGCGCCCTGTCTTCAGCTTGCCGCATCCAGCATCTGCCGGCAGTTTTTCGCAGATCGTCATCCCACCTGGTCGGAGGGCGTCCTACACTACATTTGCCGAGTCGCGGTCTCGCTCAAGTACACGTTTACTCCAACGGTTGTCGACTTGTCGGTTCTTCGCGAGATATAGCCAGCCCACTGCCACTTCTTTGGTTCTCTGTCGGACGCTCATTAGGGGAGGGCTATGTCCAGCAGTGGACTACATAGTATAGCCTGAAGAAGATTATAGTACCATGACAGATACATGGTCGGGTCACGTGGGGTGTTATTTCATACCATTGACGCCTAGAAGGTTAGATGTATGTACGTGTACAGTCTGTTACCTTTTAGAATATACCTCGGGCTCTAGAGTAGGCTCCGGTTTTCACCGAAAGCACACGAGTGTAATACTACTTCCCGCTGTATAAAACTTTTCTTCACTATTTTGAAAAGTTATGTAAAGTTAAGTGTCATATTAGTTTCGATATTTCTATTAAACGAATATATCCGATTCTATGCGATAGTAGCCGAGGTTTATTCTAAAAGCTAACACACTGTACCTACGCGCATTGACTTGAATCGGCAACGTATTAGCAAAGGGAAAGATAAAACGTACCCGGAACCGGCGTGCGTGTATGTATGTATGTATGTATGTATGTATGTATGTATGTATGTATGTATGTATGTATGTATGTATGTATGTTATATATTAAATTGCCAAGTTCATTGCTGTGCCATTGTACCACAATGCGTTAGCAGAATCTAGGACCAGTACTAACCCGGCTTCTGCTTCTAATGTCAATACAGTAACATGTTTTGCCCATAATTTTGGAGCGCACCCACAAAATCACTGGCAACCTTCGTTTTCAATTTTAATCAATTCCAACCAATATGCTAATCATAATCAATTGGACATATCCAGTTGCATTCCCCTGACTAGTACGTAGAAAAATATTAATTCTTTGAGAAAAAATTTCAAGGTAAGCACACATTCGGCCTAATTCACAATCTTGGCTAATTATAACTGACGTATAAGTAACTTGCTTGAGGAATGTCTCGATCGTAAACCACAGTGGTATCGTAGATGATTAAGGTAGCGATTACGTCTTAAATGCTGTCTCGGTGGCCTGATGTCTCGAATCATATATTTTTAGATAAGATTAGAACTCTTTATTGTACACACCAGAAAACCAAATACATAAAAAAGCTTAAAAACCTATTTAGAGGCTAAAAATTCCACCCATGCCGGGATTCGAACCCGCAACCTCTGGCTATCCGTGCTCAATTGAGCACGGATAGCCAGAGGTTGCCAGCCGATCCCACCTGGTCGGAGTATACTTTTTGAATTAATATACTTTTAATTAATGTGATTTTGATACGAGTAGATAATACGGACCAATTGAGCTCAATTGGTAGAGCGCTGGCACGGATAGCCAGAGGTTGCGGGTTCGAATCCCGGCATGGGTGGAATTTTTAGCCTCTAAATAGGTTTTAAATTTGTCTTTAGCACGGGTTAGTGCATTAAAAATAAAAATAGTGTAATAAAAAAGCTTACACATACCTAAGCTATTGCCGTATACAATTTTAGTGATTTTAATAAGATTAGTATAATCAGCAACATCATCTTCAGGCTATATTTGTCCACTGCTCGACATAGCCCTCACCTAAAGAGCGCCATAGCGTCCTGTCTGTTGTCAGCTTGCCGCCCTGTCTTCAGCTTGCCGCATCTAGCATCTGCCTGCAGTTTTTCGCAGATCGTCATCCCACCTGGGCCTCGATTTTTTTAGTGCATTATAGTACCATGACAGACACATGGTCGGTTCACGTGACTTTTTTTGTCATACCATTGACGCCTAGAAGGTTCGATGTATGTGCGCGCGTAGACTTGAAGCAACAACGAAAGTACAGCGCCACGTTCATGCAACTGTCATTATACTACAATGGATTAGCATAATCTAGATCCTGCTCGGAGGGCGTTCTTCGACCAGGATAGTTCTAACTATCATAGATTTATTTCGTCGTTCTATGCCTTTGACACTCTGTGACTCGCATGATTTTAGGTTATAAAGAAGAAAACTCATGTCATTGTTAAAAAAAACTCGATTTACTTTATCGGAGATCGTCATCCCACCTGGTCGGAGTATACTTTTTAAATTAGTATACTTTTAATTAATGTGATTTTGATACGAGTAGCCAATACAATTACGGACATTTAAAATATTTTGAAGCGCTCGTGGCCTAGCCGAACAGAGTGATTGGAATCAATCACTTGGCTCAAGCAAAAAAGGCGCGGTCAAGTGCAGTATGGGTGACCGTCCCGTGACTACCGCTAGTGGCATTTTTTCCTAGCGTTTCCATTCCTCGCAAAGCAGGTCAAGCCGTTGGTGCTGGCTATCATGCAATGGCGGTCGTTAAGCTATGTCAGAGGCCTTATAGGCGGCTTGATAAATTTTATACTATTTTTATTTTTAATGCACTAACCCGTGCTAAGGACAAATTTAAAAACCTATTGAGAGATTTTATTTGATAAATTTTGACAGTACGAGTAAGTCCCGCTACTTTCTTACAATCCTCCACCAAGCCGGACTTGGCCCTCGTGGTAGAGTATGACCTAACCTACCTGCGATACAGGAAGAGGCCCGTGTCCCAGCAGTGAGGACATACAAGTGTTGATATCGATCGATCGAATATTTTTTCTGTTTTCCTATACTTAGGTTTTAGTAAAGACAAAATGTTAATAAAGACGAAACAAAATGTCTCCTAAATTTTCTCTGTCAAAAACTAGGCAGGTAAAAGATAAAAAATGTATGTCTTGAATGGCCTTATTTTATTATCTATATCAGACCCTCGAACCACGTTTATTAAAACTATATTCATTTTAAATAATTTAAAATGTTACGAATGTGAGAGCGAGAGCGTATGGCAGGTGAAAAGGGAACTTTAAGTTTTCAATAAGACAAAATATTTTATTGTGCACGCTATATTTCATTATGCCGCTACGCTAACAAAACAAACACTAGTTGAACAAATTAGTTGTTGGTTAACACTACAGTATTTAAAATCTAAGATAACAACATTCAAAAAACTAACAAATTAGTTATTGGTAAACTCTACGGTATTTGAAAGTTAAGATAACAAAATTCAAAAAAACAAACCAACCCCTTTAACTATCTACAACTTTAACTAAAGTGTGCAGGTTTTATTTTAAAAAACGCGATTTTCTTGAAACATTTCATAAACGCAGCATAAATTGTCGGTAGCATTTCTTAATAACTCGCGATGCTCATACGAGAACATAGTTATAATTATATTAAATTGGTCTAATCGCGAGAATTAGGGTAATTATGTTTTACTCAATAAATAATCGCGATTAGACCCATTCAATATCATATATGTATAAATATAAATTGTTGATGTTATAGTCTTTCTATTCTTTATCACAGACTAATTTATATGGTGTTTATGGAGTGCTTTGACCCTTGAACTCTGCCGACGAAATTTCGTAATTTGATATTGTTTAATAAATTAATTAATATTATTGTTTATCGTGCAGAGCCAGTACAATTTTTGCATTGGTTTTGGGCTATATTTCAAAGTGATAAGGTTCAATTTATGGTGGCAACTATTATACCATTTTCTGGTAATGTGTTAAGGAAACTCGTTTTAACCCTAAACGGGCAGAGTCAGTATAATTTTTTCATTGCTTTTGGACTTTATTTCAAAGTGTTAAGTTTCAATTTATAATAAATACTCTTAAACCATTTTCTGGTAATGTGTTAAGAAATCGTGTTTTAACCCTTTAATGGGCACAGCTAGTATATTTTTTTCATTCGGTTTTTTATTCCAGTTTATGCAATTAATTTAGGAATTGCCTGGTAATGGCTTAAGGAATTCTGTTTTTCCAAATAACACCGTACCTAGAGGGAATTGCGTAATTTATTGTTTCGCGGTAAGATCGTCGACATGACACTAACCAAAGAAAACCAGTATAAAGTAACCAAATTGAAAATCATGTCTAAATCTGCAGAAGCAACGCCACGCCAGCCAACGTCCACTTGGCCGGCTTATCCTTGGTCTTCAGGTTGAAGGTCCACACATAGGTCGGGCCGCGGGTTCGAGTCTTGTACACTGGGCACTCGTACATGTTGCGGAGGTCTTGCTTGTCTTGCGTTATGGCCTGCGAAGAGAGAGGAAAGTTGCTATTTACAACAAACTTCAAAAATAGGAGTTTGATCCCTATGTATGTATGTTTGTCCGCGCTTATCTCGCGTTTAGCTGAACGAAGTTTTTAGCAAAGTTTTTGATACATTCTAGAAAAGGTTTTAGTGCAAGTTTTATCAAAATCAGTTCGGTAGATCGAAAGTTAAAACAAAAAATATATTTTATTAAAACATGAAATCAAACTCCTCCTCGACTTCTCCTCGGGCTCCTCGACTTCAATGAAGTCGAGGAGCCGCTTATAATCCTCGTAACGCGAACACTTCACTGAAGTCGTTTTTATATGCCCGCGACTCGCGTTCTGGTGAGATTCGGATAAAAAGTGTACTGGTAGACTTTTAGTCCGGATTTACTTACGGGTGTTGTTATATCGGAAAAGTCCGACCAGGCATGTCTACAATGTGTTGTGCTTACGAAAGTTTTAGTTCAAAAAAAGTGTACTGGTGTTTTCTGCTCGTGTGTGTGACCGTGTAAGTCGGCCCCTCAAAAAGCGATTCCCATACAAACGTCTTTGGTTTTTATTTACAAACGAAATACCAGATAGTTATATATTAAACGGGTATAATCGCGATTAAGATAAGATAAGAATATTCTTTATTGTATACCGGAAAAATAGTTACAAAAACGGCAGATACAAAAGATCAAATACAATTGGCGGCCTTATTGCTAAAAGCAATTTCTTCCAGGCAACCTCAAATTGGAGAACTACTTATTAGGTAAAACGTACCTTGTTGTTATCTTGTTACCGTGGTCTCGGGTATTATTATTATTAAATTCTTTATTGTACCTGTAAAGATTGTACAATTGGCGGGCTTAATACTAAATAGTATTTTATTCTAGCCAACCAACAGGTGACGTGGAGAAGGTGGGGGTAGTCACAAACGGTGAGGTGATATTTTAATGTCAAATGTCTTTTTTAAAATTAAACTATGTACAATAATTATAAGCATAAACATATACAAGTATAATAATTAAGGACATATATAAAGATGAATAGATAGACTTCATAAACATATAAATAGACTTCATAATATTATATTTTTACATACTTACGAATGGAATTACACTTTACTGTTCTGAATATGTAGATAGTGTTCCTGTACTCTACTCTTACCGGGGTAGACTGAATTGGCGACTACAATCAATTATTGTGGGCAATCGTCGTTTGCCATAGCAACGTAATGAAGGAGAAAGTGAAAGATATTGGCATGTTTTACATAGAAAAGCACATCATAGTTTACTTTCCTACATCCGTGCTGTTCATAAAGATATCGCAATTAACGTTCAAACTCCTTTGCCGGCCTAAGTATTACGGTACAATTACTGTAGGTTGAGGTCATTCTCAGACTCATAGATCATCTCCAAAAATATTGTACATCATCAATCAGAAATATCGCTGCCTAACACCAAATAAACGTTTTGGCGCCTCAATACAACCCCATCAATCTTGTAATTGACCAACTAAAACTTGTAGACAGACATAGACGGACGGAAAAACACTTTTTCTTCTGCACAAAAAACCTTTCGTTAATCAGCTTTTAATACTTCGTTTGTTCTGTTTTTTGCCCGTTGTCTTCTCGAACGGATTGACGTGGCGTCGGATGGGAATAAGTGTGAGTTTATCGCCGATCAATGCAAAGGCAATAAACCTAATCAATTAAAATTAAATAGTTACAGCGTTTTAGAGTTGTCACGTAGTAATTTGATCTTTAAAAAAATGGCGTTTCAACTCATGTACAGGATTGACTTTTGGCACAAATTTATTTATCCTAAGTATAAATATATACACAGGTTCGATTACCAATGTGGGCATGAACCAATGACTTTGTTATCTAAATTATGTTCATTTGTGAAGTTATAGTATCAACAATACTCGTAAACTGTGAAAGAAACCATCGTTAGGAAACTTGGGTGTTCAAATTCCGCAGCGCTAGAAATTGCCAATCCTCGATGGGCACGCGTGGTAATTAAGCACATGCTCTCTCTATGAGAGAAGGCCTGTGCCCTGTAGTGGGACGTTGATTGGCTAAATAATAGTACATTACACAACTAGGGTGGTAATACAAAGAAAGGCCGAGATCGCAGAAGTTTGCGGCCCGAGCTGCAAGCGAGGGACGTAAATACGCGATCGAGAGCTTTCTTTATTACCTCCCGTGTTGTACATCTTTTTATGTCTACACTTGGCCAGAAAGCGGCTTTTTCCGTATACGCGCAGCGTGCGGAAAAAGCCACTTTATTGCCAGGTGTGGCATAAAAAATAATATAACACACTTATTCGGTGATTTAATAGCTCCGTGTTCTGTATCCTTGCTAAAGCCAGGTTTTCACGGTCTTATGGCGCTCGGACCGAGTGCGCCATCCGAGTAAACTAATGCTTCTGATTGGCTATTTGGTGCTGTCGCGGAAAACCGTCTAATCAGAAGCATTAGTTAGAATATTTTCGGGGCTTGGTGAAGGGTGCGTGAAGCGGTTGAAATTAAGAAACACGAAAATTTTAATCGGGAATGTGGTTTCAAACTGTCGCAAACGTGGGATCCGGTCATCAAGATGTGTTCGAGTGGAAAAAAGTCGCATGGCTCATCGTCCGACATTGTCAGTGTAGTGTGTCGCAACCCTAATAGTGATTTGTGATAGCTGATTGAGGGTAGTCTGAAACCTCATCAGCCGAAGATGCGAACGGGTGCCAGCCATCAGTCTTCTCGTGACCACGATGACTGTAACTTCGTCGAAACGTCGAGGTAAAATAGCAATAAATTACTACGCGATTAAGCCCCGAAAATATTCTAACTATGTGTACAAGTCGCGAAAGTTTAAAATATGTTAGAAGCATTAGTTTACTCGGATGGCGCACTCGGTCCGAGCGTACTAAGACCGTGAAAACCTGGCCTAACTGTAGGCATTCACTGCTTTCTGTTTTCCCTAGTATTAAACTAGTATAGACCCGAGGCTCTTTTCTTTCTTGAATTCGTTGATTGTTTACATTAAAAAGTTGCTTGTATTCACAACAATACACAGAATATATTTATATATTTTACTACACTTCTTAAAGAGCCATATATGTAAAAACCTATTTAGAGGCTAAAAATTCCACCCATGCCGGGATTCGAACCCGCGACCTCTGGCTATCCGTGCCAGCGCTCTATCCAACTGAGCTAATGGGCGACTCACCGGCATCAGTGAAATTTCGAACCTCTTTACACTATTTTCTGTATTACGTACATTACACGGGTTAGTGCATTAAAAATAAAAATAGTATAATCATAGATGTAAAGTTTTATGATAGCACAAAATTTCCAGACTAAAATTAAACTTAACGACTTCTGGATATATCTAGATGACAACAACTCTCTCTAAAACAATATATATGTGTCCCGATCAGCAAAACATGTAGCGGGCGTATTTTAATGTAACAACCATAAGGTTGTAATCTCGTGTTTGACAAGTAAATAATCTAGATCTTTTGTTTTGTTTAGCATTAATTCACAGAGTATACGAACAAAATCGCCAACAAGCGCTAGTGGCGAATACTTGGGACGTATGGGAGCGTAAAGCGCGCTTCATTATGCGTTAAGAGAACAGATTAACTGTCACGCTGTCACAATTACTATTTGCAATTAGCAGAGGGTGTAATTATGTCTGTGTCGCGCACAATGGACGCGCTTCTTGCGATAACTTGGAACAAGATATCGAGTCAGAAATACGTGGCATCCGTAAACAATAAATTTATATATCGACAAGTGAGTTTCTGCAAAGTGTGGTGTGTGTTTCTGCGAGAGAAAAGGGTTTTTTTATGTTGCCTCGATTGTGTCCCACAGCTGGGCAAAGGCCTCCCCTTTTGCCTTCCACTCCCTCCTGAAGTAGGGATAGGAGATGTATAAAATATTAAAATTTCTAATATTGGCTAGTTGCATGTCTAGCTACCAACGTGTCAATTGCTAGCAAATACTCGGGATGTGCTGAAAAACAGCGCTGCGTTGATGTTTGCACACGCAGTATTAAGCTGAGCATATCCTTATTATTGCATAGCGTATTCACGAAATTAACTAAGTATGTAAATAATTAGTCTATTTTAAGTTGTTTTTGTATTTTTTGCGATAATTAAACCATTTTTCCATTTAGTTTTTAATTTAATTTTTTTTTCAAAGCAGGATGGGGGGGATGAGATGTGGTTCTATTTTGACTCCAATAATTTTATTACCTTAGCCTTGAAACCGCCTCTAGAGTTGTTATAACCCTTAAACGTGGAACGTTGTATATCCTTTACAAATAATAATAAACACTAGAACTACTTCAATTGTGGCTTTATTTGTAGATATGTAGTAATATTACACAATAAAACAGAAAACTGGATAAAAACGGATAAGCAAGTAAAATAGTCGGATCGGGTCGAAGGGTAAAGTAGTAATGATGAAATATGAGGGAAATCGAATAATGTGTGACGTAATTTAAATATTTGAAAATAATAGATACAAAAAGAAATAAAAATGGTGTGAAGAGGTTTGCACCGTTACAAATGGGTGCGGGGCAGAGGAGATACTGGGTTAATTCTAAAAAAAAATTCCCAATAACATAACATAACATTTACATACAGGCACATACATTGCTTCTGGCCCCACACTAGGATACCCTGTGTCGTGGGAACCAGAAACAACGACATCACAAACATGTAAACATCCAAGACCTAGGTTTTTTTTTTTGTTCCCAGCCGGGATTCGAACCCGGGACCTTTTGCATGGCAGGTAGATGCACTACCGCTACGCCACAGAGGTTGGCGAAAAATTTTATTCGTTTTTTTAGAGTATGTGTTGAATATATCGATTTGGGCTGCCATGATTGATTCTTAATTCAAAGTGGAAGTACCAGAGTCTACGGGTATCTATTTCACTTGTCAATATTCAAGACAACGCCCATTCTTTAGACACCCCTGCACAAGTTTGTGTTTGGCGATTACTTTTGTTCTAAGAATTATTTTTCAGATCAAAATTTTTCGAATTTGTGAACTCATAGTAGCAACAGCAAGGACAACATCGCGAGAAAATCTTAGTGTATGAGAGGTACAAATACTTCAGCGCTTTAGATTGCCAATCTGCAGTAAGCTCGCATGGTATGTAAGCCCATACTCTCTCTGAGTAAATGCCTGTTCCTGGCAGTGGGAAGTTAATTTGCTAAATATTTTTTTATTTATTCTTTATACAGCACCAATTGAAACAAAATCATATTTTACAACGCGCAAAACTAAAAATACCGTTTCTTAATTTTGCTATCTTGATTACGAAAAAAATATTTAGAACTTTTATTATTGCTTAATTTTAGACAAAATAGATAAAAACCAAAAATTCTGTAATTACGTCACACATACGGTGGAATGAGGAGGTACCGTTGCCTAACATTAAAAATGATATGACAGATGTCATTTTCAATTTCATTCAAATATCATGTCGGAGAAATTACTTTTCTTTTCCTTAATTCCAATGGTTTTTAAAAAGGCGGCAAGGGTGTTATATTAGTAAGCCGTATGTGGGACGTCATTTGGCGGTTACGTCCTTTTAGAATAAGACGAAATTCAAACAGAAAATTATGAATGAAAATCATCGAATTTCCGAAAATAAAAAAATATGGGTCGTTTTATTTCGTATCTAGTTTCCTTTAAGACAGTAAAATACGTATGCTAAAAAATTTAAATGTTGTCAATTGGCTGTCATTGGCTCTCCAGTAAGATTAAAACATACTTTTGTGGCAGTCCTCCATTGTGATCGCTCTACTCTTCCGCGAGCTGCTGCCTAATGACAGTTACTCACTTTGACGTTGATCACAGGCATAGGAGGGAAGAGCTCCTTGAGCCGCGAGTCCATAATGATCCCAGCCTGCACGTCCCATCTGGCGCCTTCCATAAGCAGGCCGTGGACGTAGGCGCCATCTTTTGGTGCGGATCTGAAACAGGAGTATAATTGTTTCAGGCATCAACGATGCGCAGAAGAGGTTCAGTTTTGTACAATACGATATAATACAAGTAGATAAAGACAAAAAAACCGCCTTCAAAATACAAAATAATATCGTCATCACGGCATGGTTGTGTTCAAAATGCCGTGATGCCTTTGCGAATTGAAGAGTTTGTTGCTTTTCTCATGGATCAACAAATCTTGACCAAATCTATATGATGCCAGTGAGTTACTTACTCCTTACTAACGAAATCAATGAAATTGGACACCGCGGTGAGGATTAAATAAAACCTTCGTCAGCACTACAAATTCTTAACTTAATTCCAGGATGACTTATGTAGGTACCTACTTGATTTTTTGTCGAAAATTGAATTAGGTAAGTGATTCCGTTAAGAGTAGTAAGGAATTATTGCTAAACATATACGATAAAAAAATATTATCGAACCTCCACCTTTCTGTAAAATCGGCTAAAAACTTTCTACGGATCTTTTTGGCGGGCAAGCTGTACTTGTAATTATGAGTTCGGGTGATATTGAGCGGTTTCGCACACAGAATCAACGTGATTGCCGAATGTCGCTTTTTAGAGCTAGTTGACAGAATGCACGCAGTCCACGTCTACACTCCATGCATTATATCAGCTCTTTTTTTGTTCTTATCTTTCTGTCTCTGTATATATCTCTCTGTCTCCCTCTCAATTTCTCTCCTCCTCGCCCGTCTCTCTTTCTTAGTAGAGAACGTATGTTAGTAAACACAAGAACTGTTTCCTGAAGCAGCACAAAGATAGAAATATTCTTTGCTAGATACGGTATACTGATTTAGGGAGAAGAAGAAATAGTTTCAAGAAATAAATCAACCACTTATTACTGTTACTTTCTACACAAAACTTTAAATTGGCTGCTGTTACTTTCGTTGTTTGCTTACTTAAGCTACAAGCAATCTCACGACTTAAGAACAATTGCTCTACACAAAACATCAGGACCACAACCTTAGAACCCAAGGTTTTTTTAATTATCTCCAGATGAGTTATGGATAGTTATTCAATTAAGGAAATTCATAGAAATTCTGTTCTATTTTAAAGTTTTACAAATATACTTACATGGAAAAAATTGTATTTACACGGATTCTACTCGTTTATTTTACATTTTTTCGACGTTTCGGCACTACCGTGCCGTGCCGTGGTCTCAGTCTTCCGAGACCACGGTACTTGAAAAAGTGCTGAAACGTCGGAAAATTATAAAAATTTAAAAATAAACGAGTAGAATTCGTGTAAATAGAGTTTTTAATATGTCTAGTGCTCGTGTTAACCTTAGAAAATATACATGGTCTGACTACTTTATATTGTGTTATAGTGGCATGCAGACGCTGCTGAATGCCAACGTTACAAAACCGGGAAGCTCGGAAAATCATGAAGGAGGCCTATGTCGTGCACGTCATGGAAATCGCATTACCCCAATGATGGCACAAAGTGTTGCGCTCATTAGGGGAGGGCTATGTCCAGAAGTGGACTAGTACAGCCTGCCGACGAAGCAAACTCACGTGAACTCCTCCTTCATTTTCTTGGTGACGTCACACTGCAGACACATCTTGTCTAGCGGCAACTCGTACCGCCTAGCCGTGCTTTGCATGATGGCCGTCAGCAGGCTCTGCGGGTTGAAGAAGCCAGCCAGCCACACGGACGCCGGCAACTAAAAGCAGAGAAATTTGTTGAACGTAGAGTAAATAGACCGGTTTTTACTGACTCTCCGACTCCCTAAAGTTTTCAGGAAGAAATTTCAGAGATAAGCTCGGTTTTGTACATGTTATGTCTTAGGAAATGCCTTGTTAAATGTTTCGTGTGCAATTACATCACATGACACTCACACTATCACACTTCACACTATAATATTATAAAGATGAAAGTTAGTGAGTGTGTAGGTTTGTAACTTCTTCACGTCTAAACGGCTGGAGCGATTTTAATAAAATTTTGTGTGGAGTTAGCTGACAGCCTGGATTAACACATAGGCTATGTTTTACTGCGGAAAAATATCTTATTTCCATGGGAAAATCGATAAACCACGGGTAGTACCGCAGGACACAGCCAGTAAAGTTTAATAAGATAAAGAAGCTTTGAGGAATCCAACACAAAGCTCCGAACGATTTTCTTATATACTGGGGCTGCTACTGGGGCGACTGTATGACTTAAATTTCTCAAGTATAGCCAGTCAATGAGTAGCAATTATTTATGTAACTGTAGTTTAGGGATTTTCTGGGGAATATCTTTAGTAAAGAGAGCGTCGTCTGAGGAATCGTGGCTTGGAGTTGCTGTTCTTAGGCGTATGTAATGCAAAATTAGGGGAATCTTTTGGCCGGATATGCCCTGGGTTTTTTTTACTGTTCTTACGTATTCTTTTTTGCTCTTTTTCCGATAGATATTTCACTAGTTAGACTATTAATATAAAAACAAAACTAAAAATAAAACCTATTTTCTAATCTAAATAAAATATTTGAGCCAGATCGCTGTCGCTTTTCCGATTCAATTTTTGACGAAACTTTTGCACGTCTATTTTTAACTCGATAGGGAACTTACAACAAAATCTGTAGCCCACGTTTCTAACTCTCTCAATCGAAGTAGCAGGTCCACAAACCACGCTGAGAGTCCCAGGAGCGACGGATAAGCTCGTTGAGTCCATATGGCAGGTACCTAAAGTTTTAAAAAGATTAGTGTTTAATTTTGAGACGGGTATTCTACGCAAATAACACATGTCTCAGATTTGAACTTACTTGATCTAAAAAGAGTGCATTTTCCAAATCCTCCATGTCTGATGTTATTGTTAGTTCACCCTGAAATAACCAAACAAACATAGTGGATATACATAACTTTTTTATCTTAAAGTAATAAATAAGTAATAATAATTAGTAACTTGTAGAACAATAACACTCGCTCACAGTGAAGGAAAACATCGTGGTGAAACCTAAGTGTCTGAGGTGTTTAAATGGCTCAGCACTTGAAATCGCCATTTCGTGGTGGGTACGCGTAGTAATCAAGCCCATACTCTCTCTTTCTGAGAGCAGCATTTCCTAAAGAAGGTGTAGGCCATACTCCACCATGGGGGCCAAGTCCGGATTAGTGGAGCTCTGCAATACTAGCGGCTAGTCTTACTGTGAGTAGGTTTCAAGCCAACCTAAGGCCTCTGACTTGATTTAACAACTGCCATCTATCGACGGCAGCCGGCACCAATGGCTTAAGGTGCCTTGCGAAGCACGAAACCGCTCGGAAAAATGGCACTAGCGTTAGCCATAGACGGTCACGCATCCATGCACTGAACGCACCCTATGTTCCTTACCTCCTAAGCTTCTTGATCATTTAAGATGACTCAGACAGCCGGAGCTACGAGCTATTCTGGAGCAGTCTGTTGTTGTACAATTAAGAACTCTATATTCACTGACCTTAAGCCCAAGATCCAGTTCTCTCAGCGAGCGTTTCATTTCTCCAGTGAGATAGTTCATACGCTCGCACTCCTGGAACGCCACTATGACGTAAGGCGTCCTCTCCTCCACTTTGCCCATTATTTCTATCATGTTGAACTCTTCAGGTAGTTTTTCCATTATTTCGTCGAGCATTTGTTTTACCTAAAGAAAAAAGAAACATCGATTGAACTCTTTGCCAGGCAATAGTGGCCACCATAAATTGAACCTCACCACTTTGAAATAATTTTTTCAACCAATAAAAAAATTATACTGGATCTGCCATGGGTTATTGCTCGTTACTTAATCACCAGCTCAATACCTTAATGACGTAACATTTTATTCATAGTACATGACATGAAATCAGAAATTGAAACTTAAAAAGACTAACCCGGCAAAAGAAGAAACTAGAGAAGAAAATAAAATATAGTTTTTTTTTATTATCATAAAAAATACACGATTAAAAGCTCAGTTGAAAAAAAATCATATTTTACAACGCGCAAAACTAAAAATATCGTTTCTTAATTTTGCTATCTTGATTACGAAAAAAATATTTAGAATTTTTATTATTGCTTAATTTTGGAGAAAATAAATAAAAACCAAAAATTGTGTGATGACGTCACACATACTGTGGAATGAGGAGGTACCGTTGCCTAACATTAAAAATGATATGACAGATGTCATTTTCAATTTCATTCAAATGTCATGTCGGAGAAATTACTTTTCTTTTCCTTAATTCCAATGGTTTTTAAAAAGGCGGCAAGGGTATTATATTATTAAGCCGTATATGGGACATCATTTGGCGGTTACGTCCTTTAAGAATAAGACGAAATTCAAACAAAAAATTATGAATGAAAATCATCGAATTTCCGAAAATAAAAAAATATGGTTCGTTTTATTTCGTATCTAGTTTCCTTTAAGACGGTAAAATACCTATGCTAAAAAATTTAAATTTTGTCAGTTATACAAACGTCCTATTTCGAAAACCGCTTGTTTAAAGGTATCAAACACTCCTAACTATAACCTTACTCTAAAGAGCTTTAAACCGCTGGATATTATTACTATAGTTTATTGAGCAGAATAAAAAATAACAATGTATAAAGTAACTCTGAGCCCCAGACTAAATTAAATATAAATTAAATTAAAAATTATTAATCTTGCGGCACAGCTCTCCATCCTCATTGAATTCATTCCATTGAATAAGTATACTTACTCATTGAATCAGTCCATCTGATGCCACGGACTGAATGGTCAACCAATTAAAAAAACATACATACCTTATGTTTTTTCCTTATACTATTTTTATTTTTAATGCACTAACCCGTGCTAAGGAACAAATTTAAAAACCTATTTAGAGGCTAAAAAAATACCTTATCCTCTCTAGTAACCGTAGTAGCGCCCGAAGCCTGCGCATCCCTCGGCTGCATCTCAAAAATAGTCCTAAACAAATTCTCGGAGGTCGTAGTAAGGAAGCCGATCTCGGCATTGGGATGTAGACCGTACAGATAAGGGGATTCCGCTGGCATCGCGTCTTCTATGTACTGGTGGTAGCCTGCGTAGTCTGTGTTGGGTGGCGCGGCGAAGCCTGGGGCTAGTTGAAGTTCACCGTCGACCTATCGGTGTCGGAAATAAGTGTTAGTGTAAGTTTGAAATAATCGTCTCGTGCTCGATCTAGTTATTTTCAGCGTATCAGATACATCAAAGCTAGAAAAGGAAAAATATGAACTTTTTTAGTAACAGCGGCATCGATGGATATTAATATTTTAACATTCGTAGTCGACAAGCAATAACATAAAAAGTAGCGTAAGTGGCAAGAAACCCAGAAGAGCGAATTCTTAAGCAATGGCCTTGAAATATATTATCGATTAGCTACCGATATAGACTTATAGCCGACTGAAAACTGATTATATGGTAATATGATTTTGACTGATTTTAGTAACTCATTGAAGGGAAGGGGCGTAGCTCAGAAACATTAAACCGACGCTAGCCACATCCGTATATAAATGTACTCCCTATTTCTTTAACTTACCAAGTCTGATTATACTATTTTTATTTTTAATGCACTAACCCGTGCTAAGGACCAATTTAAAATTGTAAGTGATGTAATTTACTTAAGCCAGATGTCACTGCCTGTACGTAATACAGAGAATAGTGTAAAGAGGTTCGAAATTTCACTTATGCCGGTGAGTCGCCCATTAGCTCAATTGGAAGAGCGCTGGCACGGATAGCCAGAGGTTGCGGGTTCGAATACCGGCATGGGTGAAATTTTTAGCCTCTAAATCGGTTTTTACCAAGTCTGGTTGCATCAATTCCTCCAAGTAAGCATTGCATAGTCGTCGATCCCAATCGTCAGTGATATGACCTCCGTACATGATCTCACCAAAGAGGTAACGCAAGTCTTCCCAGGGAACTTTGGAGTTGGCTTCCAAGTAGTTGTAAAGAACGAATACGCTTATTGTTAGATCGCCTGTAAAAACATTGCATTGTAGAACTTATCAAAATGGCCGCTTGTTAGCCGCCATCTTGAAATAAATAAGAGTTGTTTTATTATAGAGCAGTTTCTGAATTGAGAAGTTCGCTAAGTAAATAGTTAACTTTAGTGTTGTCTCTTTGAGTTTCTGAGAAAAGAACGAGACAGAATGTTATTTAAGTATTTACTTTGTGAAATTCTCAATTAAAAAATCGGCCCTATGACTGGTTCGTTAGCGAATAAGGTGTTGCTCGAAGAAAAGTATTTTATTTATCACGAAAAAGTTTTATAAAATGTTAATAGTATATTTCATTACAAGTGCGGAAAGGCTGTCATTGCAAAGAGTTCCGACAAATGTCTACCCGAGCCGAGGCGCAGCCGAAGGCGAGGGTTGACAGTCGGAAAAAGTTGCAATGACGGTTCCGCACGTGTACTGAACGACTATTTTTAATACAGTTGCGAAAAAAATAAGCAATTTAATAAAGAAAAATTATTTGGAAAATGGCGCCAAACGTAAGAGAATATTGTGCGTTCACATTAACTTGACGCGCGAGAGAATTGGTAGCACTGCATGCTCCGTCGCCATCTTGCTTTCGGTACGATCGGTTACTAACTAGAGGATTATTCGTTTGTGTGAGCTTTAAAGATGCCCAAAGTGGTCAAAAGTGCAAAAAAGACAAACAATCCTTCAGATTTCTGCATTTTGTGAGAGGGAAAAGGCTGAAAAAAAGCTGATTTTTCCTTTGGAGCAAGTTCGGACTCGAGTTCCCGCCATGACAGGTACGTTTTTAGGGTGCCCAGTTACATGAAATTACTAAAGCCACGTTTTCACGGTCTTAGTAGACTCGGACCGAGCACATCTTCTTAGTCAACTAAAAGTGTAAGCCACTCGGATGGTAGTTTACACACATTTTAGAGGATATGGATTTTAATTCATTTATGAACGCGCTTTGTTGTCTTATCGTCGAGCTGCAACAGCAGCAAGAAAAAAAAGAAGACAAATTTGGACGCGTAAATGGATTTTAAGGCGTGACGAACTAGGTGCTTCGAATAATTTTATTCGAGAAGTAAAAACGGAATATGCAACTACGTTTAAAAATCATTTGCGGTTAACAAGCGAACAATTTGACAATGAATACTAATCCGATTCTTTCGTTTTTTTCTTCCCCTTTGATAGTTTTCCTCATTATTTAATGTACATACTCATAAGATATATTGTATAGACTAAACCATAAGTTTTGCCCCCCTTTTACTTTATGTCAAGTAACAAAGACATAACATGTGAATAAGCTTTTGGACATTAATCGGAAGATGGTAAAACAAGTCCTCAATCCTTTTATTTTCCCCAAGTAATGGGAATAAATTCTTATTTAACATGGTAACACTAAACATATCAGTGCTACCAATTCTCTCACGCGTCAAGTTAATGTGAACGCACTGTATAAGCAGAGATTTTATCTTCACCTATTCTAGTAGGCAAAGGGAACTATGCCCATACAGTCAAGTCTTCAGCAGATTTTTTTTTATTGATATGAAATGAAAATGAAATTTAATGAGATGAAATGAAATGAAACCTCACCTAACTCATTCAATCAAATCATTAAATCTGATATTGAAAGTAGCTTTTTTTAGAAATATACGTACTCGTATTTGCACGAATCATAAAAACTTCTATGATTTTTTTTAGTAAAAACTTCATGGTTGGTTTAAAAACCTATTTAGAGGCTAAAAATTTCACCCATGCCGGGATTCGAACCCGCAACCTCTGGCTATCCGTACGTATCTGGTACGGATAGCCAGAGGTTGCGGGTTCGAATCCTGGCATGGGTGAAATTTTTAGCCTCTAAATAGGTTTTTAAATTTGTTCCTTAGCACGGGTTAGTGCATTAAAAATAAAAAATTGTGTATTCATGGTTGGTTTTTCTTTTTAATAGACATTATTTTGACAGTTGGGAAAGAGAACGAACGAGTTCGGGAAAGGTAAAAAAAAGCACGAGTATGTAATAGCCCACATCCCGAACGCTATACGTCCCTGCAATACGCCACTTTTTGAGCAACTGTATTAAAATACATAAACAAACGTTTCATTGAATAGTATTCAAGGTTCTGAAAAATATGCTATGAGATGTTTGAAATGAAATTATTTTTTACATCCTGCCTTTTAATAATTCAATTTTTAGCTTATTAATTAATTACGAAATAGCTCTTACCAACATTAAACGGGTAGATCTTATTCCATCCCTGAGGACCAAACTTTCTTCTTTCGGCAACTACTGCATGAAAGTAGCACAAAGCGAACAATATGGCCTTGAACTCCGCTTCTTTGCCACACATTTCAAGAGTTTCTTGATTGAAGTTGTCCAAAGCTTTGTGTATGTTTGCCTGAAATTTACCAATGATTTGACTGCCACATTGGCTAGAAGGGAAGACGGCCGGTGGACCAGGGCATTATCGGAGTGGTGGCCAAGGGAGGGAAAGAGGTTGGTAGGCAGACCACCGACACGATGGTCAGACGACATCGTGAGGGTTGCGGGTCAGAGATGGATCAGGTTAGCACAGGACCGTGAGGAATGGCGCAATAAAAAGGAGGCCTATGCCCAGCAGTGGGTTGATGTGGGCTGATTATAGATAGATTGTTCTTAACATGCTAGATTACCAAAAACAGTAAAGTCACGACACAAAAGAAATATCAATATCAGTCTATCGTATTATTCCAAGCCACAAAGTTTCAATCAATCAAATCAAAAAGGTATTATTCAAAGAAGCACAGAAACTGCGAACGTTACAAGTTGATCTCAGGCTAGCGTCCACAGTATGTAACTTCTTTATTAACAGCTTCATCGTTGACAAAGGTCATGATCGTGGCAAGCAGTCTCTGTCTACCTCTCCGGGATACAGGCGTGGTATAATAACTTACAACTTTACATCCACAGAACACAATCACTTTACCTGGGTCAACATCAGGATACGCTGGCGTTGGTCAAGACATCACTAACATGGAAATACACCCAGTCTGAGACCATTTGTACAGTTTAGTGGTTCCACACTAAGGTAGGTACATACATACCTAGCTTTGGTAGATAGATTATTTATTCACAGAAGACACATACAAAGTATACAAAGTGAAGCCAAAGAAATCTAATTACAAGTCACAGCACGAAGAAAGCATAAACAAAACAGTAGCATACATGGAAAGCAAAACACCCAGAAAATTAGCCAAACACGGTACGGCAATGTACCCGGGCAATGTATATAAAACATATTTGTGATAAACACATCACAAACATGGAAATACACCCAGTCTAAGGTCATTTAAAGTACGGTGGCGTTCATCACGCAACCCCTGATTTGGATCGATCCCGCAACCCCTGACTTAAATCGATCCCGCAACCCCTGATTTGGAGGCTAAGCGCGTTACCGCTAAACTAAAGAGGCATATCAACTAGGTCATCATTGTTGCTCCAGCTTATATAGCTGCCGTTCAATGTTCTCACCTGCATTCCAGTAGGAGGTTCGTTAGTTATTTTAATGGAGGACTCAAGAATGCCCTGAGGGATGATGTGCGCGGCCGCCGTCGCCGCCGGCTCAGCCGACATAAACAGCCGGAAGTCGTCATGGCATCCAGTCTGGAAGCTCTCCATCTTCTTCTCGAGGCTTGGGAGCCATTTGTTTACCAGATGGATGTTCTAAAAAGAGTGCTATAATTAAGGCGGTCTTCCCTTTGACAACCTATCCACTGGATAACTGTAACATCATAACATTTTACATAATGTGGGAGCGACAGATTAAACATTTCATTTATTTAAAATTTTCTAAAAAGGAAATCTAACCGTGGAAAAATGTCGTCAAATTACGTAAAATGATCACAGACTTGATTGACCAAGACGTAATGCACCACCTCGTACCATAACAAGCAGCAGTACCATAGATTGTTGGTGGTATTTTCGGGTTCAATACTTCATACATTGTATTAAATCAATGTTGTTTATAAAATAAATCCCTGCTTTGCAAGGCACAGTAAGCAATTAATGCCGGCTGTCATGTAATGGCAGTCGTTAAGCCATATCAGAGGCCTTATGTGCAGCTTGATAACCTTTGACAGTAAGACCCGCCATTGTGTTACGATCCTACACCAACCCGGACTTGGCCCCCGTGGTGAAATATGGCCTAACCTTCCTGCGATGCAGGAAGAGACCCGTGCTCCAGCAGTGGGGACATACAAAGGGTCGATATTAATCATAAAATAAATCCACTCCGGGAGTGGATTTAGTGAAAAGTGAGTGGGAATTTTCCCATTCAATTTCCCAAATTGAGTATGAAAAAAATGTTTAATATACTTTTTACGTATACACTACCTGTAACACAACCCAATGGCCGTTCTGGAACGACTGATCCATTGCCTGTTCCGCCACAATTTCCTGGCCCTGGCCAAGCGAGACGTTGTGGAAGTTCCCACTGTCGGCCGTGAAGCCCATGACCTTCCCCAAAGCCTCCACGTCCTTCAGAGGATTCACTCCGGGAGACAGGATGAAGAAGATGGGCGTGGACGGGCTGGTCTCCTCGAAGGATTTGGAGAATTCCACCGTCCGGTTCTCCACGTATTTCGCGCCCATTTTCTCCTCGATGAAGGTGCTGGAAAAGTCGAAAGTCAAAAAATGTTATCACATCACACTTTACACTATCACATCACACTATCAACACATCACACTAATATTATAAAGGCGAAAGTTTCTGTGTGTGTGTGTATGTGTATGTTTGTTACTTCTTCACGTCTAAATGGCTGGAGCGATTTTAATCAAATTTAGTATAGAGTTAGCTGACTCCTTGAATTAATACATAGGTCACGTTTTACTGCGGGGAAATATATTTTAGTGTTAATAGATAATTTGAATAATGTTAATACATAATTGAAGCGCTCGTGGCCTAGGCGAACCGAGTGATTGGAATAAATCACTTGGTTAAGCAACAACAGGCGCGGTCAGGTACGGGATGGGTGAACGTCCCGTGACTACCGCTAGTGGCATTTTTCCGAGCGCTTCCGTGCTTCGCAAGGCACGTTAAGCCGTTGGTGCCGGCTGTCATATAATGGCAGTCGTTAAGCCATGTCAGAGGCCTTATGGGCGGCTTGATAACTTCTGACAGTGAGGCCCGGCCACTGTCTCACAATCCTCCACCAACCCGGACTTGGCCCCTGTGGTGGAGTATGGCCCAACCTTCTGGAAGAGACCCGTGCCCCAGCAGTGGGGACATATAAGGGTTGATAACGACATAATTTATTTTCCGTAATAAGCCGCGGGTAACACTGCGGGGCACAGCTTGTTCACTATAAAAACAAAATGTTTACTTAATGAACGTCAAAGCTGTTAGTTTCACAATTAATATATTATAATTATGGAGAAGATGATAACAAAGAAACTCCACATTTATTATTTTCAAAAAAGGTTTTAAGTTAATTAACATAGTTAAGAGCGGTGGTAGCGGAGCGGTGTAGAACGCCGGCTTCTCAATCGGGAGGTCGTGGGTTCGAACCCCGGCATGTACCAATGACTTTGTTTTCTAAGTTATGTACATTTGTGAAATTATAGTAGCTATACTATTGCTGACTGTGAAGGAAAACATCTTAAGGAAACCCTAGGGTCTGAGGTGTTAGCGTACCTCAGCGCTTGCTACGTACAATGGCCCAACTATGAGGCTAAGTGCGGAAATCTCAGGTCTAACTAACTAACTAATTAACATAGTTTTCAACTTAAAGTAACATTACACTAGACATAATCGTCCTCGATCGTCGTCAACATTATTTTAATACCATATTTGCCTTCCAAATAATCCTTAATGTTATAATAGACCTTGAATAGGTAAAGGATATTGTAATACAAACCGTATTGGAAGTGGCAATAAATAAAATAGCATATTATATGTAATATCAACACTCTGATGACACACAAGTATTTCATCGCCTCAGAGAAAGTTTTAATGTAGTAAGGGTAAGACGTCTTGAAAAAACATTACTTACGCTACGGCATAAGTCATTCGGTCAGGTCTCAACGCTCGCAACATGCAAAGCCTCTGAATGGCAGTTTTGTTTTTCCATTCCTGAAACATTAATAATAGCCCGTGACAAGACATACTTCTTACAAATAACATTATGCATTCCATCGTACAAAAAAATATACAGAATTATGATTTATTTCTCCTTCGGCGAATTCTCCAATATGAGGTAAAAAGAACATGCTATTAGCAATAAGGCCGCCAACTGTATCTTCTATTTTAGCTGCTGTTTCTTTAAGTATCTTTTTGGTATTCAATAAAGAATATTCAAATCTTATCTTAAAACTAAAAAAGAGGGAATAGAAGATTTGTCAGGATCGTGACAATTAGCATACTCTGATAGATATCCAAAACTCCGGGATACAGGCGTGAATTTAAGATATCTTTTAAAAAATGCTCTTATATTATTTATTTATTCTATTATTCAGTTATATACTATACACAGTAATTCTATTACTATTACTAAATCCTTATCCACTCAACTCACTTCTTTGCATGACTAATAGCATAAACCAACAAGGTACGAGTACCTTTTTGGTCTATGCTAATAGTGTGCAGTGGCTTCTAAAGACTGCTCAACCAAACACCTACCTGCGGAAACTTTTCCCTCTCCGGGCACTCGATCTCCACAATCTTCTTCCACCGTTTAGGCGAGGTCTCTATGTCGCGGTCCAGGTTCCGGAACTCGTCCTTTGTAGCTAGAGAGCAGATTCCGCCCCAACTCGTATTGGAGAGGAAATCCACTGGACTGGTCACGTGAGGCTTGATAGGAAAACGTAGAAAGAAGTCCAGCTCGGCTGGAGAAATCTCTTCATTCATGAGGAGGACCTAAAATGCGTATTTATATTTCATTTATTTATTAAAGATAAGTATTTCTTAATGCGAGCCCCGTTGAGCGAGCGGACAACCCAGAACAGAAAATCCTGGAGCAAAAGAACGAGGAGAGTCGACGCCAAATAAAGGGATGAGGCAAAGGCAAAAAAGAAGAATATTTCTTAATGATTCGTGTGGCTCATACATAGGTATATACTAAACGGGTTTAATGGCGACCACGGCAATTGCAAGGCGGCCGTAAGAGCGGGAATTGAGATAATTACGTTTTACCTAATAAATAACGCGATTAGACCCGTTCATAAAAAATTGTTTGATTTAAGAAACATGATTTTTAAAATCAAATCTTTCGTCGAATACGACCAATTCAAACTCGACATAATTATGTCGAGTTCGCGAATTATAGCACACTTCTTTTTTAATGAGCTGACCGGCCTGGGTAGTACGATGGCACGAGTCACGCGTTTTGTGGCGATAGAATGTCAGAATTTGCCAGTTAATGTAGTAGAAACTCTGTTGATTTGACTTGTAACGTTCATCAAGTTTCTGCAGCAGTTTCTGTGCTACTTTGAATAAAACCTTTTCATTTCATCTCATAATTAAAACTGTTTTTATACGGATTTATGCTCGTTTATTACATTTTTACAATTTTCCAACGTTTCGGCACTTTTTCAGGTGCCGTGGTCCCGGATGTCATCCGGGACCACGGCACCTGAAAAAGTGCCGAAACGTTGGAAAATTGTAAAAATGTAATAAACGAGCATAAATCCGTATAAAAACAGTTTTAATTATGTCTACAGCTCGTGTTAACCTTAGAAAATACTATTTCATCTCATTTCGAAAGTCGCAACTTTTGACATTTACAACGCGCGTCAACGCGTTGTAAATGTCAAATTTACAACGCGTTGTAAATTATGTAACGCGCGTTTAAAACGCGCGACTAGCGTCATCGTCATTCTCTTAAATATCTCTCATAATCATAGTATTTTATTTTCACGTTTAGAGCGAAATCTAAAAGTCAGTGACACCGAGGACATAATTTCCAAAAAAAAATACTTTTCTACATCGCGTAAATGGACTTGTCATCGCACGTGAAAACAGAAATTACGAACTGTCAGAAATAACAGGCATTCACCAGCTCAAGCACTTTATTAATAACGGCTGAACGAGGATGACTGATGAGTGGACTAATATAGCCTGAAGAAGAAGAAGAGAATGGCTGAGGTGAATAATTCAAATATTCCTGAGGTGCTCTTAACATGCTTATAATACTTTTAACACTTATCGTGTTAAAAGTATTATAAGCATGATAAGAGCACCTCAGGAATATTTGAATTATTATTATAGTTTATTGCACACAAAAAAGAAATACAACGCAAGAAAATACATGTACAAAGGCGAGCTTATCTCTGTTAGAGATTTCTTCCAGCAAACCCTGGGGAGTCGGAGTGGAGATGTGAAACGGTGCACAACATACACTACATACTTAATACACTTACACAGATAACAAAATCTTACCAAGATAGATAATTATCTACCCAAATATATTAAAGTTATGTTACAGAAGAGCTTTGGAATTAAGCAGGTACCTATTTTTTTTTACTTTTTCAGTCTCAATACGTACTTGGAAAGTCATCTGCGAAGCGAAGATCAGTTTGTCGCACTCAAAAAGGCCCCTCGACGTGTATTGGAAGACCGAATAGCTGATACAGTCGATAAGATTCCTTATCCTCTGGCTGACTTCCTCGGCGGGTTCAGCTTTAGATATCGCCTTTTGGAACACTACGCTGAATGCCTGTAAGAGAACAATAATTTTCACACCACCCTTTACATTTTCGGTTTTTGGTCGTTGATATATACAAGGTATGGAATTACATTCAGACATCAGCGCGATTCGATTCGGGTTCGATCCCCGGCCGGGTCAAACTAGGAATAGAACTTTTCTAGTTTGTCTCGGGTCTTAGATGTTATCTATGTATTTATTGTATTAAATCTATCGTCGAGTTAGCACCTGTAACACAAGTCATTTAGTTGTACTTAGTATAAGGCTAACGAGATCTGTGTAATGTCCATGAATATTTATTGATTTATTATTCCTCTTAAGCCAACAAAAAAAGTCTGTCGAACGATTTCATAGAGGTAGCTAACCAAATCAATAATAGTCGTACCTTACACACATGTACGTATGAACATATTCATTGCGGCAAAACTGAATTTTTTACACTTATTACGTAGCGTCAATTTTGTGGCAATTTCACCTTAATGATTAGCTAGGAACCCCCTACTGTATGTGACGAGTATAAAATACTCCTAAAAAGATGTAAGACCCAGTTTCATACACTAACAATCTGTAAATCTACCATAAGCAGTTGTCAGTTGACTAAAGAGCACATAAAAAATCGCCTGACCTCTATCAGACTACTAAGTAATTGAGAAACTGGGCACAAGAGTATAAGTACTGCTTTATAAACAACTGGATAATAATTTATAAACAATACATGATGAATCTCACCTTGAGTGAAAACTGATAAATAGGGTTGATAGTATTCAAGTCGTTCAGTATAAAATACAAGAGAGAAGCCCTAGCTGCGGCTGGACGATAGAACTCTCGCGCTTGGTCGATCTGATGGGAAGTTATTTTCGCTTCTGCGACCTGAAAAATAAGGTGAGTTTGAAATTATTATTATTATTTACACTATTTTTATTTTTAATGCACTAACCCGTGCTAAGTAGTGAAAATAGTGTAATCATGTGGGTACAGTGATATCGTTCCGATGTTAAACCTAACTGCAAAGTAGGTAGTCGGGGCTGTAAGTAATGCAATTTGCTTAAGTCAGATGTCGCTGCCTGTACGTAATACAGAGAATATTGTAAAGAGGTTCGAAATTTCACTGATGTCGTGAGTCGCCCATTGGCTCAATTGGTAGAGCGCTGGTACGGATAGCCAGAGGTTGCGGGTTCGAATCCCGGCATGGGTGAAATTTTTAGCCTCTAAATAGGTTTTTAAATTATTATTTTTTTTTTATTGTACCTGTAAAGATATTGTACAATTGGCTGGCTTAATACTAAATAGTATTTTATTCTAGCCAACCAACAGGTGACGTGGAGAAGGTGGGGGTAGTGTCAAACAGTGAGGTGATATTTTATTGTAATTATGTTTTTAAAATTAAACTATGTACATATTAATAAGTACAATAATTATAAACATACATATATACAAAGACAATAATTAAGCACCTATACAAAGATAAATAGTACATACATATCTATATACATATAAATAGACTTAATAATATATATTTACGTACTTATTATAGTGTTCCTGAACTCTACTCAAAAAAACACGCACTAAAAGAACATGACTTTCTTAAATATGAATCAAATCAAACCATCTCTTCAGACCAAATTTTATTGATGTAATCGTTTAACGTGGAACAGAATTATTATGACTATTGCAGCATATAAGATAAGCACACAATAATTTACACGGACGAATTGAGAACCTCTTCATTATTTGAAGTCGATTAAAAAAGATCGACCAGGTATGTAGCCTGATATTACGAAGACATCTACTTTATGGTTAAAATAGAGTACCATGAAAATAACAATCGAAAAGCACTGTTAAGATAAGATGAGATGAGATGAGATTCTTTATTGTACACCAGAGCACATATTAACATATTTACTCCTCCCTTATTATAAATTCTAACCTTTCTCTCAATATCAGCAGCTGTCTTCTTGGTGGTCTCCAGATTTTCCACCAATGCCGTGTCGCCAAGAATATTTTCACCGGCGGACGAAAGACGTGATAGCAGATCATCCTCCAAACTCTTCAACTGTATTTTGAACTGGTTTTGCTGTTTTGTCAACTCCGCTTTCAGCTCCTCTAGGTCTGGCCGTTCAGCTTTGACTACTTCAGCGAGTAGCTGGTCTTCTAACCCGTCTCTGGTTACAGTGAAGTTGACTAAGGTGGTCTGGGCCTGCATTTCGGGCTTGTAGTGGGGATTGGCTAATTTCGTATGTAAAATGAGGCGGAAGTTTGGGCTGTACTCGATCTCTTTGTCGCCTATTTTGATTGCTCTGTAAATTGGAATAAGAGCACATTTTTCAACAAAGTATAAAAATCAATATCCTGTAATTTTTTCAAAATGGCGTCCTTTAGCGGCGCCATCTTGAAAATGTGTTAAAGTAATAGAAATCGAGAAAAAGCTTGTTAGTTACGCTAAAAACACAAAGCCTGCATGTGATATAACTGTTATCGCCTTTATGTCATGTAGGTAAGTATGTTATCAACCCTTGTATGTCCCCACTGCTGGGACACGGGTCTCTTCCTGCATCGCAGGAAGGTTAGGCCATACTCCACCACGGGGGCCAAGTCCGTGTTGGTGGAGGATTGTAATACAGTGGCGGGTCTTACTGTCAGAAGTTATCAAGCCGCCCATAAGGCCTCTGACATGGCTTAACGACTGCCATTATATGACAGCCGGCACCAATGGCTTAACGTGCCTTGCGAAGCACGCAAAAATGTAGGTAAGTAGGTATATAGGTTTAATGGGTCTATCTCTTAACTTATTAAGCAAATACGGTACATACATTTAATAAACTGATAGAAATTAAATCGGTGACAAACGAGTAGCCCTCACCTTCCTTTCTTGATCAAGTTCCTTCCAAGTAATGGGTCCAGTACAGGGTCGACAGTCTCTCCAATGTTTTCAAACACCACCGTATCGCCTTTGATTATGGCTTTCTCTATATTCTCAAGGTAGCCCTTCTGACCGAGTCTTATTACGACCAAACTGTCGCCGTACTTTTGTTTTATCCATTTTACACCTTGTAACTAAAACAAAAAATATAACTGATCATCAGACAAAGTAAAAGAATCCTGAAGAATATCTGCCATGAACGAAATTTACTTTTAATACTAATTATCAAGCAAGGTGCTACTTTTTTCGGACCTTAGCAAACAAACTACATAATGATAGCATATGAAACGAGAGAGAGAAGTATTAGGTCATTGCAAACCCTGATGTCTGCCTACCATTCTGGAATATAGGCGTGATTGTATGTCTTTGTATAAGTAGGATATAATGATATTACAAAGTGTCTACATAAGTTATCGGTTCTTTTAGTCTCCACTGTAGCATTAAAGCGTTTCAAAGAAAACTTTAGAATGACAAAAGAAATACCATAAATATTTCCTTCAGGTGGTTCGGGGTGCTAACTAACGCCACCAATGGAATAAAAATCATAACTTGTATTATAATACGTCTCTATCTAAAAGTGGACATGAGAAATCTTAACAACCGTGACAACCATTTTTAGAACCTACAGTCTAGAACCTAGGATCAACAATGTAGCTTCAAGTCTGCCGGATTTATCTACATGCAACCGTTCAAATGAAATAGAAGAATTGCAGCGGGAAATATCTGATTTGAAGATTAAATTAAGTGCAGAAAACGAAATTGAACGCCTCGTCCTAGAAAACAACGCATTGAGCAGATCAACGAAAGGAAACGAATTTAAAATAAACACCTAAAAAACAATTTACAACGACGACGTCAACACAATTAAAAAGCAAAGAAAGAATATTAAACGAAAGAGAATGCGGAAACAAAAGCTTCACTTTACTCACGAAGATAACACCATGGGAAGTAGCAATATCACGATTGAAACAGAAGAAATTGAGACAGATGCTCAAATTTGTACAGATGAATCAGAGATAGATGTTCCGAAAATAACTGCTTCGGGCGAAGAAGAACCGACTAAGGTTAAATCTAAGGACAAGAAAAGAAAGATATTCATCTTTGGCACCCAGCAAATTGATTGAAGTCCTAGGATATTAATACTACACTCTAGGCTATATGTTCTTAAAATAGTTATCGCAGATATTAACATAATTATTTGATGTATACTTTTTGAAAAAAGAAACTTATAAAACAAGCTATGATTTTTATTGTATTGTGGCGCTAATTAAGTTAAAGTCCAAGCGCCTCCAGTCAAATAAATCACACATTTCCAAAGCTCTCCCACCCCTCCCGTCACCATCAGTCCTACCTGCGGGTCAATCATAAGTGGCCATCGTACGGAGTTGGACAGTATCGTGGCATTCTCCGTGCTCATACGGTCAGACGGTAAGCCTTCATTCTGCCACACCGCTATCGTTGTATCGTCGGTCAACATGGACAGGGGATCTAAGCCTTCGGTTATCGGTATCGGTGGCTGAAAAGATACAGTAACATAAAAAGCTCATTCTTCACAGCCTTATTGTTAAAATTCTTTATTGCACCAAGTAAATTTTTTTTATCAATAGGCAGGCTTACTACTAACTAGTATTTTGTTCTAGCCAGTATCTTTTTTAATACATCCGTTTTTGTTATGACTTTCAAAAAGAGGCACCGATTGTTTTTTTACAGACGACTTGAAAACGTTATTGTAGTGATATATTGTAAATAGTCTGGTGTCTACTATTTAGTATCTACTAAAGTAGACACCGTATAGTACCGATCTATTAGATTAAGAAATATCAGTGTGATTTTATTTTTTATGTAAAATAAATACAGTGTTCTCTATCGATCAAGATCATCTCGGCGAAAACTATGTCTGTTTTTTGTTTAGTTTATTTGTATAATTATTTGGTTTATTTCTGTTGTGCTCATGTTGTGTTAATTGTTTGGTTTTTTGTTTCTGTGATGTGTCTTGTTGGTATAATAAATGTCTTTCTTTCTTTTCTTTCATCTCCTAACGCAGTTTGTAATAAGATGATAATGAAAAAGCTACTTGCCTCCAAAGTCTTCATGAAAACCAGCCAGTTTTTATGCATCAGATCCAGCCTGTATTGTTTGGTGAAGCAACCGACGTAGGATATGAAAGCGCAAACCAGTAACACGTCCCCGGGTAAAGTAGTACTCTGCTGCATGAAACTGAAAAGATGATTCCCAAATCAAGGTCACTCACTTATACATTCCTAGAAAACTTAATTTAGAAAGCAAGAGAACACATTTGCACACAGAAACCAGTTGGTTAGAAGGTTCAAGCGAAAACAGCCAGGAAAAACGAATCCAATAATCTTACAGTTGTAACGGTGCAAACCTCTTTACACCCTTTTTATTTCTTTTTCTATCATATTCAAATATTTAAATTTTGTCACACATTTCGAAATTTCCCTCATTTTCATCATTACTACTTTACCCTTCGACCAGATCTGACTACCTGCTTATCCGTTTTTATCCAGTTTTTCTGTTTTATTATAACTTCTACTAATCTACTAATAAAACAACACCTGAAGTCGTTCCAGTTCTTATTATTTGTAAAGGATATACCTACAACGTTCCACAGTGACCGATATCTCACACTTTAGAACGACGTGACTACTGCAAAATAAGTTGAAGATTGAAGAGAGGCAAAATTTGTCATTCAGCTAATTTTTTTTGTTACATTTAGAGTACGATTTAGTGCGTATAATTAGGCGGTAGGGCACTACGTACTGCGCTGATTCCTTCTACTGATTTATTTATTTACTAATAACGTGGAAAACAAACAGCTTTAAGGCCTTACTCAATAACTTTAAAAAAGTACGATACAAAGTTTTTCTCACTCCCAATATCAAACTTGAACAATTGTATGTCACCACTGCTGGGGCGTCGGGTCTTCCTGGATCGCAGGAAGGTTTCGCCATACTCGCCATACCGCGCCTGTTGTTGCTTAATTCAAGTGATTGATTCCAATCACTCTGTTCGACTAAGTCACGAGCGCTTATAAATAAACTCAATTTATACTAATGAACGTTGATGAAGCAAAGGTTCTTTGTCAGAATCGTGGCAATTTGCAGTCTCTGATCTCTGCCTATCCCTCTGGAATACAGGCGTGAGGTTATTTTATGTTTTACGTTCTTTTGCTTACTTAGAAACAGCCTCAGCCCAGCGCACGTTCTCGCTGGCAAGCCCGTTGACCAGTCTGTTGGCAAGTTGGATAGTTCTGTTCGTCGCGTCCGCTTCCTTCTGGCACTTCAACTTCTCCGAGGTTGCCTTTTCGAAGTCTGCTGTCAGCGTTGCCAGTTGCTCCTCTAGAGACTGTAACGGGATGGTGGTTAGTTAAACAAAAACTGATGGTCGGCTTTCACAGGATATTTTTTTGCTAGTAAATAAGAATGCTAATAAAAATCTGTTGTGTGGTGTCGGCCTCGAGAATAGCACAACCCAATTCTTCCCGCGGGTGTCGTAAAAGGCGACGAAGGGAGACAAACCGGGGGGTGGGCAGCAGCGCCCTCTGCAGTACAATTCCACCGAACTGCGACCCCCAACCCGCATGCCCAGCGTGGGGATTATGGGCATTACCCCCTGTGATAGCACAACGTGGCGCTCTTTAGGGGAGGGGTATGCCCAGCAGTGGACTAGTATAGCCTGACGACGAAATAAAAATGACATGACGAGTCAAAACGCTTTCCGGATCTCTCTCTCGACAGAAATAAACAAGCTCTCATGTACTGGTCATGAAGAAGTGAGAATGACAGGATAGGACTTTGGGTACTTGATTAATCAGATATGCTCATACAGATGACCTCTGTGGCGCAGCGGTAGCGCATCTGCCTACCATGCAAGAGGTCCCGGGTTCGAACCCCGGCTGTGGACAAAATAAAACTCCAGGTCTTGGATGTTTACATGTTTGTGAAGCCTTTGTTTTTGGTTCCCACGACACCGGATACACTAGTCTGGTGCCAGAAGCAATGTATGTGGCTGTATGTAAATGTCAAAATTGTCATGTCAAAAGTTGCGGTGAAAAACCTTCAGCGTGGTACGCAGGAGCGAAGAATTATTGAAGCGAAATTCAGGAGGTCCAGTGACACAGGAGCGACATAATTGTCGCGAAAAACGTTCATAGCAATCATGCTATGAAAGTTTTTATGCTAGGGCGAAAAATTACTGGAGCGAAACCCACGATTGCCTAATATCGAATGATTGCCTATATCGCAACACAACATATTATGTTGTCTATATTGCAACACAACATAAAATTTTTCGCCACAACGTTTGTACGTACCGGACCCGTCTGATAATGAAGATACTTACAGCGACTTTAGCCTTTATGGACTTGAGTTTCTCAGTAGCAGCGGCCAACTCAGCGTTAGCAGCTGCCAAGGCCTTCCGTTTAGGTTCCACGTCACAGAATACTTCGTAGAACTTGATGATGTTGATGACCCAAGCGCAAAGACCAGCCGCCGCAGCCGATTTCGATTTTACGAACTCTGGAAATAGAGATGAATTTTACATGACCTCAACGAACGTGCACAAAACTTGAACAAACGTAAAACGTTGGTATAGTCAATATATCGTGCAAGTAAATAAATAACTTCCACAGAATACAATTACTTGTGCGATGATAACCAGACAAATTCATCACAGACATCGAAATACACCCAGACTGAGGCTGTATACAAGTGTACGGCGGCCAGACTGAGGGCATTTGTACAAATCAATATATAATAAGTATCGTTTTTATTTCGAACTCAATAAAAAAAAATCTTTCGCCAGGCAGACCAGGGTAGCCGAGAACTGGACGGGACTCAGTGATTAAATGATACCCTGACGATTTGGTCAAGTCGTCAGACTGGCGGAATGGCGGGAGACCGCGAAAGATGGCGTGAAGGTGAAAGGCCTGTACCAAACAGTGAGCAGAGATGGGCTGACGGTGAATGAAGTATTACCTGGCTCAAACTCTGCATCGTTCAAGTAGGGTTGGATAGCCTTTATGACGTCCGGGTGAATGTTTTCCTTGTCATAGTTAATGAGAGCTTCGAGGAACATGTCCACTTTTGCCATCGTTATCTGAAACATATTTTAAAAAGATAGTGAAAATCGAAAAGCATTTATTTAACACTAGTAAATTATGGTTGCAATATTAGTAATCTAAGTTACTTTATCTACTCTGATGCTATAATACAAAGGTAAAACTGAAAACAAAACTCTTATGACAAACATTACGCATAGGCCAAAAATAAAAATAAAAAGTTTTATTACGAGGTCTTGTACGGACACCTGTATGTATGGACAACCTCCAGCAGGACCAAGAAGGTTAAACCTCTACTTTAAAAAAAATGGTTCCTTGGGCACGGCCTGTATCGTAGGGAACGGTGGACAGTTTTAACGAACCGTTCCGCAAGATGTTAGGTGGTTTAAGGTTAGCTCGGCTCGGTTTAGCCCACCAGAAACCGGGTCAGCGAAGCTGAGTTAAACTTAGGTAGATAATGAAAAAGTGGTGATAAAGTAATAATTCCAGCCTTCAAATAATATTTGGTTATCATTAGCCTATCTCTCTGTCTCTCTTTCACCTTGAAAGCCTTCCAGCTGTGATCCTTCGTTACTATCTAGAAAGGGGCTAACAACAAAATCACCTTTGTAGAGACCAGGCTCATAGCTCAGTCCAACTCAGATGAGATAAAACTACAATATTTCGGTGTCATAAGCCCATCTCTGTTTATTTCTCTCTTACCTTGGCAGCCTTCCAGCTGCGGTCCTTCGGTATCTTCCCGGAAGGCGCTAACAACACCATCACGGCCGCAGTGACGTTGGTCACAACACCGGGCGGCGACCCGAAAGACTTCAGTTCCGTTAGGTTGGCTTTGTTGAGCGTGTTAAGAGCATCCTGGGCGGCTGCCAGTGCCGGTTCTGCCTTTATGAGGTCCTCTTCGCAGTCCTTCTGCTTTTTGGAGACCTCTTCGGCGATGACGGCGACTTTCTCTTCTTCCTCGTCGGCTATTTTAATGAAATGAAAATGAAATGAAAAATGTTTATTGAGCAGAATAAAACATAACAATGTATAAAGTAACTCTGAACCCCAAACTAAATTAAATTGTATCTTGGGGCACAGTTCTCCATTCGGGTTGAACTTAAATGTATCACAGCAAAGTATTTGTTCCGTAATTAAAATAAAAATTAACGTGCATACAGCAAAACTATGATATGGCTCAACTATATTTAAAATTAATTAAACCTACATATAATAAAATATTACATAGATACGAAACTTCTATAAATTTTATAGAATAAAATATTAGACTATTACATAAACATAGGTGCAAGCTTGTTAGAATTAATATAACCAAACATACAACTGTACTACATAGTGTGATAGATTGTCCGTTATGAAGTAAACAAAGCAACTTCCTAGATTTAATATTTGCTATCTAATTTAATTACGATGTAGGGTAGGTTGTGAAAAAGATAGGGCTTAGCAACCAACATGTAGGCGAACTGGTGACTAGAGGAGCGTGAGACCCAATTGAATGGCAGGTGAGTGCAATGAGAGATCTCGGATCTAATGGTGTGGTATTAGTGCTGTGTATGTATTCTTATAGGTATATGTATTCTTAGGTAGAACCATGACCATTTTTTGCACACCAATAATTTACGGATATATACATAATCATATTTTGGACTGAATTGGGGGAGGCCTTTGCCCAGCAGTGGGACACAAACATAGAGGCTACGTAAAAAAAAATTTTTGCTCAACATTGCTTTTCTATTCTTTTTAACAAAATAAGCACAGTTGTAACTTTGAAACTATGCTATTGCACCCTTTACGTATTTATTATAGTTATATATTTTGTAATTCATACGTAAAAGAAGGTATTTTACAGAAGAATTTCAATGGTTTGAAATATATTTTTTATTGACAAAACGACTCCCTTGTAAAGGACAAAGCATACCTATTCGCAAAGAACGAATCTTTGTTCTTAGCGACACCACACCGAAATCATTGAGATACAATCCACATTTCGAATCCCAAATCCGCTCCATAATAATAATGACGCGGGTCGGCGAGAGACGATTTCAAAGAAACTCTAAAATTCATTTCGTTGCGCGTTCGCCTCTGGGCCCATGGGACGTTCCACAAACTTACCCAATCCTTTCTCGCTCTGCACCTTGGCAGTTTCGACTCCGACTCTCTCAATGAGCCGGTCGGCTGCCTCGTTCTTCTGTTGCAACTCTACTTCTTGAACTGCCAGTTTGACTTTCAGCTCATCCACTTGGGATGCCGTGCTGCGCAATTTCTCAAGGCCGTTCTCTAACCTGATTAGATCATTAAAATTGAAATTCGCATAAGAATTTTACAAGACCAAAAAAGTATCTTAAAAATCTTTATCCATATTAAATGTCTCGTTTAAATAATCGTCGCATAGAAAAGTTCAATTCGATCCGAAGGACAAGGAAAATAGCATATTTTGCACTCAGCAGAGCTCATAACATTAAACATGTAATCATTACATCTTGCAATCAGTTCGAATCAGAGTTTAATGATATTTCGCTTAGTTCTAATATATTAGACCACGTATTATTTGAATGGAGTTCCAAATTCAGCATAGCCTACCTCACAATCTTAGCTCGCAATTCGTCGGTCTTATTGTTGACTAGTTTGGAGTACAGGCTGATTTGCTCGAGGTAGCTCTTAGGCGTGGTGTAGTTATAGCGTCGCTCATTGGCTAAGTAAGACTTGGATATCGTGTTCACCGACGTGTGAACGTAGGCCATGAACCGAGATACGGAGTCCCGGAGGGCGATCTGAAAAAGGGGAACCCTTTGTTGTGTATAAAAGTGTTTATATTACAAAAGCAAAGAACAGAACAGTTTTTAACGTTGATAATTTGTATTACTTCGGATCGTATCTGGATCCTAACCACAACACACACTTCTTGAACTAGGTTCCACCATAGAAGTTATAGTGTAATAAAGGGTAGAAAATACCATTAAAACACTTTTTTCGTTGAACCGTACCAATTGGTAAGAACAGAAAGCAATGTCTAGTCTTAGAACATTCATCTATCTCGTTTTTAAATGAAAAATGATTATATAAGCTGTATTACCAATTTATTGCCATTGATCGACATAGGAAAAAGTTTTAGCCAGAGAAAATCCAAATTAAATTAAATATAGTGAAAATATGGAAAACGACTGAAAAGGTACAATGACTTCAACAGACGAGCAGAGATCTTTCAAGCTCTTTAGTAACTACTGCTTGTTGTCAATAAATAGCTAACTTATTAAACCTTACCGGCAACACTAGTAGTTCTTCCAAAAACCTCATCGAGACAGACACCAGCGCCTCTTGCGGCCATTCGTGGAACCAGTTTATAGACGTGCAGTTGATCAGAGCTGGGAATTTTCTAGATCTCACTCGGAGCGTAGAACCGACGGGCGAAAAGCAGAGGACCACCTTGAGTTGCTTGCGGACTCTGTCTATGAAGAATTTCCAGCAGACTTCTCTGGTGTCTGGAAGTCCAGCGCCTTTCACCTGAGCGAAGAACGTATTATCAGAATACATATGCTTTTGACAAGTCACCGGTTCGAATTGTATTCGCTTTTATGGCACCGTCACCGGCCTAATGGATTGTGGACTGTCAATCATCTCGCACTCACCCACTACTGGATATAGAACGCCCCCAAAGCACGCCACTTTCTTTGTTTGACGTTCTTGTTACCCTTGGGATTTGGGAATAAACTTCTCCCAGTGCGCTAGTGAGGGTCGTACGCTACGTTTGCCAGTTCGTGGTAACCACTAGATTTGTGAAGTAAGAGTATATGCACGTAAATATTAATCGGTGAGTCTTGGTTACACGACACTAGCTTGGAGGCAGCTGGGCGTGAAGTAAATGTTTCGTAAATGATCTAAGATATTTACCCACTTGGGTACCTCTCACGTCCTTGTAAGTGTCAGAGTTACTAACATTCCAGCAATCTTGAAAGAGAAAGTTCAGATGATGAAACCCACCTCATTCCTGACGCCGGCAATTATCTGCTCGATTTCATCATCAGGGAACAAGTCCGAAACCTCACCGGAAGCCAACAAATCGTTAATGAGAACCAAGAACTGTTCGTTGGCCACCTGAGCATCGGTCATTAGGAACATTATACCGACGTTCTTGAGACCCGTCTTGATGTAGAGCCCGGATAGTTCTTTCTAGAAAACGACATTGTCATGTGAGAAAGTGAGATCAATGCGAAAACGAGTATGAGAAAAGAAATGGAAAGAGATGAAAGGAGACAAAATAAAGGCGAATGCCAGTGTGTTCCTCTACTTCATAGATTTGACATCTATGAAGTAGAGGAACACAAGAGGTTTAAAGCTAAGCCAAGTTTTATAGATGAACACAGAATGTATGACGTCATATAAGCTCACCTTGAGATCAGTAACGCCATATCCTTTCTTCAGCTGAATCTGGGACACCTCCAAGCTTGATATGAACGCGGCAAGACGGGACAGTGACTGCTTTCCAGAGCCACCCACGCCAACAAGCAGAGCACTTCCTCTAGGACTTTCTAAAATACGATTTATTCTGCAAAGAACAGCCAACAATTTAGTAATTAGAAACACTTAGGATCTCAAATTAGTTCACTACTGCTCCAATGATATCTAACATTTTCTAGACTTTGACGATCGGGCCAAAAGATCCAAGGACTGCATATCAAAATGTAGAACTAGGAATAAAGACGTTAATAGATTTTTGTTCCTTTCTGGTTTCGGCAAAACATAACCTTCTAGGAATATAATCCATAATTCAATTTATTCATGTGCTATTCAAGAATCTTATCTTATTACTAATTTACTGTGTAAAGGGCACCTACCTGCAAATATGCATCATAGCGTCCTCAAATAGCACCAGATTCATGGCAGCGATCAGGTCATTGTAGCTGGCCATGGCTTCCGTTAGCAGTTTATTCAGCTGCTCCCAAGTCGTCACCGGCATGTATTTCGGCTCGCCGATGCCGCCCGCGAAATGGCAGAATATGTTCGGGCGCTCGAAAACTACGCCTTCGTCAATATCCTGAGGATATAATTTTACAGTTAAAAGGCGATCTCAAAGAGGGTTAAAATTTAAAAACCTATTTAGAGGCTAAAAATTTCACCCATGCCGGGATTCGATCCCGCAACCTCTGGCTATCCGTGCCAGCGCTCTACCAATTGAGCCAATGGGCGACTCACGGAATCAGTGAAATTTCGAACCTCTTTACACTATTCTCTGTATTACGTACAGGCAGCGACATCTGACTTAAGCAAATTGCATTACTTACAGCCCCGACTACCTACTTTGCAGTTAGGTTTTAACATCGGAGCGATATCAGGGTTAAAATTACATAGGCTGAATGCGGAAATATCTCCAATACTCCCGATATCGACATTCATTTGAGAATTTCCTTTGTTTTGAGATTTGTTTTATCCTATGTCTTACTTTTTATTGTACTCGCAACTGGTTCACTCATCACTAAATAATAACTTGTAAAATTAATATTGGCAACGGCAACGGGCAAAGAGCTATTCCTTTACTGATCAATATTTAAGCCGTGTGCACTTGTGTGCTAATTGGGCGGTCTAAACCTGATTATGCATGCGAGATTTTGTTATCTTAAAACTAGTATACTATTTATAGTACTCGTATAGTAATTACACTGTCTCTTTGTTCTATTGATATAACATATGCCGGAGGACATAGGTTCAATTTCCTCTGAGGCACCCGGACATTTGGAATGGCTTTCGTCCGGTGTATTTCGATGTTTGTGATTTCCTTGCCTGGTAACCATAGCACAGAGTATCGTAGTTAGGAATCAGGACGAGTGATTGTGTTGTGTAGAACTTATTATTTCTATAGTTAGATCCTTACCTCAAAGTTCTTCTTACAGAGGTCTACCTGCATCTTGAGAAAGGCATCGATGTCCTTCTCTTCAGTCAGTTTATCACCGTAAACCCTATGCGTCTCGTGCAGCCACAAGCGAATGATATCCGATGGGTTTTCAATACATTCGTTGGTACTGAATAGAAGGCCCTGAAAAAATGAGATTACGAGTATATAAAGGCACCTAATGCATGTAGTGGATTAAGGAAGGAGTATGGTGATGATGCACTGTCCAAATTATAGGGGACTAAATAGTAATATGCATAATATTAAATATTTATATGTTTCTACCTGGAACATATTCGACAGGTCTCGCAGGTTAAAGATATAATGGAACTTGATTGCGGTAGGCAAGAATATTTGTGATACTTTATTGTGTAGCGCTATTGAGGCAGATACGACGTTTGCTGAAATAAACATACTTTAATTTATTTAATATTTCTTTAAAAAAATTAATAGCCCTATAAACAGTAACAGTATTTTGAATAAACCTAATACGTGTACATGTGAAAAATTAACTTACTTGATAACTTCACCACGTGAGGGTTAATCTTTAACTCGGGATTGGTCAAATGCTGACTCAAGATCGAGTGGTAGATATTATTGAGCGACTCAGAATTTGGAAAACTGATCGCGAACACGCAGAAGTGTCGTTGCAATCTCGGGTTTATTGTAAAGCTGCCGGATGTCGGATTCATACAAGATACGTACTGCGTATTGTGTATGTCTTTAAGGGTAAGTTTTGTTCGATCGTACCAATGGGTATAGTCCATGTGCTGTCTTATAACAGTATGGGGTTGGACGGTCCCATAAGCGTCTACTTCTGGCATATTCATATCATCAATGAAGTAGACAAGAGTCTTATTTCCAGGAGGACCGTAATTCCGGCCAGCTTTCTTCTCCAGAGGTTTTTCTAGAAGTTTCTGTAGCATCTCTGAGGTAGTGTAGAAGTTGAATGGTACTGATTGAAGGGCGTAGTTCTCTGGGAGACTGTAACAAATTGTTGACGTTAATAATGGCCAAATGATTGAATGTAATAAAAATATTGTACAAAAATATACCTTTGTAGTTTTTCATTCACCAAAACAGTCTTGCCACATCCAGCGCCTCCAACTAACATTACTGGGTGTTTGTTTTTCATTAGCAAATCTAGGAAGAATCTAATCTTTATAGTATCTGCAGTTGGTACCAACACAGCCTGAAATAATATTTTAAGATTTACAGATAGATAAAACCATTTAAAAAAAAGGAATATTATTCTTTTAAACTTGCCTGCAAAGGAATGTCAGGGTCTAACTCAAATTTAGGCACCTTCTCAGTCCAAGGTGTGAAATTTTTGGTTTCAGTGTCAATGTAGTAATCAAAGACTGTTCCGCCTGCCGGAAATTTGATGTTCTTGAACTCATTTGTCCACCATTTTGTAAACTCTACAAAATAAATTACGGTAGATTTAAGACGATCCATACCCAGTTTGTACACTAAACGGCTAAAAATAAAATTGATGATTTTAACTAGAAACAATTGACGCTAGTCCTATGTTACTTGGTCGACTTCTACTCCACAATGTTCTCAAACTATATTGAAAAATTACCTACGTTGAAGGTTTTTTTGCAGCCATACCGCAATAACATTACGAATTAAGATTGAGGTATCTCACCGACTCGGTAATCAATAGCGGTATCCTGAAACATCGCCGATCCAAACGCCCAGACACAGGCGAACACGAAGTATACATCGTACCACTCCTTTGGGCATTCGGGAGGAGTATTCTCTGGCACCAATAGACAATTAAGTAAATGGCACAGCATTTGAATATGAGCCATTTCTGCTATGGGTGTTATTTTCTTAAACCTTGTCCGTACGGTCTCTAGACACGGTGGGATATATTTGTCGAACAGCATCACGAGATTTGACTTCTCTGATGGTACTTTCCTGGTTTCTATCCAGCTCGTCACGTATCTGAAATAGTTACCAGTTCGTGTAGAAAAATAAAGAGATATGCGAGACGATATCAACCCTTGTTTGTCCCCACTGCCGGGGCACGGGACTTTTCCTGCATCTCAGGAAGGTTAGGCCATACTCCACATCGATTAACGTGTCTTGCGAAGCACGGAAGTGCTGTGAAAAACTGCTATTAGCGGTAGTCAGGGACGGTCACCTATCCTGCACCTGACCCCGCCTTTTGTTCAACTGATTGATTCCAATCACGCGGTTCGACTAAGCCATGAGCGTTTCGTGAGATAGCGAATATGCGAGACAATTTTTAAATTTTTGCATACAAGGAAACCAATAGTGTCCAAAAGGCACTTAAAGAGAAAACATATGCAATTTTAAATACTTACGGATTCCATCCCAAATCCTGAGGATTGATATAAAGGATGCCAGCCCGAGAAACAGTAGCTGGAGTTGCGGTACGAAGATTCGAGATCTCAAACATAAGCCGCATTGTAGGCGTAAGCGCTATCCTCTCATTACTAGCCAGGGTCAATATTTTATTGTCGTCCATTACAGTATTCAATGACTCTATCCACATAGGATCTATGTCACCATCCAGGACTATCCATTTGGGATTTTCACCAACAATGTTTGCTTGATCTCTCATGATTACGGAGAAAAGTCCATCTTTCCATTCTCTGGTAGCTGGATTGATTATGCCGAAAAGCTCATCATTTGTCACTGCTTTAGGGTTCAAATCGTTGAATATCGGTTTTTTGCGGAGATTCTGATATGTTTTGAACAGGGATTTCCACACCTGGGTCTTGCCTGTACCTGCATTTCCAATTATGAAAATAGAATGGCGTACTTCAAGTAATTCTTCTAACTGTACCACCTTTAGTATAAAGTTGTCTTCAGGTTGTAGCATTAAGTCCATAGCAGCCTGTTTGACGGTTCTCTCAAACTCCAAGTCACGTTTTCTAGGGACTTCTAAAGCCGGGAATAGATCTCCTATAAGGCCCATGAAGACTGGCATATCATCAGTTACAATCTTAGGTATATTGAAGTCACGGAGAGCCCTCATAAGAACTTCTTCTTCTGGTCTTCCTGGATCACCACGCTAGAATTTTATGACAAAAAACTTACCTGCTGGCATGTAACTGTTACCAAATGCTTAACTCATTGAATTGGATTCGATTATTAGCAGAAGTGGTTAGCCCTTGAATAGGTTGACATTAAGAACATACCATTCATTAATCAATAAGCAAGACAGTAAATAGCTCACAACTTTTCAGCAAATGAGGATTTATAATTGGATATTACAATGCCAACATAATGTGTATTTGTCGTACCTTCAAAGATCCAGCTACCACCAGCACTGACTTAATCGCTCTTAATCCCCAATCGTAGTGATCCTGTTTAGACAGCAACTCTTTGCACAGCGTGTAAAGTGTAATGAACTTTCTTGCCAGTATTCTCGCTTCTTGGAACCCTTCAGCAACAAGCATAATCTCGCAGATCAGCTCAAAGTCAGGAACAACCATAGCACAAGGGCGAAAGAGCGCTTTTAGATTCTCCGGAAGCTCAGTACGTCCCGCGTAACCAGGGTTCATGGTAATAAAGATCCCGACCGATGGAACGAGGGCAATTACTTCGCCCATAAAGTTAAACTGCTCTTTCTTGTCTCTGTAAAGAAAAAGCGGAGCTAATAAAACTAACAAAGCTTTCGGAACTTTCACTATTAGGTATTTACGTACAATCCGCTATTTGACTCTCTTTTCAAGTAAGTCTTAAACGGTAAATTACTCTTCCATTAGACCAAAAAATATTTTAGTACATTTTTTTAAAGACCTAAAAGCAACATTATATTTTAAAACATCAATTTCCTAAACAGCCAAAAACGTGGTCAGCCATTTTTATCTATGGTTTGAAGTCCAAAAAATTGTAAACAAAGTTTGATATTAAATTTTCTGTAAGTGATCTCTTAGCATAGTGAAATAACAACAACGCAACCATGATTTCATCGAATTTACATCCAAAATATACCAATTATCATTATTGCATTGTTCGAGAATAAAAAAACACGTCAATAAAGACCCCCGGGAAGTTGTGGATTCGTGTAACCAGTGAAATTAACATTCGAAAAACTTGGCTCAAACTTGCCAAAAGAGACCACGACTCTTTATCAATTGAAACTCGGGTGTATTTATGTAAAGATCACTTTGATGTAAGTCCTATAATAATCAATGTCCACTGGCTCTGGCTGAAAGATGTTTGTTTACCGACTTTAGATGGTTTCAAGATGGCGAATAGCGTTTTCGCCGTTACGAATTAAACGAGGAAAAATTTTTTTTAACTTTGGAAATTTTGCAGCCATCCTGCATACTTACTTAGCAAAATCAATATATTTCGTTTCTTACGTTAAATACTGAAATATTAATTTATCGCGTCAAATTTGATACGTGTCAAATAGATATACTCTAAGATTAATTACACTGATTTTGCTGAAAACTAGAAAATTATAAAAATATATATTGTCATGTCCTGCTATACCGAATGGGGATACGGAGTTGACATAAAAACTTTAATGAAACCATATATATGTCTTAAAGTGCTATTTGTGATGACAATTTACCGTATAGCGTCTTGTACAGATTTGACTTGGACAGCAACGACCGACAAAACTTCAACAGAAATTCGGTTGAACTCATCAAAACATCCCCAGGCACCAGTCTGCGCCAATCCTTTGTAGATATTTCCGCAAGACTGAAATAAGAAAGCAGGTAACATATTTTTGATTCATTGCACGCGTGCGGTAATTTTTAGTCTACGACTGGGCGGTGACTCTAATTATCCTTACAGAGCCTATCTACTTTATAAATAGAATGCAAAATTTATTACATCACTACCTTAAATATACCCCTACCTGATAATCCATCTGCTCGGAACAATTAAAAACGTAGACCATGATGCCTAAAGCTCTTCCCAAATCCTTAGTAGTCTCAGTTTTGCCCGTGCCGGCTGGACCCGCCGGACCTCCTCCCATTATAAGATGTAGAGACTAGAAAGAGAGCATGATTTGTTTAACAGACACCGAGCAATATTGTATAAATCCAGGTTTGTTCACGATGTTTTTACATCAAAAACAAAAGTACAATATCAAGCAAACAATGCGTAATACAACGTTGTAAAGGTTAACTCAAACGTTTGACCGCCGTTCTACCTGTGTCAAAGTAATGTAGCATCGGTCAGTCAATGGCGTGATGACTAATCTGGGAGTGTTTCCCAAGTACTCGTAGCTGTATCTGAACTGGGCATCACATATGTTAGCAAAACAATCGTATTCCTTTTCGTCCCATCTGAAAAATTTAAGATTTAGTAGCAAACCATGATAAGAGTCTGACGCATATGTACTACCAATTATGAAAGTGAATTATTACGTAAATGATGCTTCGAGTTCTTTTGTTCAATGAATATTAAGAATATTTTAGGTGATAAGGATAAAAGCTGTGTTAAACATAAGGTAGATGAATGAAAAAGAAAAATAACCTTAAAAAAAAAGAGTGCAGATGACCCTACAACTAGGTCTGGAAACCTGTGTCTCAGTTGCGACTGCCATTGGAACGCCGACCCCGCCTCCACCTTCCCCTGTATCATCTTACTCACGACATCTCTCGAATGCACATCTATAGTACAAATTGTCATGATCTTCTGCCTGTCTTGCTTACTCAGTTCACCAATCAATAAAGTAATGAGAGTACTCAGCTGCGCCACTTGTTTTTTGTAATAATCTTTTAGGGCATTGTCGTAGCCTTCCTCTAGTCGCGCGAAGGCGATATTAACCTCTGTAGTCCACCAGATCTGCGAGCCACAGAGGGAGACTTGGGCCATGAAATCGAAGAGCCATTGCTCCCGAGGTTTCTCTTCGTAAGAGACGATGGCTTCGCCAAAGTAATGTCTGATTGTGGAACGCATGATATCTTGGAGCCGATTGAGCCAGATTTCTACCTGGAATTGGGATGTGGAAATTTATAAAACCCTGATGATACTCTATAAAATATAACGACGTTATAAGCAGCTGGGCAAAGATCATAGATTGAGTTTTAACAATCTTACGGGTCCGGTACAATCGCATGATCCGTGAAATGGGACGTATTCACCGTCTTTTGCTATCATTCCTGCCGCCACCTTTTCGTTTGTGTTTTCAGCTTCGTTGAATTTCAGTTTAGCTATTGAATCAAAGAGCTTTGTTAGATGTCTGAAAATTACAAAATCAGGACTTAATGTTTCTACATTTTTAATTCAACCTAAAATAAATAAATATTCATGGACCTATTACACAGATCTCGTTAGCCCTATTAAGTATAACTAAATGACTTGTGTTTTAGGTCGACGATACGACGATATATTTAATACAATAAATACATAGATAACATCCGGGACCCCAGACAAACTAGAAAAGTTCATTTCCTAGTTTGACTCGGCCGGGGCTCGAACCCGAGAGCTTCGGTTCTATAGTCAGCGTGCCAAACCGCTGCGCCACCGAGGCCGTTCAGAAAATAAAGCCAAAGTTATAATTTTTTTACCTAATGACCAATTCTGCTTGATTTCCGTTAGAAAGAATATCCAACAAATCCGCGGAAGACACGAAATAGAACCTCGGAAAAGCCAATCTCTTGGTTTCTAAATATTCTGCCAACGCTTTTTCGCAAATAATCAGATCTTTTTGAAGACCATCCAGTATGGCTACCAATCCCTCTTTGTTTGTCCCCTTTACCACGTTTGGTGTTTTAGACATATCCGTAGATAGTATCTGAAAATCATCAATCAATCAGCTTACTGATACTACAGCTTTCTAATGCAGGTACGAGTACGTCTAAGGTTGGTCACTCACTTTGAACTCTGCATCAATCCTATCAAATCTCGCAGAGTCCTCAGGCAACTGCTTTCTTATATCCTCAGAACTCATAAAGATGCTCTCCAAATGCGTCCAGGTCCTCTGCACTTCAAACCATACCGTGATGACCTGGTCTGCCACTGAGAGCTTTTGCTGCCAGCCTGATACTTCTTCAAGGAAGTAAGCAATGAATTTTGATGTGATCAAGTTTTGGAGTTGTACCTTAAAGATAGGCAGATAAATTAGGCAGATAAATTATTAATCCAGGCTGCACAGTATTTTATACGGGGTCCAAAGTTGACCTACGATCTTAATTAAAATAAAGTTCAAAATAAAAAAAGGCTAGATTAGCTACCGGCTATAAAAATTAAAACCAAAAACTTTCGTTATAAGGTACACTGAAAACGACAGTTGATAACCTGAGACTTCGAGTTTACCCTCACTTTAGAAATTTTCTTACAAACATTTTGTATCTACACAATTGTAGAGTCGCCACTGGAAAAATGACGACAGGAACTTCCAAATAATCAAAATTCAACTGAATTTGTAATCTACCTCTTCCGATTCAGCGGTCAACATACCTGATTCTCCTCCAAAGTTTCAATCAACTCCTCGCTTGCTCTCAGCAAAATACACCCCGTTCTAGGATGGACATCTTGTTCAAACTCCATAGCACTCCAGGTATTATCCAAGTCTCTCAGCGTTTTTTCCATGGACATCTCTTTTACGGCCTTATCAACGATATTTTTCACTTCTTCCTCGCACTCATGGAGGTTTAGCGCTAGCAAGTCGGCCAGTGTCGTGTTTTCATCCATGACGATCCTGACCTGGAGGTAGCAAAGGCTTTAGAAAGGAGAAGACGTAGAAGAGAATTAGTAGTAGGTGAGCTATTTCTAGTTGAATTTGGTAATAAACATGTCGTTTATGTTTTGTAGGTACATAAATTTATCTACATATATTTACAAACTGGGACTACTTCTAGGTATAGTGTGATTAAGTAATAAATAATAAGTTACCTAAGTTTATTAAAAAATATTGAGGAATATTTTAGGAACTTACCTTTTATAAAACTACATAAATTTGAATTTGATTAGGGGAAAATCACAAAACGAGGAATTCAATATCTTGTTCACTTGACAGTTCAGATTAAGCGTAACATTATCATTGCACACAAGCAAAAATTTTCTATGTTCAATGATCCGCCGGGAATAGCGAACGGTAATATGCATGCACATCATGCAAGTCAAACAAAATAAGGTGCTACTCAAAATACCAAATTAAAATCAAAAGCTAGCGTATTCTGCTGAGAAGATCATGACATTGTCGGTACTTACAGTGAGCTCTGGTGGCAATGCAGCTAAGCTCTGTGAATGAAACATATTCACATTCGCAAACACGTCCAATAACACACAAAAACAGTAATCTGGACACAAAACTGCAGCCAATTATACAGCATATGTATTTCTTTAAACTGTACAGATTCAAAAAATCATGCTGTCATGCTTACACCCATTCAAAAGTAGCATGCATGGTTTAGTAATATAGTTGAAATTCCGAAAAACTTACAAGACCAATCCAAAACAAAGTTTGTGGAGAAATCACGCATTATGTACACACGCTTTTATATACAAAAAACATCCAAGAAAGTTGTTTATACAATACATGTAGGTCTCATAATGTAAAAGCATCACCTTTGTACTGCGCATTAGTTGATCCCAATGTCGCTCCCTGATAGCTGGGTTTTGGAGCTCACCCACAGCTCTCAAAGACGTAAGCATATTTTTTACAGTAGCTTCTAGATTCACGTAGGTGTCCCAACTAAAACGAACAATAGTTTTAATAATTCGCGATGCTCAACCTACGTTTAACATAATAAAAGGTGCGTTCCAGATGAGATCTCTGGTAAATTGTAAGAAGTACCACTCTTTACCTTCTCATTTCTTTATCCAAGAGTCGTATTTCTTTGGCGAATTTCTTACATTCAATGTCCATGTTTTCAACGTCTATTTTCCTCCATGGTGTGGTTTTCCAGTCCTCGATACTGGTTTTTACAATGCTGACGTAATCCCAAAGTTGCTAAGGCAAAAACATTACTTTTATATGAATATTTTATTTACTAAGTAAGCAATCATAAATGCAAAATAAAGTTATTCGTAAGGAAACTTCAATTCGATTCTACGATGTATTACCTTTAGCATTCTCAGTTCTTTCCGGCATTGTTTCAACAGTTTGAACTCTGGTATGTTGACTTCAAAGAGTGAACCAGATTCTTGGATCCCCTTCATCTCATCTTCCAAGTTAGTTAACTCGCAGTCAACACGGGACATCAGAGCATATGGATCTTCACAATCATATCTGAAAAACTGGAAACCAACATAATGTACGACACTCTTTTGTCTATCGACAATCATAGCTATTTTTAGGGTCTGAAGTCCACAGGGACTCATGCTGTTTAAGGAACCCATGCATCCGTCTGTCTGTCTGTCCGCGGTTTGGCTCAGAGACGATTGGTGCTAGAAAGCTTAAATTTTGCATAAACATACATATTAAACCAGCAAAACGGTTGAATAAAATCTTTTTAGGGTTCTCAAACGGAAGTTTGCGAAATAATATTTTATTTAAGTGAAAATTTTGTCTGAATGGGATGTAACCCCAGGTAGACTGTAGAAACGTGAAAAAGTTCAGAACAGTAGTGTGCTTCTGGTACAATGAAGTAGGTAAGCTTTACAAGTTAACGAGTAATAGGTGCCCAACTTATAAATAAAAACTTCGTACAAATTCCATCGAAAATTACTTTGCTAAAGTTGTCAGTAAGTACTGTAAAGGAGGTAAAAAACCCCTAGATTTTGGAGGCAGATCAGAGAGACATTATTTTGAGTTTACTTACACTATATCGCTTGAAAACTTCTCTGTAGTATGTGACATGAGTGTCAAACGTGGCGATCTTTTTCCGTATGCAGGAAACCTCCGCGGCCTGCAGTGGCGCCACTTGCTGTTTCACAGTCAAGGCCAGCTTCTTCGTGCCCTGCCATTGTTCTGGTAATTCCTATGAAGAACAGAAAAACATGAAGGATGTTTTGAAGGAAAAGAAATAAACTTAAGTTGTGACAACCAGACCTAAGCAACAGCTTAGGCACTTAGATAAAAAATTTGGTTGGAATCTTCCGATGAAAAGCAAGGTAATCCGGATTTACGTTAAATTATGTAGTGCTTATGAAAGTTTTAATTCAAAAAGATAACAAATGTATTTACGCTTTGAGACATTATTTGAGAAACACGTATACGACTAGAGCCACTGAGGTTCACTGAAACAGTGGAATAATCGAATAAGTAAATATTCCACTGCGCTAGGAATGCATACCTATGTGATAGCTTAGCAGTTTGTTTAGGCTAAGCATTGCCTTAGAAACTACTATAATAAATTCACTACACAGTTTACCTGCAATAACACATTAACTTCTTCCGGTATGTCCATGTCATAGAACTTCAACAGTTCAATGGTCTCTGTCAGAGGTTGGAACATGTCGTCAGTGGTCACCGCTCTATCTTTGACGTTCATCAGGTAACCCATCACTGTGACCAGAGCATCGTAGTCGCCTTCAGGCACTGGTTGAAGTAAGCCTAAAATAATACTAATTATTGAAAAGGTTGTCACCCTCAGCCTACCTCTACAATCTCGTTTTGCTGTATCCACATTCATATACGTTCTGTTTACAAAGTATCTCGTCCGACTGCAACAGCTTGCCCGTCGCCTTTATCGCAAACAACTGTCGTACGCGTAATAATTTTATGTTTTAGACAATTTTTGCAGTAAAAAGCAGTTAAAATCCAGTCAAGGATTACTCAATTTACACGCGCGACACCTTGTACTTCCATTTGGTGTCAAAAGCATTACATAAAATCTACTTAAAAGTAACGATATGGTAAGTGGATGAGTAGCGCGTCGCGTAATCTCTTGTGGTCTAAGCACACAAAATATGCCTTCAAATATAGTATTGTTACCTTCATCTGCCTCCCTTATAAAGTTTCCCAAGTCACTGAGACTTGAAGTGACGTTGTTGACCAAGTGTTCTTTGTACATGTTGCCCCATTTCCTGACTGTGTTCAATAAAGCTTGTCGGAAAGGCCGTACGTCCACCTAGAATAGCAATTCGATTATTACCTTTCCAAACCTTACATCCAAATATCCAGTACAGGTATCAGTTTAGTGAATGCAGCACTCAATAGCGCAAGATAAGTTGGTCCACAGATGATGGTAGCTAGAACGAAATGCTCCCGCTCAAACAGTCTCTACCGAAACAGTAACGGTGTTCTTATTATACAGCAAGACACTAATCGAATGCAGTTCAAAATGATATTTCCCCATACCCGAAACTATTTAGACTGCTTTTGAGGAGTGTTTTTAATAAAAATTGTAAGGCTATATGTTATTAATTAAGAAAAATTACAAGGAAACCTACTTGAAACCAGCAGCTAAATATCTTATAAGACTCCATATCCTCAATTTCCATAAAAAGATTCTCGTAGTGATCAATTTGCTCGCGAAAAGCCTCCATCTTTGGAGGCGTAGCTTTGGGTCCAGTGTAGTCCTTGTCGTCACATCCAAGTTTATCTATTTCTTCGGGCGTTAGAATCCGACCATAAGTGAGAAACATTTCCATAATGACGTCTCTTTCTTCTAGCCAAAGATAGGAGTAGTTCTCAAACGTTTTGCAGAAGTCGTTGGCATCTTCGATTACCTACAAATTTAAGCATATATATTGATGTGACAATGTGAAAACGCCAAGAACTTGTTTTTCTGCCAAGTTATAAGATTACGACCAAATTACTAAGTCCTAAATTATATTCAAATGTGGACAGCCTGATGGCCGTACGACGCCCATCCGAACGGATGGCACGAGACCACCTTTTTATTACCTTTTATTTATTTGAATGAATGAATAAATTTTATTTACTTGAACATGATTGTATATTGAGAACGTACCCTATCGATGTTATTCAAAATGTCCTCCTTCATATCGGCAATATCATCACTCTTCACTATCTGAGCTTCATACGACTCTTCCTTCCTAGGACTTATCCTATCGACTAACGCAGACATCTTTATTATATCGTTTATCAAACTTTGTATAAGGGCCATGAAACCTTTCTCGTCGTTTGGGTCTAAAGTTGGTGCGAAAACCATATCTGGCTCAAGGAGCTCCAATTGAGCTTCGAATAAAGGAGCCAATTTGTTTTTAGGGTCCATGTGTTCACAAATGTAGCCCATGCTGAAAGGAAATTACTGGAAACTTGATATTTGATTACAATATTTGTCACACTTTCTCGTCTTAGAATTAAATAGTATCGAGAACTTTTGTACCCTTGTTACCTTACCCACCTCTAGACGTCAAGTAGCGAGTTCTCGCGTAATATATCTGATACTGCATCTAAGTAGATGTAAGTTCTTTTAAGTACAAGTGAGAAGGTCTCGTCTACAAATCATCGCGTATCGAATTAAATGTTTGCGCAAAAAACTGACACACAGTGGGTCACTACGTGCACGCTTCGATCCGCCAAAGCGACTCGTATTGCTACGAACTCAACGGCTCGCGCCAGTGTATCGACTTAATACAGTATCAAATACATTATGTTCTACATATATAGTACACTTACGTCTGAAAGCAATAAAGCTCACTGACATGCATTTGAGACTATAAGTGCTCAGTTGGTGCATGGTCATTACATTAATTACCTGCAAGCGATACATTTGAAAAGCGACTCTTCAATCATGTTGTCAATGAATTCAACGTATTGCAGCCAAATTTCACTCTCCTGATGGTCTTGCATGTTGAAGAGTTCCATATTTTCTTTGAGTAACTCCTTGATACGATCTGCCGAAGCTACGATTTCGTTATAGCGTTTCGACTTACGGTCTTGTCGTTCTTCTAAGTTTAGCAGGGTATCCTAAAATTCAGAAAGATTCAATATAATTAAACATTAGTCGACAAAAAAACGACATAAAAAATAAGTTTTGATATATTTTTATGAGCGTGACTTACTATTCCATAATTTTCGCGTACCTTTTTACCCTCCTTTCTTTCAAATAAAGGCTGATTAGACCAACCAGTTAGGATTGATTTCATCTCCTTTAAGTTATCTTGAATTCTTGACATCCTTTCATACAAATTGCCTACAAGCTTGTGCAACTCCTCCAAATAAGTCCATAAGTCTATAATAATGAAATAAATTTAATTCTTATAGAACAAGTTGAATATAGCGACAGCTAATTTTATATAATTGTGTACTATTGAACTATTATAGTCTCCCAAAGAGCAGACGCTTAAATTTTATTTATTTTTACCTTGGGAATTCCAGTTCAATTGATTCTGCGCCATAGCAATCCTCTGATCAATAGCCTTTATTTCGTCTTCGACCAAATCAAACTCTACCTTTTGACTATTCCGCCTTATTTGATTGTACCAGTCTATCGTGATGCCCAGATTAATGCGGTATTGTCGGTAAGTCTCTTGTTTCTCAAATAGTTTTAGGCTCTCTTCGGGCAGAAATTTCTCGACGTAAGGATTGTTTCTCAAGTGTCGTACTTCTTTCATAATATCCAGAAGCTAAAATGATCAAATATAGGGAAAGTTGTTATGCTCATATTATTGAAACAAAGAAAAAAATATTTAAATGCAATACGTGAAAAGAACGTACTATCATTTTTACAATAACGTGAAGACGGTTGTGTGTAATATTTAAAATAAAAAATAACAGCAACTATTTTATTCTACTCACTGCTGGACTGAAGTTCAGGACTAAATCACCTCCTTGCCTGGCGAGAATAGTATTATTTGTCTTGTCCTCAATCAATTTCGGGATGCTAACAGCCCAATCATCGAAGTACTTCTTCTTGAATTCGTTGATATCTTCGATAAGTTTTTCGTATCTGTCGAAGATCTTCATTGCCTCTGCCGTACCCTTTATCCTAACAAACGAGGAGACTATTCGATACGGTATTATCTATAGCGTACCTACTTAAAACCAGAAATTTGGGTTCCTGAAAGTGCAAACGTAATCTAATTTGGTTTCAAAGTGTTTCAAATTCTACTCCGTGAAAGAAGAACTTAGTGCTCGGTGTCGTCATATGACATAAAAGATCTCACTGTATTCAACGTGGTATTTCTTTATTCGGACAAAAGGGGGAAGACATTAAACCACTAATCAGCTTTCGCAATTTGCCCCACCCAGCTGACTTACGGGTGCGGCAAATTGCGAAAGCTGACTATAGGCTTGGTTATCCTTGCAGCCAGCGTTTTCATGAAGAGGAGTCCTCCGGCGACGGGAGTCAAGTAGGCGTCTATCTCCATATGACCATACTTTGCCAGCCGATGGGTTTGCTCTTTGAACAACTCCTGGAAGAGATCAATGAAGTAACACCACCCATTTTGGAGGCAAAACTGAGTTTACATCTAAATGGGTGATAGCTTACTTCACATATCGCAATTTCTTTGTCCAGCATAACAATTATTTCGACGTATTTTGCTGTAAATTCGTTTTTGATTAACGGTCTTTCTAGAACCGATCCGACAATGTCGATAAGCTAAAAGATAAATAAATTTATTAAGTGATGAAAATTACTACCTGATCATGCAAAAACAAACGGAAAGGAAGTTTAAAAATCTACCTTGAAAATGGCTTCCAATGTCGTTGCATTGTCGAAGGACTCAACCAGCACCGTTGACAATTTGAGATCCAAGTCAACGATATTGTCTTGAAAATCTTTGAAATCTTCATTAAACTTGTCATCATCAGGGTCCAAGACATCGTAAGATTTAGAAGCAAATCCGTGAAAGTAATTATCAAATTCTGCAGATATATCCCTGATCTGCCCACTTAGCACTCTGCCTTTCATTCCACCAATCTCAATCTTCTCAAGTTTTTGGAACTCTAAGACAGTTTTGAAGAACCACTGGATAGTATTTAGCCTCGCTAAAAACTTATTCATTCGTTCAAATATAACATTCGGGTGGAAAGTCCAAGGTATGCAGGTTCTACCTTCGAAATACTTGGCCAGGTTTTCTTTAAAGTATTCAAAGGTAGTGCGAAACTTTTTTATTATGTTTATTGTTACTTGGATTCTTTGGGTCGCTTCGTCAATGTCACTATGGAACAATGTACTTGGATCTAGACATTTCTTCGCCTAAAATGTAGAAAAGTATTATTAGAGCCAGCAGCGTTCTAACGAGGCGTATCAGTTGAGTATAGTATACAATCGTATAATGTGTGCAATATACATTTTGACAAATGTTGATAATCGATGATAAGGCTACAGATCAAAGTCTAACTGTTCAATATTCGATTTTTGGAAGGAACTTTTAAATCTTTGGTGACTGGAAGATACAAGAAAAGTAGGTAATCTAATAGATTCTCCGAATATTACCTGATAGATAAGAAGATTACAGATTTGTTTCAGCAACACCATCAGTTTAGAGGAACTGCAATAATACTTAGAATCTCTCCACACCATACATATGACGTGGAAAAGAGGTCTAAACAACGGTTGGCACTCCGTAAAATCTGTATCTTCCAACGCTTGAAAATGTTTGATCAGAGTCCTTAGGTAAAGGTCGATTTCTTGAGCTTCTGCTAGAGCTGTAGATACAAAAATGTAATGTAAATAAATATTTGTATCATATCCCACTATCGTCCAGCCATTCTAGGCATGTCGACGAAAAGGTTTTATCTATAAATATAAAAATACCCTTCGGCCAATGGATGGTACAAGCGCTTTCTCAGCGAGATAATATCGGCTTTAGCACGGCTTTATAACACGTGCCTTAATCGTGGATTGGCGATTTCAAGTCCGGAAAACTAAAGTCAATCAATCAACCTTTCAGAGATTTTCTCCAAGTCTTTTAATCTACTCATCAATGCTACTGTTTATGCTATTATGCACTGAATATTATGACCCTGAATGTCATGACATTACAACCTGATTGTCTAAGGTGTTCAAATACCTCAGCGCTCGAATGGGCAATGCGCCCATACAAAAATATATTATGACACTGAACTCTTCTTCTTCTTTCTTCTTCAGGCTATAATAAAGAACTTGCGAACAAAAAATTCATTACATTATGTAAACTCACGCCTATATCCTGGAGGAGTCGGCAGAGACCAGAGTTTGCCACTTGCCACGATCCTGACATACCTCTTTCGCTTCATCAACATTCATTAGTCGTTGCATGCAGGCACGCCCGTTTCTGGTCCTTTTTATCTTGCTATTTCCTAATAAATAATCTATTTTATCGAAGCGTGTCCGTATCCGATTGGGACATCCATTACCGGCCCTTCTACACACAATATATTTCTATCGTCAATCTTTCTTCTTCCATCTTCATTATGTCCAAACCAACGCAACATTCCTTTCTCAATTATAGTCCTTACAGCCTATTTCAGTTCACAACGTTCTATAAGGAAAAAGTAAGTAGTAATGACTGCCTCAATGGTCTAGTGGTTAACACATGTACTACAGAAACAGAGGTTGTGGTTTCGATTCCTACTGGAGGCCACCGTACTAGATCAGTACAAATGACCTCAGTCAGGGTGAATTTCCATGTTTGTGAGGTCTTTGCCTACTTACTATAGCAAAGGTTACCTATGTCAGTTTGGGACCAGGTCAAGTGGTTGTTTTGTGTGAAAGTTAATTTAGTACCTAGTAACGGCGTGGTTAAAGAACGAGAAGGTCGGCCGGGTTATCTATCTCCGTCCAAAATGGTTGAGACTGATGATGGCTGACTACTGCGTTATGCTCGTGAACGAGTGCTGTTCTGTTCACTTATGTTTTCCTTACTTTTGTAAAACATTTTACTAATGTTTTGGCATAAAGTTATTGATGACAATCATGAAATATTATCATAAGTATAGGTAGCAATTCATATATTTGGTTTAGGATGACTTGAGAAAAGATGGTCAGAGTAAAGTTTTTTTTTTCGATGCTTTTTCTCCACTGCAATACGGCCCGAAGGAAGACAGCGGCTTAAAATTTACATATTACATTCAGGACACAGAACATACATTCTTTATGTTATATAGATACGCAATAAATTGATTTGATTGATTGAGAAGAAAGATCATCATTCAGGAGTTTAGTTTTTAAAGTTTAGTCAAATAGCAAATAGAGTTCATACCAGAAACAATATTCTTGAACAGCCTGCTAAAGCAAGGATAGTAAGCCGAAGTAGTTTTCTCCAAGATAACGGCCATGCAGCGAACTCTATCACTTCGTAGCTGGTCATAAATGTAGTTCAGATTGCTGAGTCTTGACCTCCAGAACTGTATTTCTGTGAAGACATTATCCGTTGTATTAGGCTCAAGGAAAATTATTTCTACTATTAGTTTACACACGCGACGAATGTCTAAGCAGATCTTACGTAAGTCTTCATTTCATAGATGCCTATATAAACGTGTTGGAGAAAGGAGTACATATTAAAATAGAATAAAACGTAAAGTAGTAAAATTAAGAATAATTCTTTAACAATTTTTTTTCATACCCATCAAATCTCACTCATGTGTGCGAAGCTATTTTTGTGTAATATGTAGGTACTAATTAAACTTTAATGTCGCTAAACAGTAGTTAAGTTTTTACTATTGTGTCATTAAATACTAAGAGTGTTAATTATAATAACGAGACTTCTCCAAAATATTCCTCAAGCACAGTTTAAATAGTCTGCTTAATAGTCCTCAAGCACAGTTTAAATCGTCCCTTTCTTCTTCAGGCTATATGTTAGTCCACTGCTGGACATGGCTCTCTCATAATGAGCGCCATAGCGCTTCTTTGTCTTCAGCTTTCCGCATCCAGCATCTGCCGGCAGTTTTTCGCAGATTGTCATCCCACCAAGTCGGAGGGCGTCCCGTCCTACACTACGTTTGCCGAGTCGCGGTCTCCACTCAAGAACACGTTTACTCCAAAGGTTGTCGGTTCTGGAATCGTCCCTTTGCCACTGACTATTTAAACTACATTTCAGGAGTGTTTTAAGGAATCGTGTTTTCATAAAAATAAGACTTTATAAGTTTTTTTCTCTCTTTCTCAAACTACACCACATTTTGTTCCCAACCATTTATGTAGTGTATTTTGTGCACGTGCCTAACCCCGTTTTACATCTCCACTCCGACTCCCCAAGGTTTGCTGGGTGAAATTTCTCACAGACATGAGCTCGCCTTCGTACATATATTTTCTTAAATTTTATTTCTAGGTCTGTAGTTTTCGTGTGCTATAAAGTATAATTTATGCCAGCCTCGCAAATCCCTCTCTATAATCAACGCTCTAAATTAGCGAATGTTCCAATACGACAATTTATATAAAGGTAGGCTATTGGGACTTACCGACCGTAGGCAATGGATTCTGTCCATTCTCAAACGCCTGAGCAGAGTCCTCCATCATCACATCATTGATTTGTTGCGCCCATTTAATAACGACTCCCTCTATAGCACTCTTGAGATATAAATCTACTTCTTCGCCTCGTAGCAAGTCCTTCTCGGCTTCGTAAACTAACTCTACGCCCACTGGCATAGGTAGCACTGTTTGACCATTTACTTTACCTTTTACCTGAGGAGAATTTACCTAATAAGTTTCCGGTAAAAACGGCCGTTTTTAGCGGAAGTCGATTAAAGTTCTAGCCTGTTGATCCTAGGTTCTAGAATGTAGGTTCTAAAAGTAGGTGTCACAGTTGCTAAGATTTCTCATGTTAATTTTTAAATGTATAATTTTTAAAATAAAAATATGTTATTAAACAAGTTATGTTTTTTTCCCATTGGTGGCGCTAGTTAGAAGCCCGAAGCTCCTTAAGAAATATCTGTGTAATCTCTAATTTTGTACACAGAAGGCTATTGGAGTTAATCTGGTATTTTACAGAAATCTTACAGACTCATTCAGGACCGTCTTTAGCTTATGGGGTCACGGCACTTTAGAATTTAAGATATGACTTCATAGTCATATCATTATGACAGTGGACTATTTTATTAATAACAAAAGGAGTAGGTCAGCATTCCGTTACCGAAATTCACTTAATGACTAAAATTATGGTCTGATTATCTGAAAATAAATTAATTTGTAGGTAATATCGGTTATCGATATAGGGGCTCCATGTATCATAAAACCCTAAGAACCTGCCCAAAGTTGTCTCGTGTTAAAAGTGTGTTTCTCACCTCATAAACTGTGCTTTTCAAGCTATGAATCTGTTTCAGGATGTCCTGTGAGACAACTAGAGGCCAACCTTCGTGGTTTAAAGGATTGGACAGAAGTGGAACGAAGACTTCATCCACTAGAGCTGCTAGTTCGTCGATTAGCCTTGGCGCCAGATCACCTGAATGAGGATATGCTATTTATTATAAAAACACAACTGTTTAGGTTTTGTTTAATGACTACTGAAGGTAGCAGGATAGTTGAGTATGGTATTAGAGCCCGAAGACGGTCAGTGGAGAATTAGAAATTATTCTAACGGCCTGCGCAGACGAGGATGTGTAAATGTAATAATCTGAAAAATGTCCTCCGAGTACTTGTCACGGACTCAACGCCTACGGTGTGCGGTCATTTGTTCCCCGGAAATTAAGTGAAGCGTACGCTATGGAAGCAAATATTCCAAGATTACGTTGTGTTGTAATTTACATGAAGTTTAAGAAGAAAAGGAGCAGAAAACACCGAACCTTTGTCCAGTCCGGTCTGTTGATGTCCTCGGTAACTTGAGGAACTTTTTGTACGAGGTACTTTTAGTCCTTCGTGTGCGTTATTCGATTTATAAGATCATTCGAAGTCATAAGAGCTCTATATCGACGGACAAAAAAGTACCCGGGGGATAGTAGGTACCTCGTCTGCGCAGGCCTTAAAAATTCAGTTCAATACAAATACCTTTACCCGTCAGAACAGGTTAATTTAAATACCCCAAAATATCGACTCGATTACATGGATATGTGTAGTAAAATATATCATGTTCGTACTTACCAAATACCACAAAATCAGCACAATTTTCCTTCGGCACCGCTTCAGTTTTCTTCTTCACAAAATAAACGGCCTTGTTCTTCAGGTAACATGGGAACGAAATGACCGGGACCAACTGAGCTGCGTGAGTCAAAACCACAATCAGCAGTATCGGGAACGGTTTCTCAATGAAGTCTCTGAGCGTCGTTCTGTGCTCTTCTATGCCTAGGACCCTCGTCCATTTCTCCGGTTTTAGTTTCAGGGATTTTACCGCGTAAGACCCTAAAAACTCGAGCCGAGGGTCTTGGGTGGACGAAGACGCACTGGATTGCTCCATGTTTTCGACCAACACCCCTCTAGGGGCACCGGAATTCTTTAGAAAGCCACTCCGGGCGTATGCGCTTCACTTATTACATATTCGAGCTTTGCTAAGTTTCTGGTTTCAGTTCGTTGTTTGAAAATATGACTGTAAACTCTCCGTCAATGCTAAGACAGAATCTCAGCACCTACATCAAATCATGTTTTGATACTTTATTTAAAGAAACCACAGCCTTTCAGGTCTGTGGTCCAGGCCAAATGCGACGGAGTGCGTTTATCTTCTGCCCATATTTAACTTTACTAGTATTTTTGTGACAAGCGCTTCCATCGACAGCCGGTGGGTTATTGTAAGCAGTCGAGGGAAAAAGGCTGAGGCGTACGGCGAGTCACGCGAGTCCCGTTGGGCCATTAGAGCGATGTCTCCTTTGTAACGAGGAGGCACCGAGTCGCTGCGACTGAAATAGCTGTAGCGTTCGCAGAAAAGGCTGTTATTGGGTATCTGCCCTCAGATTTACGCCAGGTTCTAGAGTCTATACTAGAAGCAGAGTTCAAAAGTGATATTAGCACGGCAAAGACAGTTATTTGGCTAATCAAGACAGTAATTCTAATAAGTAGTTTACTAATAAACGCAATGCATTGTCTTTCAAATGAGATAACCCATGCGAATGATTGATGTTACACCTTCCGCGAAATAGATCGTGTCAACGAGGTGCGTTGTTAAATTACACGGGTTCCATCATTAGAAGGCTATTTGTTATTAGACTAGCGTTATTAGAAATGACTGCCAGAAATTCTTTTAGTTCTGTATTTCCGTCAGAGCAATTTTGGTAGGTGCAAACACGGGTAGCTTCTAACATCTAACTAAAGTTTTCCGGATGTGTGGACCTATTGGTTCGATGATCTATCTTGACCGTAAAGAGAGTAACAGATCCGGGATACGGGATAGCGCATATCGTAGTGTAACAATCGACTGCTTAGCTCCTGAAGCATGGCCTCTGTATAGAGCCCGAAAGCGGGCGCTACAATACCGCCATCTTGCTTTATGTGCAGACTAAGGCCAGGTCTTCACGGTCTTAGTACGCTCGGACCGAGTGCGCCATCCGAGTAAACTAGTGCGATTGGCTATTTGGTGTTGTCACGAAAAACCGTCAGAAGCATTAGTATAGACCTGGCCTAGCGAGATGGTGTGACATTTTACCGCATTGTCACGCTCGGTCGTGACTAGTCATGGGCGGGGGAGAGTCGCCATTGTTATTGTATGGCGAGAATTTGAAATTGGAAAAAATATTAATGATGATGATTATCTTTATTGGTATGATTTACGATAACAAGATGTAACAAAATCTACAAATACTCGTACATATTAAAATGGGAGTATTAATTCGTCAATACGAATTGTTACTACTTACGAAAAAGAGCAAAAATCATAAATTTTCCTCAAGTCACTTGCGGTATTAAATGTAGGTAGGTACCTACGAAAGAGCTGCTATTTTTTTTCACTTTAATGTATTCCTTGTAGTAAAAGTTGAAGAGTAGAGCCCCCGGTTTTCGCCGGTCTATTTATCCTTACTTGTCCAATTTAGTAAACAAGATTCTAACCTCAAAATTATTATTTGATGTCAATACTAGACATTTTCTCGCAAGTTCATGAACTTTGTTTATAAAATTGGCAGCGTGTTATCTAAAACAGTCTACCCGATTCTTCTTTACGGGAATAAGGCACTTTTCGACTGCAAACCCATACTTTACGGGTAGAATCTTGTTTACTAAAATGGACAAAAAGTAAGGATAAACAAACTGTAGAGGCTTTTGTCACACCCTGCGTATATTTGTGGACTACAGAAAGTCATACTTTACCATTTTGGTGCCATGTCTTATTTACACGCTAAACCATTATTGTTTTTGATTTGATTCTGGTACCAAATAAACGTTTTCTATTTCTATATTTCTATTTCATACACGGGCTGCTATCTTTGCTATAGTATTTCTTAATGATTCGCGATACTCATACATAGTCATATATTAAACGGGTCTAATCGCGATTGTTTATTACGTTTTACCTAATAAATAATCGCTATTATGAAATGAAGAGGTTTTATACAAAGTATCACAGAAACTGCGGCTTAATGAACTTTACAATTCAAACTAGGTGTCCCTTTCTAAATCTAGAGAAAAAATGGACAAAATAACTCCAAACTTAGTCTTTTCAAAAGTCCTTAATTAACATAGTTTACATAATTATTATAAAACATAGAACTCATACATTGTACTGGCTTTAATTCCAGACCTCATTGTCATCTAAATAATCCTTTATGTTATAGAAGCCCTTTTGGCACAAAGTGTGCTTAACATATTTTTTGAACCGCGATTCAGGCAAGCTTAATATATCTTCAGGGATTTTATTATAGAAGCGTATACAATGCCCCATGAAGGATTTATTAACGTAAGTTTGTATCAGACCCGTTGAATATATAACAATGCTTTCTTTGCTATCCATACAAGGAGTCTTTGCCGTCGCACCGGCTATATTTCTCAAGCGGCGCGGGGCGGCGCCGCGGCCGCCTGGCACCGCCCCGCGAAGACTGCAGATGACACTCGCAATGTCGCACAAACGAGGTCAAATGCCAGCGGAGCCTTCGTGACAGCTAAACCACCCTTTATTACGATCGGGGCGGCGAAATTGCGAATTCAGCCTTTTGTTTTATGCGGGAGGCAATATTTTTTGCCCAATCCTAATTTGACGTTTAATTCTTTGACGGAAGTAATAAGGCTTTTGCAATGGAATGGTCTTGCGTGTTAAACGGTTTCTATCTGGCTAATCTATACAGCATGTAATTTAGGTAGTTTTTTTGTTTTAAAGTCTCAACGCAACGTGACCGCGCCGAGTTGCGTGTTATATAAAAATATTTTTGTTTATTTATTACGCCCATTTCAAGCGTCTGCTCATTAATTCTTATGAGATGCACCAACAGGAAAACATGTAGAAACATTATATAGGGGTTTAAATTAATAATACTAGAATATACATGTTTGCCACTCACTGGTGAACACAGCATTGTTACAGTACGATTAAAATCAGTTAACTATTCGGCCAACCTCGGTCATTGTCGTGAATCCCTCATCTCTCACATAGAGTTATCAATTTACAGATATGACCTTTAATTATATTACTCGTTGTCTTATTGAATTCAATACAAGAACGATATAAGCAACAAAACCTCCTTTGTAGCTAAAAACTAACACAATCAAATTTGATTTTAATCGTATTGTACTGCATTTAGGTTACTGAAAGATGTTGTTGTCAGGTTTTTTTGTTAGATGTTGTTGTCAGGCGTTTTCGCAGTTACACGTTGTACAAACAAACAACAATGGCTAATTGACTAGTATTACCTAATTTGCTATGGTACCTATCTCTAAATCATGCATATTGAATTAGGTTATAATTTCTAGAACTAAAAGAGCGAAAGTTGATTTATAATACATTTATTGATAATGACAGCGATGGTTGACTCGAATTTGCTACTTATTGGCAAAAATATTTCCACTAGAAAGTGAACTATTTTTGTATTAAATATTAAAATCTCTTTATTTAATTATGCTTAGTTATGTGTACATAATAAACACGCAACCATCTACGCTACAAAGTAGCGGCCCAATAAATTCACTTATCACATAAAATAATTCAAAAATACATTACTTGATTTGTGATCTATCATACACAATTTTAAAAAAAACTGGCAAAATAATAACGTACATTTCATTTCTATACTAAAAAATAATCATCATGCTACATGACAAATTTAAAATTCACTGCTGTAATAAAAGCTCATATTTTGTTGAATTGACTGCAATACAAAGTAAAATTATCCATAAAATCTACGTGTGAAATAAAATAATAATACAAAACAATTTATCATTTTCATCTAATAAAACAATGTTTAAAACAAAAGCACAGCACAATGGTCAGCTTATTACTAAAATTAGGACCTAAAGACGCTGCATTAAAGTTCACTATTGCCTAAACCTAGGAGCTCTAGTGCAATCCCCACGCCACTTTAGTTGTTCGCATAACTTTGCCCACAATCATCTAACAATCTACTGGTTCGAAGCGACACACCGAGATAGGCAAAGACACGCCCTATTTTATCTGAAAATACTTTTTTATCTGATTTTTTAACATATACTACACATTGAGCGTTCCTAGATAGGGCCAAACCATATTGTTCTGTGAAAAGTCAATTAAAACATTATTTCTCACGTTTGTCAATAAAAATCTAACTTATCCATTTATCATAGAGTTAAACTACTGAAAAGTCTGCTATAGAATGATGAATGTATAGAAAAAATGCCATTTAAATGGAATGTTTATAAGTACAAATAGTCTACGGTAAGCTTCTGTTACAAATGTTTATCTATAGACCCTTGATATTATACTGATCCCACATGAGAGCCGTCGTTCTCATACCAAGGGTCGATTCTAAAGAATGCTCGAAAGATACAATACAACGTCAGTCAACTCTTAAAATAGTTTTAATTGAATTGGCATAAATCCGAGTGCTATTTCGAAGCGGCATGCGATTTATCATTACTTTATTATGAATGTCACCTATGTTACAAATGGGTACAGGAATGTAGGCAAGTGGCGGGGTCCACGACGGTGTTAGTTAATACAAACACTAACAAGTAACTGGGCTTTAAACACTATGTTTGTGTACTCAATAATGTACTTACGATTTTCTAAGAGGATGGAATATACATTAGTGATTATAGGCTACTCTATTCCGCCTTTTGACACGGACTGAATTGTGATAACTACACTAGGGCCGTTTTCGTCTCGAAAAATAATGCATAACGCCCGGCAGATAACTTGAACAAAAGCCCGTGCAGTCGGTGTGTTTGTGATGAACAGGTAAGATCAATTTCGTCATTCGTTAATTTGATAAAACTAAAGTTCTAAGTCACACCCCGCGTTTCCCGCCTACGAAATCCGAAATACGACTATTAGAAGTACCAGTCGTTCGGTCAAGTTATCTGCCGCGCAGTATAATACATTAATGTAATACTATTGCAACACTTATTTGTTTGAGAACTTTTTGACTACGCTATGGGAGGCCAAACAAGGTTCGTGCATGGATATAATTTCCTGATAATACGGACACAAAAGGTTGTATTGACGATAAATCTATCTACGGATAAACACTCGATAGCCGGTCAATGCTCAAGAGTTGTCATTTGTACCTTAACAATTTACATTTCACTCTCTTCTTTATTGTTCAAAAGTGGATGGACATAATAACTTTAGGACAATGCAGTTATTGCGAAAAACTTTTTTTTAATATATTAAATTACTGTTTACAAGAGAAATTAGTAATCATTAAGTACAACTAACATTTACAGTGGCTTTACAAGCGATTTTAATATATCTGTTTGGCTGAATACTCTACACAACCTTTGCCTATATAATTTTTTAGCCAGCGACAATTTCCTACTAACAATTTTGGACTTGATGGCCGGTAGTTCTGTTAAACGGTGCAATAACATCGCTGGCATGTTGTTGACTAATATCCCATGCAGTTATTAACAATCACCACGAAGTTTTTCGCAGACGAGTCCTCACTACCTTCGTTTCTTAGTAAGTTCACGTAGTAACGAATAATTAGTACTTATACGAAAAATACCACTCGCTAACGGTGAAGGAAAGACATCGTGAGGAAACCTGATTATCTGAAGGGTTCAAATACCTCAGTTCACGCTACCTCAATTATCACGCGTGCCCATCGCGAATTTGCAAGTTCAAAAACTTGCAAATTCGCGATGGGCACGCGTGATAATTAAGCCCATACCCTCTTAGAGACGGCGTGTGCTCTTCAGTGGGACGCTTAGCTTATAGGCTACATAAAAAAATGTTGGCGTGCCGACTCGACCACGAAATACTTCGACGCACTAAGTACAGTAAGTCTTTTACAAGGACGAAGATGTAACATTGGACGATACAGTTTTATACGTTAAATCCTAAAGGAGTCAACCGATCAAGAGAGGCGCAAAAAGGACAATAATATAGGAAGGTAAGGTTCACAGTCGTGTGGCAAGAAGCTACTATCACAATAGAAACTGGCAAATTGCGCTTTATGAACACACAGTTAAGGTTCAATAGGTATACCTGAGCAAAAAATCTTGGACGTAAGGAGAAGGTGTACTTAAAAACAGTAAATGCATTCGAAATGCAGAATGCAAGTCTGTAAACATGTTACAGGCATTGTGAAAAGCAGGGGCAAAGTCAATAAGCTTCTAATTAAATAATTTAATACATGAAGTCCACAAAGTATAGTTTACAATTCAAAAATAAAATCTATACAAATTATCTCATCGAGTCCTAAACACTGATCACATAATTTCATTGGTTCTAAAATAATAATAATACACAACACACAAATAATGTACAAAATTTACAATGAATTAAAATTAACGTAATGATTAAATTAAAATCACATTTTTTTCGTATTTACATAACGTCAATGGTTTGTCAAACGAAATCGAAGTAAAAAATATGAAACTTCATCGTGTCATTTATGTAAAATTGAACTAGGTATATATCGTTAGGAAACTGAAAAGGGCAAATTCTCTGCAACATTTTATTAAACACGTTAATAAAACTGAGAGAACAGAGTTTCTCCATTAACTAGGGCTGTCGGACCTTTACAACTGTATTAAAAACATTTAACAAAGGCTTCAATATTGCTTTACCGAATCCCAAAAGCTTTACATTCAATAGAAACCAATAACATCCTTCCACCGCTAACATTAGAGTGGATTTCGCCTTGAGCTCTTCGATGAAACTCGTCTCTACTAAACGCGGAGCTTCTCTCGGTGATACATAGAAAACTAAACTCAACAACTACATACATATAAAGCACCATTTACCTTAACACGGCAGCAACGAAAAAAGTGTATCCACTACACAAAGACTGGGTGGTGTATTCTCTGGACGTCTTCTGTATAAATTCGGTATCGGTAGGTTTAGTAGTCCCGCTGCGTATTTTCATACCGGCGGTTCTACTAAAATGGCTGGGTCCCTGCGGAGGGGTGATTCTTGAAACTATTCGCGTGTATTGTGGTAGAAACTTAAGACGTGTTGTATTGCTTGGGAGTCTATTTGCTACGACGCGTGCCTACGGCGTTTATGCTCTCGCCGCGACTCCGCGATCTGTGCAGGTTGTGAAGCCCCTCGCCTGGAATGAAAATTTAAATTAAGGCTGATCGGATATTGTGGCGTTATTCGCATTATCTACGGACTAGCTACGAAAAACTGACACTTTTGAAATTCTATTATTACTAAGAACTATTCTGGTTAGTAAACTTTTCTAAGCTACTAAACTAAGCTATAAAAATAAAATAATAAAACTTAACCGTTAGTGTTATGTAGTGTTAGTTGTTTCACTCCGCCAATGAAAATAAAACGCAAAACTGAAATACATATAATTGCTAAATTAACGACAAAAAAAATTGTAATCGATTTTCTCGCGGGATAATAAAGAAGGTGTGCCAAGATCGTATTATCTGGCAAACCAAGATACGAGTATGTCAGAATAATTGTAAGTGAGAAACTAAGGTATGCCAGGATCGAAGTTAATGGCCAACTAAGGTATGCCAGGGTCGTTGTTAATCGCCAACTAAGATATGCCAGGATCGATGAAAGTGATAAACCAAATATGCAGTGATTATTTCAAATAACCAAGATTATACAATTAAATAAATAGAATGCTCTCAATTTATCCAATGACTCAATTTAAATGTAAACAGGTAATTAGCCAATGGATCCAAAAACTGTCATACGTAGAAACGGAGGAGCTTCTTAACCTCCTAAGCCCTGGCGTCCTACAAATAGGTCATCACGAATAACTTTTTAATTCACACCTAATGATTTAGAAAGAACTCCGAAAAACTTACTGTTCCCGATTCAATATTTTCCTCATGATTTTTTGGACAACAAGAACAAAAAGTTTTTCAAAATCTTCGTAGTTTTAGAAGACTTGAAGTAACTGTTCCCTCCAGGGCTTAGGAGGCTGTAGGTTAATGTATATGGCTCAAATGCATATGTCTAATTCACACACACACACGCACCCTTGTTCGCGGCTCATATATTGTGAGGACCTTGACAGAATTCACCATTATGCGGTCCTACCTTTCCCGTTGACTTAGCACTGTGTAAATCTGTCTACAATCTGGAGCTATCTCGTTCTGGCATGAACTTTTATTTGAAGTTTCCATACACACGACTGAGACAGAGATAGAGCTCTTCATAATTTGTGTCAAAAATCGGGCTTGTGCGGTCCCAATTTATTATGCGGTCGGACCGCACTTTCGAACATACGCGTGCGAAAAAACACACCGACCGCATTTTATGCAAAATACAAACGCATTTACACACTGTCCCCACTTTAGTGCCGTTTGAGAGAAGTTACACACCGACCGCATTTTATGCTAAGTACAAATGCATTTACACACTGTCCCCACTTTAGTGCCGTTTGAGAGAAGTTACACACCGACCGCATTTTATGCTAAGTACAAATGCATTTACACCTGTCCCCACTTTAGTGCCGTTTGAAAGAAGTTACACACCGACCGCATTTTATGCTAAGTAGAAATGCATTTACACCTGTCCCAATTTAGTGCCGTTTGTGAGAAGACACACGGACCGCATTTTGATGTTGTTGCATACTCAATCACCTCTCCCTTTTCTAGTATTTAGGTAGGTACCTAATTAATGCGTCTTCGCAATATTATAATACGCACTAAATCACATTAACCTGCAGTGCTCATAATATTCCTTCGTGAATGAGTTTTCAAACTATCTTAATCTGTAAAAATTTTAAAAAGCCGCGCGCGATCTGCTTGTTCCGCTGCGCCGCGTTCCCTAATTATTTTAACAGCATATGCTGCAGAGCTAAGCTTATTTGCCAATTTTTCTATATGAGGACCCCATTGAAGCTTTGCATCAATTGTGATACCTAGAAATACAGTTTCTTTGACAAAGTCTAGTTTGTCCTTTTCCAATATAACTTTGCTGTCAACTACTTTGACATTTGGTAGAGTGAACTCTATACATATTGTTTTTTTTAAATTTAACAATAAGTTATTAGACGTAAACCAGTTTAGTACTTGAGGAAGAGAATTATTTGTACTGTCAAGATCATTCTCTTGTCTCTTAATTTTGAAAATAAGTGACGTGTCATCTGCAAATAATACTATCTCTGACATATTTTGAACCATGAAAGGAAAATCATTTACATATACGAGGAAGAGGAACGGCCCCAAAATCGATCCTGTGGCACTCCTATCCTGACCTCTGACCCTGAAGATTTAGTTCTATTTATATCAGCTCTTTGAATACTTCCTTCCACATAATGATGTCATAAGTTTTAGAAACATTTCGCCTTCTTCCAAGGATCCATCCGCACTCAAGGTCATTGGTTCACGACTCGTGATGACTACTCTAGACTATGACGATTCTTGTCTCCTCTCGTTTTAGGGTGCCGTACCCAATGGGTGCAAATCGAGACCCTATTACTTGACAATACTTCGCTGTCTGTTTAACCTTATCTTTAAGTATAATTGCGACGATTTTTTAAGAATAAAAGTTCTATTCTATCACAGAGATCTATATTTTGAACCGTAATAGGTACACACTTGAAATTTTCACAAAATGTGTATACCTGAATAAGATCTAAACTGGCTAAGGAAGAAAATACCCAACAAGAAAGAGGTACACACTTGAAATTTTCACAGAATGTGTATACCTGAATAAGATCTCAACTGGCTAAGGAAGAAAATACCCAACAAGAAAGAGTGTGAGGAATGCCTAAGCCAAGAACTGACCTGAACAGAAGAACTTGGACAGATGTAAAAAACTATTTTTAAAATGTCATTAAAAAAATCCGAAAGGGTCCTAACAAAGGATCTAGAGCAATGATTTGGTTGGAACAATGTTTTCTTGTTTTTTTACTATTATTTATTATTAACCCTCCGACGCTGTAGTGCCTGGGACATGGTTCTATAGATGGTGTAGGCTTGCCCAGCACCTATACCATCCTGACAGCTTAGTCGGCCTAGCCCACAGGAAAGACTAGTCAATAGTACGTGCGGAGTCAACTATGCCGCGGGTTTCCTTACGATGTTTTCCTTCACTGTTAGCGTCGGAGTGGTCCCTTCACCCATCTAGTGTGAGTGAAGATACCACTGGACGCTGTATAAATCATCTCATTCAGTAGATGCAAAAAGCCAATATTATTATTATTAACCCTACAAACCTAATAATCTTAAGAACCATGCAAACCCAACCTAACCTAAGCCCTTGAATGATAACAGGATCTTTGCGTAACGCAATGAATAGTACCTACGATGTGTTTTGTCTTTGCTATAGTGGCACTGATAAGTGCTTTAACTCTGTGATGCTCTCAATTATTGAACATACATACTTAGCATGAGTCTAATTTCTCGTATAAAGTGCGGTCCTTTTTACAGGTACTCATTTTGTGCTTATACACACAATGGGAATTGGAGGCGCCACGTGGTGGTTCTAATGAGTCTAATTTCTCGTATAAAGTGCGGTCCTTTTTACAGGTCCGCATTTTATCACATTTTGTGCTTATATACACAATGGGGACTGGTGGCGCCACGTGGTGGTACACACCTGAACTATGTTTTGGTTTGTGTTAACTCAACTCGACAAAAATACCGAATATGAGGTCCTCCCCGAAAATTTGCTCATACTTCGCCAGTAGAACAATCAGAACGCGAGAATTCGATAGCTATATTTGAAGCTTCCTCAAAATATTGTGCGGACGTCCGCACAATGAGGTCCGACCGCACATTGAGGGTTTTTGACTAACTTAAGACCGCACAATGTTAAAGCCGCGAAGACACATACACACACACACACACACACACACACACACAGACAGACACACTACTAAACTTAGTAATTAATAATCTACTAAACCTAAAGACAACCTCTTTTTTTACTTTTTATTATATATTGTATCATATAACTGAGGATGAGCACTGCTTACCCTAAGCTACAGGGTTTTATCCCTCTTTTAGGAAACATCTTAGCATATTCACACATATTACTTTTATATTAAATAAAAGTGTAACTTGATGCTAAGTGTAATGTATCATCTTTATGAATAAAAATACTTATTACTTACTTATTTCATAACCAAGATATACGAGGATAGTCGCCTATGGCAAACCAAGGTATGCCAGAATCGGTGTGACAAACCACGATATGCTAGTATCGCCGTAAGTGGCAAACCAGTCTATACTCGCTACCAGTGACATCGAGTATAGTACATAGAGCGACTGGTACGAATAGTGGCATGTCAACTCAGCGCGTACGTATAATATAACAGTTGGACCGACCGTCCCCAAGCATAAGATCTGTCTGGTTCCTAGACCAAAGCTGAAAGAAACCAAGTACAAAGAGGAGGTTCTAGTGAGGTGACTCACTAGAACCGCCCGCCGCAGCTCGGTATCGCGGTAGGCGCGTGCGCTGCGGCCGCACCTCCTGCTACACCTTGTCAGTCCTGCTGCAGTTTGTTGGCACCCTGGCCAAAGTCGAATCACACATAACACATAAGGGCCGGTATAGTGACGTAACTCAACGCCGGTCCTGCTGCAGCTTGTCGGTCGCTCAAAACAAATACCGGGGAGCCGGTCTAATGAGGTGACTCACTGCAGCTGCCGGCCCGCCGCAGCTCGGTGTCGCGGTAGGGGCGCGCGCTGCGACCGCAGCGGTCCTGATGCAGCTTGTCGGTCCTAGACCAAAGCTGAATGAAACCAAGTACAAAGAGGCGGGGTCTAGTGACGTGACTCACCGCGGCTGCCGGCCCGCCGCAGCTCGGTGTCGCGGTAGGCGCGCGCGCTGCGACCGCGGCGGTCCTGCTGCAGCTCGTCGGTCCTAGACCAAAGCTGAATGAAACCAAGTACAAAGAGGCGGGGTCTAGTGACGTGACTCACCGCGGCTGCCGGCCCGCCGCAACTCGGTGTCGCGGTAGGCGCGCGCGCTGCGACCGCGGCGATCCTGCTGCAGCTTGTCCGGCCGCACAAAGATGCCGTGCCGCGGCCGGCACTCGAAGTAGCGGGTGCCGCCGACCGAGCCGTCGTTCTTGCCTGCACGGTGGGAAATACGTTGGATTGGAGTCGTCGTCGCCAGGCTATTATTATTATTATTCTTTATTTGGAAATCCAACAGCACAAAATAACAATAGAATATCTGCAAACAATTATTGTAACGATAAAGCCAAAAATTGATTTCACTTGTAAATATTACTATACAATATGTGGAGCAAATTAAATTTTAATACTATTTTTATTTTAATGCACTTACCCGTGCTAAGGACAATTTTAGCCTCTAAATAGGTTTTTAAAATTGTCCTTAGCACGGGTTAGCGCATTAAAAATAAAAATAGTATAATCATGTGGGTACAGTGATATCATTCCGATTTAAAAACCTAACTGCAAAGTAGGTAGTCGGGGCTGTAAGTGATGCAATTTACTTAAGCCAGATGTCACTGCCTGTACGTAATACAGATAATAGTGTAAAGAGGTTCGAAATTTCACCGATGCTGGTGAGTCACCCATTAGCTCAATTGGAAGAGCGCTGGCACGGATAGTCAGAGGTTGCGGGTTCGAATCCCGGCATGGGTGGAATTTTTAGCCTCTAAATAGGTTTTTAAATATTAATATTTTTTAATTAAATGGAATTGGAATACTACTCCACTGCTGGACATAGCCCTCCCCTAAAGAGCGTCACGTTGTGCTATCATAGGGGGTAATGCCCCGAATCCCCACGCTGGGCGTGCGGGTTGGGGATCGCAGTTCGGTGGAATTGTACTGCAGGGGGCGCTGCTGCCCACCCCCCGGTCTGTGTCCCTTAGTCGCCTTTTACGACACCCGCGGGAAGAATTGGGTTGGTGCTATTCTCTAAGCCAACACACAGCAGGATTGTAGTCACCTTGGGCCTTTAGCGGGCAGAACTCGTATATTTTTTTCATTAGGGTGGGACTTTATTTCGAAGTGATAAGGTTCAATTTAAGGGGGTAACTATATAACAGGCAAAGGGTACCATTAAGGTAAAAGAAAGACTTACAGTGTTTTATGGAATATAGTGTTTGCCACGACTTGCACTCTAAATGGCGGATGCCTCTGTCCGACCCGTCGTCGTTCTTGCCTATCCCAAGGAAATTAAACCTTCAGGGGGGACATAGACAGTCATAGACGTTGTCGCAGGTGTAGGTACTTATTATCATAAAGGGCGAGAAAATCTCACAAAGAAATATTGGTGTGGTTTTTATAAATTCTTGGCATGTTGCCATATTCCTAAAGATTCTTTAACCATTATGACAAGTTTATACTCTCCGGGATTTAAAAAAAAAAACAAAATGTACAGACATTAAAGATAGATGCAGAACACTTTATTGCACACAAAAAACAGACATTACCCAGATATTTAAGAACTTAAGAGTACAAAATATACGTATATACAGTGCAAACAACGAAGTGCATCAAAGAGACAGAGATTGTACCCACCCGTAGGTGCGTCCAGCTCGACGCCGATCCAGAGGCCGTGCGCGAAGTGCGTGGGCCCCACGTACGCCACGACGCCCGTGCTGCTACTTAGCCGCAGTTGGACGCTCTCGCCCAGCACAAGCCACTCCGGCGGCGGCGCCAGCGCTTTGCCGCCCTCCTGTGACTCTTCTGCTGAAGACAATAAGGTAGAGATTAGGCGAAGTTGATGAAGAAACTGATTTATTAACGTCTTCAGTCCTGCCCCTTGATTATGTAACTTTCCACGTATACATATGTGTACACAAACGAAATATCTACTAAACTTTGTAGAACAATAGGCGAGACGACAAAATTCAAATTCAAATCATTTTATTTCAACGTAAAGAATTTACATTCTGTTTGCTGAATGTCAATGTAAAATGTAAGCCGCCGCCTTCGGGCCGTATTGTAGTGGAGAAAAAGGCAGCGGGAAAAAAAACAACTCCACTGTGACCATCTTTTCTCAAATCATCTTAAAACCAAATACATCAGTTGCCATATGTAAACCTAATATTGTAAACCCAGTATTCAATAATCAAAGATTTAACGATATTAGAGGAAAATACAAAGGGATTTAGTTTAATTTTTTATATTTTCAATAAAATTAAAGATTATAATGCTGCTTTCAGCCATTCCAAGCCCCCACATTCTTTTCTCTTCTTCAGGCTATATGAGTCCGCTGCTGGACATAGCCCTTCCCTAATGAGCGTCATAGCGCAAGGTTGTGCGATCATTGAGGGGTAATGCCCATAATCCCCACGCTGGGCATGCGGGTTGGGGATCGCAGTTCGGTGGAATTGTACTGCAGGGGGCGCTGCTGCCAACCCCCCCGTTTGTCCTCTTCCTCTTCCATAGTCCCCACATTATCGAAGGGGATTTAACCTACAAAGAGCGGCGGTAGCCCAGTGGGTAGAACAATAGATTCGAAAGCGAGAGATCCAGATTCGATTCCCAGTGCCGGTATGTACCAATGACTTTGTTTTCTAAGTTATTTACATTTGTGAAGTCATCGTAGCATTGAATTTTAAGTTAATATTTAATGATCGTAGCAATACCATTCGTTAACTGTGCAAGAAAACATCTTGAGAAAACCTGAGTGTCTGAGGTGTTAATATAACCCACCGCTTGAAATTGCCAATCCGCGGTAGACACGCGTGGAAATTAAGTCCATACTATCTCACTGCACAGCAGGGCGTGCGAAGTTTATAGGTTACATAAAAAAATTAGAAACTTGGTGTAGGTTGAGTGAAATTAGCTTGGCCACTTGCCTACCATTTCGGATCGAACTAAGTAAGTGGCACTAAGATGGAGTTATCAGCAAAATGTTATCAAGCACCAGTTGAACTTTGGCCCCAAATAGATAACACTTTACTGCACTAGTCATAAAAGTTTAAGCATACTTCAAGTCCATAATCTCTCTCTGAGAGAAGGTCTGTGCTAAAGATGGGCGATTATGAATGACATCTCTTTTTCAATCATCTGAATTTACTATGTTTATTTTCGAAATGAAGATTGGTAAATTACTAACATTCATTTTCGAATAAGTTTTACTAATATTACTAACTTACTAACCTCCGCGAATGCAATGCATGAATGCAATAATAAAAGCGAGCCATTTTCGAATATTTCGAATGTTGAGATGTAGTTGAGTGACTGTCGAGATGCCCAGAGTCGGACGCAGTTACAGTAATAAGTGCTCTGAGTGCTTAGTGCGAGTTTTTTAACTACTCGATCGCGTTAACGTAAACTCATATTTCTATGGCATCGAGGAAGCGCCACCTAGCGACAAGTATGGAAATTAAAATTGCTGAGTGCGAGTTGTAATGGTTTACGTTGAGAAGTGAACACGTTTACCAGCCAAAACAGTAAAAACGCGAGTGCGAGTTGTACTGTGACAGCGTTTTGCCAGTTCGAACGGTTAATTTACTCATACTCACTACTCAATGCTCGATTAACGCGGTAGTAAAGTTATTCGATTGGATCTGTCAAACTCGCACTAAGCACTCTGCCTTTCTCATTTCGCTTGCTTTAGTAATAATATTCGAAAACACTATTAGTGACGTAAAGACATGAGTCATTTTGAATAACTTATATCGGCCCAAATTTCGAAAAAGGTTGAGCTGCAGGATTTTCTAAAACATGAGTCGTGACTTTACACGAGACGAGACTTTACACGAGTCGCGAACGTTTTGTTCGTTCAACGATAGTCTTCACAGTATTGTTATCACGCAAATAAAAGTGCATCAAATCAATTACAAATTTCGAATGACAAAGAATATATTCGAAAAATTCGAATAATAACCATTTTCGAAGATTTCGAAAGTTTCCGGGATTCGAACCCGCGACCTTTGGCTATTCGTGCCAGCGCTCTTTCCAACTGAGCTAATGGGCGACTCTCGGCCGTACGATATCACGGGTTTTTTTTTTAAATTAGCCATGGCTCTGTCCCACTGCTGGGCAAAGGCCTCCCCATATCATGGGTTAGTGCATTAAAAATAAAAATAGTTATAATTTCGAAAGTGTTTTTCGAAAACATTTAGGCTGTGCCCTGCGGTGGGACGTTTATAGGCTAAAAACAACAAAAGCTATAAACCAACCGTCGTGAATGCGTTCGGTGGAGGATGCGGGCGAGTGCTGCGGCGAGCCGGCGCGGGGCGCGCGGCCTTGCGGGAACGACGCCCGGTTGGCGGCCCGCGCGCTAGACCCACCGCCCGCGCGACGCCGCACCACCTGAAGGAGACATAACATTTGATTTTTTTTTGTTTTTTGCACATACATTGCTTCTGGCCCCACACTAGGATACCCCGTGCCGTGGGAACCAGAAACAACGACATCACAAACATGTAAACATCCAAGACCTATTATATTATATTATTTAAAATGCACTAACCCGAGCTAAAAAAAAAATTAAAATAAATGAAATAAAGCTAATAATTTCATAATATAAATAATAATTAAATTTATCGATTGAATTAACTTATAATATGGACATTTGAATTAATACTAAGCATGAATTTTATTGATATTTACAAAAAACTTGATTAATAGTTATAGAAATACTTAATTCAATTCTAATTGTTCATGAATTTTTATTATATTTTATTTATAGACTATAGAACTACAGATTGTGAAATAAAAGGCTATATTATTACATTAACCTGAGCTAATGGGCGACTCACCGGCACCAGTGAAATTTCGAACCTCTTTACAATATTCTCTGTATATTGTCCTTAGCACGAATTAGTGCATTAAAAATAATGTAATCATGTGGATACAGCGATATCATTCCGATGTAAAAACCTAACTGGAAAGTAGGTACACGGGGCTGCAAGTGATGCAAATTACTTCAGCCAGATGTCGCTGCCTGTACGTAATACAGAGAATATTGTAAAGAGGTTCCAAATTTTACTGATGCCGGTGAGTCGCCCATTAGCTCAGTTGGAAAGAGCGCTGGCACGGATAGCCAGAGGTCGCGGGTTCGAATCCTGGCATGGGTGGAATTTTTAGCCTCTAAATAGGTTTTTAAGACATAACATTTGTTCAAGCGCCTGCTATTATTCAATGCAACAAGTCTCTTGACACCCACGCCGATTCGCAGATCGAAGTGTCAGGCGATTCTAAGGCTGTATTATGACATGTATTTCTACCTCCAAACACACACTATTTTCTTTTCGTTTTCTAACCAAGTTCAATCAGTCACTCTGTTAAGTGAGTCTGGGCTTTGATTTCTAAAAACTGAAGGCCCATAATGTCCGCGAAGCTGACCGCGCCTGTTGTTGCTTAACTCAAGTGATTGATTCCAATCGCTCGGTTCTACTAAGCTACGAACGCTTCACGATGATTCCCATGGCATGTTTTAGTAGCTTGTGACCCCCTAATATCGAACTGAAAGATGTCTCACTTTAAAATTAACTAAAGATAAGATAAGATAAAGTTTATTCGTCCAAAGCACAAGTATAAATTACTTACATTGTATGCTACATTGATACATTCATACGTGAAGTAATAGTTGCTTGGTATTCATAGTAGGCTACAAACCTGTGTTATGAAATACCAGCTCCTTCTTTTAACAGTATTTTAAAAATATATGTGGGTAGGTGGTCGCACTTACAAACGATAAACTTGAGGCAAGAATCTATTAGCCAACTTGAAGACAATAAAATAACTTAACTACTTAAACTAAGAACCTTAGTAAACATTTTTGAGAGCAAAGGGCTACGATGATTCTCACGAGGCTCCCGTTACCTTGCCAGCGGAGAGGTGCGTCTTGACCAGTTCGTGGTCGGGTCCCGGGCTTGAAGACTCGCGGCTACGCGCCGCCGAGTGCCCCGACTGCTCCGAGCTCACTGACTCCAAGTCCGCGTCGATCGTCACGTCTGCTGGGGAAATATGTATCTAAGTATTTAAGACGACCCCTTTACTTTTATATTTGTGTACCTGTCCTATTCATATATCCTATAAATGCACCACGACACGCACGGGCACTGACTGAAAATCAGCGCTGAGGGCTCACTCCCTCAGCACAACGCTGAGACACACCACAGGCGAAACCAAGGTCTGTGTTTTGTTTCGTTTATTTGTATATTTGGTTTATTTATGTTGTGCTCATGTTGTGTTAATTGTCTGGTTAATTTTTTGTTTCTGTGATGTGTCTTGTTGGTATAATAAATGTCTTTCTTTCTTTCTAAATAAAGACACACGATTTTGTTTGTAAAAACACGATTGCTTAAAACACTCGACAAACCACGGTTAAAATAGTCTGTGGTGGATATTTTAGGAAATGAAACGTAAATGGAAATGAAAATATAAGAGAAAAAGATGTAACCACAGATTAAATAAACTGGACCCGATTACCGTCGAATTGCAATTATTTTTTGGTAAGCAACATACGGGTTTGCAAAAAGATTTGCGTTGTTATTGAACAAGTAAATAGATAAAGACGTATCGAGGGATAAGCGGTATCTGATGGGGCATACAATTTATGCAGCATCGCGATTCGTCAAAAAATACGCCATATTGAATAAACAGGCACTTACGCAATGAAAACCGGCCGCCGCACGCGCATACCGCGTGACGACGCGCTTGCTCAAGACCAGCTAGTCGGAATCTATACGCGACGCTAGGCACACGCTGCCCGCTTCTGCACTACTGTATTCGACGCTTGATATTTCTCTGCTTACAACTCTGTGCTTACTAAGTTCTATATCATCTTCTGTGCTTGTGACTCCCTGCTGTGCTCTGTACTCCTTCTTAATACTTCTGTTCTGTGCTTGTGCATTAAAGACTGAACTTGCTGTGAAGTGTTGGATTTATTACGCCGCTTCCCTACTACAGCTAAGTACCTACACCTAGTAGTCTTTGCTTATCACGTCGGGGTCACCAGTTTAGATGTTCCGGTGTGTGATAAGCAAAGACTACTAGGTGTAGGTACTTAGCTGTAGTAGGGAAGCGGCGTAATAAATCCAACACTTCACAGCAAGTTCAGTCTTTAATGCACAAGCACAGAACAGAAGTATTAAGAAGGAGTACAGAGCACAGCAGGGAGTCACAAGCACAGAAGATGATATAGAACTTAGTAAGCACAGAGTTGTAAGCAGAGAAATATCAAGCGTCGAATACAGTAGTGCAGAAGCGGGCAGCGTGTGCCTAGCGTCGCGTATAGATTCCGACTAGCTGGTCTTGAGCAAGCGCGTCGTCACGCGGTATGCGCGTGCGGCGGCCGGTTTTCACACAATGGGGTGATCGGCAAGAGCGCGGTTCCATGAGACCTGACAACCAGCTGATTCACAATAATAACGGATACGTTCTTATCTTATGTTCTAGTGTGCATGTAATTTTGTGACTGTATGTTATTATGAAATATTACTATGTGAGGAATATGTAAATAATAAATATAAATGTGTACATAGTATTTTAGATGTAGTTATATAAGGTTTAGTTTTAAGTTATATATTTATATATATTGTGAAGTTTATTGTACATACATATTATATAGTATTTAATACAAAATACACATACAATAATGTATTGTTATGTGGATGTAGCCCACATCCAATATGGCGTACAAATGTTAAAAAAAGATATTAAAATAATCGGTGAACTAAATAACAATTTCGACATTTTTAATTGTATTTCCAAGATCAATGCCTCTAGATAGGTTTTTAATGTTAAGATCCTCAGTTTGATTGAATTGATTGAAAATAGCAATAGACTCTTATGAGGAGATTAAACTAAGTACGAAACTACGTACGAATGCCATTTTAAAACGGCAACCCATTAGAAAAATGTTTCACAAGTACTGAACTTGTATTTCTTATAGATTACGCAGACTGCTTTTAGGTACAAGAAACAAATATGCAGAAAAAGATACTTACCAGCTGACGTATCATGCGACACGTCCCCGTTGACCCTCTCCATTTCGACACTCTTCGTTTGACTAGACATAACCACTTGGTTCTCCACCGGGATGGCCCCGAGCGGGTCCACCATTGGCCCCTCCTGGGCGCCACCCGTCTCCTCGCAATCCCTCAAGAACGGGTTAATACGATTCCTCGAGCCGGGCGTCAGGACTGGCGTCTTAGCGCTGCGCTCGAGTGGATCGTTCAGCTCGTTTTTCGACTCGACGATGTCGTTTTTTAGTTCCGAGATATCGTTCCGGAGTTCGGTGATCTCGTTGCGGAGGCCCGCCACGGAGTGCTTGGTGCGGGTGAGGGTGTAGTCCATAGTTTTGTCAAAGTCGGGCGTGTCGTCAACCGACATGCTTCGGATTGAGAGGGTGTCGTCGTTGGTGAGGTTGGTTGACGATACCGCTTGGGAGCCTGTGACCAGAGGATGTTTATTTAGGGGAGGATCGCGGCTGCCAAGATGCTATGCTAACGCTAAGATGCTAACTATGTCCACTGAATTCCAGCCAAATCTTGTAAACGATGTGTCGCTTACCATCATAATCGGCCTACCGTCGCCCACCGTTGGGTTTAGGCCTTATCTAATACATAAAAATGTCGTGCCTCAGGGTTTGTTATTGAATTACTCCGAAACATCTTCACGGATTTTTAGACTATTATATATTTGGTAGGTCTAAGAATTAGTCGTAGACCAATTAATATAACATAACAACGGTCGCGACGTCGGCTAGTAATAAAATAATATTAGCTACAATATTTTTACGACCAAAAACAAAAACTCGCGGATTTGCTTTTTTCCAGAAACCGCTAAAAAAAATATTGTACTTACCGTATCCACTTGAGGAGATCGAGGGTGAATTCTTGTTGGGCAAGCGTTCGCACGCCAGCTCGTGGAGCGAGTCCAGCGTCTTTGACGTGGGCATACCTCGCGCAGGCGCCCGTGTTCGAGTTCTCTGTAGGACAATCATGAGAGTTGTTAAATGTAACATGCACCAGTGGCGACGGGAGGATTGGCCGTGAACGAGAAGAAGCAGTTTCTCACATATATAGGTACTGTTACAAGTGGATTAGGATTTTAAGTTTAGAGTATTAATGTATACAAAAAAAAAATTGTAAAACGCCAAAAGTGTAATGAATGTACGAATGAATCAATACATAATTTACTGTGAGACCAAGCAATGAAGCATCCTGTACGCCCAACAATAGACTTTCAAGCTGGATGTGTCATGAGTGCTTACTATTTTGTGTCATTCAAAATAAACACAGAATAAACATAGCCCCTATTCCACCGGAAAGAAGCACAATATTGCCTTAACGATTATTATATGCGAGCGCGGCGTGGTTAACCCTCGGGTTCTAAGTGATAGTCGTCATCTGCCCCCGGCCGGGCACCTTGTGAAGCAGCGTCATGGGCAGGCCAAACACCAATCCCACCGAAAATAAGCACAATATTGCATAAAGACTCACATGCGATCGCGGCGTGGTTAAGGCGTCGGCGGGGGCACTCTCGGGCTCCGAGTGGGAGTCGTCATCTGCCCTCCGGCCGGGCTCCTCGTGAAGCGTCGTCATACGGAGCCCTAGCTTGCCACTGGCCGGAGATGCTGCAACGGGGAAGAAGAAATGAGTAACGACCATCGGTTCTTCGGCAGACATGCCCGCTACTTGAGCTACGGTTACGAGTAGTGTAGCAGGAGTAACATTTTCATAGTTAAAAGTTAAAAGAGTATAGTCCATATTCTTTTTTAATGCACTAACCCGTGCTAAGGACAATTTTCAAAAACCTATTTAGAGGCTATTTAGAGTCTGTAAGTAATACAGAGAATAGGTATTGTAAAGAGGTTCGAAATTTCACTGATGCCGGTGAGTCTCCCATTAGCTCAGTTGGAAAGAGCGCTGGCAAGGATAGCCTGAGGTCGCGGGTTCGAATCCCGGCATGGGTGGAATTTTTAGCCTCTAAATAGGTTTTTAAAGATTATAGTCCAGTTCAGACGATATTGAAATCCCCTGCCACACTATAGTTTCAAGAATAATAAAGATCAAACTGGTTTTTGGCGGCAGATAGTCGTAGTTGGATAAAGGTATGATATATTGGCAGGTCTATTCGGCTCGTTGCTAATAAAAAAACGAACTACTGATTAGATACTCCAACCAAGAATATAATTTTAACTTACAGAAGAAGAAGATCAAACGAATAATTAAAATAATATCTAAAATTAGGGTGGTGCATAATAAAATAGATAAAACTGTGCTTACAAAACCATATAACATTTTCTTAACACAAAAATACTGTAAAAACGAACCGTAGTATTTCTGAATTGAAAACTTCACTAAGTTAATCGTTTAGTTTGGTCGTTTGGCATATTTAAGAATTAATTGAATTTAATTGAATCATCAGTGGGGCACAGCCATGACAAATTAAACGCTACTCAAACTTTGTTGATCTCATAACATGCTAAAACGATTAACCATAGCAAGTTAAATTCTGCAGATAAATAAATAGAGAGCACAAAAGGCCAGGAAATACTTTACATGACCAAAGATTATTTTCTTTAACACATGTTTGTTTCCCTGACCTTTTGTCATCTAAAAACAACTGTGTAATCAATGGATCAAACAAAAATCATATAAAAAAAAGGTGGCACAATTTAAACTCTCATACAAACAAAAGACGTCTTCACAAAACGAAATAAAACTTAAAACAAAGCCAAATGACTACAAAACGCGTGCTAACGTTGTTCACGTACACTTATTCGGTGTCTGAAGTCGCAGTGAGTTCAGGTTCAAATTCAAGTTTAGGAATGTTGGCCGCGCTGCAAAAGAATGTTACAATATTCAATAGATGTTACAACTCGTACAACAGCTACGATTACACTAGCGTTCTATCCCACGCGAGTGACGTTATTCTTTTCTCCCCGCTCCACGTAATACGTGAGAAAAGGAGAAAATAACAATTTCATTTCTGTGCAACAGCGTGGCTAGTGTAAACGCGGCTACGTAAGGCGATCTATAATCCTGGATGGAATAAAAATCCGCGTTTTGCTTTATCTAAGCTAAGCACGCTATCGCGCGCGACCGGTAGTTTCTTCATCACTGTATGATTTTACTGGCCGTTCCTTATAAACGATCCATGATAGATAAACTTACTTTGAAGGATTATTATGTATTGTGATAGTAGGTTTATCTAGCAAAGGATCGAATACGTAAAGGGTGTGGCGTAAACAGTGGATGGACTAAAAATCTTAGTATCTCATACTTAGAATACTCCCTTGAATCTTGATTCGGTCAATTCGCAATAATTTAACATTTTGTAGACTTTTAGTCCGGATTTACTTACGGGTGTTGTTATATCGGAAAAGTCCGAGACAAACAACCGACGACGCGAGCTCCGTCTCTGCTCACCATGATTAAGCTCTGCGAATCGGAGCGAAACCTGGTCGGACTTTTCCGATATAACAACACCCGTAAGTAAATCCGGACTAAAAGTCTACAATGTGTTGTGCTTACGAAAGTTTTAGTTTAAAAATTTAACATTTTCTAATTTTAATTATTGGAAGTGGTTAAATTATAGATACCGAGGAAACTGTTTTCAGGCTATCCAACGCCACAACCGGTATAATGATACAGAAAGGAATGGTCGCACTCCCGCAAGATAGCAATTCTATTACTGTACATTTCCAGGATTTTAGAAAACACACAAAAAAAAAAATATTGATATCATTTCACAACATTTTAATATTGATTTATCATTCATTATTCATGGTAGAATCTATAATAAACTGTCAATAATTATAGATATTCAAGATACACATAAGTATTTCCATGCTTTTACTTGGTTATCTTACAATTTCCTCTTTCGATACTTACACGTGGCAAATAACTACGATTTACATGCATAAGGTACCTGACACACACAAACATTCCTAAACACATTGACATATTTGTATCCTACTGAGTCTACTTTTACATTCTAAAATACACGACTGTTTTTAAAGTTTTTCATTGAATACGACACATTAGCAATTTCTATTTACTTCGATATTTCTATCTAAGACTGCTACTAGTTAATTCCTTATCCTACAGAAGGGATATATAGTTCACTTACATATATATTTTACTTTATTATTTTGCTAGTTTTGAAGCAAGTCGCCTTAAGTGCGTATATCTATATAAATTAATACAAAATTTCAAGACATGTTTGGCTTATAAAGTTGTTTTTCGTGACTATGAATCATAAGCTTCTATATTCACAACCTATATATGTCGGTTTCCTATGACAAGTCTTGATACTTTGCTGGGACAAACCCAGATACAATACCATTACGAAGAAGGAGGATATAGGTTCAAATAATCACAGACATGCTCGGTTCATGCAAATGAAATAAACACGCAAACAAAACAAGTATTCAAAACAACGACGGAAGCTCGCCTGATGCTCGAAGCTTTGCATTTTTGTATCATAATGCCAATGCGTTTAGGTCTAATTTTGAATAACTCTTTTCACAGCACATTTAATAGGAAAATTTTAAATGTTTTCAAAATAAATTTCTCAAACGTCCAATAAGAAGGGTCAGTTCTAAAACTGATAAATTTTGCAACACTTTGACAGCCAATACATATAGACAATTTTCAGGAGGAACGTTCCATAACATCAATAAAAATCTAGGTTTGGTTTTCATTCGCCTAATAACAATTTCGTCATACAGCCATTCCGAATCAAGACCATATTATTTGTCAGTTATTTTTACCTGATAGAAATGAGCCTGTAGGTTAGCGAGGGGTCAAGATAATAAGAAAACATGTTAGTTCAAGCTGGGGTTCAATCTATAGTAGTGTTCGTAGAGAAAGAGAGAGAAAGGTAGCAGAGACAGTCAGAGAAAGATAGAAGGTATTGAACATGTCACTGTAGTAGCTAGAGCATTGCCACGAAGCAAGTTGGTAAAAAATCAAGTTGTGAAAAAGGTGGAATGTAATTCAGAATAAGAGTAACATGAAAGCACTCGTTGTATGGTTTGAAATGAGATGCCTATTGTAAAATCGTGTTAGATACAAATACCTACGGTAAAATTCTTACATTCAATGTTTAACTACAAAAATACCTACAAGTCAATGCCGTGCATGTAATGTTATGTTTCACACGCTAGCAAATTCAAATCCTAGTTTAAGTTAGTGCACTAATGTTCTTTACAAAACCAGTTCTTTGATTATTTATTTATACATTCTATTCTACAGTTTATACTTTTGTCAACTATTTATTTGAATGCAATTTTATACAATGCATAGTGGTATGATACGTTGTTGAAGACTCTATTTCAAGCATGACATTTGTGGTGTGAGTGATAGAAGGAAAATGAATGTTCAGAATTAGCAGAAGTTATATAAACATTTTCTATGTATAGCAATTTTATAACTAATTAATTAGTTACGCCCAACTGTAAAAAGAAACCACTTCATACTTTGTTAAAATTTACTTAAAAAGCCTACACACTTCAACAAATATTATTAGTAATAATAAGAACACTCCCCGCGTAACACAAGTATTGTCACAGCAAACAACGGTTTTTATTAATGGTGAAACACTTTATGTGTGTTAATCGTCAAAATCGACTATGTTTTCAGTTCACCAAAAAAAACTGCACGTAAAGATCCGTTTAGACACTTCAATGTATTGAAACCGATACTCTTAAACACACATCGACAAGGTACGTGAAAAGAACAGTTGTCCACCGTGCCAAACCCACATACGTGTACGCCCAAAAGCTCCCCACTCGAAACCACAAAAAAAGGACGCAACTCACCCAGTCCGAAGGGTTTAGTGGGCGTGGTCAGATCCGCGTCACTGGGGGCGGCGTAGGAGTGGCGGTGGGGGGGGCGGCGCGCGCTCTCCTCAGCCAAGTCCGCAACGGAGCCCGAGCGACCGGAGGCGAGGCCCACCAGAGACTCGAATGACGAATCTAGCCGCATTATCTGTAGTCAGAAAGCCGGTTTCAGGTGCCGAAGTACTCGTTAGAGCCATGCAGTGCTTTATGGTACATTGAAGAGAACGATGCAAAGTGGTGACTGACACCGCCATTGTGGGGAGGGACCTTGAGTTGGAAACGGGTGAATGGCCGGCATTGCACATCAAACGAAACTCTTTTGGCGTGTCGATGGCAAGACATTATGGTGAAAGAATTTGCGAATCAGCGTAAGGGACTCGATGATTGTTGTCCAGGGTGCGCCAGACATAGAAATGAAACCTATCCAAATGAAACAGTTTAAGTTGCTGCTTATGCCATGCATCCATTTAATTATGCCGTAAATTTTAAATAATTGTGATTCAAATTTCCAGTAAAACACCTTGATTTGTGATATAGTACACTTCGGAGTTTGCAGTGGAACACTAAAAGTAGAACAGAAAAATAATAAACAGGTAATAAAATACACTAGATACAACGATTCGAGACGTCACATTCACCAGCCAGACTTTTGTGTTTCAGAAAACTTAGTATAGAAAAGAAAGAATAAAAAACTAGCGAAATAAAAACACCGACCAACTAAGTGCAAGTGAACGAGAAGTATTAATTATTATCCAACCCAATTGAAACGTTTCCCAAATATTTTCGACCTTTCGACGTCGACGTTTTTGTAAACCTAATTTAGTGACAATATATTTAATTTGGCGAAAATATCTTTTGTCTATTATAATTTAGATAATTAATTTATAAGTTAAATATATAGAGAGAATGGTGTTGACCACGTAACTCTAAAATTGTGGTGGCCAACATACATATTGCAAAAAATAAGTTTAAGTCTACGCTCTTACGAAATTGATCGTGGACTGAAAGAAACTAAATGTCGCATTGCCGCCGAAAGTTATTTTGCGCTCGGTAGAAAGCAACACGACGCCATCTTGCTTCATAGAGCTACTAAGATGGAAATGATACGGCTCTAAATGGTTTCATCGATACCTACATAAAGAAAGACATAGAGAGCTCTTTATTTAATTATAGATGCCATCTTCGCAAGCTGGTAACGTATTTTATATTTAAAAAAATCGTCATCATTAACCCATTATGTGCCCACTGAGGGGCAAGGGTCTCTTTTCTAAGGAAGGTATAGGTCATACTCCACCACAACTACCATCTAAAAAAAATATCACTTAAAAAGTTGTTTTGGCGGGTTGGTAAAAGCTCTTATTTAGAGAACAGTATAGAAATTATATAACTATCAGAAGATGTTGATGACGTCACCAAGTGCTAACTTAACCTTCCAATAAGAATAAAACAAAAAAGTACACCGAGTGTATACATATATTTACAAAGTTCACAGTGAAGGCGTAAACTCACGGTAGCTCCATTCTTGTTAGCATTCTCGAGCGCCTGCGACAGCTGCGTCCGCGTGCGTTGCGACAATACACACGTTAGCAAGCGTACGTGGTTGCGACACGCCTACCTATGGACTTTCGACTCTATTCCAGACACAGTGGTGTTATTTTAATAAATAAGACTCCGATGGTTTGGACGCAATGTACTAGCAACGATACGAAACCTTCGTGTGGTGAAAACGTCATCGCATTTGAGTTGTAAAACTAGCCGCTACAATTAAGACAAGTGACTGGTTTGAAGTCCTCCTCCCTCCATTTTAGTGCCATTTAAGTCGTAGGCAAGCCTGGGTAGTATAACACGGGTAATCCTTACGTCGACATAGTTTAGTGAAATAGTTTAGTTTAATACTTAGAGGTCAGAGGCGTTCAGTCTATCTAATCAGCCCATAATCAAAGGCCACTGTTGGGCATGAGGGTTTGCTCTTTCTTGCCATCCCATTTCGGGCCTTTGCTAGTCTCGGTTAATGTTTCCCCGTCGCCTTCACAATGTCGTCGGCCCACCGGGCTGGTGGTCTGCCCACCGATCGTCTATCATCAAAGGTTCTCTACTAATGCATACTGCCCATTCTCACCTATTGTCCTAAAACACGGACGCTCAAAAATGACAGTATGGAGAGATTTCAAGTCTCACATCGTTACGAAGTTTTTTTTGTGATTACAAAAAATTCACGTTAGACTACTCGATAACATACGCATAACAAAAGAATGCTAACTAAACGTTTACTTTACGACATTACTCAGATTAAAAGTCCATAGACAGGTTTGTCGAGCATGTTACACATTGAGGTGGCAACATTGACAAAAAATAAAATATTAATAGTGTGTATTTTTGTTTACTAGTTTGTGTGCATTTGAGTTAGTTGATTTTCAATATATTCTTATTAGTACTCAAGCTAAGCCTGTTATACATCGACTCACTTTGAAGCTACGTTTTAGTGGCCTACACAGTGCTGCTAGCTAGTAACTTTTTCAACGAGTGGTTGATGTTTTACTCAAAGCTGGCACCATTTATTTCACGTCTAGACGAGTTCCCCCGTATCAGCTTTGAGTAACCGACCACTAGCAATTATGTTTAAGTATCACATGTTGTGTTGGTCTAGGCCTTGACCATCTAAGACTGATCAGGCCCCGTACTCTTGACGTTGATTTGGGCAACTACTGTTACAATGAAGTGCGTTTAATAAAAACCAAAGTTTTCGTTGCAGTTTAAGATCTAAATAAGTTTAATGCTAGTTCTTATTACGTTTACTAAGTTGTAGACAAATTTCACTTAATTGTGGCGCAATTTGAAACAGCAAGGTCAGGAGTAAGGGGTATGACCAACTAGTTTTTGAACGCCCAAAACATTTTCTTACTAACAGTTTAACAGTGATTCAGCAATGACTCTCTTTAAAAAGTCAGATCTGAAAGATTTCACTTCCTTTTGCTTAAAAATAATAAGGGAAATACATTAGGTGGAGTTTGAAATGAACTCTATTATTTAAACTGCACTAAGTAACAATTCAGGTGCTTAGCACGCTATGCAGCATGCAGCTGCAAGAGTTAATTTACTATTTGGACATTTAGCTAGACCCACTGAGACTTGGTTTGCTTAAAACAGCATTTTGTACTAAACAAGTGCACTATTACTGACATAATCGCCGTCAATATTTTGGACGTACTCAAAAAGTAGCTACAGTCAGCAGACGTGTGACTTGAAACCGCGAGCAATCAGCATAAGATGGAAACTTGTGAAAGTAAATTGAAAAGGTACGCACGACCACAACTAATAACAAAACTTTCAAACAATACAATTACTTGTCCCGTTCCAGACTGGGATACCCATGACAATAACATCATAAGCATGATAATAACATAACCTCACGTCTGTATCCCAGAGGGGTAGGCAGAGACAAGGGACTGCCACTCGCCACGATGCTGACAGATCACCTTCTCTTCATCAACGTTCATAAGCATGATAATACATCAAGACTAAGGCGGTCTGCACAAAACAAAGTTCGGCTTCATCGACCTCAAGAAGATTCCATTCCACAATGATCGCGCCCGGTTCGTACAGTCTGTTAGCTTTCAGAATATACCTCGGGCTCTAGAGTAGGCTTCGGTTTTCGCCGAAAGCACACGAGTGTAACACTACTTCCTGCTCTGTATAAAACTTTTCTTCACCATTTTGAATAGTTGGGTAAAGTTATAGTTAGTTCCGATATTTCTATTACACGAATATATCCGATTCTATCCGATAGTAGCAGAGGTATATTCTAAAAGCTAACACAGATTGTACACGTTTTTGTATCTTGTGTGCAATATTCAAAAGGTGTTGTTAGATTGCCTTATTTAGTTCGGTGACTTGGTGGGGTAAGGGCGGGCGTTACCTGCGAGAAGTTGGGCACGGAGGCAGTCTTGCGCATAGTGATGGGCTGCCCGCGCGCTTGCTCCAGCTCCTTGACGGCCACGCTCTGCCGCAGCCGGTCCAGGGTCAGGATGCTCTCCACTGCGCTCACGCCGCGGGTGTACTTCTCTGTGGGGAACGAACGGAAGGGTTTAGAGACTGTTTTCAACAACCAACTCTAGTTATATTATTTTTAATGCACCAACCCGTGCTAAGGACAATTTTAACTGTACGTAATACAGAGAGTATTGTAAAGAGGTTCGAAATTTCACTGATACCGGTTAGTCGCCCTTTAGTTCAGTTGGCAGAGCGCTGGCACGGTTAGCCAGAGGTCGCGGGTTCGAGTCCTGACATGGGTGGAGTTTTTAGCCTCTAAATAGGTTTTTAAACCCAACTCTAATGCCCTACTAGCTAGGAAACACATAATTGTAACGAGTAAAATGTAAAACTGCGCTCTTTCTGATTTTTTACAATACTTTTTTTAAAGTACATAACAGAAGTAGTAATTTATGCAACATTGCCTAGTATTACAGACAGATAAGTAGGCTGAAGCAAATAAGGCTGTAATACAAAAATACGCTGCCTAAAAACACTCCTCATAAATACTACCTCTACCGAGTGGTAACTGGAGAAATGAAAATATTTTCTTTAAATTAAATTTTAAAGGAACTAAGGAATAACTCTTAGCCGTAGATCTCCAATCTAGTACACTTTGAGAAGGGTTTAAGAAGCGTGTTTTAGTCTGTGGTAATGGGAAAGGCTTCCACACAAAAGATTTAAACAACTGTTTTGAGGGGTTTTTTTAGAGGAATCGCGTTATTCATAATTTTTTTGTTTTATCTAAGCTACCTTATTTCTCAATTAGGTTATACATTTATTATTAATATCTGGGGCATCAATCACATCCAAGGTTTTAAGATCTTCTTAATCGAAATTGCTGCACCCTGCTCCTAAGTAGACTATTGCAAAGTTACACTTATATAATAAGTTAGATTAGACCAAAGGCTATATAATATAGCCTGAAGAAGAAGACCAAAGGCTCGTGTACACGAACTAGACGCTAAATGTCAAAAGATATAAATGCGCCCGAAACCTCTATACGTGTACACTTACAACAATAGGCTTTTTGACAGGTTTCTGAAAACCAACCCAGTTTTTTAGTACACACACACACAAGTTTGACTGCTCACCAATATAGGTCTCTCCGTCGGCAGCGCTGGAGTCCTCGCCGGTGGCAGCGATCTGCGCGAGACTCTCCCGCTCCTCCAACTCCTCAGAAGCCTTGGGGATATTTGACACCACTTCGTAGGTGACGCCCGTCTGCGCGAGCTGGTCCGTCCTTTGTGTCAAAGGAGACAAATATTGTAACGCTAGTTTGCAATACTCTATACTCGGAAAGTAGGTGCAAAGTTACCTGAGGAGTGGATTGAAAGTTACTTTTTAGCGCTAGGGAGAATCGTTTTCGAACTGACAACTGTCAAATTATTAAAAAAAAAACAATTCTACTCTCACATTTCTGATGATCATGTTCCAACTTTCTCTAAGGGCACTCAATTACAGCTCAATATAAAATTAACTAAAACATCGTTTTTGTGAAGCCAAATAACTAGCGAAAAGAAAACATAAAGCGGAAAGGGTAGATTGAACTCTCCCGATTCATTCAAAATTGCGAATAAATATAGAGAGAATAGTAAGACGAACTTTACACGTTAAGTCTGGCGTCAGTCTATTCCATCAGTCTGATTGTCTATTCAGTGGACTGATGGACCAGACTGACGGATATTGGAATATTTTGATGCTTCATCAGTCTGGCATCAATCCGAGCTTCATCAAGGTCACCACGGACTGAACTGACGCCAGACTGAACGTGTAAACTCCGTCTAAGCACAGAGACATTTCCTCCTTATGTAACTGTGACAATAAAGACTATATTACCTGACGATCTTCTTTCGGATGCGGTCGGTGAAGCTCTGCCGCTTGTAGATGTTGATCCCGAGCCGCTTCCGCAGTATGAGGTCCATAGGCGCTGGGTGCGACAGGCGCACCGTCGTCTTCAGTATGAGGTACACGCGTTCGTTTGCTGAGGAAAGAGAGGCTGGATTGACAAGGTGTTATAAACTCTACCTACCCCTCCGGGACACAGGTGTGAGTTTATTTATCATCATCATCATCATCAACCCATCATGGCCCAACCGAGGGGGGTCTCCTCCCTAAGCAAGGTATAGGCCATACTCCTCCACAAGTCCGGATTGGTGGAGGAGATTGGTGGCTGGTCTTACTGTCGAGCCGCCCTAAGGGCCGGGACACATAAACTTGATACGACGTCGTGTCGTACCACGATGCGGCGTCGTTTCACGATGCGACGTTGCGTCGTGGGAATCTTAGACGAGCATCGTAAAAAACTACGCCGCGACATCGTAACGTGCCACGATACACGGCACGACGTCGCGTCGTAGAAACTCAGGATGCGTTCCTGTGTTCAGGTCAGTTATTATTAAAAATTCAAAGATGACGGACGCTATTGAGGTCGATCATTTAATAACGTTAGTCGAGCAGCGTCCCGTACTATGGGACAAAATATGTGAAGAATATAAGAATTTTGAATAACAACTGACCTGAACACAGGAACGCATCGTGAGTTTCTATGACGCGACGTCGTGCCGCGTATCGTGGCACGTTAAGATGTCGCGGCGTAGTTTTTTGCGATGCTCGTCGTAGATTCCCACTACGCGACGTCGCATCGTGAAACGACGCCGCATCGTGGTACGACACGACGTCGTATCGTGTTTATGTGTCCCGGCCCTAAGGCCTCTGACTGGGCTTAACGACTGCCATCTGTCGACAACAGTCGGCACCAACTGCTTAACGTGCCTTGCGAAGCACGGAACCACTTGGACAAATGCCACTAGCGTTAGTTTATGCTATGTTATAAACTGGTACAGAATTACACTATTTTTATTTTTAATGCACTAACCCGTGCTAAGGAACAAATTTAAAAACCTATTTAGAGGCTAAAAATTTCACCCATGCCGAGATTCGAACCCGCAACCTCTGGCTATCCGTACCAGCGCTCTACCAATTGAGCCAATGGGCGACTCACGGCATCAGTGAAATTTCGAACCTCTTTACAATATTCTCTGTATTACGTACAGGCAGCGACATCTGACTTAAGCAAATTGCATTACTTACAGCCCCGACCACCTACTTTGCAGTTAGGTTTAACATCGGAACGATATCACTGTACCCACATGATTACACTATTTTTATTTTTAATGCACTAACCCGTGCTAAGGAACAAATTTAAAAACCTATTTAGAGGCTAAAAATTTCACCCATGCCGAGATTCGAACCCGCAACCTCTGGCTATCCGTACCAGCGCTCTACCAATTGAGCCAATGGGCGACTCACGGCATCAGTGAAATTTCGAACCTCTTTACAATATTCTCTGTATTACGTACAGGCAGCGACATCTGACTTAAGCAAATTGCATTACTTACAGCCCCGACCACCTACTTTGCAGTTAGGTTTAACATCGGAACGATATCACTGTACCCACGTGGTCGGGGCTGTAAGTAATGCAATTTGCTTAAGTCAGATGTCGCTGCCTGTACGTAATACAGAGAATATTGTAAAGAGGTTCGAAATTTCACTGATGCCGTGAGTCGCCCATTGGCTCAATTGGTAGAGCGCTGGTACGGATAGCCAGAGGTTGCGGGTTCGAATCTCGGCATGGGTGAAATTTTTAGCCTCTAAATAGGTTTTTAAATTTGTTCCTTAGCACGGGTTAGTGCATTAAAAATAAAAATAGTGTAATCATGTGGGTACAGTGATATCGTTCCGATGTTAAACCTAACTGCAAAGTAGGTGGTCGGGGCTGTAAGTAATGCAATTTGCTTAAGTCAGATGTCGCTGCCTGTACGTAATACAGAGAATATTGTAAAGAGGTTCGAAACACTGATGCCGTGAGTCGCCCATTGGCTCAATTGGTAGAGCGCTGGTACGGATAGCCAGAGGTTGCGGGTTCGAATCTCGGCATGGGTGAAATTTTTAGCCTCTAAATAGGTTTTTAAATTGGTACAGAATTATCAAAAAATTTTTTTGTATTGTGTATATATAGCCCGTATTACGGAATAATCATCAAACGTAGATTCAATTCGGATGCCCAAACATAGCTTAAGCGCTAATCAAAGCTAAAGCTTGTTCGCGTTGGTGTAAAGAGTTCTAGACGGTCTCTCAGCCAATCACTGCTTGAATAGGATTTCTAAAGTGTAATCGGATCGTTTTTACCAACATTCATCAGTCGTTTCGTGCGCGTACGCCGGTCGCGTGTACTTTTAATCTTGCTCTTCGCTTATGCGTCTCCTATTTGGTCAAAGTACCTATATAAGATGCACAATAAAGCGTTCTCCAACTAGCGCCCTCTAGATTTAGACATAATGTTCTGGCAAACCCACCTGGGCTAAGACCCAGGAAGTCCCTTCAAAATCGGCCAGACCAACTATAATATAGTACAACAAAACTTTCTATATCCTTCTCCCTCACCTTCCGTGACGCGGTTGAGGTACTGCGAATCGTGTATAGAGGAGTCCCAGCAGGCGACGGCCGACACGTCCTTGTCGTGGTGCTGAAGTATCTGCAGCTCGTAGAACTTGTTGCCGTGCTCTTTGGGCAGGATCGAGTGGAGTCCGGCTACTGTTACTTCTTCGCCGGACGGGTGCGTGGTCAGGTCGTCCGCTGTTGGAAACGATTGTGAGACAATTTATAGTATAAGATTATAGTTTTCTCTCTTTCAAGACGACCAGAGTCGCGCGTACAAATGACAAACGTCGCGACTTTCTAGTACATTAATTGTCAAATTCTGACACTGACTGCCTCGTTAGTCTACGGATATCGATTGTTTCTTTAACTTCAAATATGTAAAACCTACAGTGGCAATGTGGCGAGCTTCAGCACTTTCTAGCAGTCAACCACAGAAGTCAAGGTTGACTACCAAAAGAAAGATTGTGGGTTCAGTTCCCTTTAGGAGCCTACGTACTTGGTACAAATGGACGACGGCTTCTAATTTCATCCAGCTAATGATTATTTTAACGGCACAAAGCGTGTAATTCGCGCTGACATGCTACTTATCTTGAACACAATACAAGTTCCTTTTTCTTCCCACGTATGTAATATAATGTGACTTTTTTAAAATAAATGAATACAACACATGACACATCTCCCTTGTTACCGTTGAGATCAAGAAACCAGTATGTTTCGCTGCATCCCGGCGAGAGAGTTCCACGATTGTGTCACATTTGAGTCATGGTTGTGGCATTTTTGTGTATGAATTTCGATGTGCATCGTCTCACCATTGAGATCAAGAAAGAGCACGGGTATGTGTTGCTCCATCCCGGCGGGAGGATTCCACGCGGCCGGCGCGCCGGGGATCGGGCTGCCTGGGCTTGGAACCAGCACCTGTGGAGCCACACAATTAAACTATTGTAGCTAGAGCTTGAATGTTTGACACAATAATACTGTCGCGGTCCTATCCCGAACCATTTAGAATAGAGCCTTCTAGAAGCCTTTCGAATAGTCGCCGCATGCTACGCCCTCAGCGACACTATTGGACTTCGATTGGACCTGCGATTGGAACCTACGTGTGGACTTCGTGTCGTGTAGACCTGCAGACCAGACCCTGCGTGAATAAATCCTAAGAAGTTGTCATTAGCGTTTTACCTCCATATCTAGAACCCTAGCCCGTAACAATACCTTATTGATTTGCGACCGGTTAAACTTACGTGACTTTCATTCTACTCACCATGATTCGATATCAACCCTTTTGTGTCCCCACTGCTTGGGCACGGGTCTCTTCCTACATCGTAGGAAGGTTAGGCCATACTCCACTACCGGGGCCAAGTCCGGGTTGGTGGAGGATTTTAAGACAGACACCATGATTAAGCTCTGCGAATCGGAGCTAAACCTGGTCGGTCTCTTGCGACAAAATGTCAAGTAAATTTATCCGCTTGCAAATGAATAATGTGTAGTCTGTGATATTATATTATATGTAAATTTTAGTTCGAAAACCAGTAATGCCTGATCTTGACTCTACTTATCAAGCAATGGTATAATAGTTGAAGTCTTTGAAAGAAAGTACAAAGCCAATTAAAAATTTAAACTAGCTCTGCCCGTTAAAGAGAACTTTCTGATGCGGTGAATAACGCCACCAGTAAAAAATATATATGTATCTGCTTTTGCAATCATGAAACCTAAACAAAGGTCGACGAAAAAGAACTTCATTCATTTCGCTATAAACTGCCGCTTGTAACATAATGCTCCTGGCTCCATAAGTGACTGAAAAACATTGGTGAAACAGTAATTACGATCCGAAATAACTCATAAAACGGTTTGAGTGACAAAATCTACGTATACAAGAAAAACTTATTGGTATGAATGGTATCAACCCCACTGCTGAGGCAAAGAAAACTTATCTAAAACTTAAGAAAAATATACTTCATTGATCTTATTCAAAAAACATAAAAATGCGACTGACAGTGCGGTTGCTACGTTCAATAGCCCAGCAGCGAGGCTCAGTGCGGAAATATCAAGTCTAACTAGGTATCAAATCAGTAAAACGATACTCACGGCATTCCTCTCCTCTGTTAAAGACACCCACTGCTCCACTAGCGACTGCTCTCGCTCCATATCGCGTTCACTTTTCAGCGACGGCGACATATTGACCAATTTCTGTCAAATTCAAAAACAGTGTGAACACGTGCTCTCTAGCGGGCTATTCTCACTCTTGTGTGGAGGCAATAAAGTCGAGTTTACCTGTAGCTGCGCGTGCAAATGCTGCCGTCGGCGCGCGAGCGCATCGCTCCACCTTTCTCGTAGAACGGCCAAGTCCTCTTCCTGGTACGAGTCTAGGGGTTTTTGTAGTCGCGACCTGAAATAGGCGATTTCAATAAGTGCGTTTGTGTTTTATGCATCATTTTTACATGCATAGAGGTGACGTGTCCCGTGTCTATCACCATGTGACATTCATAGGACAATAGACAAACAAAACTACTATTCACATCACTGTGGTTAACTTCACCCGCGCATTGTCTACTAGTAATTACGATGTTTTTTTTACCTGGGCGTGACATCACATTCGACGCCATGACACTGCGAGCTGTTTTCCCACAGATTCAAAATCATTTTAGAAAAATGGCTTTAACCTCCTTTAACCTTTAGTTTATTACTGAAATATAGGTTTTTTGTACATAACAAATGTGTCAAAAATCTCCCTAGGCCTATTGACGGACATATTATTAATAGCAATTTTTTCCAGGCAGGCCATACACGGATACAAGAACACACCGGGTAGTAGGTGCAATTAAGAAATCATATTATGATACATTATGAGTATAGACATATAAATAGATAGACGATATAAAATATATTTACATTTTCTCACACACCCACACAACACGCAGGTACACAAAACAAAAAGAAAAAGTACAAACGTAACAAAACAAACTCAGAAAACAAGACCATACAATTTTGCCATACAAAGTACGTCATCGTCGTCGTCGTCAGGCTATACTAGTCCACTGCTGGAGATAGCCCTCCCCTAAAGAGCGCCACGTTGTGCTATCATACAAAATACGGCACGTGCAAAATTATACCATAAAGTAATTATAGTCTGTTAGCTTTTAGAATATACCTCGGTTACTATCGGATAGAATCGGATATATTGCAATAAGGTAAGGTTTATTTTGCATTGTTATTTATAACTTTACATAACTTATCGTTTTATACAGAGCAGGAAGTAGTACGACACTCGCGTGCTTTCAGCGAACACCGAACGAAGCCTACTCTAGGGCCCGAGGTGTATTCTAAAAGCTAACAGACTATAATAACTTTATGGTATTATTTGGCACGTGCGGTACTTTATTTATTCAAACTGTTATTGAGGCATGCATTTGGAACCTCTGAAATTAATGTTTTCTATGATTTTTTTTTTTACATCTACTTCCTTCTCTAATGTATTAGTCCAGTTCGTCCGAAGGTTGTCTGGAAGAGATCACTTTTAGTGATAAGGCCGCCGTCTGTACTCTCAGGTTAAGGAATAACTATTATACTGTTTTTATTTTTAATGCACAAACCCGTGCTAAGGACAAATTTAAAAACCTATTTAGAGGCTAAAAATTTCACCCATGCCGGGATTCGAACCCGCAACCTCTGGCTATCCGTGCCAGCGCTCTACCAATTGAGCCAATGGGCGACTCACGGTATCAGTGAAATTTCGAACCTCTTTACACTATTCTCTGTATTACGTACTGGCAGCGACATCTGGCTTAAGCAAATTGCATCACTTACAGCCCCGACTACCTACTTTGCAGTTAGGTTTTACATCGGAATGATATCACTGTACCCACATGATTAAACTATTTTAAATTTGTCCTTAGCACGGGTTAGTGCATTAAAAATAAAAATAGTATAATCATGTGGGTTCGAAATTTCACTGATGCCGGTGAGTCACCCATTAGCTTAATTGGAAGAGCGCTGGCACGGATAGCCAGAGGTTGCGGGTTCGAACCCCCGCATGGGTGAAATTTTTAGCCTCTAAATAGGTTTTTCAAGAAATAACTGTGTGCTTTCCATTTTTATGTACAATAAAGTGTTCTCTATCTACTCGTATTATCTATCTGCTTGTACGTGCAGCGCGTGACTCGTGACGGCGTCACTCACCTGACGGTGACGGAGCCCACCTCGACGCCGACCACGTGCTGGCAGATGATGGGCAGCGTGCCCGAGTTGTGCGCCGGCTTCACGCGCACCGCCAGCCGCCGCTGCTGGCCCTGCCGCAGCTGGTACACGCCCCCCGTCAGCATGTCCGCGCGCTGCGCCACCTGCCGACCGCTCCACCAAGTCAATACCACTGCGCCACTTCAAGCGCTACAAGCCGCTAACTAGCGCCAGAACACGTCTTTTACAACGCGTCTTTGGAAGAAATGAACATGATATCAACTCTCTGTATGTCTCTATTTGTGGGGCACGGGTCTCTTCCTGCATCGCAGGAAGTTTAGGCCATACTCCACCACAGGGGCGAAGTCCGGATTGGTGGAGGAGGATTGAGGAGGATTGCGGGTGTTACTGTAAATTTATTTTACTAATTTCCACGACACAGGGTATCCTAGTGTGGGGCTAGAAGCAGTGTATGTGCCTGTATGTAAATGTTATTATTATCAAACCGCCCATAAAGCCTCTTGAGGTAAGCCATAAAGACATGGCTTACCGACTCTCATTTATTACATATTTGTTTTGTTGCACGCCTACCAACTCTTTCTTCTACCTCCTGCGGTTGACTGATAGAAAATGCTTATGGCATTTAGTCCACCGCATAGTACAGTTTTAGTTTTTAATATTTATGTGCAATAAATAAATTAGCGCCACCAATGGTAAAAAATCATATCTTCTTTTATAACGCGTCCTTGCACAAAGTGAACATGATAAATATAATGGCTCTTTTTAGAACCTACTGTCAAGAATCTAGGACTTTAAAGCATTTTTGCCAAAAGACGGTCGTTTAGTGGTAATCGATTTAAGTCCTAGGCACTTGAAAATAGTGTCATGAAATTTCACTGATGCCATGAGTCGCCCATTGGCTCAATTGGTAGAGCGCTGGTACGGATAGCCAGAGGTTGCGGGTTCGAATCCCGGCATGGGTGAAATTTTTAGCCTCTAAATAGGTTTTTAAATTTGTTCCTTAGCACGGGTTAGTGCATTAAAAATAAAAATAGTGTAATAGTGTCACCTCGACGGGCGCGTAGTCGCCCTGGTCGTTGAGCTCGTGTATCTCGACCCAGAGCTCTATTTTCCTTGTGAGCTCGGCCCAGCGGTCGGCCAGCGAGCGCGCCTTGGCCAGCTGCTGCTGCTCCACCTCCCAGTTGCCGCGGCCGCGGCTGAAGCCGGCCGAGCGGTGGCCCCACACCTCGATGGAGAGGGCGCCCTCTGCCGACGAAAAAAAGTCTCGTTACAGTTACCTGAAGGACAATAGTTATTTGTCATACAAGAGTGCAAAGTTGCTTTTTAACCGCGTGTTCAATTTTGATGACCGAGCAAGCGATGGATTCTAAAATTAGAAAATTAGAATCCTGAGCGTTAGCGAGGGAATCAAAAGAGCACGAGGTGAAAAATCTTTGCACTCGAGTGCAACACGTAACTTTTCATTCCACCTTAGCGAGGAAATGATTAAATGCAAAAAAAAAACGTTTACAATCACAAGATAGGTACACTTTTATTTTTTAGGTATTAATTACTACATTATGACAGGTAAGTATTACAGAATAATCTTTAAATTATAACAAAATAATACTAAGGTATAATTAAGAAAATTTTAAAGTAATGTTGCTACAGTTATTTAAATTGAGTGTAATATTTTTTTAATTCACAAACTTAGGCACACGATGTTCTAAACTCAATTTACTTTATCCTTAAAAACGGCTTTTCCACTCAGATATTGAAGATTAAAAATACTCTTTCCGAGATAGTGGGATGAAAAAACTTATAATCAATCGTTTTCAGACATTTATATATTACATGTATCTCAAAAAGCTTTCAGACGCCAACTCATAAAAACCATAAAAAATTGAAAAAATACAACTTGAATTTCGGACTTCCTCTTCAATCTCTGTCTCACACACACACACCCTCACACACACACACACACACACACACACACACACACACACACACACACACACACACACTAACATACGCACACAGGCGCCGAAATGTTTTGCGTGAATCATGTTAATTTTGATTTTGAACACCTTGTTTTTAAATAACTAAAACCAGGTAACTCCGTTGCCTGCTCAGCTCTGTGCTTCGTAAATAAGATTAGTATAAAAAAATAGTCCGTAATTGGCCTATGTTTGGCCTACATTAATTTACTTATTTTATATTGTTTTGTGCGTGGGCTTTGATAAATTAATAAAATAGGAATAAAAAACAAAAACGGCTTTTTGCTGTGCTGTTTGGCCACACATCTGCGAATTCGTTGTGGCAATACCACACGCTGACGGCGAAGGAAAACATTGTGAGGAACCCCGCGACTTGGTTGGCTCCGCACGTATTACCTTCTCTTTAATGTTGGCAAGGTCAATGAAGTTGACAGGATGGTACAGGTGCTGGGCGTACTCCACCTAAAATACATGTCCCAGACACTGCAGCGTCCGAGTCAGACACCGCCCGTCTCATTACGTAGATGCAAAGATCAACGGTATTTGGCCGCTTTATCTAATAATATTGATCGATCCGACTCCACTTGAATTAACTTTGGCCTTTGCATCTACATATTGAGAAGATTAACACAGCGTCCATTGACACGTTCACTCGCAATAGATGGATGAAGGGACTGCTCGGTCGCTACAGTGCCTGTGACTTGAATTACCAACAGAGCAATGTGCAATAGAAGGCACATTCACCGGCGCAAAGGTCGATGCGCTTTTCAGAGCAAACGAAGTCCTTCGAGCAATCGAACCGAAACGTGAGCTGCCGCTATTGACTTGCCTAGCCCCGAAATATAAGCTCAGAGAGCACACTCACCCGCGCAATGCTCGATGCGCTCTTCAGAGCAGAAACAGACCCGCGAGCGATCGAACCTAAACGTGAGCTGCCGCTATTGGCTCAACTCGCCCGACACCACCACAACAGAAAGCACACTCACCAACGGAATCTCGATGCGCTCTTCAGAGCAGACGTAAATCCGCGAACGTTCACAACATAACGTGAACTGCCGCTATTAGCTTGACTAGCCCCGAAATCATCAGCACAGAAAGCACACTCACCAGCGCAATGCTCGATGAACTCCTCGGAGCACGGTATGACGAAATCTCTGGAGTGGTCGAAGCGGAACGTGAGCTGGGGCTGGTGGCGCGGGGAGGCGGGCGGCGGGGGGGTGTCGGCCGATACCAGCGGCGGCACCACCACGGGCTCCGAGCCGCCCCAGATGGAGTACTGGCAGAACACGAAGTGCGAGAGCGAAGGCGGTAGGCCGGTCGCTTGTTTGATGACCACGCGGATCGTCACCTGTTGGGGAAATTTCCGGTGTCATGAGGTCAAAAAACTGGTTTTAAGTGGATCAGAATATTTTTAACCTGAAGTTAAGGGTTGGAGGTTAACTAAGGTCGATTAAAGAGGACTGAGTTACCCTGGTACAGGAGTAAATATGTTTATTGAACCAATAGTAGGCAAGCATTTTAGCATTTTAGTGAAGTTACACGAGACTAGCGAGCTGTCTAGTCTAGTGTAACTTCAAGTTCAAAACTCTGTTAAAACAAACGTGTTTTTTAGCTAGTTTAGCCGTGGTTAACAATCTAAAAGTTGATCTAACTTGGGGCATAAACTAATAGTGTCCATAAACTTCTGCCACGTTCAGTGTTTTGGGGCAGAGCACCATCTATAATAATTCATGTTTTCAGAAGTCTTAATCGAGTTTATGATATGAAAACCAATTTAAGGTCGATAGTAGGTACGTACTTGCTGTGAAGAAGGATCTACGATGTCGTCATCATCTCTCATGTCGCCTGAGCTGTCTGAAGCGGCTTCGCAGATGCGGTCTTGTGGAAACTGCCCGCCAACACGGCTTATTTCCACCTGCGATAAAATGAGTACAATTTAAATGCGCAAATTGTTCAGGTATACTGCGTTATCAGAAACGAAGAGAAGTTTATGAAAATATTCTAGGTTTGTCTTGCCGAAACAAAAGGAGGCATGCTGCGACTTGTAGATCAGACACACGGTTTATGCAACACGATGCATTCATTCTTTCAGTCTTTAATTCATTCATTAAATCATTCCTTCGTTAGTTCGTTCGTTAGGTCAATCATTCATTTATTAATTAATATATTTTGGAGTTCGGCGTCACGAACTTTATTTCAAAGTGAGGGGGTTCAATTAATTTAAGGTGTCTACAATTATACCACAGTCCGGTAAACGAATAAACAGTAAATACCGTCCGCAGTCTAATGACCACGTTTTTTATGAGCAGACGACGTGCGTTTCTGATGATTGCGTCCTTTGCGATCAGCAGCTTACAAACGCATAGATCATAACTTACCGGCGGCCTCGCATTTGCTGAACGTGTTTGCGTTCTATTCGTGTCTCAGCGCGTCCATCAAACGAGCGTCCAAAGGCCCTAAGGTGGCATACCTGCAGCCGACCGGCGACCTCGCCCTGCTGGCTGATGATGGGCGTGTGGTAATCTAACGTGACGTCATGGAACAGCGCCTCAAGGAACACGTTGGCCACGCCGATCAGGTTGTGGTTCTCCTGAGACTCGTAGAACGGGTCCACTGTCTTTTCACAGGGTTCCTGCGGGCAATGTTAGTGTTAGAGTTGCGTTTTATATTAATTTCGGGACTGATTAAGACATTACCATGCGGGCGGATGAACGTTTGAAACCTGGGCAAGTGATCGTGCTGTGTTGTTAGAAGGGTAAAAACATTCGCCGTCGCATCTACGTGATGGGATAATTTATACAGCATCTAGTGGCACCTTTACTCATATTATAGATGATTGACGGGAGATTTAGAGGCATGGTAGTTAGCAATTGGACAACTAAGATTTGCCTATTAATTTATATAGCAATTTGTATCTGGGTAATTAAATAGGATGGATCGTCCTTGAAAATGCTTAAGCTTGCAGTTCTTTTCTTTAGGTAATTTAATCTAAATTCCATTATCTACTGTGCTGAAATATGCCGAAAAAAGCTTCAAGGTAGGAACAAAGCTGACTGTGTGACACGTAGATCATGTAGTACATGGGAGCCAATTCTCACTTCATTAGCAAATAATTCGTATACGACTCTTAAGGCTTATGACTTGAATCCTACATAAAAAGTCGAGCGACAGCCAAAACCTATATTCTGAACGCCATTCCAGATTGAATTCTAATGAAAAAAATAAATGTCTAATGACTGTGTCGAGTTATCCTGTCTTATTTTTATGCGACAATCTTTCGGATATTTTGTGTTGTACGCTTTCAATTCGCATGGGCGTGAATCTTTCGCAGTCTTCGGTCGAGGTAACCCGTCGGCAGCTAGCCCGGATATATACTTTGCCTTACTTTCCGCGTGTCTTCGTAGGCCTCGCTAGTTTTCACCCTGCCACCACCGGGCCCGGACCTATACCTCCATCTATCATTTAAATCTACGGACCACAGACCTGACGTCGTCACAGAACTCAAGTATCGCACTTACTTCCCCCGTGTCTTCGCAGTCCTCGGTAGGGCTTACCCTATCGTGGTCAGGTGTCTCAAGCTTACCCTGCCAACACCTTCCTCGGACGTATACCCTCGATCTAGTATTTAAATCTACGGACAACACCACAGACCTAATACCGTCTCAGATCTCAAGTATCACACTTACTGCTCCCATGTCTTCGCAATTCTCGGTAAGGCCCACCTTGTCGCGGTCGAGTGAGTCCCGAGCTCACACTGCTACCAGCCCAACACCGGACAACAGACAACACCACAGACCTAACGTCGTCTCCGAACACAAGGATCGCACTTACTTCCCTCGTGTCTTCAGAGTCCCGAGCTCACTCTGCCACACCAGGCTTGGTCCTACGCTCTCCATCTAACATTTAAATCTACGGACCACACAACAGACCTTATGTCGTCACAGAACTCGAGTATCGCACTTACTTCCCCGGTGTGTTCGCAGTCCTCGGAAGGGCTTACTCTATCGAGGTCAGGTGTCTCAGGCTTACCCTGCCAACACCGGGCTCGGACCTATACCCTCCATCTAACATTTAAATCTACAGACAACACCACATACCTAATGTCGTCACAGAACTCAAGTACCTCTACCGTGTCTTCGCAGTCCTCGATAGGACTCACCCTGCAACACCGGACCCAGACTTATCTTCTTCATCTAACATTTAAATCTACAAACAACACCACAGACCTAATGTCGTCACAGAACTCAAGTACCTCTACCGTCTCTTCGCAGTCCTTCATAGGGCTCACCTTGCAACACCGGACCCAGACGTAAGCTCTCCATCTAACATTTAAATCTACGGACCACACCACAGACCTTATGTCGTCACAGAACTCGAGTATCGCACTTACTTCCCCGGTGTGTTCGCAGTCCTCGGAAGGGCTTACTCTATCGAGGTCAGGTGTCTCAAGCTTACCCTGCCAACACCGGGCTCGGACCTATACCTTCCATCTAACATTTAAATCTACAGACAACACCACAGACCTAATGTCGTCTCAGATCTCAAGTACCTCTACCGTGTCTTCAGTCCTTAATAGGGCTCAACCCTGCAACACCGGACCCAGACGTAAGCTCTCCATCTAACATTAAAATCTACGGATAACACCACAGACCTAATGTCGTCACAGAACTCGAGTATCGCACTTACTTTCCCGGAATGTTCGCAGTCCTCGGTAGGGCTCACCTCGCTCGTCGCGGTCGAGTGAGTTTCGAGCTCACACTGCTGCCAGCGGGCTCGGACATATACCCTCCATCTAACATTAAAATCTACGGACAACACCACAGACCTAATGTCGTCACAGAACTAGAGTATCGCACTTACTTCCCCGGTGTGTTCGCAGTCTTCGGTAGTATGGCTCGCCTCGTCGCAGTCGAGTGAGTTTCGAGCTCACACTGCTGCCAGCGGGCTCGGACCTATACCCTCCATCTAACATTTAAATCTACGGACAACACCACAGACCTAATGTCGTCACAGAACTCGAGTATCGCACTTACTTCCCCGGTGTGTTCGCAGTCCTCGGTAGGGCTCACCTCGTCGCGGTCGGGCGAGTCGCAGCGCTCGCGGCGGCGGCGCCACTCGCTATACATGTCGCGCATGTCGACCAGTTTGTTGTCGAGCTTCTCCATCGACCACACCTGGCCGGGCCGCGTCGGCCGCTTCACCATTATCGCGGGCTCCGACACGAATGCCCCGCGCTGGGGATACATGGTAGTGATTAATGCTGTGCTTACCTATAAGTGGTATACATAAAAGTAATTTTATCTTCCTGCAACTCTTTTGTACAATGATCTGTATGTACGCTACGCTGTTGGTGTGCCTAATAAATAAAATAAAAATTAGAAGGAAAAACATTTGCCGTTTCACATAGACCATGAACCAATGACGTATTTATAACTGTGGACAGCGAAAGAGCTCTCAGGAAGAGGGCTATGCCCTGATCCTGACCCTCTACTAACCCCCACGTGTAGAAGGTTTGGAAGGCATAACTCACATAATGAGAGATCTCCCACTGTTCGCAGCGGACAGGGCAATAGGTGACTAAGACTGAAAGCGAAGAAAGTTTATGGAAACTTGAATGTGAAACCTAGTTGAGTTGATGGTTTGATTTTCGTGCAGTTTTTAACAGAATCCTATGTTTTAGGTTTGCGTTACCAGTTTATCGGTATCATAAAGTATTTCCACTCGTATGGCGTTATGTCCGCCATTTTATATGCATGACATAAATAAACAACGCAGCGTGTCTCAAACTGTAGTCTCGACTGCCTGCGACTATATGAAACTCATTCAATTAATTCCCTGACACTTACCTTTCGATTAGGGCTCAGATTCTGCGGCGGTATCTGCAGCGTGACACTGAACCGTGTGTTCCTCCGCATCTCTTCGGCCAGGAAGTTGGCCTCTTGCACCAGAGCGTTGGCCCGTATAATATCAGCCTTGAGTCGGCCGAGCGATCGCTTGAAAGTGTCATCCCTCTCGGCGGCCCAGCGTTCGACGCGCGCGGCCGTAGTCGGTGTGCACGCTGTCATTTTGCCTAAAGATTTATGTTGTTCTGACCCCACTTTAAGGCTGTTTTTACGTGGAGCGTGCTGTCTCGCTCGCACGGTTTTACATTTGTAATTATTCTAATAACATTATTAATTTTGTAATGAAATCGTCTCATTCAAAAAGTTGTATGCTTCGCAGGTATGCTTCGAATATCCGGCATTTTAGTATCCATGAAACCCTCAGAAACATATTTATCAGAAGTATAGTAATATTATTACAATCACTAAAAATGTTAAGTTGAGTGAACGAGACAGCACGACGTAAAAACAGCTTAATCCGGATAAAATTATTTGGACAAAACGAACGAACGTGGCATAAAGTGCGAGAAATAGGAAATAGAAGTAGAAAGTCCGAAATAGCAGTTTGCTCTCTGCCTCCCCATCGGTATAGAATTGCTGGATGTTTGTGTAAAGCATGAGAATAGGCCAGTGTGTCATCGATCTATGAACCATCAGCCAGGATTGCTGTAGATCACCTTAAGGTTTGTTTTTTCCGAACAGTGTTCGCTCACAAAACAAAATGTTTTTTATGAGGTCGACATAAAATAAACAAAGCCCAGGGGGCGGGATTCGCTAAGATCGTCACGTACAAGCGAAAAAGTTCCAAAAGTGATGTACCGCAACTCTAGCTGATTGTTTTCTGTCATTAAACTGATTTGGGCGCCCGCGATAAAGTTTCGCTTAGTGCGGAGCACGCTGTGTAAAAATTTCTCATGTAAACATTATTTAACACTAAATATATTTTATTTTGTATATTTTTCTACCGTGTCTATAAATTAATACACTGTTGGGTAAAGGCATCTCGGTCCATAACCTACACTACAATGTTCTCCTAGTTGTGATGCGTGTTGATATCTCAGAAGTAAGCTTGATTGCCAGAATGTGGAGATAGGTACATTGTACCTTTTTTGTGTAGCGGCCTTCTCTCATGGGCGTTCTCTCAGAGAGAGTATGGACTTCAAGAAAAAATTGCTTTAAAACTGAAGAGTTTTCATGAAGTAAATTCGTTGCCTTGCAATAAGATACGAAAGAACATGCAACTTACCAATTTTAAGTGGATCGTAGGAATACGGCGGATATGGTGTTGACGGGGACAGAATATTCCTCAGTTGCTGGAACTGCCTCTCGTACTCCTGTCGTTGCTTTTCTAACGCCACTGCAGGCAAATAGAAAACATAACAAATTATACAATAATCTCGTTGATCAATTAGACAAAGAGCCAGTTTCTGAATTTAGAATTTCGCTAAGTTCCTAAATAGTTGTCTGAAGGGGAGGCCTTTGCCCAGCAGTGGGACACAGCCATGGCTAATTAAAAAAATAGTTGTCTGTATTGCTGTCTCTTCGAATTTCACAGAAAAGAGCGTGACAAAACGTTACTTAAGTATTTACTTAGTTAAATTCTCAATACAGAAACCGGCCCAAAGTCAATCACCTTGAGGTTAAATGTGACATTTACAATTACAAACAAGTTCGTGGTCTCCACTCGACAACCTTTGTACCCCATTGACTCTAGTTTCTTCCACGGATATGACCAGCCCACAACCACTTCGACCTGCTAATCTTATATGCTATAACAACCAACTGACCAACCCACCACATTTTTGGCTCCTCCATCTGAGGCAGATTCCTAGTGGCGTCTAGAAGAGGTTAGCCGAGAGCAGAATGAAGGTGACCTAAGGTGAGGCCTATGTCCAGCAGTAGACGAGTGCGTGTCAGTTGATTGATTGACAGGTACAAGCATACAGCACTTACAATTTTCGCAAGGGAAAGCTATAAAAGGGAGCAAAAAGTTCAGGCCACTAATTACCACGCGTGCCCAACGCGGATTAGCAATTTCAAGCGCTTAGGTAGTTGAACGCCTCAGACGCTCAGGTTTCCTCAAGTTTTCACCGTTAGCGCGGTGTATTGCTACTATAACGTCACAAATGTACGTAACTTAGAAAACAAAGTCAACACTTATCTTAATCGTTATGTTCAACGAGTCTAATCGCGATTATAAAACATTGACCTCTACGTAATGAGATGATTTATACAGCGTCGAGTGGCATCTACACTCACACTAGATGGCTGAAGGGACTGCTCGGACGCTGCAGTGCATGGAACATGGTTTTAGATGGTGTAGGCTTGCCCTGCATCTAAACCATATCTGATAGCTTAGTCGGCCTAGCCAACAGGAAAGACTAGTCAATACGTGCGGAGCCAACCACTCGTTTCCTCACGATGTTTTCCTTCGTTAGCGTGAATCCCGATTATAATATAACCGTTTAATGTATAATTATGTCTAAAGTCGCTCAGCGAGCTATGGAGAGAGCTATGCACGGAGTTTCTCTGAAGGATAGGATTCGAAAAAAATGCATCCGACAGAGAACCAAGTTATCGACATAGCTTAAAGAATTAGCGAGTTGAAGTGGCAGTGGGCTGGCCATATCTCGCGAAGAACGACAACCGTTGGACTAAACGTGTTCTTGAGTGGAGACCGAGACTCGGGAAACGTAGTGTAGGACGCCCTCCAACCAGTTGGCATGACGATCTGCGAAAAACTGTCGGCAGATGCTGGATGCGGCAAGCTGAATTCAGGGCGCTATGGCGCTCATTACTGGAGGGCTATGTCTAGCAGTGGACTAATATAGCCTGAAGAAGTTATAACTATGTATGAGCATCGCGAGTCACTAACAAAATCTTACCTTGTTTGTCCTCTTCGTGCTGTCTCTCGAGCCGCGAGATGGCGGTCTGTATGGGGTCATTGCTGAGCTCGTTGAGCATAATCTCGTCGCGGGCGAAATTGTAGTCGATGGGTTGCGCCGGCGTCTGCGGCTCGGAGGACGCGGCGGCTGCAATGACCGAATTTTTTTGTCAGAATATACATAGTATTTTCCAAGGTTAAAAACTGTTAAAACGTATAAAAACAGTTTTAATAAGAATATACATGTTGCACGCTATATTTGTTCCATTTTCTGTTTAGTATATGACGTTGCATGATGAAGGTAAATCGCATAATGTAAATACTTTAGTTGGTTCTATGTTGGTCATGTATCAGCAGTGGGATAATCAGGATTGTTTTCCACTGCAAGCCTTATCGCAATTATAATCAAGATTCAAAACTCATTCCGAAAATACTCTCAACACTCACACGTGGCCTTAGGACAGTTGACGCGGAAGAAGTGATGGTTCCCCCACAGAATGCGGTCGGCGTGGCCAAGCCTTATTCTGTTGACAACCGGCGCTCCGTTGACGAAGCACCGGGCCCCGTTCAGCGGCTCCATATGCAAGCCACTGCCTTCGACCAGTAAGAGACAGTGCTCGGGTTGTATGCCTAAGCCGGAGAGCTGGATGTCGGCCGTGTTGCCGCCTCCGACTAGGGTGCGATCCTGGAAGGTAACATTAGTTTGTGAAGTTGTAAAACGTTTTATAAATAATAAAGTGGAACGACTTCAACTCTTGTGTTTTATTTATAATGATGAACAGAAAAACTTGATAAAAAGCAGAATAAGCAGATATTTATGTAGTCCGGTCTAGTAATGTAAAGTAAATAAATATACTTATCTATGGTATCACGGTTATGACGAATCGAACCACATCTATTAAGCTAAAATCTATCACGCCTTTTAGGCTACAGAGCGTCACAAATAATTATAGGTACACACACTCCAAAAACATTAAGTCGGGTAAAAACAATACAAACCTTCAAATAATACACCAGAAGCTCGTTCAGCGACGGATCCGCATTTAGGTTTACCAAGTAATACTTGTTCTTTTCCACTTTGATCCCCGACGCCTGGACACTGATCCCCATCTTCTCCAAGACCTGGTGCCTTTCGCTCTTGACCCGTCCGGTCTCCACGAGTTTCTCCTCCCAAGTGCGTGACATCTCTTTGAGAAAATGCTCGCTCTGGGCGAGTTGTTCGTGAACGTCCTCGCCAACCGGGGAACCCTGGAGATGAAACAAAAGAACTTTTGAAGCGCGAAAGTAATGACAAAGAAATAAAAGTAATCGTGACAACATTACAAATAAAAAGTACAGAATTTATAACTTAGAAGAATTTGAATTTTAAGCGATATACAGTAATACAATAGAAAACCAAAATTAGAACGAACCACAACAGGTAAAATAATGTGGCGGATAGGATACGCTGACGTTGTTTTGCCACATTAATTGGGTAGAGTAAACAGCGATCCTTGGTCAACTTCAACTGGAACCTTTTATATGTACATTGAATGATATTTAGGAACAATTAGAAACGTCTTGGACTGTGGACGTACGCAGAGAGAGAGAAAGAGAAAAGAAAAGTTCATTCACGCATTCATTTATCGTTCACTCAGCCATGTTCATAGAGTTGCAGTACTGCCGTGGTGTGGTACGGCTTGATACGAGTACGATACTGCAACACACTGCAGGCGGCTGGAGTGACGTCGTTTACACACGATCATTCCTAAACTATTTTTCTAGCTGTGTCTTGGCTTCGTAAACGGGCTCGTAAGACGTCTCCAGACTGATGAGTAGTCTCTACTACCGTGAATTTCTGGTATACGGGGTATCGTGATTTGTGTGTTTAGGAGGTTTTTGCTTGGTCTGCGTAGCAATTCTTCAATCGCTTTTGTTCTAGCTTTTGAATTCACAAGATAACACTTTATGACGTCACGATAGACCACATATTCACTAATACTGTGCCATCTCATTCTGTGTCACAAGTCACGGATGATAAGTGCGATAATTCCTGCTTTAGCTCCCTACTCCAAGCCTTTTTCATAAAAAAAAAACGATGTTCCGGGCACTGCAGCGTCTCTTCACCCATCTAGTGTGTGTGAGTGAAGGTGCCACTGGACTGTGTATAAATCAACTGATTACGTAGATGCAAAGGCTTACTCTAGCTCCCTACTCACGAGTTTGCTAGCTACTTTCTATAATCAAATTAGACAACAAGGTCCCAATTACCGTAGCATGCTTGAGCATCTCCTTGAGCGCCTCGACCTCTTGTCTCAGCTCGCGTATGATGCGCGCATTCGGGTCTTCGTTGACCACCGCGTGGTTCACGATACGCTTCGCTCGGTCAGCGTAGCGTAGTGTAGAGAGGGTCTCCTCGTAGTTGTCCGCTGCCGGGGATACTGTTGCCACCTGGAGATGTTATTAGTTAGTAATGGTCAAACCATTAACCAAAAGGGCGAAGTTCATTTATTGTGGTAACTATGATTGTGGCTTCTTTAAATGGTTATTCAGTACATACCATGACTGTCTTACTGTTTCCGCCGAGGTTGTCTTTCAGCAGCCAAGTGAGGACAGAGTCTCGGTACGGGACGAACTTGTCTTTGTTGGGCTTGGCCGACGATTGGTCGGCCAGCTTCGATATCACGAGGCCGAGGGTAGTGAGCGATCTGGATTGAAAAGTAATGCATATTAAGCACATTTGTATCAGTACTAATCTTTCTACTGTCACAATTAGTATGCTTTTACAGATTTTCTCGTCCTCCTGCTGGGTTGTAAAACTATGTCCCAGGTATTGCAGCATCCGAGTGGTCCCTTCAGACAACTAGTGTGTGTGAAGATGTTACTGGACGCTGTATAAATCATCTCATTGCACACATGCTGGGTTATAAAGGGTCTTGCGTGGAACCGCAAGTGATGTTAACTTATGACCAAGCTTAGTAGCTTGGTCATACTAACACCATCTACACGTCGTACACCCAGGGTTGCCTGATAGCCGTGAGAGCCTGGAGTGTTATGTCTGGTCCCGTGCCCAGTAATTACTTTTCTCTTCTGTCGACCCTAGGAGCACCCTGACAATAGCAGGGGGTCGCGCCACGTCCTCGCCTGTAAACCCGGCGACCTAACCTCCTCATAGCAGTTCATATGAGTCAGGAGCAAAATAAATACCGCACAGTCGAACGCCGACCGGTCCTGCATTAACTGCCCTCTCAAATCAAGTCTTTAGCAAGAGTGACGTCATCTTCTTGACACTGACCGGAGGCGCGACGTCCCCAATAGGATTTTCATATGGACGATACTGAAGACCTCTTAGAGACGCAGTCTTCATGAGCAAAAGAATTACCGCACTCACTTGTTAATATTGGACCCCTCTTTCAGCCGCTCGCCGACCGCTCCAGTCTTGACGGCCCTTTCCGACCCAGCGAGATCTACCAACGACAGTCGTGCGACCTTCTCGCCCGTGACGCCGGTCGCGGCGTCGCAGAGGGTCTGCGTCAGGACCACGCTGAAGACAGCGTGCGATCGCGACGACTCGCTATTCATGTTGGTCGCGGCGACCGTGCGAGACTTGTTGCCTTCCGTCATTAGGTTGTCTATTTCCTGGAAAGAGAAGAAAGGCAGGTTTACTGATACAGAATTGCTAAAGATGTTAAGATTTTTGCTGTTAATAAGTGGGTGCGGGTCAGCCACTAGTTAAAAACCAAACAAGGACTCTCGTTGTAGACCGCAAGAAGGCTGAAAACGGATCGTCCTAAAACGACTTAGCACCCATCACTCAAGAAGCGCCAACAATGGGTGGGATTAAAGTTGGTGCAATAAAGAATATTCTATGAACCTAATCGATTGTTGGTCGCAATAATTGCATTTTTACTTTTTTTTTACTTTAAGGTCGCCGCTTAAGATCGTAGCCAATGGTGACCTTTTATAACGACTCAATGTACCTCGCCTTAGGACGTTAGGATATAATGAAGTAACTAATCATGTAAGTTGCACTTTAGCAGCACAGTACATTAACGTGCGTTTTAAGCAAATGAGCAGTAAATTTGTTGGTCAAACGCTCCCAAAACGATCCCAAACAAAAATTTTATATACTAAGTTGGACTAAACTAGTAAACTAGGTGGTAATAACTAACTTCACAAAACACGGCAGTAATAAAAAAGCAAAGGAAAGAAGAAATAGTTCAGTTTACGCCGAAACAAATACAGGACCATTTTTGGTAAATTAGTCCAACTCGGTAAAATGGTGGACCTTAATTACTGGGAGCTCTACTCATTTTCTTCAGACTAGTTTTTTTGCTTGTGTATTGGCATCTGTCCTTCTTTGAGCTTTCCTAAATATGTAAAAAAAGAAAATAATACTATTGGAAAATCCGTACCCCATGATCCTGCAACGCGACTGTATAGAGATAGTTTATAGACCGGCGAGTAACATAAGAATTTTATTATCGAATCCCACACTATACAAATAAGAATCTCACGGTAACGGACGCAAACATTACCAGTAACTTATATATTTCATTTCTTTTCCATTCCAACGACAAGAATTCCCTTATTTTGCAACTTTTAATAACAAAAGTTGTTCAGGATTACAGGGTAAAACCCAAAGCCCTGCGGCTGTAAAACACTATTACAGGAGTTTGTTCATTCATCAACCAACAAGTAGTGGAGTAGAAGCTCGAGACAAAACATGATCTCGTCTGCGGCTTTGTCGAGATTAATTAAACGAAAACAAGAACGGATATAAATCACAACCGGGAGAGGAACGTTATGAAGCCGCGAAAATCTTCCTCAATTTATTTCGTGAATACGCTATGAGGTCTCCACTGAAGATAAGAAGGGTTTTTTATGTAGTCTATATACTCGTACGTCCCACTTCAGGGCACAGGCCTTCTCTCAGAAGGAAAGAGTATGGGCTTAATTACCACGCGTGCCCGGATTGGCAATTTCAAGCGCTGAGGTTTTTGAACACCTCAGACACTCTGGTTTCCTTGCGATTATTTCATTAACCGTCAGCGAGTGGTATTGCTACTATAATTTCACAAATGTACATATCTTAGAAAACAAAGTTATTGGTAGATGTCTGGTTTAATAGATAAAAAGGTACAACCTAGAAATTGAATGAAAGATCTGCCCAAACGCAATTTTTAGCTAAGGACGATCGGCAGTAACGTTGTAAGATAGGTACATCTTGAACTCGCTCTAGCTGTACTGCGTATAGTCATATTGAATCGAAAAATAAAGAAACACGCTAAAGCTAAAGTTTGGTTTCAGAGCCGGCTTGTCGACTGAGAGTGCGATCTTGTCTCTCAAGCAGACTGTCAAGTACTACACAGACAGGAAAACAGATATATATGCGTGTTTTCTGGACTTGACAAGGGCCTTTGATACGGTGTGTTATGATGTTCTGTGGCATAAACTATCCAGCGAGTCTGACTTTCCGCCCCCACTAATATCACTGTTAAAATACTGGTACAGCCATCAAATAAACACTGTTAGGTGGGCGAACTCGTATTCGCAAATGTATGGGTTGGAGTGTGGTGTCAGACAGGGAGGACTAAGCTCTCCCCTGCTCTTTAACCTATATATAAATAGTCTGATCGAGGGTCTCGTGAGCACCAACGTTGGATGCTCTATTGAGGGTAAAATCATCAACAACTTAAGTTACGCCGATGATATGGTGCTACTGAGTCCCTCGATCAGCGGCATGCGAAAGATGCTGGCTGTATGTGAGACATACGCGGATGGCCACGGACTCAGGTACAACACGAAAAAAAGCGAGTACATGGTGTTTGTGTCAGGCGCGAAAGAGCCTGTTGATGTGCCGGCACTAAAGCTGTACGGTTCACCCCTCGCAAGAGTGTCGCAATTTAAGTACCTGGGTCACGTGGTCAACGAGCGTCTTCAGGATGATGCTGATATCGATCGAGAGAGGAGGGCGCTGGCGGTCCGCTGTAATATGCTGTCCCGCAGATTTTCCCGGTGTACAAGGGAGGTCAAGATTACTCTCTTTAAGGCCTTCTGCCAATCCCTGTACACGTGTGGCTTGTGGATGAGCTTTACGCAGCGGGCCATCAGCGCCCTTCGTGTGCAGTATAATAATGTTTTTAGGATGTTGTTGGGGCTGCCGCGATCTGCAGCGCTTCGGGGATGTTTGCTGAAGCCCGTGTGGACGGCTTTGCGGCCATAATCCGGAATCGCGTGGCCTCCCTGATGAGCAGAATTCGTGGCAGTCCCAACGGCATCCTGGGGCTGTTAAATGATAGGGCGGATAGCCCGTTTTTGAAGCACCACTCCAAGGTGCATTTACATTAATTTATCAGAGCGTTATCTAATTGTATCTTACTAACATAGACTAAGTTCGTACTAACAACTCTATGGATTTGTTTATCTGAATTAAACGTATATAATATAATAATAAAGCAAAAAAGGTTAGCCCGGAATGTGGTAATTGGCAAACCCTGGTAACTGCCCAACCCTTCAGGATACATTCGTGACCTCTTCGATACACTTCTAGACCTCCTTTTATATAATTCTAGACTTGAATAAAATTTGAAAAAATCGTTTACTTAAACCTCGAAAAGTTGAATGAAATTAATATACCCGAGCTCAAATGAGATGCTCTAAAAACATGTCACACTAGTTACTGGGCTAAATTGAACAAACTTCTAATGTGCTAACTTTATTAATTAACAGGGTTCAGAGTTCCCAAGTAGGCCTGCAAGTCTGGCTGCGCGAGACACCAAACAACAAAAAGGTCGCGTACATACAAAGTTAAGGCCAAATTGGTTAAGCTCTTGCGCGACATTTTAGGAAGAAGGAAATTGAATGGGGACTTGCCACTTAATTATATTGGAGTGACATTTGATAAAACATACAGAACATAGAAAAATCACTAAAACTAATAAATATCCTGTTATTTTAATAATAAAAACTAAATACCGACCGACTTCCGAGTCGGTGCCCAAAATGTATGTGCTGGTCTGGAACACTTTAAAACCTAGGACTTATTTAGATATTGTGGACTTGAGAAACCCAATCAGCATCCTTTCAGCTAATTAATTAATCCAGCTCGAAACAATAACAATTGACCGAGGCAAATTGAGTTTCAACTGGGGGTTTTATCACTTTTACAAATTGGAATCGGAGGTTGAATTTTACTTTCATAGATTCGCCGAGATTGGCTATTAGGGACGAGTTTAAATTTGCCAGCGCCTGGTTCAGTGGTGTGGAAAGCTTTGAACGCTCTGTATATTTTATTCCACAAAAAAGCTTTGGAAATCTCCGAGCGTAAAAAATGCCGCGCCTTCGTTTATTTTCACAAACGAAGTCGGAATCCAAATCTAATTAAGCATTTTTAAGGTACCGTGTTTGAAAATGAAACCCCGTTATGTAAATTTTAGATAAAGGGGTTTGTTATGTAAACATGGTAGCATTTTATAGCGGTATTTATATTCTATATACTATCAGTCGTGTTGTCTTCACATTGTTCTTTAAAAAGTGTTGTACTTTATACTTTGTATGATAAGTATGGGCGCAATAAGACAAAAATCATACGGAAAGCAAAAAAATATAAAATAAATAAATGTGTACATGACATGGTACATGCACATTATATTGTCCTTTACATTTAAACTGACCTAATTTATTTATTATTTTATTTGGAAAACTAACATCTTATCACTAACACAATAGATTATAGGCATAGCAACAGAAAGCCAACAAAAAGTTTTCACAGATAGCCATATTTTGAGCAATTAGCACAGAAAAACAATACACGAAACATCAGGCTCAGTAATTAGGTACATCCAAAAATAGAAGAAAGAAGATAGCACACAATTTTAATGGGTTATATCAGTAATGAAGCCTCAACCGAGTCACAGAACTTAGACCTTAACACTTTGCGAATAACGGAAATACTATCTACTAATCGCGATTATTCATAGGCAAAACGTACCTAATTACCTTCATTCCCGACGTTTCGGCGGCGTTCGGTAACGTTTTACCTTATAAATAACCGCGATTAGACCAATTTAATACATAACTATGTATCACCCTCGTGAATCATAAGAATCATAACAATCATAATATTCATAACACTTTACATTGAACATTTAAATACTTTTAGGAATTTTACTTGGACTTTTAGAAACAAAAGTATTAAATAAGTATTAATTGCTAGGATAAAACACTATTTAGTGTTAAGCCCGCCAATTGTACAATCTTTACTGGTACAGTAAAGAATTTAATGATAATGATAATACTTGGAGTGCGCTTAAATGTTAACGTCGAATACATTTTTGTAAAGCTTTTATCTGATAACTATTCTTTTCTGAATGTAGTTATAACAATAAAAACCACAAAACCCAAGTGGTTCTGGCTACGAAATGCCTTTGCCCTGCAGTTTTGTTGTATTTTTATTTAATTTTCCCTATATTTCTTATCAGGGAAAAGCTCGGGCGCAAATGAATTTAAATAAGCCCCTTTATTCATACTCGTCTGTTATCTCGTGGGCCTCTCACCAAATTCCGAGTTTGCCGATTCCCTTTGTCTGTTCTGCGAATGGGCCGATATTTGCGAGATCTTAATCCAATATTCAGAGTAATCCTACCTCAATGGTATAATAATACGCAATGGTTTTGCTGAAACCCTGCAGGCCCAAAACAATTTATTTTTTCAGCTCTTTCGTATTTTTCTCATAATACATCAACCCTCTTCGTCGAATTTCTTTCAGCGGCCTTGTCCTTGAAACACAGATTATTGAGAGATCGTACTTATTGCCTTTGTGTGCCGCATACATGTTCACCTCCTATAATTATTTGACGTGAGTGACGCCTCTTTCAAAGTCATCAAATAAAAAATACATTGTTTTGTTTAGGATCTTCATTAGCGCTGGCATGGTTAGCCAGAGGTCGCGGGTTCGAGCCCTGGCATGGGTGGAATTTTTAGCCTCTAAATAGGTTTTTAAAAAGCTCTAAACAAAATTAAAAAACATTTTTTTTTATTCATTACTTAACATCACATTTAAAATATAAAAAACGGGTGTACATTAAACAATATTCACTAAAATTACGGTACTCGTGTTGCAAATCAATCGTAAAGATTAACAGAAACAAGTGGCATCTTTCTTAATCCATACATTAAGTGGTCTTAACACTGAACGCGATCTCGAGGCAGCCAAGCACCACCGGGCGTATTTTCCTGTTTACGTTATAAACCCTTGTTTGTCCCTACTGCTGGGTACGGGTCTCTTTCTGCATCGCAGGAAGGTTAGGCCATACTCCACCACGGGGGCCACGTCCGGGTTGGTGGAGGATTGTAAGACAGTGGCGGGCCTTACTGTCAGGGCCTTTTCTGTTTTATCATGCTAAAACTTACCTTCAACGAGTAGTTAAGGTAAGGCACAACATAAACAACAAAAGCGGCGTTGAAAACGTAACTCTCGTAAGCACTCAAGCCGTCCAGGGCGGAGGCCGGTTTTAGACCTCGCTGTTCATTCCGGTGGGTCGGCCGCTGACAGTTTGGCAGGTTCAAGGGTAACGCTGACGTCGAAAGTGAAACCTTTCAGTGGCCAGTGCGATTAGGCTGCGACCTGAGTATTACCTGTACGGGCTTCGGAAATGTCATGTCTTATGCTGCGTCCACACAGGCCTACACGGTATAGCAATTGATAACATTTCATATTTTACAACGCGCATAACTAAAAATACCGTTTCTTAATTTTGCTATCTTGATTACGAAAAAAATATTTAGAATTTTTATTATTGCTTAATTTTAGAAAAAATAAATACAAACCAAAAATTATGTGAAGACGTCACGCATATGGTGGAATGAGGAGGTGCCGTTGCCTAATATTAAAAATTATATGACAGATGTCATTTTCAATTTCATTCAAATGTCATGTCAGAGAAATTACTTTTCCTTTCCTTAATTCCAATGGTTTTTAAAAAGGCGGTTATGCCGTATGTGTGACGTCATTTGGCGGTTACGTCATTTTTGAATAAGACGAAATTCAAACAGAAAATTATGAATGAAAATTATCGAATTTCCGAAAATAAAAAAATATGGGTCGTTTTATTTCGTATCTATTTGCCTTTAAGACAGTAAAATACATATGCTAAAAAATTTAAATGTTGTCAATTCTACATTTTACGGATCCAATTGCATTTTTGTGTAAACTAGTTGTGCCCCGCGGTGATACCCACCGGTTTATCGATTTCCCCATGGGAATAAGATTTTTCCCATAGTCAACATAGCCTATGTGTTAATCCAGGGTGTCAGCTAACTCCATAACAAATTTTATTAAAGTAGCTCGAGCCTTTTATACGTGAAGAAGTATTAAACGTATACTCACAAACGTTCGCCTTTATAATATTAGTGTGATTTATTTAGATGTAATTCCCGACAGAGTACATGATTTACATGACTTTGAGTTCGCATGGACGTATTTCGAGTCTCGTTAGTGGACGATGCGAGATATGACTTAAAATACGGCGTACTTTAGTTTAGTAAAATTTACATATAATTAAAACAATAATTCCTCCTACGCATCCATTGCAAACGCATGCCAACTGCGGGGATTTTTATTCAAGTTACCCGTAGAGCATGATAACTCAATTTCCGTCCATCGCCTGAGCTGCCATTCGTGATCGGTCGAAGTATTTTTACTTGGCAAGAAATAAAAAAAAATCATCCGGGCTAAATACAATAACATCGGCTTAAGAAAGAGTACCCTGACATTTTGGTACATTAGTAAAAAAAAACAACGATTTTTATGGATAAAGTAGTTTGTTTATGCATAGCTTCTGGGTCGGACGTCAGTTTTTAACAATTATTTAACAGACCCGCATAGGGGTACTCGCTAGCCTTGAAGGAAAAACATCGTGAGGAAACCTGAGGACGTGATGTGTTGAAATACTTCGGCACTTGAAATTGCCAATCCGCGGTGGGCAAGCTTGCTAATTGAGGCCATACTCTCTCTCTCTCTCTCTCTGAAAGAAGGCCTGTGCCCTGCAGTGGAACATTTATAGGCTACATAAAAAAAAAACTATTATAGCACATAGAATATTTTCGGGGCTTAATCGAGTAGTAATTTATTGCTATTTTACCTCGACGTTTCGACGACGTTACAGTCATCGTGGTCACGAGAAGACTGATGGCTGGCACCCGTTCGCATCTTCGGCTGATGAGGTTTCATACTACCCTCAATCAGCTATCACAAAGCACTATTAGGGTTGCGACACACTACACTGACAATGTCGGACGATAAGTCATGCGACTTTTTTCCACTCGAACACATCTTGATGATCGGATCCCACGTTTGCGACAGTTTGAAACCACATTCCCGATTAAAAATTTTGTGTTTCTTAATTTCAACCGCTTCACGCACAATTCTGCTATAATAATCGGCTATAATATTCTAACTATGTGTACAAATCGCGAAAGTTTAAAATATGTTATTATAGCACATCCATCTGTACAGCCTGCAGCAGTTGAAAGTTTATAGGGACGTTTAAAAAAAAGTAGGGTTTAACCTGGGAAACGCTTACCTACCCCAAAGCCATCACTCAGACCTCAACCTTAGAGATAAATGGAAAGGCGGCCGTCTACTGAGCCTTTCTCAGCGAGGATTACCTGTCGCGTGACAAGACACGTATTATACCTACAACCCCGAACACAAGGTGCTCAACATACATCGAGGATCTAAAAAACTACCAAAACAAAATGTTGCAAAACCAATTACACGACCATATTACTAAAGCGGTGTTTGGGACACGCCAAATACCGCAATACGTTCACATTAATAATTACACCAAGCCCCCGACCGTCAATTGGACATGGCACAAAATGGTAGGAATGGTATATAAATAAGAGTAGTTGGTAAACAAATAGGGGTTGTATTAGCGAAGGACATAAGTACCCGAAACCCGCGTGCTTTCGTGCAACGACTAATGAATGTTGACGACCTCCGTGGCGTAGCGGTAGCGCATTACAATACTCCAGCAACCCGGACTTTGCCCCCGTGGTGGAGTATGGCCTAACCTTCGTGCGAAAAGGAGGGCTGATAACACATACAAAAATCTTGTGTCTCAGTGTTTGCTATCGAACTCCTCCGAAACGGCTTCACCAGTTTTTATAAATTATATTGTAAATATTATTATACACAATATTTAGGTAACGCTGAGAATAGATCGTAAGCTAATCAATATGGCAAAACAACGTATGCGAGGCCAGCTAATAATCTATAAAGAGAGTCCTGTATCTATAAAAACAAGATCGCGTAATCTGTAGGAAAGGGATTCAGCAAGGATCTTGGGATTCAGTGGCCGTGAAATTGGCACTTAATCAAAAAAAACATCCCTAAACTACAAATCCAAACATCGGTAGCACAGCAGCAACGCAATGTGATTAGACCATGTTAAGATGGATCACCCGCCACCGGGTCAAGCCTAGCAATCCATCAAATGCTAGGGGAGCGAACACAGAGCATAACAAACCATCTCCGAGAGAGCTAGATTAATATTCAATGAGATACGGAGAGAATAAGATAATGGTTTTTCAATTACAGGAAACTACTCGTATTGGCAGTGTGTAGAACGAACCGAAAAGTGATTGGACAACCGATACATGTCGGAATCCTCATGCATTAACATTGTAATTGTTGAAGTTTTACCGCCTTATTTATAAAAGCACAATTAAACGCTGAGTAAAATAATCTGTGGTGGAGATTTTACAAGGAAAAGAACTAACCACAGATTAAATAAAACGCCTCTAGGAGTGTTTTAGTGGGATCGTGTTTTTTTTATAAGGCCGTAATTGTTCACATGATTGTCACGTAATGGCGCATAAACAGCTGGCATAAGGACAACTTCCCTAAACGTTAAGTTCTCATACAATTTAAGGTACGTTTAATCCTAAAACGAGAACTTATCTGTTCCAATGCTGTTAATTCAATTTTTTTTGTTTGTTTTAAACGCATGTTTTATTGATATTATTTTAAGAAGAGATCGAGATTTATCAGATCGTGGCAAGTGGCAGAACCTGGGTTCTGCCTGCCCTTCCAAGATACCGCCATAAGTTTATTTTATGATTTTAGTACATGTCTCAATATTTAATTAAAACTTATATTGACTACCAAAATAACTTATAAGGAAATAAGGCAAAAGAGCCCACGAGTTTTTTTTTTTTGTTAAAAAGAAAAGTACAGTGAAAATAAAGGATGAAAAATAAATAGAAAATTAGGTATTAGGAATTGAAATTCAAGTAACTGTATTACACACTAGAAGGAAGCACTATATATTCCTTTAAAAAAGGACTAATTTCAATCGAAAGAGAATTGATGATCCTTGCTATTGCAGTGGTGTATGTTTGTGGATGTTGTCATAAAAAATACTTCCTTTTTAAAGTGATAATTTGGGAAATTGGATTTTATGGGAGGCAGAAATTTCGGGAAGTGATAAGGCTACTTATAAGTTCTATTGTTTTGGTGTACCTCTGCGAGATAGTAAAGCCATGAGATGACTTCATGCAGCCAGTTCTTTTTCGAGCTTGAACTTTTTCTTGCGTAATTTGTTGCTCTAAGTTTGTGTTTTTATTTTCAAATTTCGTCTCGTTAGCTCAAACTGTCTATAGATGTAATTTCATGCATACACATCACTATCACGCCATACTAAAGTTAACTTCGCACATCAACCTGTCTCCCCGTCGTGCGATAAAACTCTACACGAAACCGTTTGTCGTTTCCCCCCGACAGATAACAGACAACTTGTATCGGGACGAAGCGATATAGGAAATATCCCCCAGCAAGATATTGGAAAACAGCGCAAGACATTGTAAAGAAATGAGGCAAGCCTTTGTGTTGCAACGAGGTTTTTGCTGTACAAATTGATGTAGAAAGAAGGTTTGGAGATCCGCATAGAAGAGAGCTGGGTGCTGTATAAGTAAAACCAAGCTTCTCGTATGCATATCATCACTGTCTTTTCAGGAAGTATTTGATCAGTGTGATGCTACAAGGGCATTTAATGCATTTTATGAATTATACGCTCTGTTTTATAATTTATGCTTTCCAGTAATAAAAGTGAAAGTCACAAGCAAGAAAACCACTTCAAAATGGTTAAGTAAGAGCATTCGTAGCAGCTGTGCAAAAAAGAGAAAACTCTACCTACAAAGTAGGCACGACAAAGATTATAAAAATAAATATATAAAATATTCTAAAATTCTAAAAAAAATCATACGTGTCCAACAACAAACTGAGAACACTAAACATATTTTGAATGCAAAAAATAAATGCAAAGGTGTCTGGGATGTAATAAAAAAATATACTACTCTCGAATGTAAGAAGCGGTCAATTGATAAAATAACGATTGGTAATACTGACATTACAGACCCACAACAAATATCAGAATCATTTAATAAATACTTTATAAATAGTGTAAGTCTAAATTGTACCCCGAATGTAGAAAAAACACATGACATAAATATAGATAACGTAGAATCTACTATTTTCCTAATACTAGTATGTATCGAGGAACTGAAAAAGATAATTAACGGCCTAAAAAACTCAAAATCTGTAGAATTCGATGACATACAAACAGATTTTATAAAAAAAACCATAGATCACATTATTGCACCACTACTTTACACATTAAACTTGTCTCTGGAACAGGGCATTGTTCCAGACAAATTAAAACAATCATTAGTGAAACCTTTGTTTAAAAAAGACAGTAAACTCAAATTAGAAAACTATAGACCCATAACCCTAGTACCTATATTTTCCAAAATATACGAAAAAATTATGTACAATAGATTAAACAACTTTTTAGAGAAAAATGATATAATTTCTGATACACAACATAGTTTCCGAAAACGCAGAAGTACTTCGTTGGCTACATTTAAATTGATAAACCATATAATGTCATATGTTAATAAAAAAATACCTATTTCAGTTATATTTATGGATATGAGCAAAGCATTCGATTTCGTGAGCCATAAGAGATTATTACATAAATAATACAAATATGGTATTCGCGGTCCTACCATAAAATGGATTTCGTCGTATCTAAGCCACCGAAAGCAATTCGTAGATATTTTAAGATATTGCTTAAAATCAAAATCAATACTTAAATACCAATCTTCTCTACTTGAAAATCAATACGGAGTTCCACAAGGTGGAATATTGGCTCCTTTGCTGTTTTTGATATATATCAATGTCATGCCAGGAAGGTTGGCATGTCATTGATATATAAACGACTGCATCTTATTCGCAGACGATACAACTCTAATAGTGGAAAATAAAGATAAAACCAAATATAACGAAGAACCCAATAAAACTTTACAAGAAGCAGTAACATGGCTCTCCACAAACAACCTAAAAGTAAATATTAATAAAACAAAGTTCAGCAGTTCTCCACTAATAGAGGCAATAAAGAAACTAAGAATTACATTTAATGTAACTAGAAGAAGTAGAAGAAACGAAATTCCTGGGCATAATTATTGACTCAAATTGTAACTGGAAGGCGCATATAAATAGCATTTGTATCAAAGTAAATAAATTTGTATATGCTTTAAGAAAAGTGAGCCAATTAACATCGTTACAAGCGGCAAAGCTATCAAAGAATGGATATATTGATTCGACTCTGCGCTACGGCATCGTAATATGGGGCAATTCTTCTGACATGGACAAAGTATTTGTTTTGCAAAAACGCGGCATCCGAGCAATAGGTATTTGGCCTCCGGCAAATTGAATCATGCCGACCATATTTTCAAAAACACAAGATTCTACCTCTACCTTGCTTATATATTATGGAAGCATGTGTTTTTGTATATAATAACAAAAAAATATTTCAGACAAAATAAGATGCCAGCAATCGCGTAGTACGCGCACAATATAAAAAGAAGTTACACCGACCAGGCATGAAATTAACACTCACGTCTAAAAATTGCTACATGATGTGCATAGATATATACAATAAATTACCTGATACATTTAAAGAAAAACCACTTAGTACTTTTAAAAATCTTATTTTTAGGTATCTCACAGAAAACTGTTTCTATTCTATAAAGGCATAATTTAGACTATAAGTCATAAGGGTCTTTCCTACAAAAACTGTGATGATAGATCTAAGATTTTAGTTATAAGAATAATACGTAAAAAAAAATCGTATACTAACTTTAAGTAAATAAACGTGCATACACCTGAAAAGGTAAAACCTGGTGATCTCAATATAAGTAATAATAACTGCTGAATGTACCCCATGTTTTAGCACAATAAAATTAATTTCATTTCATTTCAAGGTTAGGAACATTTATGGCTGCCTTCTATAAAATGCTGCATGATGGCTACATAAGCCTACTGACATGGATTTTAAAAGTTATTCATGAAATCGTTATGTAGATGGACAAGGTTATTACGAATCAAAAGAAAAAGGCCTTTTGCATGCCCGCAGTTGTCAAATTGAAGTGATTAATTGTAAATAAAATAATCATTTACAAAAATTCCCAACGGCCAATTCGAAAAGTGCTGAATATAAAATAAATGAAACGTGTTAGGGGTTTCAATATTTATAATATAGGGGTTTGTAATTTTTCATACATTTCAAAACACCGACAGACAGCTGCGTAATTAGATAGAGCTACAGGAGAAACGACACGTGAAATAACAATGCGTAACGTGTGCGCCCTGAGATTTGACGCGTTTAAGCTAGGCAGAACGTCACGGCTTCCAATACTTCCGACACGAACTATATTGAACCTTACTGAATGAAAACAAGGTCTAAGTCCCTATGGCTGCCGTGCAATTGCCTCCAAAGTACTCACACGAGTGATGCGTTCAAAAATATATCCTAAACTCGGTCAAACAAATGCTGAATGAAATTTAACGTCAAGGGACTTTGCACAACAATAGAGTCTAAACGAGAGCGACGGCGACCGCTTTAGAATCGTAAATTATAATATTGAACCGAATCACAGAACACGGACCCCAAAAATCGCTTGAATTGAAACAATTATCTACCAAGATACCAACTCTTCATACCTACACCTTGTTTCTTCGTTCGTCATTCTTCATTCTTTAATTTTAAGTACCTATCGCAAAGATGATTTTACATTGCCCTATATCTTTGATTCTAGATTGTGAACAGTGTGGCTAGATCTGCAGAATATTTCTTCGCTTGTAACTGCATATCCGTGTCTCCATCTCCATTTTTGTGTACAAGAAAGTGTTCTTCATCTATCTATACGTCTTTCTCTAGATAACTCCACACGAAAAGTAAGTCTACGCCTGCCAAGACAATCCTACAGGAGTGGATGAATTGACCACAGATAAAGACCCCGGAATGCCTGGAACAAGCCTACAAAATCGTACACAATCGTTTAGCCGACCTACTCAGGAGAATCATAGATCAATATACACTAACATACATACTAAAAGATAAACAAGGCCGCGGATTTCCCCACAACATTTTTTTTATGTAGCCGTCACGTCCCGCTGCAGGACTTAGGGTTTCTCTCGGAGAGAGAGTATGGGCTTAATTATCACGCGTGCCCACCGTGGATTGGCAATTGGGATTGGAATTTAGGCGCTGAGATATTTTAATACCTTAAACACTCGGGTTTCCTTCACAGTTAGCGAATAGCGTCTTTCAAAATATTACTTATAGGAAGAAATTACTCATCTATATACGGTGTGGATGCAGCTTTTTATCGATCGCCGTCCGATGAAACCCTCGACGGTAATAAATAATGCATTATAACTCGACCTAATTTACGCAATCGATGTTCTAATAGCCACCCTATAAACAATACCGGTCATCGAACTAGCACTTTTCTGGTAGGTACCGATTCTTGTTATATTCAAGTAGAATCAAGTAACGACCACTTAAGACTACCTGAGAATTCATTAAAACTAACAGCGTTCTTAAAATCCAGGCTGTACGAGGTACAATAAAAGTTAATGTTAAAGTTGTTCAATCTTATTTCGTTTCGCCAGTAATAGACTATATCATCTTTACAATATCATTATATGAAATTATTCATTTCAGACAGATCTATAGTTGTGGCTCATGTATAGATGACAGCCACAAAAATGAAAATAGACACGATGATTGAGGAACTATAACAACTAACTATAACAACTAACTATAACGTTAACGTACGGTATGTCGATTTCATAGCTTCACAGTTTTACCTTATAGTCTTACCTTTAAAAGTGTTTCCCAACATTCACAGTTCCAGAACTAGTGTAAAAGCTCGCAATATGCTAAAGACTCTAGCGAAATGCCACAAAGCCGCCGGCATAAATGTTTAAAACAAACATAAAACACTTTTTTACCTGCGCCCGGTTTTTCGTAAAAAAGGACTCTGACGAAATGAGTTCTGAAGACGTTTTCAATACCCCACTGCGCCCTGAAAAGCACTCAAATCGACGGCCCGAGGATCCGCCAGTAATGAAGTTTGTGAAAGGAGCAATCTGTACGGAAAGAACGTACTACCGATGTAAGGACGCTACTTGATAATTTGATAAAGATTTCACGATGGATCGATTTTTTTATCAGGCCCAGCCAATATTTTCTTATAAAGTTTTCCGGAAAAACACTCAATTCGACTTAAAAAACTTAAGAAAAAACGTGTTTGCTAACTGAAGATGCTCTCATATTGGGATGTTGATCAGTTTATAAGATTGCTTTCCTTTCAGGCTCACGCCTTGTCGATTTTGGGTCAAGGACCAAATAGCGTTTCATGTAAGCGGTAAAACCACAATCCATTAAGCAAAAATGCATCATTACTTTACAAAAGGCCAGTGTTTTTATTACAATTATGATATGAAACCGTCCACGCTCGCTACGCATCACACCGACCGTGCCGGCCGTAACCGTAACTAATAGCCTTGAAGATACTTTAGGCCAAGTCCGGGTTGGTGGAGGATTGTAAGACAGTGGCGCGCCTTATTGTTAGAAGCTATCAGACGCTCATTAGGCCTCTGACATAGCTTAACGACTGCCATTACATGACAGCCGGCACCAAGGGCTTAACGTGCCTTGCGAAGCACGGAAATACTAAATTGATCAATGATATCAAGCACTGTGCCCCAGACAAAAAATCACATGAACACGCCCGGCTTAAAATATCACATGACCCGGGAAATCCTTTGCATCAGGTAGGGCTTAAATACATACTTTTGCCGATAGTCGCTCTCTCTTTCTGTGGGGTAGCATGTCTGAGTGAGTTGTTAGTTCCAAGTTAAGCCTAGCTAAAACAATTGACCTTTGCAGAGGTTCACGAGAATAGATTTCGTAGAACCAGATTTATTTCCTCGAAAGCAGAATGAAATTGTATTTCTATTTTCAAGTGGCTGGAATAAACTTATTCTGACAAGAAATACACTGCAGCTTCACAAGATCGCATCAAATTGCCACTGAAAGTAATATTATTCACTACTTGATGTAAAATTATATTTTGGCGGTGAACAAGTGATCAATCAATTAATTAATTCATCATGTGGGGATTCATAACATTAATTATAATCGATACATCTCTAGGCTTCTTACATAGATTGCTGGTAGGACTAATTAAGCCCGAAATGTATGCTGCAACGCACCTGGACTATAGACACTATAGAGGTGGATAGATAAGGTTAGCCACGGTTCGGTTGGCAGCTAACCGGTAACCTAAACACAAACAAGCGGGGATGTAAGTTGTCGCTGACCTAAATAAGGTCGGCTCCAAAAACCCTAACCTATTTCCCTAGGTAGAACTGGCTTCGCAAAAGTGGTACATGTAAATCACTGTGACGAATAACTAATTAAGAAGAGGTCAAAAGGCAGCGCGCTTTGGAAGCAAAATGTTCATAACACAAGCTCTAACTACTATTTGTTTGGCACAGTGAACGTGCAAGATTACATTTTGAGCACAAAGTTTTAAGTTTTTAGTTTCGACTCGTAACTAGGAGCGCGTGTGTGATGTGCTACGCTGGAAGATTTTCTACTCGCCCAAGATGATAAGGAGGATGCTGGATGCGGCAAGCTGAAGACAGGGCGCTATGACGCTCATTACGGGAGGGCTACGTCCAGCAGTGGACTAATATAGCCTGATGATGATGACGATGATGAAATAAAGATATTTATTTATGAACCTTGTAAATGGATTCCAATATAAATTGGGATTGGGTGTTATTTTTTATTTTGGCACCGCGGTGAAACACTCACAGGTGTTTGCGTGGGACGCTCCCAATTAGTTGAACTTCTGTTATAGACCTCCATGCCTTTGAAATAGGATTGCAATTAGAACCGCCCCCGCATCGGAACAATTTCAACAAATGTCGGCGGGGTTCTTGCAAACTTCTGTCACTAGTTTAGTTAGTTTACGGGATGACCCTCTTCTCTCGAACTAACTGTCTAAGAAATGTGAAGGCGTTTATTTAAAGATTTTCGCCCTAAACTTTCAGAAGGCAGTGTTGATAGCTAGACGGAGAACAGAGTTTTCTTGACAAAACTTTTGGTGAATATTATTTCAGTATTTCATAGTGAGATAGTTATAGCGTTTAAATTTGAATAGCTCCGCGTTGGGGTAAACTGGCCGCATAACTTTCACTAAGCACCTCTAAGATTATTAGGTCAAGCCGAGCCAGTGGTACAAAGGAGGATTAGGTGGTCAAAGTTTTGAATCCGCGGCCGAAATTAATCTGATGAATATCAGTCTCCTCACTGATCGATAAAGTCACGGTTAAGCATAGGATTAATACTTGAAAACTTAAATTTGACCACGATAATATTTGCGGTAAACTTTCCCTTCCGAGAGAATTGAAAATAAAGAAGCTAGCGAGAATGACATTCATAAGGACGTAGAGTAAAATGTTTCACACAATTTTCGTTTTCGAAAACGTCATGCTCTTTACTTCTACTGAGACTTTACCTCAAATAAACGAATTGATGTGTTTGAGGATTTTTTCAGGTAAGCCTGTAGAAGTCTTGAACACCAAGTAACAAAAGCTGAATAATTTAATTGAACCAAGCACAATCCCACTCTGATGCCTTAAAATCCAGCCTAAAATTCCCTGAGGGCCCTCCAAGGAAGGTTACCACCCGAATGTTTCGTCCAATTCTCGAAAGATTGAGCGTCCGTCTGGGAGCACCCAGAGCGCGAAAGTCTAATCAGAACTGAAGGCAAAACTTGTTATTAAAAACTTTATGCTCAGAGAGTTTTACCAGACCATTGATTCATATCATACAATTTTTGATGGATATGTCTTGGATGAATGTGTCGCTCCGCCGAACTATATTACTTTTTTATGTAGCCTGTATGGGTCTCACCACGTGGCACAGGCTCTCTTTCACAGAGAGAGAATCACTTTAATCAAATATAAAAAAAATTGGACAAGCGCAAGTCGTACTCTCTCACCGTGGTTTCGGTGAATTTGTTAGATAAATTTATAACTTTATTTTCAAAAACTTTTTATGTTTTTGTTACTAACGCATTAGTTATAGTTTTCAGATTTTTTTATTTTCAAAGTAAAAATTCAAAGCCAAATATCCTAGCTGTGCAGTGTGAAGTAGGTACCCTCAATTCTTGTTGACCTCTAGAACTATGAAATCGAAATTCATAGGGATTAATTTTGTCTCCGAAAATCAACCATTACACTCTATTGCGCACAAAACATATTACAGGACATTGCACAAGAAATAACATGTACAAAGGCGAGCTTGGGAAGTAGTTGTAGGGGTAGAATCTAACCTGAAAGGAGGTGACGGCGAGCTGCGAGAGTCCGTCGACGTAGGGCCCCAGGACGATGTGCTCGCGTACTCGCAGCGAGCGCCGCGTGGTCTCCGGGTCCAGGAGGTCGTGTACGCGCTCGTTGTATATTTCCATGTAGGAGACTTCCACCTGGGTAAGGGGGCAAGGTTATTAGAAAAATTATTAACAAACTCAGCGCTTGAAATACTCGTAGCGGAGCGTAATTCCGTGCCTAAGCCGTGGGACGTTCATAGATTACATCGATCTCAACCCTTGCATGTCACCACTGCTGGGGCACGGGTCTCTTTCTGCATCGCAGGAAGGTTAGGCCATACCCCACCTAGGGCATGTTGAGCCGTTGGTGCTGGCTGTCATGTAATGACCGTCGTTAAGCCACGTCTGAGGCCTTATGGGCGGCTTGATAACTTCTGATAGTAAGGCCCGCCACTGACAGTACTCCAACAACCCGGACTTGGCCCCCGTAGGCGTAACCTTCTTGCGATGCAGGAAGAGACCCGTGCCCCAGCAGTGGGGACATACTAGGGTTAACATAGTAACATTATTAAATCTTAAAATTTTCTAATATATATATATAAAATATAATTACACTTCAAATAAGAGGCGAACCGCTGCCTGAGGTAAGTACATGAGTGCCAAAGAAATATACCGAAGGTAAATTTGCTACCGGGATGAAATACACAGCTACTCTGAAAGCTTTTCAGTGTTTAGAAAGTTTCATTCTATATCCTTCGGCAAACCAATATCGACAACAACGGAGAAAGTGAACCATCTGCTTTTAGCGGAATATTTATCGGGGATAAAGATCGCAAGTTTCGACAATACATAAAAAAATGTTAACGCGCGTCAATATTTTTCTATTTCCCTTGGGAAATTGAATGTAGATGGATATTTGTGTCCAAAAATACGATTATAGCTACAGTTTATAAATCACAACGCTATCACACGAGGCAGAGATGTCCAACGCAAAATAACATGCCCCTTTGAAAAAACTTCTATGTTATTATTATTATACTTTATTATACGAAACATTTAACAGGACATTCTATCAGAAATAACATGTACAGACGCGAGCTTATCTCTGAAAGAGATTTCTTCCAGCAAACCTTAGAGAATGTAAAAAAAAATTATATAGCTGTTTACACTGCAAAAAAACGTTTATTTCCATTGACGTAGAATTATAATATTTGGCTAGTAATATCGTCTTATACTACAAATACAGGCAAAAATCTGAACAAAATTGATTCGTAATTATACTACAAAAGAAGTGTCTTTGGTTCGGGAATAGTTAGGAAAGAATAGCGCGACTCGATTCGACTCTATTGATCATATTTAAGTACCTACAAATATGAAGGGACCCACGGTGGGTCGAGTCCATCTCGCACTTGACCAGTTTTTTACACTAGACACTCTTACGTCCATAAATCACCCATAATTTTCTCATTCCAATTTATGTAGAAAAAGAGATGAAAAGATAAGAACTGCAAGTTTCTGCAATGCTCGTGTCGAATTCGATACTGGATGTAAGTGTCCGATAAAGAGACTCTGGTTAAACTTTAAATCAAAGTTCCAAGAAAATGGAAGTTGGAAATAGATTCTGCAACTTTCCGGTGTCTGTTACAAGAAAAACTTACTTAGGAAAAATTGCTACAAACAATCTAAGCGGTAGGTCTCCAAGGAAAAGCTCAACTTGTGAAAACTTGACCGGTCGCTCCTTGAGTACATACTACATAGGTAATTAAAACTTCCTTCATTACTCAAAGGAGTAAAAAACCGGTTTCTTGACGCAGTTGCTTGCATAGCAAATAGTGGCTGAGGCCGAAAAATATTCCAGGGGATTTTCCACCACTTTATTACGATACGATAATTTTACTTAGGCTTAATTTTTTAACAAACAAAAGCCGAAGTTTTTCTTTCAGCTTTTTAGGGTCACGTAGTCAACATTAACAGCCCTTACAGTTTCACCATGGCCCTTCATCTGTCTGTCTGTGGTCTGTCTGTCTGTCGGCGGCTTAGCACTGAGACTATAAGTACTACTAGAGAGCTATAACTTGGCACCGATTCTCATATTAAGAACGTCGAAAAAACGTTAGAGAACAGAAGAAAAAAAAAATATTGGACAAGAAACCAAATCTGATATTTCCTTAAGAACGAAAACAACAACTTCAATTTCAAGAATTTTGAAAAAAGTTGCTGTGCACGTGCGTTGAACGTACATCTGCTGTGTTACAATATCAAAAACTTCGAAAATATTCGTAGCCTTCATAATATTAATACAAAATTTGAACATAAAATGTCATTTCCACGGTTTAGACTTATAAAAGTTAATAAATACTTATAATAAATTAATAATAAATAAAAAAATAAATAAAAAAAAATAAATAAATAAATAATAAACATAAATAATAAAGACAAGATTCCTCAAGACATAACTAATAGGGTAACCGCCGACGACGGGGTTAAAAAAATCTGTTAAACACCCTTTATGTAAAAAAGATTACTATAACATCAAGGATTATTTAGATTTGTCTAGCTGCATTGTAAGATGTATTTTAAGTTAGATTGTATAATGTGTTTAACACATTCATGAGTAATATTTTAATGTTGAAAACTCTGTTATCTAATTAATACATTATTGAAAATAGAAACTGTGGCGTTCCTTTGTTAGTCTTTTTTCCACATAATGTAAATAATTAGAAAAATAGTTGTGAAACTAACAACTTCGGCGTTCATTAAGTAAACATTGTATTTTTATAAGGAACAAAAATATTTGAATTTATTAGATAAGAAGATTCTCCACCAGAGCACATGATATAAAACATGTAAAGATACAGAGTAAACTTGGTGGCCTCAGAGTACAGAGTACAACGGAAATTTGCTAAAGGAAAAGCGAGACGGGTAGTCGGTGCAAATATGAATATTAATATACTACTTTAAAAATTAAATTTTTATATAAATTAAAATACAGGAATCATTGTATAGACTCACCTTATATGTCAACGCGGGGGGCGACTGTTGCTTGGCGATTCGTTCGAACAGCGCGTTGCAAAGACGCGGTATAATACCACCTTCATCTGCCCCGGGCGCTCCCATCATCGTGTAGGACTTCCCAGATCCTGGAACAATATAGACGTTGCTTTAAAATATTGGGCCTTTGCATTTACGTAATAAGATGATTTATGCAGCGCCCAGTGACACCTTCACTTACACTAGATGGGTAAAGGCACCATTCGGAAGTTGCCGTGTCTAGGACGTTGTTTTAAATGGAGTAACCTTGCTGTCAAGCAAAATAATATATAGGCAAGGCATTCGTATAGTGTCTATCTATATCTATAATCAGCCTACATCAACCCACTGCTGCTCCTTTTTACTACGCCATTCCTCACGGTGCTGTGCTAATCTGATCAATTTCGGTGCTGTGCTAATCTGATGCATTAGGTATAGTGTAACGAGGCTGAAATAAAACCAAACTGCAACTGTTGTTAGTTGTGACAGCGGTAACTTGCTTACTTACTGACGAATTGTGAGACCATGCCGTTATTTGACGCTTAGTACAGTCTATTTATTCTTACTTGTCCAATTTAGTAAACAAGATTCTACCCTTAAATTGAGACTTTTTAGTCCAAAACTGCCATATTTCCATAAATGAAGTAACCTGAAACACTCTTTTAAATAACACGCTGCCAATTTTATAAGCATAGTTCATGACAGTTCATGAATTTGCGAGAATATGTCTAGTTTAGGCATCTAATCTCAATTTTAAGGTTAGAATCTTGTTTACTAAATTGGACAAGTAAGAATAAATAGACTGTAGGCTATCACTTGGCGGAATTCACAAAAAAAATAAGAGAAAATTTTCTAACATTCAATCTTTAAGGTTTCGGTCGTCAGAGGCCTTATGAGCGGCTTCTGACAGAAAGGCCCGCCACTGTCTTACAATCGTCCACCAACGCGGACTTGACCCCCGTGGTGGAGTATATATAACCTAACCTTCCTGTGTTGCAGGAAGGGACGCGTTCCCCGGCGGTAGGGACATACAAGGGTTGACATCGAATCCTTAAGGCTGTACGCGGTGCCAACTAGCGCTACCAATAGAAAAAAAATCATATATTCTTTTATAACGCGTCTTTGAAAAAAAGAACATCATAAATCTTAATAACCTGAGAACCGACTGGCAAGAAGATAGGTCCAAGAATCCTAGGACTTTAAAACAGTTCAGCCAAAAACGGCCGCTATTGGGGGAAATCGGTTAAAGTCCTAGGTTTTAAAAATATTTGTAATAATTTGTAATAGGTTGTCTGGAAGAGATCTCTTAGCTATAAGACCGCCAATTGTCAAATAAATTTGATTGATTGATTGTATAACATTACTTAGATTTAAGAATCATGGTTGTAATATTTTTCTGGTTGTGCAATAAAGTGTTCTCTATCTCTATCTATCTATCTAATAACTTCCACACTACACATTTACTTGTCCCAGTCTCATACTGGCTACAAAATATACCCTGTGATATGGTAACCAGACAAAGACATCACAAACATGAAAGTACACCTAGACTGATCGAGTACGGCGGCCTCGAGTGGGAATGGAACCCACAACCTCCGCTTCGGTAGTCAAGCCTGTTAACCGCTACACCATCGAGGCGGGCGTCACAGTTGTTAAAATTTCTGATGTTTACTTTTAGAAATAAACGTATTATAAAACAACATATTTATTTATTTTATTATTATTTAACAACAACATAATATGATTCTAAAAACCTATTTAGAGGCTAAAAATTCCACCCATGCCGGGACTCGAACCCGCGACCTCTAGCTAACCGTGCCAGCACTCTCCCAACTGAGCTAATGGGCGACTTACCGGCATCAGTGAAATTTCGAACCTCTTTACAATACTTTCTGTATTAAGTACAGGCAGCAGCATGGCTGAAGTAATTTGCATTATTTGGAGCCCCGAGTACCTTACTTTGCAGTTAGGTTTTAATATAATATGATTATTATTCCATTGGTGGCCCTAGTACACACCGCGTAGCACCTTTTACAGTTAAAACCCTTGAACATACATAGGTCAAAGTAAAACTATTTACAGTAAACACTCTCAGCCTTCAAATGCTTTGATTACAGTTTCCAACAAAATACTATCCTATCTCAAGTGTCAAATTGTATAGCTTAAGCGTGAAGTTGTAAACGATCTGGGCGGTGGTGATTAGCGAAATTCCGTTAGGGCTTCGGGGTAAAACGATCCTTCATTGTTGTGACATAAGCTGCCTAATATAATAGCCGTATCAACTGAAGTTTGAGTTAGTATGTTTTGCTTCGATAACTAAGCCCCGGTTTCTGGTACACTAACAAGCATTGAATAAAAACTGTATTAACACGGATTTTACTTGTTTAATTTTACCGAGACCACGGTACTTGAAAAAGTGCCGAAACGTCGGAAAATTGTAAAAAATGCAAAATTAAACGAGTAAAATCCGTGTAAATACAGTTTTTATTATGTCTAGTGCTCGTGTTAACTTTAGAAAATACTACACTAACAAGCCGTTAATCTACTGTTAACAGCTGTCAGTTGGCCAAAGTGCATTAAAAAAAAATTTGACGATTACGGTAAAGAGTCTGTGAAGTCTGGAGCTCAGACTCCAATCTATATAAAAATAAAAATCAATATAAAAATGAATCGCTGAATGTGTTGGTAAGCGCAAATCTCGAGAGCAGCTAAACCGATTTTGCTAATTCTTTTTTTTATATTCCTTGAAGTACGAGGATGGTTCTTACGGATGGGAAAATAAATCGACTGTTAGGCGGTACGAAGTTCGCTGGGTCAGCTAGTTCGACAATAAGTTTCGATTAACAATGCATTTTGGGGTAGGAATTTAGTTCTAGAGACTGATAGATTCATTTATCTGGTCAATATTTAAAAACTAAATGAACTTTGTTACGCAAAAACATTCCAACCCATTTGCGATCCAAACGCTTTTTTTATGTGTAAGACTGTTTTGTTTCGTGTTTTTGTTCAGACGTAGCATTTCGTTTATTAAATTAGAACAATCTAACACATTGTAACACAGGTTATGTAATGTGGGTTGGAATGTATCTGCGAAACACTGTCCGATCTTAGTAATTCCTAAGTACTCAAGTTACCCCTAATTTATTTACTAAAACTTTCAATGTGTATAAGCAGGTGGCCAAGAGGACAACACTTAAATGTCACGTCGTAAACTAACTTTAAGTAAATACAAGCGACATACAAGTGCATGGATACTTTATTGAATTCCTTCCTTCAGTAGAGGCTAAAATGTAAATACGCACTAAAACTTTGCCTTCAAAGAAAAACAGCGGCATCAAGAAACGATCAAAAGCCGCCAGCTGCTGAATAAATTTGTACTCTAACCCCTTTCCCCGAATGTCGAAAAAACAATGCCCCCGAATCGTAACGAGGCAAATCTAGTTATTTCTGGTAGCAAACAAAACGTTCAAATACGACAAACAAGCGAAATCGGATTATTTGATCAGCAAATGTATTTGTCTACTTAATGCATATGAAGACAACGCATTTAAGCGCTTTCCATTAAAACGGCTGATTGAATTGAGTTCCAAATGTTTCACCAGTTTAATGATAGTTTGCCTACTCTACTTGAAAGAGAGAAAATTCGTTAAGTAAATGTGAACAGAAAAAGAGAACATCATAAGTCTTAATAAATATAGTAGCTCTTTTTAGAACCTACTGACAAGAACCTAGGAATTTTGTTTTGTCAACAACTAGGTTCCACTGCTGGCCTATGCCCAGCATTGGGACACAGTCGTGGCTAAAAACAAAAGTTCTAAAAGGTAGGTTCTAGACTGTAGGCTCTAAAAATAGTTGTCACAGTTGGTAACATCCATGATGTTCACTTTTTTTATAAAAACAAAAAAACGTTTTACGTAACCAGTTATGATTTTCATTCCATATTCTTGATACTTACCACAATCACTGTACTGAAATTAAATGCAATCACTGAATTTTTAAATTCAATAATCCAATTTTCATTTGCTTAGGGTCGCTAACTAGCGACACCAATGGAATAAAAATCATAACTTGTTTTAAAATAAGTTTTTATCTAAAAGTGAACATGATAAATGTTAACTGTAATAACTACTTTTAGAACCTACAGTCTAGAACCTAGGATCAACAATCGAGGAATGAAATCGATTTCCGCCAAAACGGCTGTTTTTAACGGAAATCGATTAAAGTCCTAGGATATTTACTCTTCATTCTAGGATGTATGTTCTAAAAATAGTTACGACAGATACCTACTAAGATTTCTCATGTTTACTTTTTGAAAATAAGGTATTATAAAACATGTTATGATCTTTATTCCATTCCACTCCACCCTTAATCATTGATTTTTTGTCAAGTACCGATTAAAAAGTAAAGTAGGTCACGAACGAGACGTTCTTAGTGTACTTACGCCAATGAGCTTAGTCCAAGCCTCCATCAGAATCTCCTTCGTTAAAGAGGGATTGTTCGAGCGCGAGCCTCGAGTCTCTAAACAAGCAATTTCGCATTGCAAGACGGCGCAACCAAGTTTGCGATAGCAATAGCTCCTTTGCCGAGCAGGGAGCAAAAATGTAGTAAGTTAGTCTGTTATGTATGATCCTTGTTTTTAGTCTCTTACAATATTTTAATCTATAAATAAATAGAAAACGTTAACTGTGTTAAGGAAAACATCGTGAGGAAACAATTCAGCGTCATTGGAGCGCCTCAAACTGAATACAGATCAAAAATCAAATGGACATAACCGAGCCTGAGTTTGTGGTCATGAAAAACTTCTGTTGACCGCAAATAATATAGGACGTGTTTTATGTATGAAGTTATAGTAGCAATACCACTCGCTAACGGTGAAAGAAAACATCGTGCGGAAACGTTCAGTCTATTTATTCTTACTTGTCCAATTTAGTAAACAAGATTCTAACCTTAAAATTGAGATTAGATGCCTAAGCTAGACATTTTCTCGCAAATTCATGAACTATCATGAACTATGTTTATAAAATTGGCAGTGTGTTATCTAAAAGAGTGTTCCCAGTTACTTCATTTATGGAAATATGGCAGTTTTGGACTAAAAAGTTACAGTTTACGGGTAGAATCTTGTTTACTAAATTGGACAAGTAAGAATAAATAGACTGTAAGTAAGTGTCTGAGGTGTTCAAATAACATTTACATTTACATACAGGCACATACGTTACTTCTGGCCCCACACTAGGATACCCTGTGTCGTGGGAACCAGAAACAACGACATCACAAACATGTAAACATCCAAGACCTGGGGTTTTTTTTTTGTTCCTAGTCGGGATTCGAACCCGGGACCTCTTGCATGGCAGGTAGATGCACTACCGCTACGCCACAGAGGTTGTCCTCCGCGCTTGCCATTGCCCATCCGGGTGGGCATGCATGGTAATTAAGCCCATACTCACTCTCTGAGAGAAGTCCTATGCCCTCCAATGGCCTTTGTCCCTTTGGCCAACTAACAGCTATTAACAGTAGATTTACAAATTGATAGTGTACAATTGTGTGGGTTCAAACTACTACACTATTTGTAACAGGCCTTCTCGCAGAAAGCTAGAATTTTCCGTCACAGTCGGGTCAGTTACCTGCATGTAATAGAATATGGTGCCGTATGGTAAGCCGGCTGTCGGTTTGGGCAATGTGGTTTGAAACTTTAAATATGCGCAAGACGTCAGAGAACTAAGAGTTTCTCTGTCGATCGTAGGGCAGCCCATTGTCAATGTAGGGTATACTTCTCGACAGAGACCTTCACAATTCAGTGGGCCGAATTAAGAGCTGTCCATTCCAACTCAAGAGGTCGTTGTCGCGAATAGTTGGCCAAAGTTTATGATTACGGTCACTCGGGTATGAAATGCTAGATAACACATACAATATTGAACGAAATAGACAGCAAATCCAGCCACTAATCCTGTAAGCCTCCACTTTTCACGGTGGCCTATACCTTTCTCAGGGAAGATACCCATGGCCCACGGTGGGGGCATCATGGGTTGATGATGATGTTGATTGAAAGAAATTTGGTTAACATTTTTCAAGTAGCTATGACTGTGTCCCACTGCTGGGCAACTGCCTTCCCTTTAAATTTACACTCCTCATTGTCCCTGGCCAACTATTGTCACCCAGGTAAATAATTGGTCAATAGAGCTTATACAATTTTCAAGGTACCTTTTAATTGAATTCAAACGATAGGATTTGTCACCGCCTTCTGGTAGCAACAATCAATAATTCAAAGCTTCGCGATCATCTATCGTGTATCGTCGTCATTTGTAACTACCACAAATGTATCACTTGAAGTGTAATTCCACACCGTGACTTCAAAGCGACAAGGTCTATTTCGGTAGGGGACATCGGCGCACGTCTCGCAACATAATGTCCTGAATGGGAACATTCAATATTTTATAGGACGCGACTGCGACCGAACCGGGAATTTATGGCGAAATTATACGAAACGTTAACTCGAAGACAAAAACCACCTGCCGCCCCATTGTGTGCTTACTTCTACTACAATTGGATACGGTCCTTATTTACTTCAGAAGAAAGGTCAAAATTCTATCAAATATTTTCCTTCTCTCACCTGAAATATGATAACAAAAAATAATGTACCTTTTTATGTATACAATATGTGTAAAATATTTATTGAATAGAAACGTCTATCTTAGGAGACAACACAACTCTGGCTCCGAACGAAACTGAGACCGCTCTAGATGAAACGGATATAGTAAGAGCAGTAGCAGGTAGAGGATTGCAAAGCTCTCTTAAAATTCATGCATATTTAAGAGGTCTTTCCTCACAAAGGATGATATAAGGCCAAGATTTGCATGTTATTCCCAGAGTGTACCTTTTGCTAGAGTGAATACCTGAAAACTAGCTTCAATTCAGAGTTTAAAACCTCCAACATTTCAAACAAAGACTTCAGTCCTGAGTCCGTACAGAATAAAATAATATTCACCCTATTTATTTACTAAATTAAGTATTAAAACCTATTTCGAGGGTAAAAATTCCACTCATGCCGGGATTCGAACCCACGAATCCCGGCATGGGTGGAATTTTTAGCCTAATAGGTGTTTAAATTGTCCTTAGCACGGGTTAATGCATTAAAAATAAAAATAGTATAAATTAAGTATAATTTACCAAGAGGTTTACTTTTGAAAATATAAGCCACATTACGTCATAGAATTTTCTTGTGAGTGGGTAAGAAATTCCTTATTCTTTCCTATGGTTTCGAACTTAAGAATAGCTTGGCGGGGTTAACTCTTCGGTGCAACTGAGGTTAATAAATATAAAATAAAAAAAAAATTCTTTATTTCAGGCATTAAGTACCCATATTATGTTAGTAACAATAGTACTTAAGACTATATTAGTAACAATAATAACAAATTCTAATCAATTCAAATCAATCAATCAATTATGTACTTATATTTATTATTATTTTCAATTATTTTTGGTACGTAACTGTACAGAGACTTCTGTGTCTCTCGGCCCACATTTCGGTGTATCGGCTATCTACCCTGTCCGCTATCATAGTCAGAAGGTATAAAGCCGCCCTTAAGGCCTCCGATATTGCTTAACGACTGCCATTACGTCGACAGCCGGCACCAACGGCTTAACGAGCCTTGCGAAGCACGGAATCGCTTGGAAAAATGCCACTAGCGGTAGTCACGGGACGGTCTCCCATCCTGCACCTAACCGCGCCTGTTGTTCCTTAACTCAAGTGATTGATTCCAATCACTCGGCTCGTCTAGGCCACGAGCGCTTCTTTTACTAAGTTATCAATGGATGTCAATTGCGAATTTCAGGTTGATCGATACACTAAAAAACTCTCTATATAATAATACCCTTGAAGTTCAGAATTGATAATTCAGACGGATTATTAATGCAATCAGTTATATAGGTCTATGTAGTATGAACCGTAAGCTATTATGATGTATGGTAGCTTATCCAATGACAGCACAGATTCAATCCACTCATAGTCGAGTGAAAACCCCGTTAATCCAAAGCGCACCAGCTACGATGATTCAGCGTTGGCGGCGCTCCAAAAAGTACTCCATGGTTAAGTATCGCCTCGTCGTATCACTGAGGCCCTGCTGACAGAGCTCAAAAGACACAAAACCCCCAACTAAAAAGGCTTCTCTAGGAGTCCATTTAATTATCTAGCGTGACTTATTGTAGGTACGTCATTTCGGTTCCCGCTGACAATGTGACATCATACCAGGCTCTAGAGTTTAATACTTACATAGTTTTTAATAGAATGATTTAAGCACGACAATGGTTGTTATTTGCCTCAATTTGGTAGCCTACGAGGCAATAGCAACTACAATGTCATTCCAGGGGTATAACCCGCGCAAATTAAATAAGCATCACTCGCGAGTAGCACGGGTTATTATACCATTGCAATGCGATTGGTTACTACCGGACTTAATATAACTCTATTGAACAAATATGCATTTAAGAGACTCGCCCCCAGTGCTCTCGGCAGTACAGGCAGTATTATTTCACATTATTTATCAATCGAATCGGTTATAAGGAGTGTGCGTCTGCATATCATTTCTATTAACGATCTGTTTTCAACACTACATTACATAAATTCACGCCTGTAAACCGGAGGGGTACGCAGAGGCCAGGGTTTCCCACAATTCTGAAACGTCTTTCGCAACATCATCATTTATTAGTCGCTGCAAGCATGTACGCCGGCTTTTTATTTGGTCAAGATGAAGGGCTGGCAAGGGACGCCTGAGACGTCCCTTGCCAGCCCTTCCACCCATACCTGGATAGATTCCTGTTTTCAACACTGTCTTTAAGGAACTATCCAAAGACCACAAGTGCTTGAGTTGTTGTGTAAACATGCACGTAGTCGATAAATATAGAGGCTTCCTCACAATCCCCTAATCAAAAGCAGCAATTTAATTAATTTAGCTATTTGTAATTTCAACTTTACCTTGTGTCAATTAACAAACTAGCAAGCGAAATTGATATTGATTTATTCAATTGCAATGCAAGGTTGGTTAGGCAACACTTCAATGATAACTTCTTCAAGAACTAAATACTTATTTTATGCAATGTAAAAACTAATAATCATGGTTATCTATATCAATCTAACATATTGCGGTGCATGCTTAATGTTCCTACAGTGTTATTATTTTTTGTTTCCTTGTAGAAATTTAGCAGTCAGCAAGCTATAGTTGAAAACCTGTAAATGGCTCACTAACTAGTTTATAAGTTTTATATGTTGTTTATCAGCTGTTGGTTTGCCATAGATAACAAATAAATAATAAATAAAATCAATTATTATTACAACTTATATAATACACAAGCAGCTGTAGCGTGTATATAACTTGTTAAATGTTTATCTAGTTTGTTTTTAAACGAGTTCACTGAAGGAGCACTGATTACTGTCTCTGGTAGTTTATTCCACGTATTCACTACACGGTTCGGCAGGAAATGTTACTGGGATTGCTTGTCCATGGTTGCTTAGCCAATTTCAGCGAGTGCCCCCTAAGAGATTTGTTTGTATTCATTTTGTATAGCATTTTAGCAAGATCCGGTACACTATAGTAATTGTTCAAGATTTTGTAAGTCTATTAGGTCACCAAATTATTTCACCAAAGATTTATGTGACCTGTTAATTTCTCGAAATAAGATTATGTTTATTTCGAGGTCACATACTAGCTGACCCAGCGAACTTCGTCAGTCAGAAACAGTCGATTCTTTATTTTTTTTTTTTTACCCGCCCTTAAGAACCATCCTCGTACTTGAAGGAATGTTCTAAAAAAAGAATTAGCGAAATCGGTTCAGCTGCTCTCGAGATTTGCGCTTACCAACACATTCAGGGATTCATTTTTATATTATAGAAGATTAGTAAACAATATCTATTAATAGAGATAAGCTCGCTGTTTTACATGTTATTTTTTATAGAATGTCCTGTTTAATGTTTCGTAGGCGATAAATCTTTTTATGTAGCCTATAAACGTCCCACTGCAGGGCACAGGCCCTCTCTCAGAGAGAGAGAAAGAGATTAGGTGCTTAATTGACGGCCTCGGTGACGCAGCGGTTTGGCACGCTGCTGTAAAACTGAAGGTCTCGGGTTCGATGCCCGGCCGGATCAAACTAGGAAACGAACTTTTCTAGTTTGTCTCGGGTCTTGGATGTTATCTATGTATTTATTGTATTAAATCAATCGTCGAGTTAGCACCTATAACACAAGTCATTTAGTTGTACTTAGTATAGGGCTAACCAGATATGTGAAATATGTCCATGAATATTTTTTTTTTATTACCACGCGTGCCCACCGCGTATTAAAAGTTTCAAGCTGTGACCTATTTGAACACCTCAGACACTCAGGTTTCCTCACCATGTGTTCACGTTAGCGAGTGGATTATCACTTGAATAAAGTATTGTAGACAAATTAAAATGAGTCACGTAACATCACATACTGAAAGCCGAACGCCATACGTATTCATGTGAGGCTATTGGATCAATATTCATTATCTTGTATTAGAGTCGGACTGTATTGATTAGGTGATGAGACTATCCACTTAGGACTAAATGGAGCATCCAATGACTAGTAGGTACGTACATTGAATTATAAGTTAATAGTGGTATAGATGTAGCTAGGCTAAACCTATTTCGTTCCAGGTTTATTTCTGCAGCATTTACTTAAGTTATAGAATCGTCGTCAGGTTATACTAGTCCACTGCTGGACATAGCCCTCCCATAAAGAGCGCCACGTTGTGCTATCATAGGGGGTAATGCCCATAATCCCCACGCTGGGCATGCGGGTTGGGGATCGCAGTTCGGTGGAATTGTACTGCAGGGGGCGCTGCTGCCCACAGTTTGTGTTATAGAATGCAGTATCCTTATCTGTCCTTAAATATTTTTTTAACTAGCGTATTTACGTTTTACTGCAGAGCACCTTCCTTCTCTCAGAGAGAGAGGTTGTGGGCTCAATTGCCACGCGACCTACCGCGGCTTGGCGATGTTGAACGGTGAGGTATGTGAACATCTCAGACACTTGGATTTTCTCACGATGTTTTCCTTCTTGGAAGATTATTCTTATTATACTAATTTTTTTTTATTTTTAATGCACTAACCCATGCTAAGTATAATTTTAAAAACCTGTTTAGAGGGTAAAAATTCCACCCAAGCCAGGATTCGAACCGAATCCCGGCATGGGTGGAACTATTAGCCTCTAAATAGGTTTTTAAAATTATTCTTATTACTTCCAAATAGGAAATTCTTGGCCCCCGTGGTGGAGTATGGCCTAAATTTCCTGCAATGCAGGCAGAGACCCGTGCCCCAGCAGTGGGCACATACAGGGTTGCAATCGATTCTTATTACTTAAAGCATGCCTCGCTTAACGTCGAAGAATACAAGAAAAAGTATTTCAGCTGCGGGTTATTTTTTAAATCCGCAATTCCCGAAACGTGAGTTCGAAATTTACAACCACTTTTGTTTTACGACTTTGGAAAAGTTATTCAGTGCTTGTTTTTAGTTCAGTTCGTTCAGTTTTCGGTTTGGAAAAAACTGTTTTTTGTGGTCTTGTAGCGGCGCTGTTTCATAGATAATGCTTTAGACCATAAGTGTTTATTGGATATCCTTCTATGAAGAACAAAGATTTATTGACAACTGCGATATTAGTAGAGCGTGTAAAGCATAATTTCAACAGAAATTATACAAACCCTGATTTTCTAGTTTGTATTAATATAAAGAAAACACCACTGACTGTACTAAATACATACACATACCATGTCAGATTCTCTGACTTGTAACTATATTGTACAATTGTTTGTTTGATTTCAATAAATAAAAAATAAAAAAAACTCATGAAACTAAAGTACCAAAAAATATAAATCCAAGTGTATATGTATATTTTTTATTTATTTATTTACTGGTATAAACTCGTAAGTAGTAAATAAAGTGTTTTGTTCTGGAGTGTTTTAGGAATTGCGCCTTTTATTATAACCCTGCATATCCCAACACATACACACACATTTTTTTGCGTTAATCTCTCGCCTTTTGTGTCTGTGTGCAGCCTAGCTTCCAGTTCATCGGGACGGCATGCAGGTCCTCATTAAAGTTCGACGGACAATGCGCTTGGCACCGGGTTTCAGGTCACCCGGACACGACGCTCTAGGCAGGTACCCACCTCTTCCACCGAAGCTATTGTTTGTACCGTTTTGTTTAATGCCTGCATTTTAGTATAAAACCCGGCAGTTAAATTGGACTAATACCTGCAGTCTGAGACAGCGATGGACTTGAGAAAGCTTTTTTATGTTATCTTATAAGTCATTAAAAACTAATCTAGTCCGAGAAATTATATGTCACGTTCCGCGACCCCTCTAATGAGACCCGCAAAACGTTCATGCATAATGAAAGTCCATATGTTCAAGTTATTTGTCGGTCATTATAACTTTGAACGATATTTTGGCGGTCGTAGTTTGATAAACTGCCGGCAGATGCTGGATGCGGCAAGATGAAGACAGGGAGCTATGGGGCTCATTAGGGGAGGGCTATGTCCAGCAGTGGACTACATAATATAGCCTGAAGAAGAAGAAGAAGTTTGACAAATAACCTAACATTTTGGTCGCCAAAATATGAAAGGTGGATGTGCAGATTTTATTTATTAAAACTTTAATTTTTAGTTTGATATAAACTCTACTGATCTGTATTTCTTAATGATCCGCGATACTCATACATAGTTATATATTAAACGGGTCTATATTTATTAGGTAAAACTTTACCTTATTTCCCGACCCTTCGGCAGCGTATCAGTTGCCGTGGTCTCGGGTAGACCCGAGAGTCTACGTTTTACCTAATAAATAATCGCGATTTGACCCGTTTAATATATAACTATCTACTGATCTGTGCTAGAATTCTCAAATGAGAAATCGTTCCAACGACACCATATTTTTTTTATGTAGCCTATAAACGTCCCACTGTAAGGCACTCTCTCTCTCTCTCTCAGAGTGTTTCTCTCTCAGAGAGTATGGGCTTAATTACCACGCGTGCCCACTGCGGACTGACAATTTCAAGCGTCGAGGTATTTGAACACCCCACACACTCAGGTTTCCTCATGAAGTTATCCTTCACGTTTAGCATACCGCTACAAGACCGCGAAGCTTGGAAAACCATGAGGGAGAAATTATTTCCTGCAGTGGCCGTCAAATGGCTGACGATGATGATTGGTACTATAACTTTACAAATATAACTACATAGTAACGAGTTCTTTTTTAGGGTATATATGAACCGCTTTCTGCAGAAGGAAACATGTGCGCATGTTTCCTTTCTGCAGAAAGGCAGAAACAAAACTCTTAGCATGACGTCACACTATTAATTTTAGCGACAGTTGTTTCTTTTTTACAGTGAACGATGTAATTACCCTCTTAAAACATATTTTTGATAGAAACTCAATTTCGCTACTGTAGCGAAATTGAGAATTGAGAACATATTTTTGATAGAAACTCAATTTCGCTACTGTAGCGAAATTGAGTTTCTATCAAAAATATGTTTTAAGAGGGTAATTACATCGTTCACTGTAAAAAAGAAACAACTGTCGCTAAAAATAATAGTGTGACGTCATGCTAAGAGTTTTGTTTACTGCAAAAAAGCAACATGCCCTACAGATGATACAGTTTTTTGTGTCCCCTGAAAAGTTTTGTTTTGTGTACATGTTTCCCTTTTGCAGTAAGCGGTTCATATATTGTATGGAATCAGGCGTTACTTTGCGAAAATACATAATAGTATTAAAAAGTGAATATTACTACTAAATTTGAATGAATGAAAAATATTACTTAAAATTACGCCAAAAATCCCACAAGCACCATGCGGTTAGTTAGTGCACCGCCCTTCCTTCCACTTTTTCAAGCAGAAGCAAGACACGAGCACACCACCACTGACACCAATACTCGTGTGAAAAAATACGCGACGCGTTTCGCCTCTAACACGAGGCATCCTCAGGCTCACAAGTGCAAGTGACCGTCACCGCAAAAACGCTCCGTATTTATAGGTTAGGCCGCCCCTCCGGTATATATATCAAAACTGTATTCAAAGCCCCACCGGAAGTTAAGCGGCACGCTACACCCGTTTCCTTAGGTTCTGGTTAAGTGTGGGTGTGACCCCTCTCACTAGAAAGAGTAATTTGATTGATGGTTGTGTTTTAAAAATAATGTACCTACAACGAAAAACAAAGATTCCTAAATGTGAATTATTCAGAAAAAATATTAATTCTCTAATTATCAGTTCACTAAAGTAGTATTTAGATACTCCTCCTACTCCTTAGAGAGTAGCACGTGATTAATAAAAAAAATGGACAAGTCCAAGTCGGACTCGCCCGCCGAAGGTTCCGTAGAAATTTATAAGTACATATATATTATAAATAGTTCAGAAATCGATTCTCGCAGTTTTTTCAGTGCTTTTTCCGAACTTCAAAGACATTTTTATATGATTTAAATACAAATGTACTGTAGATTTTTTTTCTCTACTTGTAGACCTGTATATGGTTATAATTTAAACTCTAAAACTTCATGCGTTCCCCAGATAAAAGGTCTCGAACAACGAAGTGATTCTATAAGCGTTCTGTTTTTTCCATTTGAGCTACGGAACCCTAAAAAGCAACAATTTGGAATAAAGAAGGTGTATCGAAAATATACCTTTTACCGATTATGTTAGATTTTCATCTACTCCTGCAAATACGAATGACATCTTTATTGTAGTAAAGTATTATGAAACTAATTCCTGATACACCATCTATGAGATACGCCAAACATCAACTTTACTAAAATAAAAACAAATATTACGCATACTCTCTAATACCCGAACCGTACTTAGTTTTAAGCCTGTAGTCGAAAGAAAATATATCTTCTTTATAAAAAGAAACTGGATTATACGAAGAGAGCTAAACGAGCCATAACTTATAAGTAGCGGGGGGCAGAGGTACGCCAACGCTCGAAGCTAAACGCTACGCCGTAGTCAGTTCGTAGCGCTACGAGTATATTGCGACTACGAAATTTCATCAAACTTGCTGCTACGAGTGCGAGTTCAACATAACGAGTCCCTGAAATCGAAAAATTGATTATACTCTTTTTAATGCACTAACCCGTGCTGACAATTTAAAAACCTATTTAGAGGCCAAAAATTCCATCCATGTCGGGATTCAAACCCGCGACCTCTGGCTATCCGTGCCAGCGCACTTCCAACTGAGCTAGTGGGCGACTCAGTGAAATTTCGCACCTCTTTACTCAAAGAATAAGAAAATTCGATTAAAATTATGTGATTTTCATTAGGCACTATCGGAATATAGTATTTTTATATTATTATTTACGCTGTCCAAGACTTGGCGTGGAAAGAAATGATACAACCCTTGGATCTTAAAGACATAATTAATGGAAATTTATTTATACGCGATCATTGTATAAAACTAACAAACAAGCCCAACAATCAAAACAATTCAGAAAATGTAATCCAATAGAAACTTACGAATGCGATTGCGAACAGCCAGTACAATTGTATTCTAATTGGCTTTGTTCTGTTTCGCTACCGCAGAGGTTCTATCGCACCCACTGGGCTAGGTACAATTGGTACCTACAACGTGCGGTGAAGCCATCTTAGCTTTTCCCGTCGGGAAGCAGAAGTTGAGGAAACTACCGAGTACAAACGCCCTTCAAGACGGAGCTCGTAGTAACTGCGTTCACAGACCACAGCGACTGTAAGGATGAGAATACACCAGGAGCAAACTTATGGAAGGTTTGGGTGTATTTCCGTGCCTGTGACGTCATTGTCAGTACAGGGTATCTTTGTTTGGGACCATTATAAGTGATTGTGTTGTTTAGATGTTATTTGTTAGTTAGTTTATATGAATAATATTTCTACGTCAAGTAATTTTACGTAAAATACGTATCTCTGGTAAAATTTATTGCATACTATTGTCAAGTTCGGTTGTCAGAAAACAATAAAACTTTTAGAATGAAAACCCACTAAACCCGCGCACTAAAGCAGAAGTATTCTTTGAAGTAGTATTTTGATCAAATTCACATGAAACTCACCTTTCTGAAAAAAGCAATGTATTAGAATTAAATTAAATCCTGAAAAATTGCGAAAAGTGTTGATGACGACTCTACAGATGAAAAAAGAGGTTTAGTTTGTTGATACTGAAATTGAGAAAGAATAAGCTATTTATGCCATTTTTTATCAGTTCAGTGATATGCTAGTGGTATGGCTTTTCTTCCTAATGATGTGTTAATTTGTTCCAGTAAATGTCCTTTTTTCTTGATAATAACTTACATCACTGTCTAATTTCATTCATTCTTCTTTTGTTGGAAAAGAGGTACCTCTATGCAGGTCTCATATAAAGTTGGTCAAGATTTGTTAAGGACATCCATGACAATGTACTTACACATTTTTTTGAGCTTTTTTTTTTACTTCATGCATATTTCGGGCAATGCACCAATCACTCCGCTCGATGCAGCACCATCTTTAGTTTGAGCCGCAGCCTCTCAGCGAGGCAACTCAATGAAACAGTTTCCTACAGTTTGCAAGCACTGTGACAGCCCATTGGCCGTCCCAAGGAGAGAGAGAGCCATGTGGCCTAGTTACCCTTTCGCTTCACAGTTAGGCTGCATACGGAATTGGGTTGGACTGCAAACAACAGTAGAAACTAGTAATAGTGGTCTCAACCCTTTGTATATCCCCACTGCTGGGGTACGGGTATCTTTGTGCATCGCAGGAAGGTTAGACCACACTCCACCACGAGGGGTAACTCCGGGTTGGTGGAGGATTGTAAGACAGTGGCGGGCCGTACTGTCATAAGTTATCAAGCCGCCCATAAGGGCTTTGACATGACTTAACGCCTGCCATCACATGACAGCCGGCACCAACGGCTTAACGTAGATTGCGAAGCACGAAAATGCTCGGAAAAAATGCCAATAGCTGTAGTCACGGAATGGTCACTGATCTAGTAACTAACCGCGCCTAATGTTGCTGAACGTATAGGATTGTAAAATTTAGATACATACAAAAAGTCACGACCGTAGTCTGAAGGGGTAGGCAGACCCCAAGGTTTGCCATTTGCTACAATTCTGACCAACCTTTGTCGCTTCATCAATACTCATCAGTCGCTGCATGCAAACACTTTTTGGGTACTTTTTATCTTTCTGCGTCTCTAATAAATTGGTTGAAATAGAGGATTGTATTTTCTTGTAGTGCTATTAGACGTCGCATTATAATTGAAACGATCAAACTGTCTATATATTATGATGAAACCATGATAGCTCTTGATGGAAGTATTTAATACGTTAATTTGACGAAACAATAACCTAACTGTTCACTAAGAAGATCAGGGGTAGGGATAATAAGTATTATTCATGAATTTATGAATATTTTTTATTGATATTATAATTCCTCTTTGTCTTTGCGCTAAATAAATATTTGTACTGAGCATTAATCCCCTGTCGCACAACCGACGGATTAATATTCTTGCCCAGCGCGGATGGCAATTTCAAGCGCTGAGGTATGTGACACCTCAGACACTCAGGTTTCCTCACCATGTTTTCCTTTACAGAGAGCGAGTGGTATTGCTACTAAAACTTCACAAATATACGTAAACAAAGTCATTGGCACATACCGACCTCCCGAATGTGAGGCCGCCATTCTACCGCTCCGCTACCAGACGCTCTTAATTAAGACAGCAAAATTTAAACAACACTCACAGCCATGTCATGGCTTACCAGAAACCAGGAGCGTATCAAGCTGGGGTCTTGAGACCACAACTGGATCCCGAACCCAGCTTATATTTGCGGTGGGGTCGAATAAACGATTCACCGTATTCCTGAGACCACAAAGGGTGGAATCGGTAACGATACACAATTTACTGGGACATCGTGGCGCTAAATAAACAGACAGCCAGACAGTACAAACAGCGGAGGAGGCCGGTGCACCCAATTTAAAAAGAAGTCATGTGCAATGATATAACGATATATTCACAGTTCTCAGAATACTTTTACATTTTCAAGAAAAAAAATATACCCAAGAAAGAAAGTTTATACTCAAAGTAAAGATTTTTTTCGCTTAGAAATTACACTAACAAAGCAGCTTTATCGCAGGAGAGTAAAGAAGCCCATGCCCAACAATGGACTTTAAAAAAAGTGCAGGTTTTAAATGCATATTATGTCTATATACATTTAACAAATGTAAGTATTCTTTGAAAACAGTTATACGAGTATACTGGGGTATCTATGCGTTAAAAACGGAGCAGAATCAGTCCTACTGTGTTTAATTCGTGGTGATGAGGTCGATTGACGTTTCTAGGTCGGTGCTCGCAACCCAGGCGCGTCCGTAAACTCCAGCGGCCTACGCCAGGCGGGTTGCAAATAAACTGGTCTTTGTATAATAAAAGCGACAAAAAAAGCCCAATGCCACCGCCGAATGTTTAGACGACACATCTAATGAAAGTCTTGTGTAAAAGTGACCCTACGAGTTCAGATATACGGTTCTGGGAGTGCAGGAGGAAGTTTCGCTGCTTGTTGTTCCAGCGTTCCGACACCTCAAGGTAGTGAGATTTAAGACTGGCGCGTGATTGGTAGTAATTCAGCAGTCAGGTTGTTTATGTTACTTTTTCCAGTATTAATAACCAAAAATTTGAAATTTTTGTAATACCGCTGCGCTTCGTTTCTATTTTCGGAGAACCTGAATCAAAATTTGAAACTTAGCATACCACTTTTGTAGTAGATTTATCGACAAAAAAAAATTACTTCAGGTTCAATCAAACAAGCAGCCCGTACTCGTCCACTGCTACACTATACGCTAAGAAGTAAGAAAGACATTGGATCATGCCACTCATAAACAAGGAAAAAAAAACAATTCACGTAAATACAAGATATTTCCTCAACCAATGCACGCCACTTCGCCCTGTGCTGAGCCATCTTTATCCAGTCACTGTCAGCAATGCCCCTCTGAATTCCAGGTGTACGACGTTTAAATAAAAATGAACTGAGTAAAGTATACGTAATACTGGGAGGTAAGTATCAGTAAGTAGCTCAAGCACGGATAAGGTTTTATTGTTATGTCATGTAATAGGAACACTATAAAAAGACCGTGTTGTTTGCCGATAAATAAAAACCAAGTAGGCTATTCGGCGAGATACGTAGAGCCTGGCTATAAAAGGTTTCGGGAAAGAAGCGGTTGCCCCTGAATGAATATAGAGTGATAATTTAAATATGCATCCGATGTCGGTCCGTAGGAAAATGAGTTCGCATTACAGGTCTAGGCCTCCAATTGATTTGGAATTATGTGATCGTATCAAAAATTCATTGAAACCCTCGGATTCTCCGCTCTATATCAAAGACGGTAATATCGGGCCGACCGCGTTGTAGCAGAAATGAAGATGGACGAGTATTGCATTGGAAGACATGGAACTGCACTCAGCGAGGCTGTTCGCTGCTACGTCGCGCCTTATGTGGACGTCCTCGTCTCGGATTAGGGCGATAGTTTCACTGGTTTATTATGTAGTTGTCTAAATCCAGTTGCAGCGCAGCGTCTTGACTTTAGAGATAGCAGAAAAAATGAGAAAACAATTTACGTGGTATTTCTTATGTAATGTCCTGTTTAATATTTTGTGTGCTATAAAGTATGTATAAACATTGGTTAACAATATTGGGAAAAAAAATCTCACAGAAAACCACTCGCAAACTTGAAGAAAAATCGATATCAACCTTTGTATGTCCCCAATGCTCGGGCACGGGTCTCTTCCTGCATCGCAGGAAGGTTAGGCCATACTCCACCACGGGGGCCAAGTCCGGGAGGATTGTAAGACAGTGGCGGGCCTTACTGTCAGAAGTTATCAAGCCCCCATAAGGCCTCTGACATGGCTTAAGGACAGTCATTACATGACAGCCGGCACCAACGGCTTGACGTGCCTGAAGTAACGTGACGAAAAATAACACGAGGAAATCTAAAAGTCTTGTATTTCGTAACTGAGCATCGAGGTGAGAAGTCCTTTCTGAGAGAAGGCCTTTGAGTTACTTAGATTGAAATACTGTTAAGTTAGGTATGCCTGATGCTCACTTTCGCGCGTTCTGTCTTTTCTAAGACCACTACAATAATCCTTCAAATAATGTAATTGAAGTCGAAAATAAAACCGTTTACACTAATAAAACTAACGGACCTTGGTTTATGAAAACATCAATTGTAAAGCGGGTGTTTTGCTTGGCACCCGAATTATGAAATAAATTGATCAAGTTAGTTAAAATGAAAGGTAAACTCGACACTAATTTGTTAACTTCATCAGCAACGGGCGTCAAACACGGTTGGCGTTTCGGGGCCTCTACTCCGGAACTGTGTGAAATTCAGGCGATTCAAACGCACGTGAATAGCATTAACTGTAGTTAACAGCCACTGATATCGAGTAGGCCCCTGACGCTTGCAAAATCAATTTCTGTCGAGCTTCCCCGCTAGACTTCTGTTCAGACAGGAAATTGAACCTACACGTTTTAATCAAACATGTACCTACCTAGTAAATATACTTATACATATTTAATTCGTTTGTATCCTCAGCTGAAGCGGTATATCAAGAGACAGAGAGAAAGAGGGCGTATAAGTAATTAGACGTAATTGATTGCGTAGGCGCTACACAATAAGGTATAAGTAGTGAAGACTTACAGAGTTTTACTAGTAGTGTCTGTCTTTGGTTGGCTGCTTTTGATTCTATGAGCCTCAGGTGTTCTGCTTTGGAGTGGTCATTTTTCTTTCCTTGCTTGTATTTTGTGTGTTTAGTTACTCAGTGCTTCAATAGCATTTTCAAGAGATGTCGATATCAACTCTTGTATGTCCCCACTGCTAGAGCGCGGGTCTCTTCCTGCATCGCAGGAAGGTTAGGCCATACTCCACCACGGGGGCCAAGTCCGGGTTAGTGGAGGATTGTAAGACAGTGGCGGGCCTTACTGTAAGAAGTTATCAAGCCGCCCATGAGCCCTCTGACATGGCTTAACGACTGCCATTACATGACAGCCGGTACCAACGGCTTAACGTGCCTTGCGAAGCACGGATGCGCTCGGAAAAAATGCCACTAGCGGTAGTCACGGGACGGTCACCCGTCCTGTACCTGACCGCGCCTGTTGTTGCTTAACTCAATGATTGATTCCAATCACTCGGTTCGGCTAGGCCACGAGCGCTTCAAGAGATGTCTTCTTTCTTTATTTCTTAATCTGCCCGATGAAAGAGCTAACACTCTAGGTGTTAACTGTAAATTCGCAAACTAATTGGCAAATTAATGGCACGAGAACAGCGACAAATATGTTCACTCGAGACAAGACACGACAAAGTTCAAGGCGTACAGAAGATTAATGATTTAAACGATACAATTTAGATTCCATTGTAAATAAAGGGCGATAGCGCTATTAACCGAGATTATCTGCTTGTCTAGGCGGATAATGAAGATCTTTGAGTAAAGTAGGCCGCTCATCGTGAGAGACTAATTAACTTCCTAATTACTTCCGAAGGATATTGTGGTTCTTATGAAATAGAGTTCAACATCACCTTCTTTAGCTTAGTGACTGTGCTTGACAATACATAAAAAGACGGGTGGATCTACAGTATATTTATTCTTACTTGTCCAATTTAGTAAACAAGATTCTAACCTTAAAATTGAGATTAGATGCCTAAACTAGAAAATTTCTCGCAAATTCATTAACTGTCATGAACTATGTTTATAAAATTGGCAGCGTGTTATCTAAAAGAGTGTTCCAAGTTACTTCATTTATGGAAATATGCCAGTTTTGGACTAAAAAGTGACAGTTTACGGGTAGAATCTTGTTTAATAAATTGGACAAGTAAGAATAAATAGACAGTATACGAATCTGTTAGCAAATAAGTTTGAACTAAATTAAACTTCTTAATACAAAATACGCACTAAAAAAATTAATAACTTTCTCATTATTTTAACGTTGACCAGGTTCACATAAAACACATAACAGGTATTCCCCTTTGTAAAAAAAATGAGAATGAATTAAATCGAGCAACGTCCGCGCAGGACTTGCTTGCGACTTCTTTTGTCGAAGGCCAAGACCCACTTCAGGTCGCTAAGGCAACTTCTAGACGTAGTTAAGTAGAAGTAAGGAATTATTGCTGAACATACATAAACAATTGTGATCTTATGGTAGCAATACACTCGGTAACTGTGAAAGATGATGAGGAATCCTGAGTGTCTGAGGTGTTCAAATACCTCAGCGCTTGAAATTGCCAATCCGCCGTAGGCACGCATATTAATTAAGCCCATACCCTCTCTCTGAGAGAAGGCCTATGGCCAGTGAGACACTTTTGCGCTACATAAAAAAACATAAACATACAGTGTAATTAGAACCTCCTCCGTTTTAAAGTAGGTAAAAATTTTACTTAAAAACGTCGTGGCGCGCTGAAGAAAGTCGTCTCTTGCAGCAATTAAAAATAATAAGTGTTGAAAAGCTTTCTCAAATGTATCCGGTCCACTTAGAATTTGTCACCTAAATCACCTAACTTCGTAAAACATCCAAGTCTACCGTTGAGGAATTTTTAATATCCCGGGACGCTTTTCACCGTATTTATATTTTGACGCCCCCTCCTTCCTTTCGCACATTTACTTTGATACATGTGACGTTAAGGGCGCCATTTTGCTTATTCTCTAATTTATATTTTTTCTCAGACGCTAATGTTTAGGCTGTAAATAACACGATAAAGGCCAGAAGCATAATGTGAATTCGAAATTAAACTGGTGGGTACTTTTTCATTTATAATGTGGCTGCGGAACAAGAAAGAGTGCTCTATCTCTAGTAATCTTTTTTTAAATCGATTGTTCTCATAACATAAAAAATAAAAATTCATTTAAGATTTATTAATCAAAAGGTATTATTACATAGGTACAAGCAAGACACTTACTTCATTACACTGTGCATTTGCGAAGGCATTGATATGGGGTAGAGACTGTCAATTACATAGATAGAGAACACTTTATTGAACATGGAAATTAAACAGACATTTCTTAAACTAAGGAGACGGCGGCCCTAAAATTTAAAATTTAAAAACAGAAATAAATGTTTGGTTGAATCTCACTTGTGAGTTTGAATTTTATTTACCAAAATATTACACTTAGTTGCACATAAATATTGCAAATAAATTTATACCTTCTACCCATAAACAAATTGTCATATAACTAGCGTTTCGTTTTTTCGAAACCCTTTGATGGCGCTAATTGTAGCAAGCATCGCTTCGCATCCACATTAACAATTCAGCGTCATAGGACAGCCTCAAACCGAATGCCGACCAAAATCTAAATGGACATAATAGGACGCTGAGAGTTTGCGGTCATCGACAAATCGCTATTTACCGGAAATAATAGATAGGATTTTTTTATGTAGAGCATTTTTAATCAGAGGAAATTTTAAGCGTTTGAACACCAAATCAATGTTTGAACACCTCAGACTCTCAGGTTTCCTCACAGTGTTTTCATTCGCTGTTAGCGTGTGCTCCTGCTATTATTATTGCTACACAAATTAACATTACTTAGAAAATAAAGTCATTGGTACATTCCCGCACTGGGAATGGAACCTGGGTCTTTCGTTTCCAAGTCCCTTGTCCTTGTTCCCACTGGGCTACCGCCGCTTCTTAAATAGGACTTATGAGCGAAACTGAGTCATATTGAACCCTCGATACGCGATTAATATAGCTAGTTTTGCAGGTTTTAAAAACCGGTTACTGAATTTCAGTAAATACTTCAGTATCTGTCGTTGTCGTTTTTTATAAAAATCTGAAGAGCAGCTCTTAGGTATTTACCAACTGAAATTATTAATTCAGGAGGCGACGATGGTTTCAACACGATTTAATTGAGCCCTTTCGCACAAATTGTAATAGATGGTGAGGTGAAACTTAAGCACTCTGAGAATATATAATACCCATAGGGCCAGTTTCTGAACTGAGAAACAACCAAGAGCGTGACAGAACGTTACTTAGTGAAATTCTCAATTCAGAAACCGGCCCTTAGTCAATACTGCCAGTGTGGTAAAAGAAGTTGCAATATTTACATTTTAAAAAAGTATATTTTACAACGACGCACCTTTTCCAGTTGCATAAATTTAGTTTATGTTTTCTGCCACACATAACGCCCGTAAAAATTTAAAACGCGCCTGACTTAATTTTCACTAGAACCATTTCAGGCGGGTAGTGCCGTAAACTGAGGCGTAAATATGAAGTATTCATACCCTGGGCGCCCAGCGCCTAAGCAAAGGGTACGGAAGGCAAGAAAATTTCCCGTCGCACACAGTTTATGTTTAATTAAGACTTGCAAATTAACAGCGAACGTAAACTCCGGGATTTACATACAAAACTATGAAAAGAGAAACAGAAAGCAACATCACCTTCGCCACTGCTAAATTCGTGTACCTACGCGAAATTGCGAAATAAAATATGCCTCCAATAAATCTAAACAGCTCTGGCACGGTTCGGAAAGCGGGCCCATATCAATTTGAAATAATCGCTCAGCGAATTCATTCACTCGCACCAATCGGAATGATCGGGAGAGCCTATACACCGTGTTATTGAAATATAGCGAAGTTTAAAAAGAGATTTTTCAGTACAGATCATTTGCAATAAATTGAACCTGTGACGTGTAGGACGCCCTCCAACCAGGCGGAAGACGATCTGTGATAAACTGCCGGCAGATGCTGGATGCGGCAAGCTGAAGACACGGCGCTATGGCGCTCATTAGGAGAGGGCTATGTCCAGCAGTGGACTAATATAGCCTGAAGAAGAAGATGACGAAGAACCTGCGACAGTGGTTTCAACAGAGTACCAGTTGCTTGTTTGTATTGACAATCTCGAAAAGCTACATAGCTGAATTGGTTGCAAACCTCCGATAGGAGAAGGCAGATGAAGAAGAATAAATCAAAATTTCGGATTTTTGCTTAGGAACTATTATTATTAAATTCTTTATTGTACCAGTACAGATTGTACAATGACTATTCATCTATTCATTTAAAGACTATAGAGAGGCAGGGGTTTCGAACAAGTCTGAATCTTTCATATGCGGGGTTGAAATGAGACTTATTCTGTCTCATTTCAATTTTAAAAGACAAATTCAATCACTTCTGAAAGTATCTTACGAGATAAATGAACCATACCTGCTACGGAAGCGGTGTCATTAATCTATTGACACAGAAGAAAGGTTTTCAGGCTTTGTGTTATTTCGATAACACGTTGTATATTCCACGTATTCTTCTACCAAAGTACCAAGGCATATAAAATTTACCATAAAACTCTAAGACCTCCTTTCAGCGGCATAGAGTTTGGGTTACTCACTCTTCGCGCGATTTCAGCGAGAACGTACGTGCTCGAGCAAGTAATGTTACGAGGTGAGTGCCAGCGAGGCCCATCCTTTATTTTCGTGATGGAATTTTTAATAACCAATGTCTGGCTTCATGTAAAAAACGTGTACAACACTAATTACAAGCGCCTGCCAGCTAAGAGCCCCGTAAGTAATAAAACCTAATGAAAAACAACGAAAAAATTAACCCCGTTAATTACAAAGGACCCAAGCTGTGGCGTATTAAATTCTTGTACAATTTAAAGCGAGATTAAGAGATACTTCGGCAGGGTCAGAAACTTAAACGAAACGATTCCGTAAAAACACTGAGGCAGCGGAAAAAAATCCTTCGCTGCAAACAGGAAGGTCGATAAATAGGATTAAAATTAAACTGCCGGGTGGGCGGCGTCTGGAGGGTAGTGATAAATCTGCTCGTAGCATGTTCCTACAGCTCGACCGCAACTACAAACAGCCCCGCGGTTACAGATAAAACAATAGCTTAGGGAAACATAAATAACACTTGTGGGAAAAAATCTTGGCCTCATTCACTAAAGTTCCAGTACTCCGGAAAAGTAAACAGTTTCAGCCAAGTTCGGGCATTGCTCCGCGCTCAATAAACTTAGCGAACGCCCAGTGGAGGGCCCTATGCCACGAACCAAACCCAACGATGATGTTAAGAAAATCCGAAGTTTACAGCAGACGTCACTTCATGTCATGTCTGTTACTCCCGGTTTCTCGAACAGTAACAGTCCGTTATTATATTGTTAACAGTTGACAGTAGGCAAAAGGGCATACAAACACAACTGATAGATCAACAGACTGTTCACGTTCGAGAAAACGGCGGTAAGTCTAGCCTTATTAAGTCTGTCTGATTAAGTGATTAATATGCCGCCGTACACTTGTAGAAATGGCCTTAGCCTGGGTGTATTTCCGTGTTTGTCTGGCCAGGTTACGATAGCACAGGGTATTCCAATTGTTACATGATTATGAGTACTTTTTAACTACAAAATTATACACTCACACATAATCTATATACGTGATAAGACCATAAGGGTAACAGTACTATTAACTTAGACATTCATAGTCCTATCTTTGCAAGATATTTTTTCACTCTTGAAAACTAAAAACTGTTTTCGTGATGCCAACTTTGGATGGTCCGTGATAGACCCGCTGGCCGTAGTGAATTTATCGGTCCGCGGCCCGGGTGCTGCGATGGCGCATACACCACGGCACACTACGCCTAGCATGTTTACGACAATTCACGCGAAATTGGCACCGATCCTACTCCGCGCAGACCCGATCTAGCAGCCCATTTTCCTGTTTTGAAGCCATTCTCTTCGGATGAATCCTTTGTGATTTATTGTGAGGAAAAGAGCGATACTTTTTGGGTGAAGACCGAAGTTGCTGATCAAGCGATCTCGATAGTTCGGCCACAGTCACTATTTGTTTTACTACCAAGTGGATAAAATGCGACGAAACTATATTTTCTCTATATAATATTTTTCCCCAATTTTCTGACTTTGGTCTATCGCACTTTGAATCTGATTATAATATAGATATCGATAAAGCCCGACGTTTTGGACACATCCATTTTCCGGAGGTTTCTTTGGAGTAGCAAGTTTTCATAGTGTGCCGAATTCAGCCTCACAAAATAGTAATTCGCTAAAGATGAACCAATCGGCCGGAGTTAAAGACAGCTATTGGTTCATTGGTTGAATAGACTAGACCGCTTCAACTTTATTATTTCAACAAAGCCGGCGTAGCCGACAACACTTTTGTAATCGAGTTAAAGAAGAATATACTGGCATGGATATGGCAATGGAATAAAGGAATTATAGGCTATTTTCCGTTGCAGCAGGCATACTCCCCTGCCAAAACGGTCGCCGATTGACAGCTTAATTCAACCGATTATTCGGTTGAATTAACGTTAACTGAAAAAAAAACCTAAAAAAAGAACACACTAACCTGTCTGTCCGTAAGCGAAGATGCAAGCGTTGTACCCCTCGAAGGCATTATCCAGGATGTCTGTGCCGAGACACTCGAACACCGTCTTCTGTGAGGCGAAGTTCGGTAGCGCCGGGTCCAGGGAGTAGAAGCAGTGGTCGAACGCGAATGTCTTCGGTTGTTTTCTAGAAGAGAAAGGGGAGAGGTTAAACAGGGGTTAGCTTTGAAGCGATTGATGAGAAGGAGTAGATGCAATTTGAAGAATTATCCATGAACTCTTTTAAGCGTTATTTTCTTATTTTTTCATCTCCAACAATAAAAGTCACGTCTTTATGACGGCCTTAAGCAGCCGAAGAATCTCAGCCGAGGTTCTTCGGCTGCTTAAAAAGGCTGCTATTGTTGGAGATAAAAAAATAAGAAAATAACGCTTGCAAGTTTCAAGAACAGAATGCAAAACGAGTACCAACGTAAAAGACGTAACGATTGGTTAAAGGAGTACCTACAGTGAATAAATTCCTTATTGTTTCATTTCAGGTCACGCACATTATAAAGGCAAAACTCTTATAGCGACAAGCAGCGTTGGAGAGTCATCCAAAACGGACTGCAACAAGTGGGGACAAAAAACGGAGGGCCGCTGCGGATTGGAGTCCGTTTTTTGCTTCGGAAAACGTACTCGGTGCTATCAAAAAGAGGCGGAACGCTGTGACAGAGGGCACTTTCAGGGCTCGTTAACGCCCCCGGCCGTGGCCGCCCATTCGGGAACGTGTTTAAAACACCCAGGAAGCCTAGCACGCTGCGTCCTCGACACAGTACATAAAGATCCTCAATACTCGTACAAAGCGACATTTTCTGCCGTACCGTTGTACCGTTTCACTGCTGAACTCGACCCTTGCGCAAAATTCGAGCGGAGCAGCTATGCGTAACTCACGTTCGCCAATTAGTAGTGTGATTGCCTTTTCCGCCTTTTTACCCAACTACGGCAAAGTCAAAAGAAAGCTTTTTCATTTCATTGCAGTAGTAGTCTATTTAATTATGTTTGTGTGTATTTAATGAGGATCCAGCGTAGCGCTTGCCCATCCCCATTCCGATAAAGTCGGTGTCAATCTATTTGTTATTATCGTCTAGGAGACGCAGGCTTTTACGCGAACTAAATCAATATGGATGTCACATCAAAAAAGCGTTGTCTCTAATTTTTTTAAATATCGTTTTTAGTGAGGTGTCTTAGTTGACATTTTAGATGAATGAGGAGAAAAACTGACTAATATTATTATTCCAAATAATAATAATATTCCATGGGACAGAAACTCTATTTCACTAAAGCGTTTATGAGAACTAGTAGCGCCATCTATTAGTAGCCGACGTAGTAGTTTTTAAACTTTTGCTTGCGGATAGAATTGCACACAGAATGCGCTTAGATCCCCGGCTTATCGAGTGTATGCTAGGCAAACTGAAATGGCCAACGCTCCTTGTGCCAAAGATGTCATTATAACGCCGGTTTATAGACCCAAATGTCTCACTTAACGCTGGCAATCGGCGGCGAAATAAGCTTCCCTGAAGCAGAATTGGCTGCAACGCTTGCGAAAAAGAATCTTGAAAATATCTATCTTACGCCACGCTAGACAATCTCAAGAGTCAATGAACTTTGAAGTGTATATGGTTTGATAAATGTTAAGATTATTATAAAACCTAATGTACATCTTAATATTGGCGAGTATTTAGTACCAACAGTCTTCCATGTAACCCGAAAACACGTACAAATAAACCGTGACAATACACAAAGTCGTATTTATTACCACCAGTAGTACGAGTATGTGCAGAGTATCGTCTCGTTAACACGATTGCGTTTGATGTTCGACGAGCTCGTTTATGATCCCGAGCGCCTGTATCTCGCACATTAACAATCTGTTAATCTACTGTTAACAGTCCTCAGTTGACTGAGTGCTTACAAAAATAAAACTGAATATGTTAGTGCTATTAGCAATAAGGCTGCTAATTATATCTTGACTTCTGTATCTACTGTTTCTGTAAATATTTTTCCGGTATACAATAAAGAATATTCTTATCTTAGTGTAACACTCAACGCGGGCTAGTTATCATCAACCCATTATGTGCTACCCGAGGGGCACGGGTCTCTTCCCTGAGGAAGGTATAGGCCATACTCCACCACGGGGGCCAAATCCGGATTGGTGGAGGCTTGCAAGACTAGTGGCTGGTCTTACTATCAGAAGTTTTTAAACCGCCTTCAGGCCTCCGAATAGGCTTAACGACTGCCATTTATCGACGGCAGCCGGCATCAACTCTTAACGTGCCTTGCAAAGCACCGAACCGCAAAGAAAAATGCCCTATGTCACGCAGGCAGCCGCGGCTACGAGCGGGCTAGTATCAGTTTCCAAATTACTGAAATGACAAGGAAAGCTGCCCATAAAATGTTTAAGTACAAAGTAACTTATCAAAATTAAATTTCCGAGCTTAGATATCGCTAAGAAACTCGGAGTCAATTAATCCAAATACGTAAAGAAACACGATTGAATTTTCTTGCTACAATATAGGGTATGTTTCATGCTGAAGAAGTTTTGTTTCAATCAGTTCCCAGTGTAGTGAACAGTAACAGTAAGAAACTGGACGAAGCATTCAGAAACCTAATACAAGTTGGAGGAAAAGTTGGCACAACAACACGAACTGGCATCATAAGTATAGCTGAAATATTACTGCTCTCGCTGGCACTGGTCTTGTAGCCCGAGCGTGCTGTTTTAATAAAAAAAAGGGAACATACAGTATACAAATAGTTGATAATAAAGTTTATTCAAGAGTTGTGGTAAGCGGCAAACGCTTAGGTTTATAAGCAAGACTTCATGGATATAATAGCGCTTATCCGGCGTGAACCGGCGTGCGTGCATGCAACGACTTATGATCGTTGATGAAGCGAAGGTGATCTGTCAGGATTGTGGCAAGTGGCAGTCCCTGGTCTCTGCCTACCCCTCTGGGATACAGGCATGAGGTTATGTATGTAATTTGTTTATGGCACGTAACGGAGAACTTGCGTCAAAGTTGAGATTGAATTGGCATTGCCTTTATACCATAGCAGACGTTTAAAGTAAAACTGTCGAAATATTTGGTTCGAGCTTTCCGGGGTCCCAAAATGAGAATAATCCAGTTAATAATAAAAAATATAAAAACCTATTTAGAGACTATAAATTCCACCCATGCCGGGATTCGAACCCGCGACCTCTGGCTATCTATGCCAGCGCTCTTCCAACTGAGCTAATAAGCGTTTTTAAAATTGTCCTTAGCACGGGTTAGTGCATTAAAAAGAATATAATAAAAAATATACCTAATTAAATATTTCGTTTTTTCATTGAATTCTTATACGTTTTCTAAAAAGTATTTAGATTCGTAAAAACATAATTGTAAAGATACCTCGAATATTGATAAAAGCTCCATATTATAAAGCGTTACGTTCAAGTTGTGACGTAATAGTGAGTCCGATTTGTATTGTCGGTTATTGTACCACGTAACTCGAATGACTTTTTGATGGTACGAAAATTCGAATAGACGTAGAGAAAAAATTAACCGCGATCATTATTAAAACATTTTTTTGTGCGCCGGACTTTATTCTGTCCAGTCTAGACACAATAATAACCATATGTATTCACGGTAAACTTCACTTCGATTCAAAACTTGCGAGTGGTCTGCGAGTCAGAACGGACTCCTAAAATAACTTCGGCTGAGATCCAGTACTTATGCATAAGGTTTTCAAGGAAAACTAAACTAGTTTGGCGATGTCACCTCCTACGGGGTCGTTAAAAACTGTGCTCGTGCCTAAAAGCCATTATGAGCTCGCTTTTGTTACCGATACGATGAGACACTCCTCGTTACGTCATCGCAAGATAATGGTTGTACGAGACGCCCCCACTTGTCTGGCGTATCAGAAGTAAGTTCGACGTAAAGGTGGTGTGAAAAATACCTGTGCCGTAAAACTTTAGAAAGGATAGAGCGTTTATTGCCACAATTTACGATCAACGTGGGCGCTAGAACACTTTCTGTATTCGCAGCAACGCGAAAATTTCACTGCTTTTCTCTCCAACTCCTTTTATTCAACTGGGATTTTTCGTTTTTTTTGTAATCAGTTCAGATAATTTATTGAGTGAGCAAAACTGAATCGCAAATTGATTGTGTCTGGGGCTGGGCGAAATTTAAACATCAAAGAAATTACTTTCATTGTCAAGTCGGGAGGTTACACGTTAAATTGAAAGCGACTGATCCTAATTCCCCAAAGTGTTTTCCATAAGCGAAAACCGCGCACGGAATGGTAATTCAATTCCATTATGGGAGCACCACAATTATGCGTGAAGTCGACTCTTACACCTACCTATTTAGGTAAGAAACGACCGGGAACGACGCTCTCCCGTGAATTTTGCAGGACTCTTTGAATTTTATACAAGGTGCGGAATTTGCATTCCGGACCCTTTGCTCGGAGAAGTTATCCAAGAGGGAAATATTAAAAATCTTTCTGCCTCTTGCCGGCATATTTAGGGTTACAAGAATAAGCAATCTATCTACGTCTTACTGCAGGGTAAGGGCCTTCTGTGTAGGTATAGACTACATCACCACACACGATAGGTAGCAGAAACACATCATCATCATCAGCCGGTGTAATTAGTCAGTAATGTAGTCAGCCCTCTTTTAAACATAGGCCTCTCCCAAGGCACGATATTGAGCCCGATCTTCAGCTCTTCTCTTCCAGTCACGGGTCAGCAGTGACTTTTGTTGCGAATGTCGTCGCTCCGCCTGTGCCTCGATTCTTTTAGTGCATTATAGTACAATGACAGATACATGGTCGCTTCACGTGAGATGTTATTTCATACCATTGACGCCTAGAAGGTTCGATGTATGTGCGCACGTAGACTTGAAGCAGCATCGAAATTCAATCGCCACGTTCATGCAGTTGTCACTGCACCACAATGCATTAGCAGAATCTAGGCTCTGGTTACAGGGTGTCCTACGCTACGTCTTTACTCTAGAACCCGGCTACCCCAATGGTTATCAGTCCTGCAACAGATATGGTATCAACCTTTTGTATGTCCCCACTGCTGGGGCACCGGTCTTTACCTGCATCGCAAGAAGGTTAAGCCATACTCCACCACGGGGGCCAAGTCCGGGTTGGTGGAGGTTTGTAAGACAGTGGCGGGCCTTACTGGCAGAAATTATCAAGCTGCCTATAAGGCTTCTAACATGGCTTAACTACCGACATTACATAACTATGGGCACCAACGCCTTAACGTGCGAAGCGAAGCGCTCGGACAAAATGCCACCAGCGGTAGTCACGGGACGGTCACCCATCCAGCACCTGACCGCGCCTGTTGCTGCTTAACCTCAGTGATTGATTCCAATCACTCGGTTCCACTAGGCCACGAACGTCTCCATCCGCAGCAGCAGATATGACCCGTCCGAAATATAGTTTCCACCAATTCCTTCACCCTTAGCCATTTGTATCGCGATAAAAAATACAACCTACCTAGCTATATGGCGAGTTAATTTAGACAACGTGAGTTAGGAGTTAATATTGCAGTTAAAACGGCATATTAGACATGCAAAGGTCGCAACTGCACGTCAGGAAGCCGGAAGGCTATGATGGGAGACGTCACTTGGCACTGAGCCAGATGTTTATTCATAAAGGGGCGCCTCGAATTGCAATGGATGGCCGTCGGGTCTGCGCTTACATTTCGGCAGTCGTTTTATGTTCGGCAAATTTTAAGACTCCTAAAAATATTGACGACTGGTACGAAAATACAGCTAAGGAAAGAGAAAAACTTTGATTATAGAGTAACATTTCCAATACACTACAAAAATGATTATATTTGTTTATAATGGTTAATCTTAAGCCCCTTCTTCGTTTACCATCACGCGTGACTGGGGACAAGTTTCAACATGTATTACTACAAAAAAAATAATTTGACACAAAAGATTTTGTTTAGTTATTCTCAGTTTAAGGGCCAATATTTACTCATTTTCTTCAACAACAACACATTATTATGATGCTGTATGTTTAGCTATATTAATGAGCAAATCGATAGCATAGCATGGTAGTAGAAGCGATCACTTTTATGTGGATGACACTGGACGGGACCCAAACGCCTTAATGGGATCTTTTTATGGAAGCTACTTGATGGAGAAGCTAATAAAAGGTTTAAGGACGAATCTATTAATGGATAATAGGCTTTCACGATGGAAGTTACGAAACAATCTCTTTCCCCTTAAGAATTTCTAGATAACCAATTATAATACAAAAAAGAAGCTGAGTGAAACAAAATGCCCGGGTTAAAATAAATATCCTTGGAGCTAGAGCTAGGGAATTTATCTTCATTAGTTATCCAGACGACCTGCGTGTGGAATTTATTTTGTAGCACCGCCTAATTCGAATATATCGGGGCAATTTTTACCACCAACGGATATAAGCAAAAACAAGACTAATATCATCGCAAAACTCGACTGGCTGGGTAAAATATTTATTTGGCTCAATTGGCCCCCATGTGCAGAGATTCACCAGTGTTTACAAAAAAAGATCGGTATATCGTAATTTTTAACATATACTTACGTATTTATTCATCTACGAATTGTCAAAGTTATAAGATGAAAGTAACATAAGATAAAAAATATAAAAACCGGAACCGAGGGTTCCGTACAAATTTTTAGACAGGTAGAGATATAATTAAAACTGTTTTTATACGGATGTTTGCTCGTTTATTACATTTTTTACAATTTTCCAACGTTTCGGCACTTTTTCAGGTGCCGTGGTCCCGGATGAGGTAGAGATACTTAAATACTATAAATAGTTTAGGAATCGAGTCATGCAGTTTTTTTTATGATTTAGTGAGAAATGTATAGCTTTCAGATCTTTTCTTGTATTTGTAGTAGAAGACGATATTACTAGCCAAACTTCATAGTTCTAGGTCAACGGAAAACACTACGAATGTTTTTTAAGTTAACTTAGAAGTTTGATTTTTTCACAACTTCAAGGGGCTGTAGTTTGAGTATTCGGGTTTGATTTGAACTCGATACCTCCATGCATTTCCGAGATAAAGGGTATTGGCAGGCTAACTATCGATCCTATAAGGTTTACGTATTTCCTTGTTAGGTACGGAAGCCGAATTACCCACTTTTGTAATAATAAAAATAAACAAACCTTATCAGGAAAAAACACGCGAAGAAACCAAGAGTTCGATCCATGTCATCAGCGGATCTTGACACATTATGTGCAACCATCTTGTAGGCCGCATTGTACGATTTATTTGTAAAATTTATGTGCAATAAAAGTATCAATAAATAAATATAGGTGGCATCTTAGAAAAAAAATTAAATTACATTCGTAATTCTCATCTATCAATATGTCAAAGAATTACATGCAGACGTTAACTTACGCCTGTATAACGGAAGGGTAGGCAGAGACCAGGGTCTGCTACAATCCTGACACATTTCTTTCACTTCATCAACAATATATTAAATTACATGAAAATATGGGACCAGTTTCCGTGCTTCGCAAGGCACGTTAAGCCGTTGGTGCCGACTGCCATTACATGTCAGCATGGCAGTCGTTAAGCTATGTCAAAGGCCTTAGGGGCGGCTTGATAACTTCGGGCAGCGGCCCGCCGCTCTTTTACAATCCTCCACCAACCCGGACTTAGCCGACGTGGTGGAGTATGGCCTAACCTTCCTCCAATGCAGGAAGATACCCGTGCCCTAGCAATAGGGACATACAAGGGTTGTTATCGATGGGACCAGATCCATGTCTGTGACATGGACAGACGAATTGAGAACCCCGTCCTTTTTTGAAGCCAGTAATACTCGTAATATAAAACACAACAGTAAAACAATTGACACTGATAAAAACGTTAACGCACGACACAAAAGATGTTTTATCAAGTTCAATATCCGATAAGTGTGAGAAAGTTGTTGACAAACATGCAAGGGAATTTATTCTCTCTGTATCTCTTGAGCCTATGAATAAAGTATTGGGATCTCTGTCACGGTCTATAAATCCCATCTAATAACCTGTAGTAGTGTTTGTATAGTCGCTGTTTGGTAGGTACTCAAGGAAATATGATTTACAGGCTTACAGGTAAACGAATGTGTTGTATTTCAACGCCGAGCTAATTAAACAGGTAGCTCGCGGGAAGGAGGTGAAACAGAGCATTAATTTTGCAGGGGTTGTGCCTGCTACTGGAAACCGATTGGTCACTAGACAACAAAGAGTGTTGAGAAAACTACCACAGGCATGGTACTACAATACCATTGAACAATTTTACATTTAGTAAACTGTCCTCCGATTCTCGCGTAATCGCTTAAGAAATACTGTAGTGTAGTAGTGTAGTGTAGTGTAATGTAGTAGTAATATTAGATTTATGGTCGTATCACGTGACTCAAAAGGAAAATGAAAAAGGAAGGGTAGTTTGTAGGGAGTTTTCAAATATTTTTTTTAGTATTTGTAGGTAATAGGAGTACTTAAAATTGTAAAACCAAGAGCATCATGCCAACAAACTGTTATGCACTTTGGCAAAAACTAACTTCTGTTCAATCAATCAATCAAAAACAGAACTCCTATAAGATCACTATGTTTTTCATCCGTCTGTCCGTAGTAAGTCTGTCTTTCAAGACCTTTATAACGGAAACCAATCGAATACCATATACTCAGGTCTACAGTCCCTGTGTGAAAGAATTCCCAAGTTGTGAAAGAAATCAAACTTCTATGTTAACAAATAAGTTAAGGAAAGAAGAAAGAAGTTTATGTCGCAACAAAAGGAATATTTCGACAATCAAGGGATGTACATAGGGCAGCTCTATTCATAACTTTGGTCTAGAACTGAAATTTGGCAAGTAATATCGATTTATACTATACAAATACTGGAAAAAAACCTGAAAACTATACATTTGTTGTGAGCGCTGAGGGCTCACACCCTTAGCACAGCGCTGACTCAGATGCCCTTTGTGGCAACATTGACACACCACAGGATGTACGCTCTGGGATTGCCCTGTCCTATCTTGTATTTATGTGAATTGTTCTTGTTTGACCTATGATTGGTATGCCTTTTCTTTCCTGTGATGTATTAATTTGTTCCAATATCTTTCTTTCTTCTTTCTATTATATTATTATTTATTATATGTCCTACAATAGATTAACAGATCTAAGCCCGGGTCCGCCTCGTAATTTTTCTTGATAGAAAATCGCCGCTGTACTTTACTCAGACTCAGTCTGATTAGTTTACTACTTCTACGCAGCTAAGCGGCATTCATTAGCGAGAGATAGTTTTATGTCTCATTAATCTTACAAAAGTTCTTAAGACTCTCGAAGGTACAAAGTAGGATGAGAATGGACACCCGAAACGTCCGCTTCTGATATTTACGGGCCAATAACAGTAGTTTAAAACTTTTAAGGCGGCAATAGAACGTGCAGTTTGTCATCTAAGTCTCGGCTATAGGAATAGGGGCCGGTTTCCAAATTCAGAATTTCACTAAGCAAATACTTAAGTAACGTTCTGTCACGGTCTTTGCTGAGAAGTTCAAAGAGATGGCACTATAGTTAAGTATTTATTTAGCGAAATCCTCGATTCAGAATCAGAGTGCTTAGTGTTTTAATTTCCATACTTGTCGCTAGGCGCTTCCTCGATGCCATAGAAATATGAGTTTACGTTAACGCGATCGAATAGTTAAAAAACTCGCACTAAGCACTCAGAGTGCTTAGTGCGAGTTTGACAGATCCAATCTAATAACTTTACTACCGCGTTAATCGAGCATTGAGTAGTGAGTACTGAGTATGAGTAAGTTAACCGTTCGAACTGACAAAACGCTGTCACAGTGTACAACTCGCACTCGCGTTTATTCGTGTTTTGGCTGGTAAACGTGTTCACTTCTCAATGTAAACCATTACAACTCGCACTCAGCAATTTTAATTTCCATACTTGTCGCTAGGTGGCGCTTCCTCGATGCCATAGAAATATGAGTTTACGTTAACGCGATCGAGTAGTTAAAAAACTCGCACTAAGCACTCTGGCCCTCAAATTCTGCGTCATAACGGTTGTGATACTAACCTCAGTTGTGCTTTAGACTCTTTAGAAATAAGTTTTATTGTTATGACATATTTTAAAATTTACAATTACTTCGAATATACACTCTTGACAGTGAACATCTTTTTAAAAACTCTTCAAGCTCTTTACTCCTCCTATCTCAACAATAACAACACTGAAATTTCGGATAAAAAGTGTGCAAAGTTTACAGGCATTTCGTAAACAGAATCCTAAGAAAGGGTTTCGAAAGAAATATGGGTACAGTAGTTCATTTTGGTGTCCAGAATTTTCCGCTATCGAGTGTCAGAACACCCTGCATATGAAATTCACCTAAAAGTAACGTGACCAGACGTCCCGATTTGAACGGGACTGTCCCTTTTTATAATTACGAGTCCCGGTATTCCCGAAATTAACTCCGGGACGCAAAATTGTCCCGTTTTCGAAAATACTCTGTTTTAATTGAATATATTTTATGTTTGCCTGCTACAAAATGCTCTAGTAGAAAGAGTATTTTCTATGATGAAGAAATTGTGGACATCTGAAAAAACCTAGTTACAAATTCCAGTTCTAAAGGCGATGTTAATAATTAAAGGAATATAAAAAAGTGCCAAGAGTTTCACTCTTACTTAAAATCATCACCAGTAATATAAAAGCAAATTTGTTCCTCTGATAAGTGTAAATATAATTAAAAATGTTGGTATAGTTTTTAATTTGTAACTAAGCTATCCAAAATTTTCTTAATAAATAACTTTAAAAAAGTGTTTTGTTTTTCATTGACTACCTCTTATTTAATTGACTGAAATAAAGTACTGTCCCGTTTTGAGTTCAAAAATAAATGGTCACGTAACCTAAAAGAGCGCTGCTGTAAAACTACGAACTGTTAATTATCATCCAAAGGCAAATAGGGACAAAAGTATAACATTCTTTACTTTAGCCGTAATGTAAAAGAATCTCGAACCGTCTAGAGAATACTTCTATTAAGCAAATGTTTGTTTATCACCACCTTTATGAAAAAAGTTACTCGTCTAACGTCACAGAAGTCAACATCTTCTTTTAGCCGGGGGCGTGCCTTGGTACATAAAGACGTGAATGAACTCTAGCAACGCTATTCTGTGCTACCTAGAGATAGTACTTAGGTATTGATTGTTTCGTTGGTCTTGCTTGAATACCTACTAAAACAGAACTCATGAGTTCGATATCAGCTGGAAGACGACAAAATTGATTTGTACAAATGGCGAAACTATTATTACTAAAATTCTTTAATGCATAAAAATTTTGCTTAATGCTACTTAGCATTATCTACCAGCTAACATAGGTTTTGGAGACAAGACTAGCGGGTAGTGCTAGTCTGTATATGAAACTATAAGGGTTATACATTAAACAGGTTTAATCGCGATACACATCGTTATCAACCCTTGTATGTCCCCACTGCTGGGGCACGGGTCTCTTCCTGCATCGCAGGAAGGTTAGGCCATACTCCACCACGGGGGCCAAGTCCGGGTTGGTGGAGGATTGTAAGACCGTGGCGGCCATTACTGTCAGAAGTTATCAAGCCGCCCATAAGGCCTCTGACATGGCTTAACGACTGCGATTATATGACAGCCGGCACCAAAGGCTTAACGTGCCTTGCGAAGCACGGAAGCGCTCGGAAAAATGCCACTAGCGTAGCGATACACATACATAGCTACATATTAAACGTAATATGTTATGTATGAGTATCGCGAACAATTAAGAAATCCTATAAGGGTTGCGATATTTATTAGGTAAACTTCATTATTTAAACTTTTCCGATTGATTGGAATTAATCACTAGGGTTAAGCAACAATAGGTGCTGGATGGGTGACTATCCCGTGACTACTGCTAGTGGCATTTTTTCCGAGCGCTTCCGTGCTTCGCAAGGCACGTTAAGCTGTTGGTGCCGGCTGTCATGTAATGGCAGTCGTTAAGCCTTGTCAGAGGCTTTATGGGCGGCTGGATAACTTCTGATAGTAAGGCCCACCACTGTCTTACTTCCTCCACCAACCCGGACTTGGCCCCCGTGGTGAAGTAAGTTCTGAGCTTCCTGCGATGCAGGAAGAGACCTGTGCCCCAACAGTGAGGATTTACAAAGGATTGCTATCACAATTATTATTGTAGATACTGTATCTTTGTAGATATATTCTGTTTGTTTTTCCTTTCTTCTTGTTTTCATGAGCCGTCTCCTATCGGAGGTACGTTCGTTGTTTTTTCCTGGAATACAATATAGGATTTACTTATTAATATACGGCGGCCCCGCGCGGAAATTGAACCCACTACCTTTGCGTGGGTCTGCCAAGCACTTAAACGTTACGCTAACAGGCATTTAAGTAACTTGAGACGATTATTCTCTTATATCAACAAAACATAACCTTTAAACCCTTCAAAATCCTCTACAGTCGTTCAAATAAATAGGGTTAAGCCGTGGATAACAGAAAAAGCCGGAAAATTTGATTTATCTCGTTTGAGAAGCTGAGTAGGACGCAAAGCTATTTTAAGCGAACCTTTATTTAGAAAAAACAGCCCCCGTGTTTCGCAAACACTCCTATATTTTCTGTTGTAATTCTGTTGCAGTATACTCTATAAATTTATAAATCGGTTCCGTAACAATATCTTTGCTGATGATTCAAAGTCTATCCTAAATTACAATATAAGCCTTCTGAAACGCCCAATATGATATGTATTTGTTTACCACATATTATATTGGGCACACATACCAAAACTTTTAGTATCAAACTATCTCACGAGATCACGGTTTGACGGGTAAACAAATATCTAAGCTCCAAACAGGGTATATTTGTTCCCAATTTCATTAGCATTCAGAATCCCTACCAAAGTCGACTACTAGAAAGGCGACACGAATGAGAGCGAAACTTTGTCCATAGCTACGTTATGAAACTCTACAACTTGCTACCTTGAGCTGGAAGTGGAACTATGTTTGCACCGTGTTTTCTATCTTTAGTACCTAGATCATAGATCGAATAACGGAAGAAACGGATATTTACTACGTCATGGTACTTCCTACCACACTATGAATTTGGATTCACAGTTTCGACAAAAGAGGTCGGAAATCACTAATATTTCGAAATATGTTATATTTGATATATCATTAATAGTACGGTTTCACAATTAAAATAACACTAAAAATATACCTAACGATTTCAAAATTCCGCTGTACATATAGACCATTTCCCAAGGAACTGAAGTGTAAAACGTATATATGTAACCTAGTTTTAGGTACTTTACGCCAATCTTAATAAGTCAAGTCACCATTGAGCCTTGCGTGTTTTTCATCTCCCGTAAGGCTCCACTCTAAATGGCGACCCTGCCTTGTTTGGTGCGTGCGAACGCACGTCATGTATAACATTTAATTGTGTCAATAAAAAAAAATTAAAAATGTGGAAGTGTGCATTCGTGTACAGAACTTTATCGATTTTTTTTAAAGTACCATTTTACAACAGAAAACTTATTTGATATTTCATCGCGCATTCGGGTAGAGCGAGCGAGCTTTAACCAAGCGCTGCGCTTGGTTAAGCTCTACATACGTTTCGTACTATAAGAACTTTGAAAATTACTTCTCCAATTCGTGGTAACGCAACAACCCTAACATTTTTAATAACTTTTCAGTAGTTTGGTGTACATACGAATGTTAACTTTGTGGTCTCTCGCCAGTTCTTAGGGTCCCGTAGTCAATAATAATAAAGTTTCGTCGTGTATATCAGTCTGGCTGTCCGCGACTTAGCTCCGGCGCCGCAAGCCGACATACAAATATGGCACCGCAGCCAATATAAGAGACTTTAAGGTCGGATATTGTGGGTACGAATCCCGCGACAAACCGTAATCCAGTTTTTTTTTGGAATGTTTGCGTTGCCCAAGGTGTCTGAAGAACGCCAGACAACTTTGATGTTTATTGGTCCAGTATCTCTCCAGCCAAATGTACCTACACCATCTTCAGGTAACGACCTTAACACCCGCAAAATGTAATATAGGCAAGCCCGGATGATATTATGTTGTCATAGTCGGCGAGCTATGCCGCAATTCCGCAATATTGCTTTTCCTGTCGAGGTATTACTTTGAGGTTTCCAAGAACGGCGCTGCGAAGAATAAGTATTCTTATCTCTAGAGGACAGAAAATCAGAAAAAAGGTTAAGCTGCCACATAAATAACTTCAATGAACTGCGTTTGAAAACGACAACGATTTCAGGACAAGCGATTGAGTTGTGTGGCTGTTATATATTTTTATACTTAATCATCAAATCTTTTTATCCCTATCCCTAGGGTGGGACCAGAAGCAATGTATGTGCCTGTATGTAAATGGTATATTATGTTATCCGCTGATAGGTATTTCCACCGTATGCACATTACTCTCAGAAGCCTCAGCTGCTCAGTTCCACTTAAAACTTATACTTTACCAAAATCTAATGAAGTTCTTATACTTTATTGCACACGAAACATTAAACAGGACATTACATAAGAAATAACATGTACAAAGGCGAGCTTATCTTTGTAAGAGACATATTGAAAATATCTATCTGTCAAACAAATTATACCCGTATAAGATATATTCATCATCACATAACTGTTAACTGATGAAACGAGAGAGCTATCCCAGGATCGTGGCAAGTGGCAATCGTTGGTTTATGTAATGTAAATTCACTTCGCTACCAGAGCCACGTTTAATCACCTCATAAGCAACGCAGAAGCTCCAACAAGGGATATTCAAACATCGGAACTAAATGCAGAAGTAGAAGCAGCTTTATTTGTATACGTAAGGTTCTCGAATGGAAACCACGAACTGGCAAACGCAGTGTAGGACGCCCACAAACATAAAAGTACTCCCAGAGTGAGCACATGTTCATATAAGTAGTAAGCACGTACCTTCCTACTGATCTCATCGCTAAGTTAATCTTTTGTAATGAGTATTTTGACGGTCCGTCACCGTGACGGACGGCGGAGTTTTGTCCACGCGGTTTCCTTGGTTTCCATTCTTATTGCCACAAACTGTGTCTATGACCGAACCACTTTCGCTCGCGTTTGTCCCAGTTTAGAGCAATACAACCTACTGTGGAAACTATGACCATTAAGGTAGGCATACAAACACTTGCTTGGTAGTAGAATACATTAATGGTTTACTGAAAATATTACAAACGAAATTTATATGAATCTGCCCCTGCCACGTATAAAATCGCTTATACCATTTTGCGTTATTAGGATAACGCAAAATGATCGCGGCAGACCAAGGCGAAGATGGCGGGACGACCTACATGCATTCTTGCCGGGATGGTGCGAGGTGTCTGGATACAGGGAGAGATGGAAAAAAAGTAGGGGAGGCCTTTGCTCAGCAGTGGAACACAAAATGCTAAGTAAAAAAAACTAATATTTCCAGCTAATTTCTGTCAATCCACTGTGGGCACGCATGGTAATTAAACCCATACTCTCTCACTGAGAAAAGGCCATTGCCCTGCAGTGAGAAGTTTAGAGGCTACATACAAAAAAGGCTCAGTTTTGTTTTCCTTGTGTAGGTACAGTACTCAATTTACCTAAAGCTAAAGTGATCAACTATTCCAGTTTCCCTCTGTGGTAGTAGTGAACAATCTAGATTGAAAAACTAGGATAACGATCATATACGGCCGCCATACACGAACCTGTGTTGACCTATGAACATGATTGAGATATTGTACAGACACTTATTGCAAATACGGTCCCTCGGTGGCGCTACTGTTGCTCTATGGAGACTGTCGGTAATGCGAAAAGTTTTTCTTGTAAATAAAATTCATCTGCGCTTTTACTTTTCACGCCAATTAGCATATCTATATCAACTGTAACGTCAATGAAACACAGAGGCTACCGGTTGACTGATTGGTTTATAAGTGTAACTACCCTACAACTTTCCCCCTTCAAACCTTCCTTCCCCCCCTCAACTTTCCCTACAACAATAACATATCTATGTAAAAACGTGTCGTGTAGAAATGTTTCTCTTTAACCCAATTAAACCTTAGACGCCGTACCGGCTCAGACCTTTGATGCCGAATCTTCAACCAGCGACGAAGGACCAACTTAGCTGACACAAATGCCAAAAAAGGCCTTCACCACGCTTAATCCCTTAGAAGCGCGACTTTCAGTTTTACCTGTACATATTTCGAAATGCAAAGTAAAGAATATCGGCAGAGATAATGCCCAAAATTATTTTCAACTCAAGAGAGAGGGGCGCTAATGTCCTCTTCTAGATGATAAGGATAAGGGGCAAGTTGTAATGGCATAAATTTCAGGCGCGCCCTGCATGCGAATAGGATACTTTATCGAAAATGTTTATCGCGAGTTGATTAAGCTAAGGGAAGCTCTGATAGGATGCGTCGTATCCTCAGCTCCGAAAACACGTTACAGGCGTCGTACGTACGTGATTAGCTTTCATATTGACTTACTCCAGCCTCGTCATAGCTATGACATCTACAGCGTCATTGTGCGTTAAATAAAATAAATAAATATTCATGGACACAGATCTCGTTAGACCTCTACTTAGTACAACTAAATGACTTGTGTTATAGGTGCTAACTCGACGATAGATTTAATACAATAAATACATAGATAACATCCAAGACCCGAGACAAACTAGAAAAGTTCTTTTCCTAGTTTGACCCGGCCGGGGATCGAACCCGAGACCTTCGGTTTTACAGTAAGCGTGCCAAACGACACGCTGCAAGAACCAAACTAGAAAAGACGACTGTATATACAAATCCAAAAGTAATCAGTTAGTGTATAAATGATTTGCTCATCATGGGCTGGTGATGGACAAGAAAGAATTGGAAAAAAGTGTCAATTATCTCTATTGAAATATATACAGTAAACTCATTAGTAACTATGTGAAAGAAAACATCAAAACAACTTCAAATAACTCAGCGTTTGAAACTGCTAATCCACGTTGGGCACCCGTGGTAATTAAGCCCATACTCTTACTCTGAGAGAAGGGCTGTGCCCTGCAGGGGGGCGTTTGTTGGCTACATAAACAAAATGCGCGGATAGACCGAGCGGAATGAATTAAACTAAGTTATTTCTATAAAACTATTTCAAGTCTCGCCATACGAGAACATTTTACCCTTCCCATCTCTATTGTAGGCGAGCCATCGCGAAAACTAACAGCCTTAACGTTAGCCTTCCTCGGTCTCGTCTATCCAATTAAGGATATTATATTCGTCGCACCGACCACCGCCTGGGAACGCCACTAACCAACTCTACGGTAGTATTTGTCACCAAATATTAGCCGCGAATCGGGCCCGCGCCACCACTGCTGCAAGGCAAACAATAGCGCACGCTACGTGGTTACTGTTTACTTTTCATCAGCGGGTGCGGGTGATGACGTCATAGGGCGGTGGCGGGTTGGAAGCGTAGAGACCGAGCCTTCGGTACGGAACGCTTACCAAGTGACGGTAGGTCTTAAGGTTTAACTTTGAAGCTTAAAGGGGAACAACATGTCTATACGTTACATGTCAATATGCTTTGTTGGTCCAACGATGAAGAAACCGGGTAACCTTTTTACACCATTTTTTGTTTTCATTCTGTTCTATATCATTTATAAACTCAAAATCAAAATGACGTCACCCACTCTAGACCTATTTTGTATTTTCACACACTACCTCTCCCCTTGGAATTAGAACAGTTGTCATCGGTTTCAAAATACACACAGAGTTTTCAAAGTCGTATACATTTCATAGTTTTAAAATAAACACAGTGTTTTCAAAGTCCTATACATTTCATCATTTTAGAACGTAACGAACGCAAGAACCTTCCCCCGCTTTCGTTGCTAATATACGGCCCCTGGCATATTATCCTTGCTGGACAGCTATGTGCGAGCCTATACCTGGGTTTACCTTCCCCATGGATGACGCAGTGACTCAGTTACGGATAGGTTCTCTAATAGGGCAGCCGCAAAAGTGTCAAAACCATTTCAAATAAGCAACAATTTTAAATTCCCAGTTATTTTTTCCCACATTTTTGAAACTACACGTGACCGATTAGCATGAAAGTAAAAAATATGAATTCCCAATTTGAAATTTTTGCTTATTGGAAGTAGTTCTATTATCAACACTGAAAAATATTTTTCAACTTTAGTATATTTAAAAACTTGTAGAAACATGGAAACCCCATAATTATTTCAACAAGATGGTTTAAGGTAGAGCTTACGCGTAGAGTACTCGTATACTCGTATCGCAGTTTTGTTTCATTACATAAAGTAGAGATGGAGTGCAGATTAGTGACCGTAAATAAAAGGGCAGGTCGGCGATGAAATCAGCAATGTTTGTTATCAAAACCAATCTGAATGAAAGTGGGCGTTTAAAAAAAGCCCTTTGGTATTACGTGCACGGACGAAATTACCTACACGCTTTCACTACTTGGCCGAAACATAAAACAGGATATAGAAGTTAGTTTTAGGGCCAATTTCGCAATTTAAATAAAACTCTGTTTATAAACTAGCTTGAGTTCAAAGCGCCCTTATCGGCTTTCGAACCTTAATAAACGGTTAAAGACAAAGTCGTGGCGAACATACGTAAACTGACATTTATTATTAAGCAAAGTTAATGACAAAAGCATACACGCCTCTGCATGACATTTTTTATAACGTGCATGCTAGTGACAGAGAACAAAGTTTGCAACTTGCCATGATCCCAACATAGCTATTTCTCCTCGTAAGTCAGTGCATAGGACATTTCTCTAAGGGTTGGGTTCGTAACGTTTGACGATCTGCGAAAACTGCAGGCAGATGCTGGACGCGGCAAGCTGAAGACAGGGCGCTATGGCGCTCATTAGGGGAGGGCTATGTCCAGCAGTGGACTAATATAGCCTAGGGAAGAAGAAGACATACACGCTGGCCGGTTATTCTAAAATAATATAAAAACATAACATAAAGTCACGCCCGTATCCCAGATGGGTAAGCAGAGATCAAGGTCTACAACTGGCGACGATCCTGCAAGATGTATTTCCCAAAAGCGGCGTGGGAGCATGAAATGACTTATGAATGTTGACGAAGCGAAAGTGTCTACCCAATATGAAAATGATAAACATGTTAATGATTTCCTGATTTATGCACCATTGCAATAAAATACAAAGTTGGAATGCTATCCACCTGAGGTATTAGATAGATAGAGAACACTTTAGACCCATACCTCAGCGCTTATAATTGCCGCGGTGGCCACGCGTGATAACAAAATCCTTACGCTCTCTCTCTCTCTCTCTCTCTAAGAGAAAGCCTGCGACCTGCAGTGGGACGGAGACTACATAAAAATCCTTCAGCCCATATTCGTCCACTGCTGGACAAACCCTTCCCCGAAGGCACGCCGCTTCTCATCCTGCCGCTACCATCAATCAACCGAAGATGGTCGGTCCAGCCAACCGGTGGGCATTCAATGCTTCGTTTTCTTACTTTTCACCCTATCAGATATCGGTTCTTCGGTGACCAGCCCACTTGCCAATTTTCTTTAACAAATGGTCTCTTGAAGAATGAGGAAGTTACAAAGTGGACTACGTTGAAACAAAATTCCAATGCTCAAGGCCCGAAATTTCGTTTACTTACAAACGAAATTTCGGGCCAAAACGGCGTACCAATTCGCGCCTTATCACACCACTGACAATTTTGTCTTTTCATATTTTCAGCTGTCACCAAACGTGACATTCAGCCAGCTTGACAGTTAATTCGGTTTTGACGACGACATCCGCGGCATAAAGGGCGTTAATTCCGGCCTAGGTGTTTAATATTCGATACGGGAATTTAATTCGATCACGCACATAGGCGGTAATACACTGGATGGTAATGGCGTCATTACAATTCTGGTCCACGCAGAGTCATTCAATCGATCTTGTTAAGGTACGATTATTAAGTAAATGTCCGTAAATTACGTAACTATGTACAACTTAACAACATTTGAAGATGACATACCATGATATAAATACACAGCAATAGTTAAAAAATATATAATGAATATAAGAAAATGTTTTTTATTTGAAACAAACATTATTAGCACCAAAGTAATAAAGATCGAGAAACATCTATGGTTCAGTGGCTTATGGTCAACGCCGTTCAACGCAATTACTGTGGCAACGAGAAACCACGTGTCCATTTGTTTTTTAGTCTAGTTTATTTAGAAGTATTAATAATAATATCCTTAAATATGATGCATATTTAAGGATATTAATATTCATAAATATGCACCGACTGCCCGTCTCTAATTTCATTCAGCAACTATCCGTCATAAGAATGACTTGAAGAATTTTTTTAAGCAATAACACAACATTTACATACAGGCACATACATTGCTTCTAGCCCCACACTGTCCTGTGTCCTGTCCATATCCTGTGTCGTGGGAACCAGAAACATGTAAACATCCAAAACCTGGGGTTTTTTTTTTGTTCCCAGCCGGGATTCGAACCCGGGACCTCTTGCATCGTAGGTAGGTGCGCTACCGCTACGCCACAGAGGTCGTCAATAAGGCCGCCAACTGTACTCTGTATCTTTACACGTTTTAGAATATGTGCTCTGGTGTACAATAAAGAATATTCTTCTCTTATCTTAACACTCTTTTTTATTATCACGGTATGGTTGTACCCATAATGCCGAGAAGACGCCTTTGCAAATAGAAAAGTTCGATGATTTTCTCACGGATCCGGTCTGGGATCTGAACGGAGAACCTCCTCCGGCGTTTGACTATGGGATGTCATATAATATAATATTACATCTTAAGATATAATAATTTATCGCTCGTCATACATTTTGTACGAGACCGGTTCACACTGTGCTATAATAATATTATAGCTAAATAAAAAAATGTACGACGAGCGATAAAGTATTATATCTCAAGATGTAATATTATTAAATTACATCCCATAGTCAAAAGCCGGTTTAAAACAGCGTTGGACGTTTCTAATAGAAATCAATCTACATCGCAACAGAACCAATTTAGTCGTATCGCCCTACGCGTTATTTATTTCACCCGTGCGAATAACACTGGCAGACGCCTTTTGAGCTCAAATTGGCCGAGTTCACTTGTGCCGTCCGAATGAACCTTTCATATTATTCTCGGCGGCTCTCGTTGGGTTTTGCGCTTTTGATTTCAAAATGAATTCGTAAATTCGACTTGCAGAATCTAATCTATAGGCGGATTTTCCAACCAGTTAGGTCGTCCATTTATCACGTAATAGAGGAATACACGCGTTCGCCTGTTGGAGATCGTTTGTAGCGCTATGAGTTACTTGAAGAATATCCAACTTGAAACTCGTCTCACTTCTTCTTCAGTGAAGTTAAGTGAGACGATATGGCGCTTCCCATGAGCGCCATATCGTCTCACTTAACCTCAGCTAATTTGATAAAGATATACTTGAGTATCGTTCTCTCTATTTAGGTTTTCAACACTGGTTTAAAATCATCTTAAGACGCTACGGGGTCCTAACCTTGTCTTGTCCTTGTTTTACAATACGTTAGCAAATATCTAAAAGTGTTTTATACAAAAACGTATTATAAAATAAGATAATTTTTTTTTCCATTGGTGGCGCTAGTTAGCACAATACAAGCACTTATCCTGGTCCCAAAATAGAGTACCCTGTGCCATGGTAACCAGGCAAAACATCACAAACATGAAAACACACTCAGACTGAGGCCATGTGCACAAATGCAGAGAAAACCCGCATGTTTTGAGAACAGCATAAAAAACTTTCTCCTCTATGCGGTCAAAACCTGGCATACATACTTACGCGCGAAAAACATAACCTTTGCTTTCGCAGTCAGTATAAAGGGAACCTAAAAAGCGATAAATTGACTAAGAGAACAAGTCAGTGTATTTTTTCATTTCGGTTCCTGTCGGGGCTATATTTTTTTACTGTCACCGGCTTACTGGCACAAAAAAGAGCAAGTGTGCTTGAGACAATTTAGTATTTATTTAATAGTTACACAAACTCTAGTCCCTTTCAGTATCTCGAGTATCGGTACCGCTAGCTTACGTCAATGTTCATTGCTTGTAATGTGAACATTTAACCTCTTCTTCTTCTTCAGGCTATATTATGTAGTGCACTGCTGGACATAGCCCTCCCCTAATGAGCGCCATAGCGCCCTGTCTTCAGTTTGCCACATCCAGCATCTGCCGGCAGTTTTTCGCAGATCGTCATCCCACCTGGTCGGAGGGCGTCCTAACTACGTTTGCCAAGTCATGTTCGCCACTCAAGAACACGCTACTCCAACGGTTGTCGGTTCTTCGAATTTAACCTCTTTTTCAGAAAATTAACAACATTAAAATTTGCCCCAAGCAATAATCTAGAATCTAGAACGTGCTATTAAGGAACTTGTTACACATCACCGCCTCATAATAAAAGCGCAGTGTTTTCACGCCCGGAGCAATATTCTAACGCCCGCCCGGACCACCAAGCTAGAGAAAGAGCCAGCTGTGCGAGAAAACGATCCAAATAATATATCACAGAGCCAAAAGGCATAAAATAGATGAAATGAGTTGGAAGTCCTGATCAAAAAACAACGCAAAAATTCGACTTTGACGAAAAAACATTTATAAATAAAAAAGAACCCCAGATTTCAAAAATAATTTAGAATTAGCAACCAATTTCCCAGCGAATATGAGAAAGACCCCGACGCGCCGGTCTCAAGACTGCCGAGATTTAGACTGCGGTGGGCAGTGAGCGTGATCGTTGCAAAGACGAACCGTTTTATAAGACCGTTTTGTGTTCCGCGACGATAGGACCGTTTTACGTTTCATTCTAAAGCAGTGCCAGCGACTCTAAAGCAGTGCCAGCGTTTGTTCGTCGCGAGACCAGACCTTTGATTGTTTGACGCGGATATGTCCTTTAGTGCTATATTAATAGAGCCTAGAACGTAATGAGATCATTGCGACGTCGTCGTCGGCTCCTTGCTCGTTCCGTTCGTTTTGGTCTGTGATACAATAAAGTAATCTTTATGTCTATGAGTATACAGTCTAATATCGTGTAAAACAACTTATTTTTTCCGATGTTTCGTGATTTCGTCTCGTTCGCACTTATTTGACCGTCCTCTGCGCCTTGCTCGTTCGCATACAATGAAACCAGTTGCGAACGAGGACCGTTTCGAGGACCTGTTTTCGTTCCAGAAAAAACGGTTGCGTTTCGTCGTCGAAAAATCGGACAACGACCCACTCCTAGTGGGCAGGCGAGGTGAGTAAGTGAATACAGGCGAGTTGAGAAAGTTCACACTCTGAGAGAAGGCCTGTGCCTTGCAGTGGCACGTATATAGACTGCTTCATCACCAGCCATTAAACGCCTACTGCAGTACACAGGCCTCCCGCATGGTTTTCCAATGGTGACTCCATGCCGTCGTAACCAAGTCGTCACAGTCTAGTGGAGGGCCTGCTCACTGCGTCTTCCGGTCCACGGTCACCAGGTCCGAACTTGTCCGCCCCAACGGCCATCAGTTCTAAGAGTTTTGTGCGCCTCCCACTGCCACTTCTACTGAACAATTCCTCGAGCTATATTATTCACTCGCGCTCTTCTACGGATCTCATCATATTATAATACTTAGTGCTTATGTTATGGTTTATGAAAGAATGAAAAGTCTCTGCAATAAAACGTAGCTACCTAGACCTTCTGTATTTCCCTATTTTCGTGGCCAAAGCCACTCTCTGTTGACAATGCCACGGGGTTGCCGCGTTGATGGAAAAACGGCGCTCGCTCGAGAATATGAGAAAATGCTAATGGAAAACAACATTCCAGCTTTCAATTAATGTCACCCTGAAAAGTTTTCATCAACTTGCTGTTGGCCGTGGCTCCACTCGCGTTTTTTACGTAAATCTTGTGGAAAAGAAGAAAAGATGAACAATAGTGTATTGTCCTGGCCCACAATGTCCAGGCTCCTTAATAAATTCCAGAACAATACCTACTTTCATGCATAAAGGAAAACGCAACAAATATTTAACTCCTGTAATAAATATTGTTACAGTAACCAGAAAAACCAAATATATACCGAAACTGGCCAGCGTATATCCAGCGACACTGAATGTTTATACTTATATTTATTGATACTTTTATTGCACTTAAAAAAATCATACAATGTGGCGGACTTAATGCCATAATAATTTTCTACAATGTTGATAAAGATAAAGAGGTTTGTCTGGGTCTCAAACTCTGCCTGCCCCCGGATGGGCACAAGCTTGAGTTTATGTATGTTTGTATGTTTATACTTTATTGCACACGAAACATTAAACAGGACATAACAAATAACATGTACAAAGGCGTGCTTATCAGTGTAAGAGATTTCTTTCAGCTAACCTTGGTGAAGTGTCGGAGCAGCAGCAAAAAAAGGTCTATATACGTGGACAAAATAAACTACAGACTGCAAAACAACAATAAACTAAGCATAAATAATACACTACATAGACAAAATACGTGTAAAAATAAATAAAATACATAGTAAATAAATATATAGACGATAGAGGTAAATAGTTATGTGTGTATCAATGTACCAAAACGAGAATTTCAAACCAGATTTTAGATGTGGCTCAATAATCGAGACAGAAGAAACGTTTTTCAGGTTTTGCGTTAGTTCAAAATACGTTGTATATAAACCTGAGGACGGGAAAGTAGACGCTTGCTGGTAATCGCAATCGCCAATATGGTTTCATGGATGTTAATGGCAGGCCAAACCCTGTTTTCGTAAGAAGTTATGAAATACGATACATTTAGTAGATAGTTTAGTAAAGAACCATGTGTTGACCGTGGAAAAATAAAGAAATATACCACATAGTAGAATTTTAGTCTGGATCTACTTACGGGTGTTCCGGACTAAAAGTCTACAATGTGTTGTGCTTATGAAAGTTTTAGTTCAAAAAATATAACACAGTAATATTAAATGACCGCACATAAGTAAGAAATATAGGACAAATCCACTGGCTATGCAAGAAGGCATTAAACATTTTAGTTGAACGTCTAAATCCGCAACGTCTCTGGGCGAAAATAATTCATTAGTATTACTTATGCGAAAACAATAAATATCGGTCTAGTCCCGCCTTTTAGGGCAAATTTAATAATCCGAGAGAAGAGAGAATCCGGTTTCTTTACCATCTTCCATTTACCTCCGCTCCATATTTTATGCGATATTAACTTGAAACAAAAAAAAAAACATTTTTGGGGGTTATCACGCCGCTTTCGGGCAATAATGCCACAATCTGTTTCGTAACCACCATTCTCTAACCACTTTAATAGACATGCAGCTAATATAATAGTAATTACAGATACAAGTACCGAATTTAGCAGCTTCAAAATTGCACCCATTGTTTGACGAAATAGAACGGTAATTTTGCAGACGTCAATTTGCAGTAGGGAACTCGCATGGCTGTTTGCGTGCTGCCTTTACGTTAACCACTCGACCGTTATTACTATCGATCTGCCACGTAAAATATTCCGCTAGGGCATTAGAGGCACGCAACGATGACTAGTGCCTTAATCGCTGGAGGCACGGTAATACATATCCTTTTGAAAGTAATTAACATAAATGCCACTTTGTAATCGGGCTCTTTAGCTGATTCCCTTACGCTTGAGAAAGCAGCATTGGTGTCTAACGAGAAAACAATTAGACAGTGTTATGTCCTCAAGGGCTACTACATTTTGGGGCGGAAACTGTATTAGATTTAATCCCCCAATTTTTTTTTCGCCCTTCTTCCCGTTACCTCATTTTGTACACCCTCTGCTAAGGTTGGCTGGAAGAGATAAGTTCGCCTTTGTAACAATTTAATGTAATAATATTTCGAATTTATGGTTGGCAATAAAGAATATATACATTTATACACTCACGGATGAAAATGGATGAAAATAATAATAAGGAGGCATGTTTAGGACGAGCAAATAAAAGTATCTGAAACTCGTGCGTGCATGTAGCGACTAATGAATGTCCACGAAGATGGTATATTTATTGCGTGGAGAGCTCAATACCTCGATAGAGAGAACACGTGGGAAACAAAAGCGTTCCCATCAAACGAACTGAAAAGCATTTAAACAACACAAGTTCACAATGAAAATTCATTCATTCTCAATGTGGGCGGGATTAAACGCAATAAATGCTGGATGTTGCTCGAATAAAATCCAATTACACTCCGTAGCTACACGGCCACAGTCGCATTTTGCAGCCGATACAGTATTCGCAACGTGCTCTATAAACGAGAGACGCGAAGTAAATGCGCCAGAGGGCTTATGGCGATTTAGATGTTTTGGACGAAAACCGAGCATGGGGAAGTACATTGCAATGTTCTTCCCAATGATCCTACTGCTTATTACGGAACGTTTGGTACATAATTGTTACGGCCCAAACCCGAAGCGCGGCTACTCCCAGTTTTAGCCGGTTAGAACTAGGTGTAGCCATTGCCTCTTGGTAAAAGTTAGTATGAACCTCGAGGCGCTGGTTTCTGCCACCCTCGCTGCTTGTTTGGCGCCACAGAGTAATAGGAAGGAAGAGGAGAAGGAGCAAAATCGAGGTAAACAGGGAAGTATTTTGACGTGCTTGTCTGTGAAAACGGGGTTGCCATCTCAATTTGTAGGCTTGGAATAAGAAGCTTAATATAAGTTTTATTTGTAGGTAAAACTTGTCTATTATATTATAAAGAACAATTTCGGCCCGGAGTGAGGTTCGAGTCTGAAAGGTTCTAATGGCATAATTGGTAAGAGCGCTAGCACGGTATGCTAGGAGCGCTTTCGGATCGTTTGGGGCCGGAATTTCCGTAATATATGAAGATTGTTATCAATACGGAATGGTAACTTCATGTGTAGGTAAATACCGTCCACAATCTGAATTTCTCACTATCGTTGCATCTGGGTTCTTGTTTAAGAAGAAGGCATAATTGAGAAATACATTCACATTTTTTCGCATAATTTTAAAAGAGTGTTCAAATGATAAAGATGGATGTACAAACGTTAGATCACGCCACAAGATGCTTTTGTAAGCAGATTAGTCCCATACTCTAAACCTATTCAATATGCAATGACACCAAAAAAGTTTCTTGAATACAGTGGAAGTTCTTCATAAAGTACGCAGGTCTAGTTGTGAACACATGATTCACGCGACTCCTACAGAACCAATTTCACAAGGAAGTCCAAGAGACTGACTGTAAAGATGCGTTAAATTACCTATTTGTATCAAAGAGCGGAGTCCTGAAGTAAACCATCTGGTTGTAGCCATGGAAGAACGAACGACAAGCGAATGAAGAGGCTAAACGATGTTAAGTTTTATTTCAATTATCATTAGTGTGTAAAGCAGAGAGAAAATGGTACTAGTTCCTCTAGAGGAATCTGCGGCACGTTACAAAGTCATCATCGTCATCATCAGTAATTTCACGCCCCCCGCAGGACATAGGCGTCCCTCATGGTTACATAAGTTATATTTTTAATAAATACGTAGCTACTTATAAACTCATGCCAGTACCCAAGAGAGGTAGGTTAGTGAACAGAGTTTCTACTTGCCACGATCCTGACTAACACATCATCATCAACATTCGTTAGTATATTCATGTACATAACATAACATTTACATACTGGCACATACATTGTTTCTGGCCCCACACTAGGATACCCTGTGTCGTGGGAACCAGAAACAGCGACATCACAAACTTGTAAACATCCAAGACCTGGGGTTTTTTTTTCGTCCTCAGCCGGGGCTCGAACCCGGGACCTCTCGTAAGGTAGGCAAATGCGTTACCGCTACGCCACGGAGGTCGTCGTGTACGTCGTTTTCATACTTTTAACAATTCAGAAATAGTTTTGGTAGCCAGAACATCTTTATATTATAAACAGTGGTAGTGGTAATTTTTGTGGTTTTTTCGTTTGATTATTTTGTGATTATGACTGGTGAAATTAATGTACTTTTTCTTTATTTATTGGTGAGGACAAGCTCTATTTCGTCGTTTGTCGACGAATAAACTACAAAGTTAAAGTCGTTCACGTTTTATTATTTATAAAAGTTCTACAACACTACAATATAACTAATTTATAATTATATGATTTTATTTTATAGTTTTATTATAACAATAATTTTATGTGTAATTTTAATAATTATTATCATGATGTGCTTTTGGGTGGCAGCCTAGTTCATCACTGATTATTATATTTAAATAAAATTAGATACTTATTTATAATTAGGCAAAGTCAGAAAATAAATGTTGTTCCTATGTTACATTTTTAATTCTAACACACAGGGGGCTGTCAAAGATATCATAAATAAAATGGATTCGTGTTTAGCGTCGTAGAAAACCCGTGTTTGAGTTAAAAATACACGCAGCCTTTTCCTTACCATTACGGCGTTTGGTGCAGTCATTAACCTGTCAGAAGTGATGATAAACATACCTGAAACCAAACAAAAACACGAAATTAGACGGGAATAAAAGAGGGCAGCCTACCGCCCGTACTTATAATTACAGACAAAAGACAGAATGTCTCATAACATTTGATAATCGCATTCTTGGCTTCTGGCGGGAATGCTGTGCTGTGCCCGTAAAAAATACAAAACAAAATATTGGTAAGAATTCGTAGACTGAAGAACTCTCACTTCAAAAATTATTACTATGTCACTACTCGCAAGTAGCTTCTTTACCTAAGCGATTGACTTTGTCAAACCCTCAAGGCTCTTCTTTTTCCGGTTTCATTTAACGCACAATAAGTAAATACAAAAACAAAAATAAGATAAGAGCTCTAGTCGGACTTGCGACAAAAAGTAGGTTTAGTTGATCCGGTTCTTTTTTCTTCTTTTTCAGGCTATATTAGTTGTTGCTGGACATAGCCCTCCCCCAATAAGCGCCATAGCGCAAGGGTGTGCCATCATTGGGGGATAATGCCCATAATCCCCACGCTAGGCATGCGGGTTGGGGATCGCATGCAGTTTGGTGGAATTATACTGTAGGGAGCGCTGCTGCCCACCCCCCGGTTTGTGGTTTGATCCGGTTATAATTCAATAAAAATAAGTGAAATAATTACCTATAATTGGAAATGTCTATAATCAGTGTCTACACTGTTGGGAAGACTTTTCCTTTCACACAAACCCCTTTGGTCATTTCTTCACATCATCTCATAACCTGCATGTTTATAATAACCTGACCAGCTAGAAATAGGATAATGGGGAACATGCCTCAATATTACATAGGTATCATATTAAAACTTTCGCAAGCACTACACATTATTCTTTTGAATCCGGATCGTCAAAGACTCGCAACTGACGTCGCGAGCTCCGTCTCTACTCACCATGATTAAGCTTGCGAACAAGCTTGCACAACCCGGTCGGACTCTTTCGACAAAAAATCGAGTAACTTAATCCGGATTCAAATGATATTGAAAATATTTGTACCTACTAAATGACATAGAAGACATTTATTTTCTGATGCTTAACAAGTTTTATAGATACGAAAAATCAAGTTAATAATAAAACATTAGCCTCAGTATGTATATTCAATTGTAAAAAATCTACTACTAGAAATATTGAAAACATTAATTTCATAATTTTGTAAACATACTAGGAGTAGTAGATTTTTATTTGGTTAAAATAAAAGAATTACTATAAAATATTATTTACACTTTTATATTTCACTTCTTAGATTTAAGACGCATATCTATCCAGGTGTGTAATATCAGAAAACACTCGGGAGCGCGAGCGTACTAAGCGAAGCGCACTCCGAGAAAGGTGCGTTACGTAAACTACTGTAAACATTCGAACTGTAAGCGTCAGTTAAAATACAATAGTACTACGTGCTGACTCATTAGGGCGTGCCCCAATAAGGTGGGGTTGGCTTGGAAAACCAGCTATAAAGTTAGATTGCATGACATCAAAATGCCCTATGTAATAAATTCAAAGCAGCTTACGTAGCGCACTGCATTGTATATTATTTTGTCAAGCTGCACGCTGTGTCGCCACAACTGCGCTCTAAGTGCTTTGTCCAGTCTAGAACTAAAGTAATGCGCGTTAGGTACACTGTCTGGCTTACGAGCTAAAGGCAGCCAGTTGGAATCCCTGCTTATGAACAATGCGAAGTAGTAGTAAAGGCTAACCATCAAGAATTACACTGTAAGAAATACAACAAATGAATGCCAGGTGTGCACGCAAATCTTTGTTGTATTTTCCGTGCATTAAATTTAACAAAAATTTTATTATTAAGATCGCCTTTGTACAAATATGCTTATTGTCCAATAAAGAATTTTCTCATCTAATCTATTATTATTATTTAAATTCTTTAAATAAAAAAATTGCACATAGGCGAGCTTTAAGCTATTTAGTATTTTCTATCAGCTAACCTAAGTTTTGGCTACAAGACTTTGCAGGTAGATGTGTATATATCCAGCGCCTGAAAAAAGCTCCATAGCTAGGCATAGGCCTCTTCCCTGTCACACCAACCCCTCTAGGTTACCTCCCGCGTCAAGGCCGACGCGTTTCATATAAGGCCGACGCACTATAGTCCTTATGCTGTAAATAGAGCCGAATGAATTTTTGAAATTGGATTCATTATAATAATATAGATATAGGAGTATCGTACATTCGTCAAATTGACGACGAATGACCGTGAAGTAATCCCGTTGTAAAGCTACCCACGTGTGCCAGGCGACTCAGGAAGTACAAGCGACTTCCCCTACAGGGCCTACACGCGCGGAGCCGGTCACCGTAGACACGGGCCGTACACAAACAAGTGACGTATATCCTTACACCACGTACTACCACGGGGAAATCGATAGTACTTCGACCCCGGTTCTTAGTAAGTAGTTAGTCTTAGTCAAGACGTTTTTCATTGGAAAACTAGATGCTATTCTTGCGACGACACGTAGAATAGCATAGTAGGAATAGAACCATTTGAAAACACCAGTCTAGGCAAAAATACAGATTTAAATATCACTGAGCGCAGCGGCATATCGGTCGATATCTAAATCACTTGCCTCACGTTTTTTTTTTTAAATTACGTACTTTTGAGAACTTGACTTGACCAACGCCACATGTTTACTTTGAGGGAAAATATCCTGAGGATACCTGCATGCCACAGTGCTTGAAATCAATTGGCGGTGGACGTGCGTGGTGATTATATCCATACTCTCTCTTACATAGAAGGCATTTGCCGAAGGATGAGGGTGAGGAAAAGACACTATGGGTTGTATAGACTTTGCGCCCTTGCCAGACTCTTCTGTGTGGGCTTCGTCCCGTCCCTTCAGTACATTTTGTATGAAAGTGAAATCGAAACACGGCGTTTTTTCTGAGCCCTCGGCTCACGTCCTTTCTGTATATCTTAGGCTTAGGTCCGAAAGGTAGCGGTCAGTGGATAGATTGACAGCCTGATAGTGCGTGGGACGATGATGTGGTGATTCGGCAGAGGGTCTATGGATGCGGATAGCGAGGCACCGCGATATATGGCGCAATGGGAAATGTAGGCACATCCAGCAGTGAATTTAAAAGTGAACATAGGTGGAGTGATGATGATAACATCTACATAGTAAAATGCTTATTAAAATAATGAGAATCGCAAACAAATCGTTCTTCACATTAAGTTGTTACTTAATTAGCGGTGTGGCTGGATAAATCAATGAAGTCACTAAGGCACTAGACTGCTAAGCAGTGGTGTTAGAATGAGGAGAGTAACGACGTCATAGTAATAACTTACTAAGATGTATCGCATTTAGTGCATCGTATTTTATACAGACTTACATTAGAGGACCTTATAATGCAAGGACAATCACACACGACAATCACACCTGTCAGAAAAAAAAAACAAATTTACAAGTTGAGAAAAATCAACTGTTGTGTATACATATTATTATTATGCTAAAATCTTTCTAAGACCTCCCTAAGAATCGTATTCGAATCTCCCTCAGTAAATATTACCTTCACTCAAGTAATAGGGATCAAATAGTATTCTCCTTCTCAATTGTTAACAAAATAATAGATTCTAAGAAAGACACAAAGGAAAGTTTACTTGTTTGAGTAAACATAATTAAGTTTTCTAGTCGCAAGCAAATAATGTTATGCTTCGATAGAAAAATATAATGTTCAGGACAAAACAAATTGGAAATACAATATTAGAGATGAAATCGAGCCAAGAGCAGATGAGCGTGTATTTTAAAGGTTATTCAAGCGTAAGCAACGCATGTGATCAAGCCTAGCCTTGTATAATTTTCAATGTAACTTGAGCTAAGGTTACGTATAATTTAGAATACACTCGAAGCTTTTATTTCCGCACACGGCACGATCGTGTTTGATCAGACACTTCATCTTATCTTAAACTTAATAATGAGTCTACAGATCTTAAATTTCCGTGGGGCGCTGAGTATTGCAAAAGTGTTAAGAAGGATTCCGTTTCGTCAGTACGCCGACTTGGTACGCCGCACGGTGGTACCGTAGTAGGTCATAGGACTCGGATGGCAATGACTGAGCTAAGCCATGATATCTGGCTCAGTTACCCACTAATTGTCATACTACCTGAGGGTATAAAAGGTTTCGCAATCTATTGTTCCCAACATTCCTTTTTCGGCATCCGAAGTGAACACAAGTAATTAGTCATCAACCTGTTATCACCAAGTGCTTTAATTAGCCCAAGACGCGACGCGTGTGTTTAAGTTCCAACTTGTCTGTGACCTGCTATTTTACAATGGAATTTGAAGTCACAGGTATGTATTATTAATTTACTTTACTATTTTGCCTTTTCCTTCTACATTTTTTTTTTAAATAGAGTGCTACGCCAACGTGGCATTTTTTATGTATTTATGTCTGTATATTTTTTACGTTGAAGCTTTTACTTATGTTTGTACCTACTTGTACCATTCAATTTGGTATAGAAATATGGGTTACAATGTCTACTACTAGGCCTCTCCAAATTTAGCTGCGTCATGCTGCGTCTGTAAGGTGCAGCCAGGTGCTACGCCGCGCGCCTGAACGCGTAGCAGGCGCGTAGCACTTGCTACGAAACATGTATCTATTTTGATCCGCTTTTAACGTATTTTTATTTTGTTTTAGGTACTAGTATTAAGTGTTCTTTCAAAAGAATGCTTGTACTAGATACTTGGCTGTCTATTAAAGACAGCAAATCTGAACTGGAGCGTTGGCATCGAGTTTTTCGAGACCTAATACAATTGCTGCCTGATGTTGAGAATTACATTGCTGATGACTTGGAAAAAAGAGTTACTAAAGTTTGTACAAGATTGGTAGCAATTTGGAAGCAAGTCACGCGCAACCATTCTCGCATGGTCTCTAAGTACGGAGACTGGCTGAACGAAATTGAAGTTTGCGTTCTGCCAACTTGTGCAACAGTAGGGAGCCACAACACCCAACGGCCAGCAGCAGAAGCTTCGACAAGCACCCAACAGCACCAGCACAGGAAGGACTTTGAGGAATGTAGCAAGAGATCAAAACGCCGCAGGCTTGCAGAGTTAAGTAAAGTAGACAGTTCTGCGATAAATTCTTTGTTGGACGATTCTAGTCTATCTAACGCCGCTGCATCTTTAAATTTCAGCACTGACGAAGTCTTGTCTCTTATAAATGAGACAAAACTGACTAAACATCAGTATCTTTTGGTGAAAGACTTCGTTAATGCAAAATCACCTAATGCATTACCATCTTATCAAAAAGTGTTAGAAGCTAAGAAGCGGTGCTATCCATCGCAAGAGTTTATCACGGAATCATCTGCTGAAGTAGAATTACAATCATTGTTAGATCATACTGCTTGCCGGATACTAGAATCCCAAAAACCCGTTTTGAATAATATTGACCCTAATAAAGAATTTGTTTTGATTGGAAAATGGGGTTTCGATGGGAGTACGGGGCACAGCGAATATAAACAGATTTTTGGAGATTCTGGTATCGATGATGATGGCAGTATGTTTGTTACTTCATATTGTCCTCTTCAATTGGTTTGTAAGTCCAATACCTCCGACCCAGATCAAATAGTTTGGAAAAATCCGCGCCCTTCTTCCACCAGGTATTGTAGGCCTATTCGATTCCAATTTGCCAAAGAATCCAAAGACCTTTCTGTGCAAGAAGAAGCTTATTTCAAGACTAAAATTGATAGTTTACAACCGACTTCTTTCACTCACGGTGAATATGAAATAAAAGTGCAGCATTCTTTACAATTAACCATGGTTGATGGTAAAGTGTGCAGTGCTCTGAGCGATACATCTTGTAGTAGATGTTATATTTGTGGTTCAACTCCAAAAGAGATGAATGACATTGATAAATCGCTGAGCAAAACTGCAGATAGTGGTACCTATCAATTTGGACTATCTCCTCTTCACTCGTATATCCGATTCTTCGAATATTTAATTCACGTTTCTTATAGATTAGACATAAAGAAATGGCAGGTACGTTCTTCAGACGAAAAAGCTCTTCTTGCACAAAAAAAACAACATGTGCAGCAACAGTTTAGGCAGAAACTTGGTCTAATAGTCGACAAACCGCGAAGTGGAGGAAGTGGCACATCTAACGACGGAAACACTGCCAGAAAGTTTTTTTCTAACTCAGCGGTTTCAGCGGAAATTACTGGATTAGATAAAATCCTTATTGACAGATGTCATAATCTGCTGCAGTGTCTTTCGTCGGGATACAAAATTAATAACGCCACTTTTAAAGAGTATTCTCTAGAAACAGCACGTAAACTTGTTGCTACCTATCCATGGTACAACTTGCCATCGTCTGTACATAAGGTCCTCATTCATGGGTCGGAAGTAATTGAACACGCATTATTGTCAATAGGTGAGCTTTCGGAAGAGGCCGCCGAATCTTGCAATAAATTAATCAAACTCTTCAGGCGTGACAACACGAGGAAAATGTCTCGGGTTGTCACAAACACCGACTTGATACATAGACTTCTCCTTAATTCGGATCCTTATATTTCTAGTTTAAGAAGGTTACCACAGAAGAAGAAGTCTATTCTATCAAAAGAAGTATTAAATTTGTTGTCGGTTTAGGAAAAAATGTAAAAAATAAGATAGGTATTTATGTTATTTTTTACATAACTCCTATTATGTAAATATAATATTTTTTGTCCAATTGTGTGTTTGTACTTAGATGTTAGTTAAGTATTTACTTTATTTGTAATATAAAATGTAAATAGTAAGGTTTAATAGTTATTAAGTTGCAAACCTTCTTTTAAGTGTAATAAAAATGCATAATTTTGTAAATAAAATAAGCTTTTTAAGATTATTTTGTTTTTTTTTTATTGTGTTATGGCTTAAAGTATTACAAAACACCATAATAATAATAATCAGCTATGACAACGACAGTCATTATTATCGCGAAACCCTATGACCGCTACTCTTAGGGCGTGGAACCAGTGTGCGCCGCAAGGTAAAATATGGAGCACCTGAAAGTTTTTTTACCTACAACTGTACGCATTACGATGTTTGTACCAACCCATATTTCACAAATAAAGTATTTGTAAAGTATTTGTATTTGCAGTTCAAATCTGCAAAGGGGTAACACTAGCGGAACGTGTTTACTATAAAAGGTCCAGTTTCCGAATTGAGAATTTCGCTAAGTAACAACTTAACTGTAGTGCTGTCTCTTCGAGTTTCTCAGCAAAGAGCGTGACAGAACGTTACTTAAGTATTTACTTGAAATTCACAATTCAGAAATTGGCCTAGTTCAATCTGTACTTGTCTGAATGATTATATTTTTTTGTTGCACTAACCCGTGCTGAGGACAAGTTTAAAAACCTATTTAGAGGCTAAATCATGTGGGTACAGCGATATCATTCCAATGTAACACCTAACTGCAAAGTAGGTACTCGGGGCTAAAAGTGATGCAAATTAATTCAGCCAGATGTCGCTGTCTGTAAATAATACCGAGAATATTGTAAACAGGTTCGAAATTTCGCTGATGCCGGCACTTGCCCATTAGCTAGCCATTAGTTGGGAGAGCACTGATACGGTTAGCCAGAGGTCGCGGGTTCGAGTCCCGGCATGGGCGGAATTTTTAGCCTCTAAATAGGTTTTTAATATATAATATACTTAGATTTAATTAAGAATCATGGTTGTAATATTTTTCTGGTAGTGCAATAAAGTGTTCTCTATCTATCTATTAGTAAGATTTTGCTGTAGCCTACATACCCATCAAAGCCAGCGCCATTCTCTACTGCAACCACCGTCTATAAACTAGTCCCAGGCGATTATCGTCCCAGTGCGTCGTAAACATACAGATTAGCGCTTCCCGGGAGTTCCAGGCGTGTTGAGAACTTTTAACGTTAATGAGTGAAACGGTTCGTGGTTCAAATACCACTCGATTAGGCTTGCATCCTCGTGACTTTCCTATTTGTAACTTAGTATTTCCTTCTTTCACTTATGTCACCCACTTATATCACCTATTCAGCTCACTGGATGAGCAAATGAGAGATCCTGGGTCTTGATTATGTTAATTCAAAACTTCAAGAAACTATTGTCAAGTCACTGTGATTGACAGATGAGTTAGATTAGAATAATACTCTTTATTGCTCATCTTCACATGAGTAGATTTCATCACGAGTTACAATCCTGTAACCCGTAAATTAAAGATCAGATTAGATCAGAAGACAGATCTAGTATTCAACCTACGAGTTACAAGATTGTATCTTCTTTCTAAGACATTTTCAATTCAATTTTGTGGTTGTTATACTAGAATGCGAGCAAATTATAATTTGTTGTATCTACGCGTCTTGCTCTAGTACTGAGTCTAGTATGATAGAATGGTCGCTCTCATTCTAACTAAGGCACTCGGTTATGCTCTTCTCGAAGCTACTAAACTCTGCGATCTAAAAAGGAAAAGAGGTATAACTTTATGTAAATGATTTGAGTGATTTAAAGACAAGTACCAGAATAATAAATTACAGAAGAGTGAGTACGATAGTTTTTGTTTTCCAGCTTTTAGTTTGCACGCACAAGCGCTTGTGTTATTAACCCATGTATGTCCCAACTGTTGGAGCAGGGGTCTCTTCCTGCATCGCAGAAAGGTTAGGCCATACTCCACCACGGGGGCCAAGTCCGGGTTGGCCAAGCACTTGTTCGTGCAAATAATGCGTCAATTAAATAAGATCATCTATTGAGGTCCGTGGTTTATCACGGATTTGGTAAGGATAAGAATCAAATATTTACTGTCAAAATATTCATGCAAAATTAGAAAGACAGCAGGTAACTTGAATTTAGTAGGTAACAAATAATTATGCGATCATCGCGATTTTGGCGTGGAAAAGCGTTCACAGCTATCCCGTTAGGATAAAAACTAGCGGCGCTGGTTTTCAGCGTGTCCTTTTTACATGTTTTTTTTTTATTAATTAAATTTTGATGAGACCAGATATGCCAGTCATAAAAATCTTTAAAAAATATGAACGCCAATTAGAACTCTCCACTTAGAGAATCATTCTAAATTAGTACTTAATCCGCTATTTGACTCTCTTTGCAAGTAAGTCTTAAATGGTAAATATCTCTTCCATTAGACCAAAAAATATTTTAGTATATTTTTTGAGGACCTAAAACCAATCAAAAAATATATTTTAAAACTTTGCTTTGCTAAACAGCCAAAAACGCGGTCTGCCATTTTTGACTATGTTTTGGTTTGAAGACCTGAAGTCTTGTAAACAACGTTTGACATTTAACAACTGTCAGTGATTTGTGAGCATAGTGAAATAACAATGACGAAACCATGATTTCATCGGGTTTACATGTAAAATATAGCAATTATCATTATTGCATTGTTCGAGAATGCAAAAACATGTCCATAAAAAACCCAGGGAAGTTGTGGATTCGAGTACCCAGTGAAATAAACACAAGAAAAAATTGGCTCAAACTTGCCAAAAGAGACCCCGATACTTTATAGACTTAAAATCGGGTGTATTTACGTGAAGATCACTTTGATGTAAGTCCTATAATAATTAATGTTCACTTGTTCTGGCTGACAGATGTTTGTTTACAACCGAAAGATGCTTTCAACATGGCGGGTAGCGTTTTCACCGTTCCGAATTAAAAACGGTAGATATTTTTTTTAATTTACGAATTTTGCAGCCATCCTACATACTTACTTAGCAAAGTCAATATATTTCAGTTTCTTAAAATTTAAAATAACACTAAAATTCTATAAATATGATTCATTACATTTGTCAGAGGAACAAATCACTTGACTATGAAAAATTTACAACTGAAATGGATTAGGTAAACAAAACCGAACCATTCCACTGCTACCCTCAGCTAACTTATATTCATTTACATTACGGTTTATATGGATTAGGTAATCTCAAAGGCGGTGAAGCCTGATTGGATACCATATTTCCAAATCGCATGCACCCTACACGGACCTCGAGAACGTGATCGGAACACATAAAACGTATGGTAAATCGCGAGGAAATGCAAACACACCCGCTGAAACTTCCTTCCTGTATAGACACGTATTTCCCATATTTCAATGTTTTCGGTGACATTAGAAAATGTATTCTGAAAATGGTATTTACGTGGAACGCTGATATTAAGGAAAAATAACTAATACGTAAAAGAGGTGTGTATTTCGCGAACGAAGGCTTCTAATCTAGCTACACTACAAATATAAAGTAACCACGGTGTAGCACCTGGGTCATACATTTCCAGTGGAGTATAGGCTTACGCAGTATCTAGGAACAATATCTTGCCAGCAAACTGGTGTCAGTAAAATACTACTCTGTTTAGTGAGCGCTATTTCCGATTTTATACAAAGAATCCTCAAATTACCTTCGTTCGGCTCAGCTAGGCGTTCTTTTCGCGTGACGTGTTCTTTAATCTACAGGAAGACAAGTTTATAACTTTGTGTGTCTTCGGTTCTTGGTTAATGTTGTAAATCGTCTCATCATGAATCGTCTCTTGTTTCATAATAGTAGCTTAGGGGCCTATTCAAGTACGACAACTGAATTTCGTTCAAGCACGTTCAGGCTCAACGTTATAAGCGTCATTGGTTCGGATCGATTGAACAAAGAGCTACTGGAAAACGTCTTCACCACTTTCACATTGCCTCTGTTTTGGTATTAATTTACTTTAGAATATTCTTATCCTTTTTATGAACGTAATGGCAAGGAAGGATGGTGCATGTGATGCGCTTGTGCTATGCACAGCACACCATTATTATGAAGCCATGAATCGTCTAATCATTATCATTGTCATCAACCCATTATGTCCCCACTGAGAGGCACGGGTCTCTTCCCGGAGGAAGGTATGGGCCATACTCCACAACGAAGGCCAATGCCGGATTGATGGAGGCTTCCAAGACTAGTGGCTGGTCTTACTGTCAGAAGTCTTCAAGCCGCCCTAAGGCCTCTGACTTGGCTTAACGAATTGACTAATACATGTTCGATTCGTTAAGTCAATTCAGATACATGGTGGAGCATGGCCTAACCTTCCTCCGATGCAGGAAGAGACCCGTGCCCCATCAATGGAGAAATACAAAGGGTTGATATCATAAATAAAAAAACCCTCCTACTAAGGAGCCCTACCCTGCGCGTGACTTGACACGCACTTGTCCGCATTTTAGAATTAAACCTATGATAATATTCAGGTCGGCCCGTACTTGTTTCAAAAGCTCGGTAACGCTCTGAATATCGCTAACGGTCTTATTGATGACGGCCGCTCGTTTTTACAAGTCGTTATAGACAGTCCCTGCTAGAACAAGACAAGGTAACGGAGTAGAGGCCTCGGATTAGTCAGAAATTAGTTTAGGACCTGTAGACTACCGAGGCACGTAAAGCGGACCAGGGAGGGATTTGGCAAACCAATATTTCTTCATTTCGTAACATTCGTTTGTGCAGAAACTTCCTATTTCCCGTTGCTCTTTTAACGCAATATATTTTTATTGTTACGAAAAGGCGCCGTGTTGGAAACCCGGTTTTTGTTCTCTTGAAAACACTTATTTCAAGATTCCAAGATTTAACCTCTGAGAACACTGGGCAATTCAACTTTAGCTAAAGTTAGAAATTACTAATAAACTTCTGTTCGACTTACAAGAAAAGAGGGATCGTATAATCGCCCCATTCAACACGGTTTAATAACTGTCAGTCATTGGACTGACATTAGACCTTGTAACTTTATGACCGCTCCCATCAGTCGGTTGAAATGTTGGGTTAGAACCATCAGTAGATTTTCTATGCTGGTGTCGCAACAGCTCAGAGGCTAACATAACAGCCAAAGTGCATAATGGCTCTAGTTACATTATCAGGTCGCACGCTCATGGTGTGGCCTCTTCAGAAGGCCGAAGCACGCCGCGCCCGTCTCTGTAAGGCCGACATTGTGACCCTAATGCCGTACCGGGTACTGCAGTTTGCGGAAATTGATAAAGTGAATACGACATCCGCCATTATGTTTCCGTGGAGAATACACGGCCGGAACAAACGTAATAGGGAATTGTGATAGTGGAGATTATTTAAATAACGAAAGAAAATGACATGTAAAATAAAAAATATAACCACATCGGTTGAGTTTACTTCTGTATCTCCGAAAGTCTCCATCAGCCCCTACATTTCGCACACCTAATCTTGAAAGATTCCAAATTAGTATGGTATTTGACAGATAGACGATGAGAATCGCTCCGATTTGGCGCGCGTAATTAGACCTCAGGTCAAATGAACTTGACAACACATATTATGTAACATAATAATATACCATAGAGCAAATTATCAAAGGATCTTTGATGGGTTCCCTTCAGCTATAAGCTAAGGCCTTCATCAAATCTACATTCGTCGTCATGTGGTCTAAGGTTAAGAAATACCTGTGTAATTTCCATTTTTTATGTATAATAACGTGTTCTCTATCTAATTTCATGAAATTAAAATGGGACCACGATTTTCGTGAATAAGGCAAGTCGAAATAGCAGATTGCGTCAGTAATATTTTCCTAATAGAATGTGAGAATGAATAGCCATATTCCGTGACTCACCAGGTCTCTATTTACTGGCTGGATAGAAAGATTCGTAGATATCAGTCTTTCTAAAAAGACATAACTACCACATTCGCTTTTTCACAGAAATCCTTCCCTAGGCTCATAACAGAACATCCACACTACTTTAATCTATTAGAAAAACCTTGCAAATTAATGCTTAAATCAACATCAACCAACGAAGTCCTATCTCACCGGAAATTTGCATACTCCCACGGCGGTCCAATACAGAAAGCATTTAATATGCTTACAAACAGACCTAGTAATTAAACAAGAGCAGGTCGATGTGTCAAGTCATATTTACTATCGGGAGCTGGCTAATGAAACGCAAACACGCGAGCCGACGCCCAGCGTGGCGCCGATGTCCGATGCCACCGAAGTGCCTCGATAGCTGTATGTAATAAGGCGGCAGTTATATGTTGGCACCATCAAAATAAACTGACTGGCAGCTTAAGGGAGGGCATAAAAATTAGAGCAAAAACTGTGAACAATAGTAGCTTTCTTTTCCTAGTGATGCTCATACTCGTAGATAGAGGAGAAACATTTTTTCTCTAATAGCGATTTGTTATGAATCGGGTTTAACGTTGCTGAAACTTATTTGATAATGATTTTTCTAAATTAAACGTGGAAAACTGTAAGATTCACTTAGGTCACTCATTGTTTTGTTCTCTCACACTTTTGTATAGATTATTAGTAATATATTACTATATTAAATAACTTGGAGTATTATCAAACTAATTTTAAACTTGTATTTTCGACTTAATGTTTTTCTTCTAAGATTAGGGCCGTCTCTATATTCATTTAAAAGTAAAAAACTTTTACATGACAAGGCTGTATCTAACACACTAACACTGAGACCGCTGTTAAGAGCTGACTGCCAACCTCCAGTAATGGGGAGGCACTTTAAGAAGAAGAAGATCTAACACACTAGGCGAAACTGTATCGTGGGGTCTATAGCAATACAGTCATTTACCATTTCTAATTGGCGTGTCTTTAATTTGGAAATAAAATAAAAGAAAACGAAACTTATTAATACTACATTAATTACACTAAAGACTTCAGCAAATTACTTAGATCTAACACACTTTTAGTGATAAGGCCGCCGTCTGTACTCTGAAGTTAAGGAATTTCCGGGTAATTTCCATTTTTATGTATAATTAAGTGTTCTCTATATATTTATCTATTAAAAAGATAGGTTAATTAAAACAATGTCAATTAGTTGCTTGATGTTGCGTGCAATTGGCACCGTAAGCCGTGCGTAGAGCTAGCGTTAAGGTAAACACAGGTTTGCACTGAAGATTGTCACAATAATAATGTCATGCGTGTCGTATATGACACACTTATTGTCAGACAATGATTGGCTAGAACATCTACCGAACACAACTCACTTAACTTCTGACAATAACGATATTGGCTATGAGGAAAACTCGCCCAATAAATAATGGCTACTACCGTCGCCTACTAAATTGGCGAAACGTTTTATTACTGTCGCACCTACATCATTTATTTTGCCTCAAACACATAGCTTCGCTCAGGTCAGGTCCAATCCTCGCACCATTGTTCCACTCTCTACAATTCGGGCATTAATCACCACGCTAACCCGCTGTGGATTACATTGTATTAATGGTAACGAAATTCTAAATAGGACGGGCTTGTAACCATCAGCGTACAATACGCACTAGTTTTTTTCTCATATATTCTCAGTAATGCAAACCGCAGGGGAGACAAAAAGCGAGTGAATGTGTGTGGGCATAGCGAGCAGCATCGCTCGATTTATGGCAACCAACGGCCTTCACCATCTGCGTCCGGCCGCAACATAAACAACAGGACGCTATTTACATTCACGGTAGACAACCCTCGGAAAGGACAAAAACTTAATAACCCAAAAATAGGAAGGAACTCTGCGTTTTATCTTTCTCGCAAATGGCGGCGAAGAAAGGAGAGTTTCAGACGTATCGGTAAACACAGGGAAGCGCTACAGAATGGCCTCCTGAAGCGTCTTCGCTGGACTTGCGTAAACACTAGCTAGTGTGTCTAAGTAAACACCCAGAAAAAATGTTGTTCCGATAATGAATGATTTCCGTTCGGGCAAGGGGCGCGGCCACAGAAAATAAAACCACTGCTTCCGTACTTGGTAGGTTCAAGACGCGATCGATTGCCGAATACCCAACGAAATACATTTCTACAGTGTGAAAACGTAAAAATCCGTAGGCTACATTTCACTTGCCGGTTACAAATGGCTTTCACGGCTAGCAACTGTAGGAAACGGCAAACCCTTTTCAGCAAATTGATGGATGACTGGATGTTATTTGATGAAAAGAAATATGTTATACTGTTGCTGTGAACGGAAACAGAAATCGGATGAATTTGTATTTCGCTTGCCAAGAACGATTTGGTTCGTGGGATACCTACAGCCTCGTCTTTCGGTATCAGACAGGGTGAAGTTAATAAACTAAAAAGTTCTGAAGGAAAATAAAACAAAGAAGTCGAGAAAACAAATAGAGTAGGCCATTCACAAGCTCCGCTGCTCCCCGGGGTACAGGCGCACCACACGATATCTCTCTCCCTTCGCCTCTTCGCGCAAATTTCATTTAGCTTTGTACGTGCCACCGCGGAGAAATGCGCCTCGTTTAATAGTGGGCTAATACCGATATTTTCCAGTATTACCGGCCCTCGATATCAAGTCAAGTAACATTACGATAATCTAACCGATACTGAATATCGACGATAGCCATGAGTCAACCTGTAAAATAGCATAAACCCGTACCCCTGGGGGTAGGGACTTGGGACTTACCACGCTGACAGATAATATTCGCTTCACCAGTCATTAAATTTCATCAGTCGTTGCATGCACGCAGGCCGATTTTGGATACTTTTTATTTGGCCCTTTACTAATACAAATAGGGGATATTTGGTCGAAGTATGTCCGCCAGGGACGCACCTTACCACCCCTTCCACCCTTTCATTCGCTCGATATATTTGTTTAATCAATTTTTCTCCTTCAACCCGCATCAAACGTATTCATAACTGTAGTATTCATATCAGACAATATCATACACATCATACTAATAAAAGAATCGTATAAACATCGTTTGTATCGCGCGGATTACGAAATACGATGAATCCGAGCCGAGTGACAAAATTATACGACCCATATTGAATGGTTAGCGTGCAGATGAAGCCAATACCTTTGTATTGGCTTCATCTGCAATACCTTCGACTTCGTCGGATTACTAATACATGATCAATACAATATTAATTATATTAAACGATTAGGAATATATTAGTTACATATTTCCTAGAGGGTTCCAGATTTTAGAAGGCAACACTTCAAACCTTATCCCGACGAAAGAGTGTAGCACATTAGAGGAACCTCGTTGTTCCTGAATTGAAATTAAGGCCGAGCCGTGTCGATTTCGCGTTCACCTCAATGGGAAAAAAGAATAGTTCCAATATACGAGTACGATTCAATCTCGCGACGGATTCGAATGATCCGAATCCGAATGAACAGAAGGAGCTCGTGACCTCTCGAAAAATTACCGAGGAAACGAATCCGGAGCTTGCTTGCGAAACCTTAACAATGGCAGCTCTAATTTATCTAACAAAACCACATTGTGCGGTTAGAAACAAAAGGCTGTAGATCAGTAACATAGTCATAAAGGCGTGACCTTGGTCAAAGGTGTTCTCTGTTGCAAGCAGATGGTGTTTATTTTGTTCCTTACTGTGCACATCACAATAAATTTTGGCCATTGTTATGGCACGTACTCCAAGAAACATAATATGTTGCACTGAAGTTGTACGATATAAGGTGCCAAATTTACGTGCATTTAGATCAAATTCTAAAAAGGTGATAAGTACTCGTATATTAAGCAGACAAGACTACGTGTTACTGACGCAATAACCGGTTACTTAGCAAATTCACTCTCGCAAGCCTGCGTAGGAGGTAGTATCCCGTTCGGAGGTTCAGGCTGTAGGAGCAGCTGCCGTTAAAGGCTCCTTATTGTCTGCGCCATTGTTGCAGAACTTCCACGAATGGTAATGAACCGACTAAGCTGAGCGCGGCAAACTTCTAGGGCAAAACGTAGCGCCAGTCAAAGAAGGATAATAATATATTTAAAGAGGCGACGTTCAACCAAATCTCGTCTCGAACTTTTGACATAAATTCCCAAATGGATTTATACTATCTGATGTTTACTTGAAACGCTTTAGCCGAGTTTTCGGAAATCAGTTTTCAATTGCGCGTAATTTATTCTTGGTTGGGACTTAAATGTGGCAGGATGCGGAGGTGGTGCGAGGCGAGTCACGACTGGTCTATTCATGTGGATTGTGGATGCTCAAAGACGTGGGCGGACCGCTGGCGGTGTGAAATGAATACGCAGATAACTATCTAGTCAAACAAGGGAGAGCTCGCGCGTGACTCGCTTAGAGACACGATTCATTGCCATTTTCGTACCCGTTACACCACATCTATGTCCATTATGTTTCTATTTATAGCAACGCTGAATCATTACTGCCGCAAGAATTTGTCATTCTGCAAAAGAATGTTACTTTAAATCACTTCTATATTACCAACAAATATATTTAATAAATTGTAATAAATAATAATAAACTTTCCCTGTAGGATAACAAATTTAATTGATTTCCAGGAAAGTCAATTCTATAAGTCTATTAGTTAGGAAAGTAATTACGTTATATATACTACGACCATTTCTCCTACTAGCAGTGGGAGTTAGTTCCTTACGCAAGCGTCACGTGTTTCACAACTGTCGCTCCTGAAAACGTACAGCAAACTAGGAGACTAGAAAATATGCTTTATAATAACCGTTTTCTTCAAGTTCTTCAGAATTCTTGAGCCTATATTGCCAGACTGATCGTTATCAACCCTTGTATGTCCCCATTGCTGTGGCACGGGTCTCTTCCTGCATCGCAGGAAGGTTAGGCCATACTCCACCACGGGGGCCAAGTCCGGGTTGGTGGAGGCCAGACTGATACTTAGAAATAATTATCTCTTTGTATTCAACTCGTAATAGATAAACATGTTTCCTATATTTTGTATTCACAGGTGTGGCGCAAAGTACATCATCATCATCATCGGCCTACGGTTGTCCACTGCTGGACATAGGCCTCTCCCATTGCACGCCACCGAGCACGGTCCTCGGCTACTCTCATCCAGCCCTTGCCAGCCGCCCTGCGAAGATCATCGCTCCACCGAGTCTGAGGACGTCCTACACTACGTTTACCGATCCGCGGTCTCCACTCAAGAACTCTTCTACCCCATCGGTTATCAGTTCTTCGGGTGATATGGCCGGCCCACTGCCACTTCAGAATGCTAATTCATTGGGCTACATAAGCGAGTCCAAATTCAGACCTTTGGTCTTGATTTTAAAGAATTCAGAAGGCTACCGACTATCTCAAGTAGTTATAATGACCCTAGGTACTTCTAATCGTACTTGGTAAAGTTGTCTCTCTAGATACCATAATCAGGTTTAACAAGGCTGGCTTTGACAGATCCGTTAATAACTGGTTGCCATAACGACTATCTAGTTCCCAGTAAAAAATTAAATTTAACAGAAACTCTGCCACAAAGCGGGCCTATTCAAAATCATCAACTCCAACGAAGTACACATCGATAGAGGTCTTATAGTTTAAAATTATTTTTGCGACCCGTTACGTGAAGCCCCTAAAGATATCGACTAAATTAACGTACGATTGAACCTTGCGACCTAGACTAATTGGCTAGATTGGAGAAACGTTGGCGCTCGCTATGGAGAAGGCACGAAAAAATTTTTGGTAGCTAATGAATCTACATAAGCGTCGTAGCGAGGAGAGTCAATATATTATAAATGCGTTGTGTTTCTTGTATTAAGCTTCAAAATAAACGAGAAAAGGCTGAAAATCAGCGCTGTCGTAAGCCTGCAACATTCTGAGCTTAGATTACTTGGTCAACAATTTTTCTGAAAAACAATCGTGTAAAAACCTATTTAGAGGCTAAAAATTCCACCCATGCCGGGACTCGAACCCGCGATATCTGGGTAGCCGTGCCAGCGCTCAATTTCGAACCTCTTTACAGCATTGTAAAGAGGTTCGAAATTTCACTGATGCCAGTGAGTCGCCCAGTTGGGAGAGCGCTGGCACGGTTAGCCAGATGTCGCGGGTTCGAGTCCCGGCATGGGTGGAATTTTTAGCCTCTAAATAGGTTTTTATAATTGTCCTTAGCACGGGTTAATGCATTAAAAAATATATAAATATTCGTGTGTTGAAGAAAGTCTGTTAATGATTTTCTGGCCATGCCGTTGATAACTACGATGCACTAACCACACTATACTAACGAAAAAATACGTTCAAAAACAGAAATAACAACTAGCCAATCCCTGTTGATCGTGATCGATCGGATGAAATGCCGCGTAAAAATTACGAGATTTTTCTTTACGGGGAAATAAAAAACTGCCATTATCTTTTAATAACAGTGGCGGCGCACATTAGCTAGTAATGGTACATTACGGCACATAGGATGATTGCACAAGTGTTGATTTATGGTCGACATCATGCGATCGGAGGCATTCATGGCCTTTCAGTGTGACATAATTCCTGTGCCGGAAGAAAAAGCAATTTCTCGCACTAGAGATTTTCCTTGCAAAATTATGTCAGTGACTATACCACCACCATACTTACTGCTATCGAGATCGAAGTAAGTATTATTGACGAACTAAAAGGAAAAAGTGTTTGAAAAAAACACTCCTTGTTTGCAATATTTTCCTGGTAAGGCTAGAATGAATATCTTCTGCCTCTCCATCCTGTGGTTGGCAGTCAATTTTATGTAACAACTGTAAGTAAATTTGATCAGGCGCTCCACTTCTAAAAAAAATTATTTCAATTTAACTCGCCTAAGACTAACTCGATAAGCTCGTCGTTGTACATGTATTTTCTTAAGTTTTATTACGTTTTTGTGTTTTTCGTGTGCAATAAAGTATAATAATTAAATTGTAATTAACTTGGCACATTCACAAAATATCATCTGCTTTTTATGAAAGCCAGCTGAATGTTCGTAGACGATAGCGTATTCCCTATGATTCTAGGTTAGATGACTATTTAAGATCCTGCTTCATTCAGCTTGCTGTCCATGGGCAGTTAGAAGCAATCCCGTGGAATGACAGCGGTGCGTTCTTGAGTTGAGCTCTAATATTTTATAGTTGTTCAAGAATCAAGTAGCGCCCGCTGGGAGAGCCATGTCAATTTGCCTCGTTAAGTAATAGCTTTATAAGGGCATGAAATCCCAAGCTTGTAGTCTCGTACCGCATAAATAACTCGGGGGATTTTTTGCAGTCCCTCCGTTATGTCCGCACTAACAAAGTGGTTTACTTACAACATGTTGTTTTGATGACCGGCGCCAATCTCGAAGACGATAAATTTGTTATTGAGCGAAATTGACTCGCGCATTTTTTATACTTTATGTGTGTTTTAGTAGAAGGGAAACTTTGCATCTTGAGTCAGTGAAATTGTTTATTCCAGTACCATCATGATAATTTGGATTGACATTCATGATATTAACATTCAATACCACTCACTAACTTCCCAATAAGAGCGCAAATGACTCAATCGTAGCAATAAAGAACAAAAGTGGTAGTCCAGTGCCACCATCACCCACACTACATGGGTGAAGAGACTACTCAGGTGCTGCAGTATGAATGAATGAAGGAATGAATTGTATTTTAGGTAGAGTAGAGTCCGTCGCAGGAGGACGGGACGGAGAAGGAGAGCGTATGCTCACATCCTTCCGGCCCCGTGAGGAAATAGCGGATTGGGGTATCCGAATCATGAAGCGGAGCGGAGTGCTATGTGTTCCTAGCATACCGCTCATACCTGGAGGATAATGGGCAATGGAGGTGTCCACCAGGACTGACGCTGGCTGAGTTGCGGAAGATTGCGAGGGCGTTCCCGCGGCTCCGTCGTAAGGCGTGAGAAGGAACACCATGGTGTTTAAGCCGGTAAGAGTCCGGCATAACCCTCTCGCCATCCCCAGCGACAGGGTATCCATGAGGATTTCCCCATGAAAAAAAAAGGCTTACCCAGCGTCTATACCATCCTGAAACCTTAGGCAGCCTACCCATACGTGCGCAGCCAACCCAACCGCGGGTTTTATCACGATGTTTTTATATAATGTATAACGTGTGGCACGGTGACTACAAATTCGCAGATTTACGTATCATGGATAATAAACAGTCGTAGCTACATCCCGCATTAGGAATAGAACCCGGATCATTAGCTTCCGAGTCCATCACTCTACCCACTAAGCTACCACTGCGTTGAGCATCCGCACGAGCCAAATAAAAGTACCAACACACGTTAAAAGGCGATACCTGGCGTAACAGATAGCAAGGTCGATTTGAACAAGTGTTATATGACCTTCATGCTACTGATACGCAGGCAAACCCACTTTTTGGCTGTTTAGTGCAGAAATATAATTGAGCAGTTAACTTCAACACAACACAATCACTTGTACTGGTCCCAAACTAGGATACCCTTTGCTTTGGTAACCAGACTAGGACATCACAAAGATCACACGTCAACTTAGGTTTGGAGACTTAACTTGGTACACAGTGTAGAAGTAGGTATGCACAAAAGTACTCCAATTTAGTCAATTTAATCGAAGGGCCGTGAGTGGTGCCGTCATCCAGGGGGAAAATATAACAACTGATGATTTATTTCTGAAAAACTAATGAGCTGTCGCTTAATAACATTATTGAGTCGCTTCATATACTGTGCCCTTGTTCGTATCATAGGTATAATATACAAACAACAGTGCGTCGACCTGTATTCGTGGGCTCAACTTAGTTAAGGTACTAAAAACCTATTTAGAGGCTAAAAATTCCACGCATGCCGGGATTCGAAACCGCGACCTCCGGCTATCCGTGCCAGCGCTCTTTCCAACTGAGCTCTTTTACACTAATCTCTGTATTACGTACAGGCAGCGACATCTGGCTGAAGTAAATTGCATCACTTACAGCCCCGAGTACCTACTTTGCAGTTAGGTTTTTACATCGGAATGATATCGCTGTACCCACATGATTTTACTATTTTTATTTTTAAGGATTTTTTAGCCTTTAAATAGGATATACTATTTTTATTTTTAATGCACTAACCCGTGCAAAGGAACAAATTTAAAAACCTATTTAGAGGCTAAAAATTTCACCCATGCCGGGATTCGAACCCGCAACCTCTGGCTATCCGTGCCAGCGCTCTACCAATTGAGCCAATGGGCGACTCACGGCATCAGTGAAATTTCGAACCTCTACACTATTCTCTGTATTACGTACAGGCAGCGACATCTGACTTAAGCAAATTGCATTACTTACAGCCCCGACTACCTACTTTGCAGTTAGGTTTAACATCGGAACGATATCACTGTACCCACATGGTTATACTATTTTTATTTTTAATGCACTAACCCGTGCTAAGGAACAAATTTAAAAACCTATTTAGAGGCTAAAAATTTCACCCATGCCGGGATTCGAACCCGCAACCTCTGACTATCCGTGCCAGCGCTCTACAAATAGCGCTCTCTCTTTAAATAGGTTTTTAAAATTGTCCTTAGCCCGGGTTAGTGCATTAAAAATAGTATAATATTCTCTGTATTAATATAATTAGTTAAGGTAACCACGTGACTTCGGGCCGGCAACGTGGGGGAATCCGTATACTTACGAAGTTAGAGACAACAATGCACTGCCTAAAAAAGCCGGTTGCCGCGACGACGCGACGGACGCACGGGCACAGGCAAGGGGCCGGGCGTTTTCCCCCCAGTTTTGCCTTAAAAATATAATATGTATAAGGTTTCATTTTAGTTTTTTTCGTTGCTCACGCCGGCCACCGGTCCGTTGTGAAGTATGGCTGTTACGTCGTCGAAACGTCGAGGTAAAATAGCAATAAATTACTACGCGATTAAGCCCCGAAAATATTCTATCTCTGTGTACAAGTCGCGAAAGTTTAAAATTGGGTGCTACAAGGATGTTGAAGACTAGGATCATACTCAATAGCACAGATAACTTCGTCAACTGTTAACCCGGGGAATAAGTGATAGAGCTATTAGCAACCCTTTGGTACCCTATCGTAAAGTGTATGCATATGGCATATGCATATTCAGATAGTTACGCAAATAAACTACACAGTAAAGCCTATTATTGTATAAACCTCACGTCGTATTGTAGGTCGAAAGGCAAGGTCGCGGGCGAGAGGGTTTCCGCTCTGATAGGGCTCTATAATAAACATTTGCATAATTCATTAGCCGTCGCTACTACCATAAGCATAGGACGCGCACTCGCACAAACTTGGTTGTGATTAACAAACCGCCAAAGAACTAAGGCGACGGTCATATCCTATAGGATTATAGCAAGCTTAAGTGGCAGTGTGCTGGTTCTCGAAGCTCGAATGGAGACCGACGATCTGAAGCAGATTGCTGGCAGTAGTTGGATGAGAACAGAAAGGAGTGGCATTCATTGAGGGAAGCCTATGTCCAGCAATGGACGAATATAGGCTGATTGATTGATAGTTGTGACATCCATAATAGCTTTAAAAAGTGCAAAATTACTTTGCTAAATTCCGCCAAAAATTCGACAAGCACCATGCGGTTATAATTAAAACTGTTTTTATACGGATTTATGCTCGTTTATTACATTTTTACAATTTTCCAACGTTTCGGCACTTTTTCAGGTGCCGTGGTCCTGATTTTCTGTTTCGGATGACTGACCACGTCATCCGGGACCACGGCACCTGAAAAAGTGCCGAAACGTTGGAAAATTGTAAAAATGTAATAAACGAGCATAAATCCGTATAAAAACAGTTTTAATTATGTCTACTGCTCGTGTTAACCTTAGAAAATACCATGCGGTTAGTTAATGCACCGCCCGCCCTCCCACTTTTTTAAGCAGAAGCAAGACACGAACACACCACCACCGACACCAACACTTGTGTGAGACACAATTGGATTTTTGGCGGAATTTAGCAAAGTAATTTTCACTTTTTAATGCTATTATGGATTTCGGACTATTATGTAACGCCTGATTCCATACAATATCTGATAGTTGTAAGGAAGCAAAAGCCGAACTGGCAAACGGAGCTCGGAATCCTACTGGACCGACCAACCTGTGCTGGCAGCGGCTGAATGAGGATGTCCGGGGAAGAAGGAAGTGGCATGCCTTGGGGAAGACCTACGTCTACCTGCGGATTAGTATAAGCTGCATGATAAGCAAAATCAAGATTTGATTAATCTATTATCGGAAAATAGGATACATTAAATTAAAAATCGTTGATGGAAATTCCACTTCGCGAGGCCCGTTATAAGTTGTTAGCCTTGTTATCAATGACAACACACTATTAGATAACGTTGTTTTATGATTGATATAATCGTTACTTGTAATCGCAAGTGTAGACGGAAAATACCGGTTTATCCAAAAACACTTCGTAAAATAAAAAGGGAGCATAACATACTGCAGCGAGGTCTCCGATCTATCAAAGTCGAGAGTGTGATCCCATAGGACCCCATGCAGGCTTTAGACATAATATATCATTCCCTTACTCATGAATGTCTTACAATGTTTAACAAAAATTTTCGCGTGCTCATATTGAGAATTTGTAACAAATGTATAAAGTAATATTTAAATAATATCAACGGGGACAATTATGTCTGGTGTAACTTTGTTAGTTAAGTTAAAACCCGTTTTGAAAAGAATAAATGTGGAGTTTCTTTGTCACCATCTTCTCCACATAATCTTTTAATTGTGAAACTAACAGTTACGACACAGGTTTTGACGTTCATAAGTAAACATTTCGTTTTTATAGTGAATAAAAACTTTTAGAGTTTGAGTTGAGTTTATTGATAGCTTTACTGGTCAAGCGAAAACCGCTGCGCTTTATTTCTGTGTGACAGAACATTTTTAACTTATCTATTTTATGGGTGTATGAAGAATATTTGCAGTGGCGCGGTTTTGGGAACGAGATGTCTGAGGAAGAGTCGACGCTTTCGACAAGAAAGAAGACTCACACACACGTATACAAAAAAGAAGCCATGGAAATCTAAGCACTAGTCATTTAGGAAAATCTTCTTCATATGATATTACCAGCGTCCAAATTATTACATCACTGTTAGTTGGTGTATGTTTTTAGCCTTATTACGTCCTAAATAATTCCTAGCTTACGAATTCTTCCACGCTCTAATCCCATTTTCATCATATCTTATTTACACGACAACGTGACTATACGACATCAAGCATATATGATATTGAATTCCGAGAGAATCAATTTACAAGGAACGACGGATGCCGAAAGCGTGTAATGCCATTTATAAGAAATAGTTTGTAGAGAGACATCTAAAGGACACTTGGCTGTCTGATAGGAGGGTCCCTACTCGCAAAACAGTCTACCTCCTAACAAACCCTTCGTTACACCTTAGTTTGTTCTAAGGCAGTTCGCTTTATTGTAACTATTCGGAAACGCGCCCCACGGAAACCCTTTTTTAATATAAACTACAATAAACTGTTTTAAAAACCTATTTAGAGGCTAAAAATTCCACCCATGCCGGGATTCGAACCCGCGACCTCTGGCTATCCGTGCCAGCGCTCTTTCCAACTGAGCTAATGGGCGACTTACCGGCATCAGTGAAATTTCGAACCTCTTTACACTATTCTCTGTATAGTGTAAAGTGTTTTAGTCGGTATGGGTGGAATTCTCAGCCTCTAAATAGGTTTTTAAAATTGTCCTTAGCACGGGTTAGTGCATTTAAAATAAAAATATTATAATTACAATAAACTGTGGCGAGAACATGTCAACTCTGCGCGCGCACTGCATACTCCGCCATTCCTGCATCGCGCAAGCAAATCTGGATCTTTTATTTATGTTCCCCGATTTACCGAAGACGCGCGGCCCGATTTATAAAAATCTATTTTTATTTGAACGGGTAGACAACGGGGGTCCCATGGTCACCAAGTAAGAATCTGATGTTGAGAACCTGAATAAATCGAGGGAATTCGTCATATTTTTATGGCACACTTGAAGCGATTTAATATTTTTGTATCTCTCGTGACTATGACTCGTAAATTAGCTTTCGGAAAACACGATTTTGCGAAGTCCTCGTAAAATATATTTGTTTTAAATAAAAACAAACTTCAAAACGCTACAAAAGAAACAGAGATAATTAAAATGAATATGTCCTTTAAAGTCGATGTACATATTGTAGACTTGATATTGTAGATACGTCTACAATATATTGTAGACGTATAGTTTGGAGCCGGTGGCAAGAAATGAAAATAAAGAGGGAAAAAACCCTACGGGATACAGGCGCGAATTTATATAATGTTTTGAAAGCTATTATGAGTATACAGCAAATAATTACAGCACTACTTTTGGGATAATGTAGGAGATGGGTGCAAGCCCTAATAGTCTGTGCTGTACCTAGAGTAGACACCAAGGCACTCGATTTCCAAGACTGCGGGTGCATTGTCCCGCCTCCGTCGCTTCGCTGTGCAATCACAACATAAACCCAACAGAATAACAACAGAGAAACATTCCTTTCCAAGTCTATGCAGTCATAAAATATTTAAATTGAACGGCGATGACCGCCTTAAATGCTGAAACATATCCTCTCCCCGTGCATCCAATATCTCTACCAAACATTGGAGATCTGAAAAATTCAGAGAGAAACTTTATTTTTATTTTGTTTTCTCATCTTTCATGGCTGTAAAAGAAATTATGATCATCTTTATAACTAAAACCATTTGACATTTAAAATCGGCGTTATATTTTATTAGATTACATAAAGGGTTATTAAAAAAAACGCTCAGCCAGCAACAGTTTCGTCGGTATACATATTAAACAACTTCCACACACAAATATGAAGAAGTTTAACTATTGATACTGAACAAACTGTTTTCGGTGTTTGCGTCATTTCAATAACACGTTTGTATTACAATAACACTGATGATCACGAATAGGCTGGGTGTTGGAGGCCGAAACTAAAAATAAATAAACTATCGAATCATGCATTATCGACAGTAGCCTACTTTTAAGGAGTTACTGTTGAAAACTCCTTGGATTAATTTTATAATTTGTACATTTTTTTGTTTTGTTGAAGTATCTTCCACATGCCACTCATTCTCTAATATTCTTGTTGTCACCACCCATTTCTTGTAATATTTTCCTATTATACTTCGTTTCACCCGTTGTCCATTAGTTTTCTTGTTTATACAGTCCATTCCGTAACAAAGACCTTCTGTTGTATCTCGTGCACGGTGGGTAATGAATGCATTATCTATTCAGTGGGCGTCTATACAAATGATCGAGTCGCAGCGAGAGTGCCCAAGCGATCGATGCTCGACTTTTTATTAGGATTTCTATTTTGAACAATCAAGAACTGTCAAGATGATGTTTCGAAGCGCAATCTGCTAAAAAAGTAATGTGTTTCTATTGAACTTCTACTAACTTAACGTGAATCATGAAGGTCAACTGTGGTGAACGAACTTGAACAACATTATGAAATCATCTGCATCAGTCTATCATTGATTAAAAATATAATTAATTGTATAGAATCAGGCGTTACTTTGCGGAAATCCATAATAGCATTAAAAACTGAAAATTACTTTGCTAAATTCCGCCAAAAATTCCACAAGCGCCACGCGGTTAGTTAATGCACCGCCCTCCCTCCCACTTATTCAAGCAGAAATATAATATAATTTATTAAAGAATTAGAGCGGCGTTTGAGGAAGCGTAGTTTTGACCACCGCTCCGGGTCATTTCTGATGCAGAGGATCTCTCTCGCTGTGCAGCTCAGTAATGCCCTTATGGGGACTTTTGGGTCAGGTAAGTCTAGGGGTGGTCTATTTATTTTACATTTTAAAATTATTTAACGACATTCTTTTTAAATATTCTAAGTAATTATTTATGTCGAAAGTATCATGAAGTTTTTTAAGTTTATTTTTTTTATTGCATGTGACATTTTTCTATACCATAAATTGTTTCGGCCGTAAACTAGCCCGCCAATCACGCGCAAAACCAATCTATGCCTCACCAATATAATATCCATTCCAGTATTCATTAGTGCCGTTCCCAGCCTGTCCTAGGCATTATTTATGCAACACCCACGCCCCGCATCCTCCCTCATCAGACTGAGTGCCTCTGACAGCTTGCGGGTTCCGCCTTCGAAATTGCACAGGCTTAGATTTTCATGGCGCTGCGAATGTTTGAGGAAAGCTTGCCTGTACCCGTGGAGGTTTTTAAGTGATGGATGCAAAATGAAAAAAGAAAACAAATTCGCTTCGAGTTGAGTTGCATTTCAAATGGCTCAAAGGCTTGTGGACTTTGAGCAATTTGAGCCAACTTAATCTTATTGTCAACACAACTTTGAGAGCAATAAATTTTAAAATAAAAAACAAACGAATTGTTAATCAAACAAAAATTCACCCCCTTTTTTGGGGTGTAGGTAAATCGCAAAATATCGATCACATCGTCGTTGTTAATCAAACAAGAAATCAGTCCGTCTTTTGGGGTATAAATCTGAAAATATCGATCGAACCATCAGAAAATGAAAACAAAACCCATAAATTAACCTGATATGTAGGTTTGTGTTACTCTCGCATCTACTTATAAACGTCAGTAGACTCTCGCATCTACTTATAAACGTCAGTAGAAACTTACATAGAATTTAACCACACCACCGGCTGGTGGCCTCCCGTGCCGGAAAGATTCGCTTGTGTAATAGGCCACCAATGTTCACAGTATCACGCAATATCTCCGGAGCGTGATGCGTCTGTTAGATGTATGCGGTGTGCAGACGCCACGGGCAGACGCGCCGCAGATCCGCGGCTCGTACTGTATATAGTTACAGGACTGAATGAGAGCTACCTAGCCAGTATAGTTGCTTTGTAAACAAGTCCAACATGTCCCAAGGCGATTTTCGCCATTTTACCGAAGCTGAAAACTGTTTTCTTAACACAGTCAGGGGTATCGTGTCGTTTTAACTTTCTTGCATATAGCAACATCCCTATATTAAGGTTTTTTTAAGTTTTATTTCATGAGTTCCCTGTCTCCCTGTGACGTCATAATCAGCATTTGAACGGAACAGAAACCTCCAGGCGCATTTACTATTAATCGTATTATTATGTTATTTCATTCGAGGTTTTTTATGACTGAAATTCAGCGCTGCCAAATTCACTGTGTTGACTGGACTGAGTTGGCGAAATACTTAGCCTCGACCTCTTGTCTTGATACGTCAATAAACGGTTCCTATAAGCGGTGGTAGCGGCGCCGTATAACGCCGGCTTCTACATCGGGAGGTCGTAGATTCGAATCACGCCACGTAGTACCAATGGTTTTCTAAATTATGTACATATGTGAAGTTATCGTAGCAATACCACTCGCTAACTGAAGGAACACAAGGTAAGGAAACCCTAGTCTAAAGTGTCAACATACCTCGGCGTTTGCTACGTACAATGGCCCAACTTCGAGGCTAAGTGCGAAAATCTCAGGTCTAGGGTTTCTGACCCGTGTTTCCTCACGGTATTTTTCGTGAATGGAAAAGCTGAGAGGAAACCCCAGTGTCTGAAGTATTAAAATAACTCTTCAGACACTGGGGTTTGCTACGTACAATGGCGCAATTACTCACTACTACACTTTCAATTTCTTTCTGTTTCAGAAACCATGTCTGCGCTCAATACGAAACAAAGAGCGTTGTAAGATCTTGTTTGCTTACGGATTTGCACATCCGCTCTCAAGGGCCCTCCTGCGACGCCGTATTCTACTGAAGGCCTCATTTGTTCAGCGTGACAACCTGTTCCCTCAAGGACTGCGCCGAGGTTCGCTTACTACGCTAATGCTTTGTCTGAGCGCGTCACAGCTAAAGTTACTCTCAGCTGTTTGCACTTTGAAGCAGATCTCAACGCTGTACTATTGTTCTTCATTCGGAGATAACCCTACTCTGAACACAGACGTAACGTATATTTTCAGAGTAGGTAGTTATGTTTATCTTGAGGCGGTATCATAAAGAGGAAGGCAAATACTATAAATAAGGCGTTACGTTGTAAAATTAGAGAAATGTAAAATTTTGCCATTTTATGTGAATTTTCGTTTATTTTTATTCCTTACTTTCTAAGTAGTAAATCAAAATACTCAATATACAAAACAGTAGCCGGAGAGTGCCAAACAGGACCTTACTAAATATGACTACGACGTCTCTGTTCCTGATGGTTTATGTAAACTTTTATCTCTTGAATCGTAATAGATAGTAAAAAAATTTGGTTAAAAAATTCTCAGAATATTATCCGTCATTATGACACACTGCGCAACAAATAGTAATACTCGTAGTATATGAAAACTGTCTTTGTATAATACTCGTAGTATAGTAGTTTTGTTATTTCTTAAAAAATAATAAAACATCCAAGACCTGGGGTTTTTTTTTGTTTCGAACGGTCTTTTTGTTTTTTGGTTCGAACCCGGGGGACCTCCTGCATGGTAGGCAGAGGCGCTACCGCTGCGCCACAGACGTCGTCAATATTAAGTAATGAGATGATTTATACAGCGTCCAGTGGCATCTTCACTCACACTAGATTGGTGAAGGGACCACTCCGACGCTGTAGTGCTTGAAGGGACCACTCGGATGAGGGCCTGGGACATGGTTTTTTATGGTGTAGGCTTGCCCAGCACCGATACCATCCTGACAGCTTAGTCGGCCTAGCCCACAGGAAACACTAGTCAATACGTGCGGAGCCAACCAAGCCGCGGGTTTCCTCACGATGCTCTCCTTCACGGTTAGCGTGTGGTATTACGACTACAATTTCGCAAATGCACGTAACTTTGAAATTAAACCGAGTCATTGGTACATGCCCGTACTGGGGGTCGAACCTGGTTCTCTCGCTTGCGAGTCAGCGTCTTACAGCGTCGGAGTGGTCCCTTCACCCATCTAGTGTGAGTGAAGATGCCACTGGACGCTGTATAAATCATCTCATTACTTGATATTGACGACCTCTGTGGCGCAGCGGTAGCGCATCTGCCTACCATGCAAAAGGTCCCGGGTTCGAACCAAAAAACAAAAAAAAACCCCAGGTCTTGGATGTTTACAGGTTTGTGATGTCGTTGCTACACGTTCCCACAACACAGGGTACCCTAGTGTGGTTCCAGAAGCAATTTATGTTCCTGTTTGTAAAGGTTATGTTACGTCAATTTTTAAGTTATGTTGTTTGATTGATTGATTGAAAACATTTATTCAAATAAAAATACAAAAAATAGAGAAGTTGGTTTCTGCCAAACTGCATAACAGTTTGTTGGCAGATGCTCTTGGTTTTACAAGTTCAAGTTATCTTATATGCTAGGTACATCCAAATACTAAAAAAAGACATTTGAAGACTCCCCACACAATACCCTTTCTTAACATTATATGTTGATACCCCTCGGTGCGCCTCCAACTTTCGCATGGCCGATTATTTTTACAGTTTCCTAACCTTGGTAGGTAGCTTTAGGGGCTCGCCGTTTATTCGGCCGACGTGAAATTCACAGATTACAAAATCCCTCTATCGGGTTTAATGTTCGCTATACATTATTCTAATGGTGAAGGAGAATTAATGCCCGATTTATAGTAGACCCTAGTGGTAATTTACAGGCAGCAAATGACCAAAGAAAGCCACTAATTTAAATTGAGTGTTCGTGCTCATTGGATTATGTCCGGGAGATTCGATTTATTCTAGCCGGTTAACCACAAAACACTGACCACGACATATCACACCCGCTACAAATACTGAGAGACGAGGGTCTGAGTTTCAAGCCAAGCATTATGTACTGTGTGCATCTGTAAGATACGCAAACGTAAAAAATCACTATAAATCACCTTGTACACTCTGTTTAATCAATTTATGTTTCAGAAACAAATACGATAGCAACCCTTGTATGTCCCCACTGTTGGGGCACGGGTCTCTTCCTGCATCGCAGGAAGATTAGGCCATACTCCACCACGGGGGCCAAGTCGAGGCTTTGTACGACAGTGAATGTAAGACAGTGGCGGGCCTTACTGTCAGAAGTTATCAAGCCGCCCATGAGGCCTCTGACATGGCTTAACGACTGCCATTACATGACAGCCGGCACCAAGGCTTAACGCGCCTTGCGAAGCACGGAAGCGCTCGGAAAAATGCCACTAGCAGTAGTTACGGGACGGTCACCCATCCTGCACCTAACCGTGCTTGTTGTTGCTTAACTCAAGTGATTGATTGCAATCACTCGGTTCGACCAGGCCACGAGCGCTTCGTGGCCTAGATCGTCCTTATTACCAAATATATATATTCATTTTCCTTTCACTACGCTTGTATGGGACTGGGCATGGGCACTTGCTCAAATCGAATCAAATCAATTTAGTTCAACGATAAGAATTTACGTTCTGCTCGCTGAATGTCAATGTACAAAGTAAAATGTAAGAGAAAAGGGCAGCTGGGAAAAAAAATCCACTCTGACCAACTCTTCTCAAGTCATCTTAAACCTAGTACGTCAGAAACTGTATATAACCTTAACTATAATCACAAGTTCGCCATTTGTATGCGTTACCGATTTTACAATAGAGCAAAAAAGGCCAATTGCGGGGTCCGTAGTAGGAGCGTTTTTTACCTGCTTTACAGAGCTAACAACTTCATCAAAACAATTTTATATGAATTTGTACGAACTATTCCTTTTATAAGTTAGTCGCTTATCACTCGTTAACTTTTAAACCCTAGTTAGCCGTGATAGTTTTCTTTTTAAATTCATTATAAATACGGAAGTAAGATAATGCTTTTTAATTATATTAAAATAACTAGTGTATTGTTATAACACATTTTAAACTTTCGCGACACATTATTAGAATATTTATTACTATTTTACCTCGAAACGTCGAGGTAAAATATCAATAAATTACTACGCGATTAAGCCCCGAAAATATTCTAATAATAGTGCAGAACAATACTTTACAAAGTATACTTTAGTATTACATGTATTCAATTCAATTTATTTTTATATCAAATGTACAAAAATCGTATTCAATCGTATTCGTTATTAGTGTTCTTATTGTAGTACAATATTAATGTCAGGGATTGTACATTATAGTTGAATTTAATTTGTGACATTATCCTGCAAACCTACTGACAAAGGTATACCTTTAGTAAAATATAAGGATGACTAATTGGGAATTAGACTTTAATTTAGCACACGAGCATGCAAATTAATTAGCTTAGCTACTAATTAAATATCTAGTGCAAAATTAAGCTCACGTAGAGTTTCCTAAGTGTCGTCTTCAAGTTAAGTGAGAATGCCTTCACTCCAGAAGGTCAACTAAGATATACTATACTCCTCATTTAGTACCTCAAAGCAACAAGTAACAGGTTTGACAAACATACATATTAAACTCACGCCCGTATCCCGACGGCAGAGGTTTGTTACGATGCAGACACCCCTTTTTCGCTAATCAGGTCTAACCATTCTACTACAAAATATGCTGTCAATTGACGCGGGCTGATTCGTAAAACATATTTTTGCTGACAGAACTATTTCGATCTTAAACCAAAGACATGCCAGTGAACTAAGCAAGCACATAATCTAAATATCCCGAGGCGCTCTGTCCGCTTGTAGCTAAGTTAGTAACAAATCGCATTACAATGTCTCTAACTCGCAACGCACGTTTAGAACTTAGGTAAACTTCTGGTATATTGTATTTTATGTGAATATTTCCTGTCGTAAGCACCGACTATAACTCGAGGCACCCATCCTCCAGCAAGTAAACGTTTTGGGTAACTTCCTGAACTCTGGCTACGTGCCCTACATGAAGACCGTTATTACTAAATATAAATTCACAACCTGTAAGCGTTTCAGACAGCGTAAACACCGCAATGTTATCAATTCCTTGCGCGCTAGGGTACTACATGTTAGATAAGAGCTAAATCGGCGGCGTAAATGGGTATAGAATCTAAATCGTGTCTTAAAGTGTCCACACCAAGCGCCGCCCTATATCACCAAGAAATATGACTGTAGCGTAGCGTTCTTCTAAGGTTCTTAGGAGACTGTTATTTCTAATTACTAAAAAATACCTACTTAGTTGATACCTTAAGGAAAATAAATAAAATAGTCTTAAGAAAATTTCGGCCGAACGAGCCATATACCTACTCGTATGACGTGTGCGAGAAATTAGCAAAGACATATGATTGAATTAAAAAGATTGGTTTATATGTATCATGTAAATTAAAAATTTTGTGATACTATACTCTACAATTTATAAAACAACTATTTTTGCTGTCCACACAGTATTTAAAACATGGGACACATCGCCAAACGCGCTGATTTTTCTGTTTTCACGGTCCACGTTTCCAGCAAAAATCGAGCGCATATTAACTGTAGTGCGTTCCGCCTTATTTATTTTAGAGTACGGTAGAGAACAGAGCTGGTCCCTCACGAAAGGGCTGGTCCACCAGTTCAAAGTCGCTCAGCGAGCTATGGAGAGAGCTATGCTCGGAGTTTCTCTGAAGGGTAGGATTCGTAACGAATGCATTCGACAGTGAACCAAAGTTATCGACATCGCATAGAGAATTAGCGAGCTGAAGTGGCAGTGGGCTGGCCATATCTTGGAAACAACCGACAACCGTTGGAGTATACGTGTTCTTGAGTGGAGACCGCGACTCGGCAAACGTAGTGTAGGATGCCCTCCGACCAGGTGGGATGACGATCTGCGAAAAACTGCCAGCAGATGCCGGATGCGGCAAGCTGAAGACAAGGCGCTATGGCACTCATTAGGGGAGGGCTATGTGGACTACATAATATAGACTGAAGAAGAATAGAGCAGAGATAGCGGCGGTAGCCACAATGCGGCAGGTAGAACAACAATGGACTCGGTAGCGAGTGACCCGGGTTCGATCGCAGGTGCGGGCGTGACTTTGTTTTCGAAGTTATGTACATTTGTGAAGTTTAGTAGCAATACCACTTGCTAACTGTGAAGGAAAACATCTTGGGTAAACCTGAGTGCCAGAGGCGTTCAAATACCTTGAAATTGCGAATCCGCGGTGGGCACGCGCGGTAATGCAGTGGAAGGTTTATAGTCTACATAAAGAAAGGGAGCAGAGCATGCAGCGCAAGAGATCTTTTCGGTGCGTCAGTTCCATTTTTTTTTTTACAATAACTGCCAGTCGGCTAAAAAAAATCCAAGTGGTTCAAATTGTGATTTTTTTCATACTTTGAAAACTGTGAAGACACATTGTCTAATCATTAGTCATTAATTAATCCCCACATATTTGATGTTACGCAAGTTTGGACAGATCGACTATTCTTTATTGTACCATGAATTACTCGTATATAAGAGAATTAAACATTGAGTTATTGTCCCCAACATAGAACAGTACCTACAATAGGCGGCATTATTACTAAAAGTAATTTCTTCCATTGACGGCCACTGACGTCTAAATGACGGGTAGTAGGTGCAACAAATTTAATACACATATGTACATAAACGGTGCAATAGAAAAATAAACTTATAAACTATTTTATAAGTTTATTTTTCTATTCTTAAGTGTAAATATGAAAGATGCTTTAATAGAAGGTTCCAATGCTGTATTTGTTGTTGTTAACGCAAAGAAATATTTTTGCTCTTTGATGATTGATAAAAGACAGCGGCTTCTGGTTCGCATCCGTTCGGATCCGTTCACCTAGTATGATTCAGACACAATGATTCGTCGTCGTCGTCAGGCTATAATAGTCCACTGCTGGACATAGCCCTCCCCTAAAGAGCGCCACGTTGTGCTATCATAGGGGGTAATGCCCATAATCCCCACGCTGGGCATGCGGGTTGGGGATCGCAGTTCGGTGGAATTGTACTGCAGGGGGCGCTGCTGCCCACCCCCCGGTTTGTGTCTCTTAGACACCTTTTACGACACCCGCGAGGAGAATTGGGATCAGACACAATTATTGATTAGAAGATTTACTTGTATACCTCAACTGTATCCCCGGTCTGTCTCCTCGTGTCTCATGAAATCAAATTAAATACTTCATCTCAGAACAAGAGGCCAATTTCTGCGCCCTACAGTAAATCTCGCTAATATTGAAGGTTAATAGCTAATTAACTTTCTCTTGAAAAGCAAATTATCCCTCTTCCTACCCAAGTTAACTAGTGCGTAATTAATTTGTTACTACCCGCCCACGACCCGAGAAACCTTTTCAGTGTACATCCAGCCTAGCACAAGTATATCAAATCATATCAAAAAGGTTTTATTCAAAGTAGCACAGAAACTGGGACTGAACGGTGTACAAGTTAAATTAGGTGTACATTTCAAAATCCAGATCATTTTGGAAAAAATAATGGACACAAAACTCAATCATAGTCGTTTCAAAGTCATTAATAACCAGAGTCTACATAATTATTATAAAACGTAAAACTCATGCATTGTACTGGTTTTTATTTCGGATATCAGTCATCTAAATAGTCGTTTACGTTATTGTAGCCATTTTGGCACATTTACACAGTTTATGAACCGCGTTTCAGTCAAGTTTAACATATCTCTAGGGATCTTATTGTAGAAACAATGCCCCATGAAGGATATGCCAGCCAAATCTTGGGTACGACTAAACAAAGTTTATGTTTTCTAGTATTTACATTGTGTTGGCTACCTAAGGTTTTAAAGTTACTGTTGTTTCTCCCTGACGTAGATAATATTTTCACAGATATACTGACTGGAAAGTGCCAGGATGTTAGTTTCTTTAAAGAAATGTCTTGAACGAATCTCTACTGTCTAGCTTATAAATGAATCTGATGGCTCTCTACAGAGAATGTATCACGGTATACAATGTGATATAAAAATAATGCGACACTTAAAAACGTATTCGTTTCAAACATTTCACGTAACTAGTAGTACTTTTCAGCCTGTTATATTATGATTTAATACTAGAGGAAAATCATAACAAATAATTTCTTTATCTTTTAACGTGGCCTCTTCAACTCAATATTTTTTTTCTTTTAATTCTTATATTAGGAATAGGTGTATACATTCTCAATATTAGCTGAAGGAAGCAGAAGCAGCAAACACGCCGAAGAAAGCCACAATTCTCTAAAGGAAGGGAGCGAAAACACCTCATCAAAACGAGGCGGCATCGTTGTCATTTGCTTTTCCATCTTCGTTCTTTTGCAAGAAAAATATGCGGTATTCAGACCCATACTCAGCTGTTTCTATACTTCGGCGTAAATATTTAAGTGCGCTATGTACTGAAGCAAGTGCCAAAAAACAGAGCTAGAGCTTCCGTAACACGGGACAGCCCCGAAAAATACTAGAAGCTTTGATAAGCATCCTATGTTTACGTCCCACTAGCACAGGCCTTCTCTGAGAGAGAGAGAGAGAGAGAGTAAGAACTTTATTTCCACGTTTGCCGACCGGGGATTGGAGATTTCAAGTGCTACGTTTGAGAACTACTACGAGACTTAGGTGTCCTCACAATACTTTCTTTACACTAAGGAGTATTATTGTTACTACAAACACATATGTACAGTCTGTTAGCTTTTATAATATACCTCGGGCTCTAGAGTAGGCTTCGGTTATCGCCGAAAGCACACGAGTGTACTACTACTTCCTGCTCTGTATAAAACTTTTCTTCACTATTTTGAAAAGTTATGTAAATTAAGTGTCATATTGGTTCCAATATTTCTATAACACGAATATATCCGATTCTATCCGATAGAAGCCGAGGTGTATTCTAAAAACTAACAGACTGGTAGCTTAGAAAACAAAGTCATTGCTATATGCTGGGATTCGAGCCCCCGACCTCTCGTTTGTGAGGCCAGCGTTCTACCTTTTGGTAAAACTGAGCTCTACTCAGTGTAGCGTCCTTCGCGTGTTCATCACAGTTATCTACAACACTACGCCTCAGTAGTTTCCCCTTCCTCCTAAACTTGACATCCCAGCCTAAACACCGAGTGACAGTAGGTCCGTTCAGGCTGAATCAGTGGAACCGTTTTTACTCTATATTCGTGCTTTAGTTTCTTTGATTTTATCCAGCCGCCTTTTGCAACAACGCATTTTCAAACTGACACCTGCGCCGGTTTCTGGACTGATAATTTCATTAAGGCCCACTTTCGTCAGCCCGGTTTAGCTCATTTAACTCGAGTTAACCGGTTAAATCGATCATTTTGCATGCTAACTTAACCTAACCCGGGCTGACGCAAGTGGGCCTAAGTATGGTTAGTTATCTCTTCAGATTTCATAAAAAAAAAACAGATAGCCGGTCGTTGACAGCTGACAGATCGTGGAATCTGACTAAAAACTTTGATCGTCGCATCTAAGTAATAAAATGATTAAGGCTTAGCACGCATTGCGAAAATCGCCGCGGTTTCTTATGACGTATTTTAAATCGAGCTATTTTTAGGCACGTGCACCTTCATACATTTTCCATATCTCACAGATTTTAACGGAAAAAATTGCGCTGTGAAAAATAGTAAGGCGTGCTAAGGCTTATGCAGCGTCCAGTGGCACCATCCCTCACATTATATAGGTGGAGGACCACATTCAGTGCGAGTGAAGATGCCACTGGACGCTGTACAAATCATCTCATCACATATAACATGCAAAGTTCAAAGTTTTTTAATACTATAGATAAACTTTAACGTTCGTACGTTTATCTAATAAATAATAATAATAATAGAAATATTTTTAAAAACCTATTTAGATGCTAGAAATTTCACCCATGCCCAAAATTGTCCTTAGCACGGGTTAGTGCATTAAAAAGAGTATAATCGTGTGGGTACAGCGATATCATCCCGATGTAAAACCTAACTGCAAAGTATGTACAGGGCTGCAAGTGATGCAAATTACTTCAGCCAGATGTCGCTGCCTGTACGTAACACAGAGAATTTTATTTTTTATTTTTATTTAAATAGGACAACCAACAGGCGATACAACAATACAGTCACAGAGAAAAAAAAACACACACACAAATAACATGGTAATTGCTCACCCACTTATAGGTTATCGCATCATGCATGTAAAATTCAACAAACTGTAATACATATTAATCCTTTTTAAAGTTTATTTATTTATTTACTTAAGGCACACCAACAGGTAACATACAAGTATTACATAATAACTTAGCTTAGGGTCTATTCTAGTACGTTAGCCAATTACAGGTGAGCACAACATTACATAGTATATCTTTCTTTGTTAATAGTGTTCTATACACATTGGTAGGTCTTGACACTGTGCTAAAGCGTCAGACGGTATCGGGTATGTTATATACTACAATTCATTATAACTATAACTAACAATTAAACAACTAAAATTTAATGAATAGGTATGGAAGAACTTTTTATTTTTATTTGAAAACTTTGGATATATTACCTTTAAATTTGGACAATGACTCGTAAAATATATCAGTGCCATCCAATTTTGCACATAGCGAGTTGTATTCGTCGCACATACGGGAGAGTGGTGCATACTTGCCGATATTTGTTCTGCTGAATGGAATGTTCAAGATTTTAGTAATTGGTGTTCTGGGATAGTGATTTGGTACTGTTTAGAATATATATTATAAAGTTATAGAATATATATTATATAAAGACAAATTAAACTTAAATAAAAAAAAACTAATTAAATACACGTAAATTAAAGATATTTAAACAGGCTTCTCTTGAATTTTGGTAAGGTATCATTGAAAACATCCAAGGTATGTATTTTGACTGAAGATATGTTATATAGGTTGGACAAACGTTGCAGAGGCGCGTACTTTCCTAAATTAGTCCTGCACGGTCGAATGTTTAGCAAAGGACATGGATATCTAGGTAACCTACGTGGAACATTCAATGAGAGCCGCTCAAGAAGCGCAGAGCAGTCAAGTTTACCGTTGATAATCTTGTGCAATAATGTTAGGTCCAACACAGCCCTTCGCTTACTCAGTGAATGCATTTTAAAGTGAGATAATCTGGCATTATATGATTTAATGGACCTAGCCTTCCCCGCACGGTAAGCTAGGTGACGTAGCAATCTTTTTTGGACACGCTCTATTCTCTCACTATGCACGTCATAGTATGGATTCCAAACCGAGCTGCAGTACTCCAGTTTGCTTCGGACCAGGCAGTTGTAAAGTTGTATCACAGTGTTAGGGTTTTTAAACTGTTTGGAACACCTTAAAACGAATCCGAGTGATCTAAAGGAAGCACTAATTACTGTATCCATGTGAGCAATAAAACGAAGTTCACTATCCAACACCACCCCCAGGTCACGGATCTCAAAGACCTCTTTTAGTGTTTGACCAGTAACATTGTACGAACTCTGCCACTTCGAATCTTTTTTGCGCGTGAATTTTATATGTAGGCATTTGGACGCGTTTAAATACATCTTATTCAATTTGCACCAGTCACTGACACGATCGATATCACCCTGCAACAGTTGCACGTCGGTGTTATCCTGAATTACGTCCTCTTTTTCTATATGTGTATGTATTTTTTTATTTCATCCATTCAGGAGAATGAATTGGTTATCTTGCTGTAACATTTACATAGTGCTTCTGGCTCCAGAATATTGTAAAGAGGTTCGAAATTTCAGCCTCTAAACAGGTTTTTAAAATTGTCCTTAGCACGGGTTAGTGCATTAAAAAGAGTATAATAATAGAAATGAAGAACAAGAAGAATAGAAATATATATTTTTATTATTACCCATTTTCGCAGTTTTCTTCCCTGTGCAGCGAAAACACTAAGGATATAGGGTGGTCTTTCTAAGTCTAGCTGTGCAACGCGTACGTTCTTATCTACGGAAGCGACCTAGGCGAGAAATAGCTCGCGACAGGTACTAACCAAGATACACGATGGTATGTGGGTCACATTCGCATCCAATGAGAAGCTCTTTAGCCAGTGGAAAACGAGGACTGAAGACGTCTTTAACTGAGGCGTTCAGGTGTCTAATAATTGTGTGTATAAAATTTAAAAACGACAAAAACAAAATCGCAAGGTCTTGGATGTTTACATGTTTTTGATGTCGCTGTTTCTGGTTCCCACGACATCCTAGTGTGGAGCCAGAAGCACTGTATGTAAATGTTACAGCAAGATAACCAATTCATTCTCCTGAATGGATGAAATAAATGTTAATACATACACATATAGAAAAAGAGGGAATTGGGTGCTGACTGCCAACCTCCAGTAATGGAGAGGCACTTTAAGAAGAAGAAGATATAGAAATTACCAGTGAATTGAGACTAGAATGAAACTATTCTTTATAATAGTTGAGTTAAAAGTAACAGTAAGAAAGTAGTGGCAGTGTTTGTCAATACAATATGAAACTTATTACGTAGACCAAGTACTTACCGATATGTAAGAATCAATAGCTAGTCTGTATCGTGATGGTACCTACAAGGAAAAACATACTAAAAATAATGTCGCGTGCATCTCTCTATAGAAGTCTAAGCAAGTTAGAAACTTGAATACATCTAAAATTATACAACATGACATCATGAATTTAAATGTCAATAATATATTCATGGCAATTTTAGATATGCGGGCCGTGACAATGTTTAATATGAAAAGTGTCAGTGCAGTGCAGAACTTATTAAGAGACGCTACGTCAGTAATTGGAACGCGTGTATCATCAATTCATCACACAACCGGAGTATTATGACGAAAGGCATTCAGTAGCATTTAGTTTACATTCTCTGAAGATAGAATCGCGTGAGTTTTGTACAAACCTGTGGGCCGATTTATAAGGATACTATAATATCTGTGGCCCGCGGTTTATCGACTTTCCCGTGGGAGTAAGATATTTTCCCGCAGTAAAACGTAGCCTATGTGTTAATCCAGGGTGTGAGCTAACATTATACCAAATTTTATTAAAATGGCTCCAGCCGTTTAGACGTGAAGAAGTAACAAACATACACATTCACAAACTCACAAACTTTCACCTTTATAACATTAGTGTGATGTGAGAACAGAGTCCATAAATAATGGGGAACTTGCGTCTAACTTAGATTGGAGTGACATTGATTTAATGCCATGGAAAACATATGAAAAAAACGCAAAAATATATTTTTTATAAAGTTAATAATAAAGTTTTTTATTATTATTATTATTATACATAATAATAAAAAACTTATTAGTTTTAGTTTCTTCATTTAGTTTTAATCGTTTTCTTATAAGGCTATAGGTAGATGCATAAAAACATTATTTCACGAGATTCTCAAATCGTGATAAACGCATGTATGAAGAATGAAGCGGTGGGTACGGAACGGTGTAAAGCGCCGGCTTCTCAATCGGAAGGTCGAGGATTCGAACGCATATAACAATGAGTTTGTTTTCTAAGTTATGTAGGTACATTTGTGAAATTATAGCAGCAATACCACTCGCTGACGGTGAAGGAAAAGTTCGTAAGGAACCCTAGTGTCCGAAGTGTAAACGTACCGCAGCACTTGCTACGTACAATGGCCCAACTATGAGGCTAAGTGCGGAAATGTCAGGTCTAACTATGTATGAAGCATTTGCAAGAGGTGACGTCATATTTTGGGCTCGATTTGTAGTGTTTTGTACCACGTGACTTTATTAACATTTATACCGATAATATCTTAAAAAGTATTAATCGTAGAGGCAAAAATACCACCTTTATTGAAGTTTTCATGGCTTTTCCTATTGCGTTAAGAGATTTTTTGCGTATCAATGAAACAATCAATCAGCCTGTACTCCTCTGTCCTCGGCCATACTCATCCAGCCACTGCCAGCAATTTTTGTGCATATTCTCCATTAATTAAAAACTAAGTTAACGCAGCGACCACGATACAACATTCATCACGAACCGAGAATTGCATTTTACTGGACGAGAATGACAAAAGAAAAAAAAATGTCATAAAATACAATTAGGAAAGCTTTGAGAGCGAAGGAAATTACGCTGAGAAAACTGAAAGGACGTCTCTAAAGTGCCAGTAAAGAAGTACGCCGATGGAATAAAACAAGAGTCGTTGCTAACCTCACCTGATCTCCGGGACGCGCAATGTCTTTTCCACCCTACCACTGAATACCAAGGAGGTTTTATGCTAAAGAGAATTGTTTTAGACAGCCTAAAAGCCTTAGGTGGAGCTAGTGAGAGTATTTTGTAAATCATTGAAAAACCTTTACTTAAATTTATAAAATATATTAAGTTTAAATTTACTTATAAGGCCCAGTTATAGATTTACCTTTAATTGTGTAAAAAAAAACAGGAAAATGAACACTGAACTACTTATGACGTATTCATAACAAGTACCTGTATTTGACAATTTACTTTAATCTAATCTAATAGCCTAGATTATTTTAAGATCACACTAAATATAGGCGGCTCATTTTCCGCCCCATGAAAGTAACATTTACATATAATTTTATGTAGTCTACACGTCCCGCAGGGCACAGGCCTTTTCTCAAAAAGAGAGAGATATATAGAAAACTTTATTGTACATAAAAAAGGAAATTACACAGATATTTCTGAACCTACGAGTACAGACGGCGGCCTTATCACTAAAAGTATAGGCGGATAGGCTTAATTACCAGGTGTTCCCACCGCGCATTGGCAATTTCAAGCGCTAAAGTAGCTGAACTACTACAACACCGCTATAACACTAAGGAGGCTTTAAAAGCCTTAGATTGTGAAAACAACTTGCAAGTGATGCAAGTTACTTCAGCCAGACGTTGCTGCCTTTACGTAATACAGAGAGTATTGTAAAGAGGTTCGAAATTTCACTGATGCTAAGTCGCGCATTAGCTCAGTTGGGAGAGCGCTGGCACGGTTAGCCACAGGTCACGGGTTCGAGTCCCGGCATGGGTGGAATTTTTAGCCTCCTTTTTAAAATTGTCCTTAGCACGGGTTAGTGCATTAAAAAGAATATAGCCTTAGGTTGATGTAGTTAGGGGATTTCAAGATTTTTTCAAATCTGCTTAGGTAGTGCCTGCGGCTACATTAATTTATCTTACAGGACACCACGTGAGAGAATAAGCCACTTATTTTCCACCGCATGAAATTAACATTTACAAAATTGAACAATAATCTTCCCTTCCATATAGGTATGTCATAGAAGGGAGAAGCTAAATATTGACCGATAGGTATATTTTTGATGAAATTGCTTTTAGCAGTAAGGCCGCCAATTTTACTATGTACCTTTGTAATTATTTTGTATTTGTTGTTCTTTTCCAGTGTGCAATAAAGAATATTTTTATCTTATCTTACCTTCGATAGGTATCTTGAGCCGGGAAGAGATAACGTACCGGGATGTACATTATGATCGATGTATTGCCTTATTTATAACCGAATTACATTAGAGACCCAACCATCAAAAAGGGAACTACCTCTCATAAAAAAGTAATATCGGAGTCATTGTCTCGGCTACACGAATCAAAGGCCGAGTCACACACGTGCGGTAATGGAAATAATCGATAGTAAGCGATAAACAAGCGATACGGCTAATCTCGTGCGGATTAGTCACTACAATCGCCAACCGATCACACCAATAGTCGCCAGCTCCTCGAACTGAGTGGTACGAGCACTACATCACCAGAAGCCAGCTTCATAGACTTTTTGTCCATTTTTTATATTGTTTGACATTAAAACTTCTTTGAAATCGTTTACACTTTAAATTTGCGTTATGTGTACGCTTCAGTGGCAAAACATGCTGGAACAATAATTTTTTGAACATTTTATACTAATGTATACGTATGCTTTACGAATAAATAAATCTTATCTTACCTACAATCTTCATTGTTTACTATGACTATTCGATATACATTACAAAGTCGATTAACCCACAGATTAACAAGAAGAGTCTGCCACGCAATGTGTCTCGAATTGTCATAGGAAGCTACGAATTGTAGTTTAATGAAACTCGGCACAGAACCTTAACAATGAACGAAAAATTCTTTAACGTACTTGAGGGGAAATTAATTCTGCGTTAACCTCTTTCGGTGTTTGGGCTTTTCTTTGCGACTAATGTAATGCAGTAACAAAGAAAGTGGAGACCGATTTGTGTTGCGAAATACAACGTTGCAGTAATTTTGTAGAAAGTATTTATCAGGGGAATGAAAGGAAACTTACGTAATATTTCGGCCACCACTGGTTGCAGATATTCTCTCACGTTGAGCTAGAGATAGGGGGGAACAAAGAAAGAGATAGGTTTTGCCATAGTCACCAACACGAGCGGGCAAGTGATTACTCTTCTCGTCATCATCCGTCACGGACAATCATGCACAATGTGGATGCTTATTACCGCCATTATTTTGATCGCCATACAAAGATGTGTTTGTGTAACATTGTGTAAATGATGTTATTTTGTTAATACTAATAACTAAATTCTAACTGCGTTAACACGTAAACTCATTGCACTGCATTCGTAAAATAGTATGATTGCAGGTGATAAAGCAGTCAGTGTTGTAAAGTTCTGGACCGCCTGATTAGTAAAGTCTTTGATAAAAATTGTTTTGCCATCGAGGCTCTAAGAAGAAGTAACATAGTAAGCTCGTAAGACTTTCCACTTGCGATAAAACGCCCCGCTGCGTAAAACTCCGTCCTGTAGGCATCGCAAATGTTCTTTGGGTTAATCGCCCGGTGGAACCTAGTCCACTTAAGGTGGCAATAAACCGACCCCGAAATACACAGTCGCCATCAATAAAGCAAATGTGACAAGGTACCACTACTGAGTGTAGAATGAAAGCGGAGCATTTGGGTCAATCGATACAACACGCCCGTGTCCCGTCTGAATGACTGACACCAGTAACACGAAATCCGCACTACAGAAGATCAGGCCCTAGGTTCTCTTAATGCGAAAGTGCAAATCCTGTAAAAAAACATGTGACATCACAATTTGCTAACCCACGCATCAAGTTGACTTCACGTGTTTTTATGTTGCGCTCTTAAAAAACACAATCTCGATTGCCTGAACGACGGTTAGAAATTTTCATGAGAAGACGTTATACCTCAACCGCCAACGTGAATACGTTGCTCCGTCGTGTGCTAACCTGAACAGCTGGGGAATTCCGTTCGAAAGTGAGCTATGACTCACCCAAGTTTATCCTTCAGTTAATCGATACACTTGGCGAGTCCACCGTAAACCCTCAATAACATATTATGATACAATTAGGAAGTCGTAGGAGCTACGAGACTGGCAGGATTTTATCTGTTAGTATTGGGTCAAGATTTAGTCTGGCCATGATGCCGGGAAATGAGACAAGTAGCCAAAGAAAGAAGGCGATTGACATAGCCTACACAATTAAGATGTTGAAGTGGCAGTGTGCTGGCTGGTCACATCTGCCGAAGAATCGATAGCCGATGGGTACAAGGGTTGTCGAGCGGGGATAAAGGCAGCGTAAGATGCCCACTGGTATGACTTAGCTTGTAAAGGGTGTTGACGATTTTGCCTATGCGTGGCGCTTTCGACACAAAGGAAGGAAGAGGGAGTTCAGTTGATGTCCTGCAATTCTGCTTGCGTTTATTACGCTTTATTATGTTCTACGCACAACAACTAACGACTATGGTCTTCGCTTTTTATTATTTCCCTTAGCGTCTTAAAAAGTCAAATACCCAAAGTTGTCGGTACAAATCTGTAATATAAAAATGAATCGCTGAATGTGTTGGTAAGCGCATATCTCGAGAGCAGCTGAACCGATTACGCTAATTCTTTTTTTAGACTATTCCTTGAAGTACGAGGGTGGTTCTTACGGAGAGAAAAATAAAAAATAAATTAAGAATCGACTGTTAGGCGGTACGAAGTTCGCGGGGTCAGCTAGTATTTAAATATAAGTGGAACACATTTGTCAGTTTCATGTCGAATATTCCATTCGCCATTCGAATATTTTTTCATACAGAGTGGACATTCTGAACGGTACATGTTGTGGATGTACGTGAGTTACTTAAACTTGAACGGAAAGGAAATGTAGTAAGGGGACCAAATAAACTCGCTCACACATGAAGCTGTCTGCAAGAAAAGCAAATCTGAACAGAAAAAACTTGTATTCTCCGCAGAAGATGAACTTCCTTAGCCTTAATAACAAAGAATTTTATTGAAATACCTAAAACAAAGAAAGGTATTTCTGAGATCAGATCACGCCAATCAGATAAACTTAAATTTTCAGTATTTATACACTATAATATATTTAACTATTTTTATAAACTTCCTTTCATGACCAAAGTTACGGCAAGCTTCAAAAATATACAAAGGTATACAATATACAATGAACAAATACGTAAAATTATTCAACAAAAAAATTTAAGATAAATTTCATTACATTGTGACAATTTCTTTTATAACAGATATATCTAATCTGACATAAAAGAAATCAATAAAATACGGAAAGCAATAATATTTAAAGTTGTACGTTCGTCCTCTACTAGGTCAGTCATCAACTTATTTATTTAAGAAATACCAAACTTTATTTTTAATTCTTAACAACACTATTATGACTTTTGACAACAAAGATAAGCTCGCCTTTGTACATGTTATTTCTTATGTAATGTCCTGTTTAATGTTTCGTGCGCAATAAAGTATAATTAATTAATTAATTAAAGATATGGCTTACGCCCACCACAAAGATGATTGAAATTAAATTATACGTAAAGCCCAGGTTTTGACCTAGTGCAGATCAGAAATAGACTTCATTCAAAACACTATTGGTTGCCACTTATCTAGTTTTTATAACGAAAAGTGCTATTTGATAAGCCTAAAAAAAGTCAGGTTTATAGCAAAAAGTGGTAAAAGTAGGTATCTACTCGAAGTTTATAAGGTTGTATGCAACAGCGTAGCAAATTTGGATCAATGACCGGCAGTCGAGCCGATAGATCTAGCAGAGCGATAACAGCCATTGCGACTATCGAAAACCGGTTATGAAGATGCATTTTAACAACTTTCGGAGAAGACGGAGCAGTCGGGCAACTCTAATCCTTTACAGCGGAACCGTTACGTACCGTGCGATGAACTTTGTAAGAAAAGTGTGCTCGAAGTGAGTTTGGCACAAAATTTAATTTTGCACAGATTGAGACATTTTTATACGGCGGTCAAGTTCGGATGCATAAATTAGAATTAGTGAAACATAATTGCTCAACCAGTAATAATTGCAGTAATCATTATAATGTTTCACGGTCTTACTTTTAAAAACACAATTCACTCCGCAGGGGCAGTTTATTGAGATTAAGTTTGTAGTATTAATCTGTGGTTACGTTTTCCCCTTTACCACAGATAATTTAAAATGCCTCTGAGGAGTGTTTTAAGGAATTTGCACTTTATGCAATTTTTTTACTCAGCGCGGGCACCGCTAGCAATACTAACATAAATTCATTCTTTCTTTCGGTTAAACATACTCGATTTAAATTTAAAGCACGTTAACTTTACCCAACTGCAGCGAAGCCCTTTTGGGCTTAAACACATTACCCTCCTTTTGGAGGGTAACGTGTTTAAGCGTTTCGGTAACTCACAGATGAGTAGCAAAGCTCACTCCCAATTTAACAAAAGCTGCTTGCACATGACAAACATTTCACTGCAGGGCTCAGGCTTTCTCTCAGAGAGAGACTATGGGCTTAGCCACCACACGTCCTCTTCGCAGAATGTCGAAGTATGTGATGTATATATCTCAGACACTCAGGTTTACGATGTTGTCCTTCACCCAAGCTTTAAGCAATTAACAAAGATTCTCATTATTTAGTCTCTGCTTCAAACACACAGACCCACTGTGTTCCTACCTACAAAACTTTCGCACATGAAACCTAAAGTTAAAAATTACTTTACCGCAAACTCGGCCAGTCCCGATTTGCATAATGCAGTCTGCAGTACGAAGTACCCACCTACTTTTCAGCGGACATCCGATTAACTCACGACAGAGGTTTCGTGTTTAAGTGCCCGTGTTTGTTTAATGGACTATGGAACGGATTACCTTGAAAAATAACGCAAAACTGCGATTCAAACGTCCGTGTTTTTAATCTCTCTCTCTTTCAGAGAAGGGCTTGTATAGACTGCTTACAGCCTTACACTTTCTTCACAATGTTCCGCATGGAATGCAAGACCAGTAACAAAGATGACAAATGTGGCGACCTCTGTGGCGTAGCGGTAGCGCGTCTGCCTACCATGCAAGAGGTCCCGGGTTCGAATCCCGGCTGGAAACAACAAAAAAAAAAGTCCAGGTCTTGGATGTTTACATGTTTGTGATGTCGTTGTTTCTGGTTCCCACGACACAGGGTATCCTAGTGTGGGGCCAGAAGCAATGTATGTGCCTGTATGTAAATGTAAAAAAAAAAAAATGACAGTCCGCTACGATTTGGCTTCGTGTCTAGTTTGGGTGGACTTTTATTAATAGCCAAAGAGGAAAAGCTCTCTGTGACAACAGGAAATAGTGAAATCTGCATTGTCACAATCACAATAACTGGAAAAAGTCGATACGTTGAACAGCGACCGCGCACCAGTTACCGGTAACAAAAAACTGTTCTCTTCCAGTTTATTGGAGTGCGCAAAAAGTCCACAAAAAACTCCCTGGCAGTGTTCGGTAACCGTAGCATTGCTGTGGGCTAAAGGTGTATATTTCTCACACGAGTATAGGTAACCAAATCCAAATAAATAGAGTAAAAGCAAGTTCCGGTAAGCTACTGAAATATCGAGCCACAGATTAAACAACCACAGTGAAGGCTATCAAAGACCCTCTTATAAATGCAAAACTTTTTTGCCGCAATCCACCAGTGAATTTCCGTGAATTTCCGAGCTAGAGAAACGAATTCACATGTTAGGTTAGGTTTCTTTTATTTGCGGAAGCTCTGGCTGTATAAACGTGGGATGTTATCATTAAAAACGTTCCAGAACAGTGAATTGCCCCAGTGAAGGGCGTTATGCTGCCCCAAGCTTACATATTTTTAAAAGAAAAATAAGCGTTTTAAGTTCTAGTTAAAAACGTAACCGCAAAACATTGTGGGGCAATTCGAGTCGGTCGTGCTCTAGAAAACGTCACCTACTACGTTTCTAATGCAATATTTTCGTTTTACGTCCACAGTCGTACGTAACAAATTTATGACGTGATGCAGAAGCCAATAAAAGTTTCAGCTTGGAATATCACGTACGAAGTCAACAATGACGCAATGGAAAATATGCCTTAGAAGTTCTGAATGTTTATTTTGTACAGCAAACGCTAGTTAAGGTCTACACACCTAACTTCCAATACGGAAATTAAATGTTATTCTAAAACTGGTATTGTTTAGCAGGCTTGGATAGATGCATAGATGTCGGAAGGCCAGGATACGGGGTGAATTACGATACCTCTCGATGGTGCACTACTTTTCTGGTTATACTGTAAATTAGGTACTTAAACGCCTTCCGCGCTTCGCAAGGCACATTAAGTCGTTGGTGCCGGCTGTCATGTAATGGCAGTCGTTAAGCCAGAGGCCTTATGTGCGGCTTAATAACTTCTGACAGCGAGGCCCGCCACTGTCGTACAATCCTCCACCAATCCGGACTTGGCCCCCGTGGTGGAGTATAGGCTAACCTTCCTGCGATACAGGAAAACACCCGTGCCCCAGCTGTGAGAACATACAAAGGGTTGATATCATAATTATCATCAAAGGCGTTTACTTCTCTCAAAACTTTTTATTAAAATCGACTGCTGATTATAATAAAAAGTTTTGAGAGAAGTAAGCACGAAAAGATACCATCAGCAAAAGTAACAGTTGCCGATTGTGCAAACCCAAAACGCGGTAGCACAATGCAACAATAAAAAGATCAATTTGCTTAAGCTGGATTGTTCACGGTAGCGCAACTCTGTTAATTTGTTACATAATGCAATGGAGAACTTGCACAAAAAAATGTTTTAATATCATCAATCATCTGAAAGATCATGTTAAAGCTTTTAGCAATAAGGCCGCCAATTGACAACATTTCAAAATTGTATGGAGCTCTAATTCGAAAACCATTTCGAGATTTGGCTTTGTAAAGCACGTAAAAATTTATTTCAGTTTTTTCTGTGGTTTCATTTCCGAGAAAATGGTAAAAACACAAAAATACGCTGATGACGTCACACCATGGCTCCCAGTGAACATGCCTGTGCCACGATAAAAAAAAAGGCAATTTCAAGATCTAACCTAAAAAATCAGTGTTGCCAATTTAGCGACTTAGTCGCTAGAAATGACGACATTTGCGAGAGCCTTAGCGACAAGAAGTTTTGAGGACAAAAATAATTTAGCGACTTAGCTGACGACCAGTGTTATTATCGTCAAAATCTGGGTTGCCGTATCTAAACCTTCAAATTGCCGTATTTATAAAAAAAAATCGCTGATCTGCCGTATTATCTTTTAATTGAATAATTAGTGATTGAAACACAAAAATAATAAGTATATTTTCAACTTTCTATCATTTCTTCATCCTCAATGAATACTTTTCTTTGCTTTTCATTTTGATAAGCATAATTATCTCCTGACACCTGAAATTTTGTGCAACCGCCTTGATTTCGAATAGCTTGTTTAGCTAAGAGTAGGACATATTAAAGAGATTGCATGAGACATCTAGTTCAATTTATGTCTGCAGGAAAATTTTCTTTGGGATATCCCGAAAATCGGACACATTTATTACGTTTCGTTTGTAGTTTTTTTTTTTTTTTTTAAGGTTACGAGCATGTTGGACTTGAATTGCCGTATTATATGATACGGCAGTCGAAATCCTGCCGTATACCGTATATTACAAAAAACATCCATGAATTACCGTATATTACGGCAATTGCCGTATCAATAATAACACTGCTGACGACGTTTTAACCTGAAGATTTCGTTAAGTACAAGATAAAAAAATATGCCCAACACTATTTTTTACTTACTCAAACGTCTACTTCAACTGAGCCATATGAGAATGAGGACGAAGAAGTGTTTAATTTATGTAGTGATGGCGAAGAATAATTTTTAATTATTTATTATCGTATTTCTTAAGTAGTACATTGTTATTCACGTGCCCCCCCCTTTATTTTTGGTTGCTGATGGTCTCCGGGGCCTATTTCATAAAACTGAAATCATGGTTTTCATCATCACGGTTGCACCTCTTATTTTCGCTGCATCGTCATGCATGATGCATAAACTCCAAAAGCATTGAAAGATCCTTGGTTAGATTTCGGCTGTCAGCGCGTACGAATCCCTCTAAATCTGAAGTGTCCATTGTATACCTACTAATGACTTTCTTGTTCTTGTATAGGATAGAATTTGAGTAGAGAGAAATAAATTTAACACTACACAAAGTTTGTTTACGTTAGGTACCTACCTACGCAAGGCAAACCACACAACATAATATCAGGGTTACCATACTTTATACTTACCATACCATTATAAATAACCTTGAAAAAGTAGCTACAAAAGTAACAAACTGGCAGCAAAAACACTCCGAACGCAGATAAAGGCTTTGCCAACACAAAGTACATTTGACAAAAAAGGAACATTTACATATAAGGGATGATGAATTGAACTAAGCTGATTTAATTGTATAAAAGAAAAACATATTTGCATATGTTAAAAAAAATCAGAAACTGTTTTTTAACATGGCCCTGGCAATACTAAAATGACATTTGTAACTATATTTTTTTTTTAGGATATTAGGCAAAAGAAAACATATTGTGAGCCTCGTTGTTTCGTCACTTCCGGTAAAAATATTTTAAACTTTAAAATGTAAAAAATATAAGAAAACGTGCGTGTTTCAGAAAATAAAAAAACATGGTTCGTTTTATTTTGTATCTAGTTTCCTTTAGGACAATAAAATCCGTATGCTAAAAAAATGAAATGTTGTCAATTGTACTTTGTATCTTTACATGTTTTATAATATTTGCTCTGGTGTACAATAAAGAATATTCTTATCTTATCTTAAAGACGAATAAACGTGATTGTCTTTTTTTGTATTAAGTGACTTATAAAAAAGTAATTCTAATCAGGCGGTACGTGCGTCATACAAATCGGACTCATAATATGACTATGATGTATGGAGCCTTTATCAATATTCGAATTATCTCGAAAAATAACGCTTTTATGCGCCCGTTCCACACCCGTTTTAGAAAACGTTACACTGCAATAAAAGAACCAATCCAATTTGTTTTTGTGCTATTAGAACAACTTAATTTCTCGATTTTTTGTCACCGAAAGACCCATAATAAATATTAAGGTTTTATTTAAAAAAAATCTTGAGTAATATTATGTCTTCTGATGTATAAAAGCAATTCCATTTGAATCTAAGTTTGAGGTAAGTTCCCCATTGCTTGATCCCAATCAAAAAGTTTGACGGAACATTATTATGTTCGGCACCAAAGGTTCCAAGGATAGGCAAAGGGCGTGCGTGCACGAGAAAAGGAGGAAAAGTGAATGAAGGTTCCAAATAATGACAAAGGGCGTGCGTGCATGAGAGAAGCAGGGAAAGTTAATGAAGCATGCTAAAGACGGACCTTAGGGAATAAACACATTACTGGAGGTGGTTCTCGGCGCGTCCACTGTTATCTCAGTCCAGCCGATGTCGAGTGACCTTGTTAAAGATGGATCGACTCGTGAAGAGCTAGCGAAAAAAACTAGCTACCTAACTAGCTGACCGAAAAACGAAAATGCTAATAGTGAAGATTATGTCACAACAAACTAGGATGTTCTACTTTCTCATGTTTTACAAGGTCAAATACAACATAAAAGTGACTTGCTTGCATTTTCGATACTACTTACGTATCGCAAACGCATGTCAAGGCAACGAGCGTAGTGGCATGACTCATTCGAGAGAATAAAGAGTTTTAATACTCGTGCGCAACACGGAAAATCTTTACTGAAGTTTGCATGCGACTGATTACAGTTTCGCGCGAAATAAAACTGTTCAGCTGGCATTTAGTCGCGCAGGATGGCATCAACAATCACGAATCCATCAGAACACCGGAAGTCAATGTATTGATAATGTGTGGAGGGAGGGAGATAAAAAAATATTCTGCATCATCGTGATCGTTTATTTAGTATTTAGGGTTTTGTACCTTCAAAAGAAAAACGGAACTCTTATAGGATCACTTCATTGTCCGTCCATCCGTCCGTCCTTCCATCCGTTCGATTTGAAATAAAAACCGATTACTCAGGTCTACAGTCGACTCAAGTTGTAAAAAATCAAACTTCTTAACGCAAACAAAAGTTACGACCGTTTATAAAATTTATAAGTCGCCAGTCAATGGAATCAAATTTCATAGGGCACTTCTCGTTGATGTAGAGCTATGATATTTAGCAAGTAATATCATCTTATACAGATAAAAATATGAAAATTAAATATTTGTAATTATAAAAGAAATTGTCTTTGAAGTTCGGAAAAAGATCGGAAAAAACTGCGAGACTTGATGTCTAAACACATATGTCTGACATGTTGTCTTCGCGATGGTTTTGTTTTTTTTTTGTTGGCTTGTTTCCCTGGTACTTTTAATGTCTGCTTTCTTTCCAAAACTATTTATAATATACGTAAGTAGGTACCTAAAAGTTTGTACAGAACCCTCGGTGCGTGAGTCCGACACACACTTGCCGGATTTAATTTAGCGATCTATTAGTTCGTACGATTAACTTTGGTTGGCCTTAGCCCCGATCTTTATCTCTAGTCTAACTTGAGACATGCTGTATCGTAAATTCCGCAACTCTTAATAGACCCTATTTTGCGTTTGTGCTAAGGTTTCATCAATTCCTGTCTCCCAAACTCCTCAAACTCAGACTGGGGCAGACTGACAATGGCGCCACAGTAGCAGGCTTTACGAGTGTGGTTTACTGAGACCGAAATAATAATCACGTCATGTTGGGCATCTATTGATTTCCCAATCAACATTTTGCAGAAACGTGGTAAACGTATGGAGATTTACAGAAAAGACTGAACTCAGTAACGGAATGACAATGTAAATGAAAAAAAAATAACCGTATGCACTTTTAACGAGGTCAATGCAATCACCGTTGTTTTGTGCGGCGCAAATGTAATAGAATATTCAAAACTAGCCAAGAGCGATAGGCACTTACTGTCAATATGGTTTTCGGTTCAGGGAAGCTTGGAAAACCATGAGGGAGGCCTATGTCCTGCAGTGGGTGTCAAATGACTGATAATGATGGCTGTTTTCAGAGTATATAATTATCATATTGAATTATGGTTTTAAAGAAACTGTACCTTCTTGGTGTTACTCGTTAACTTATACCGACATTTTAATAATTATATTCCTTTTGTTCCACTAACCCGTGCTGAGGACAATTCAGTTGGGGGGGGGGCGCTGGTACGGTTAGCCAGAGGTTGCGGGTTCGAGTCCCGGCATGGGCGGAATTTTGTGTTTTTAAGACGTTATAATAATTTCAAAATTAGCTTTAAAATAGTAGCAACATATTTTTAAGGAAACAACCAAGGTAAAAGGGTTTTTTTTATAGACTATGTAACCCTATAAACATCAACGAGCCGTGAAGCGTGCACGCGCCCGCTAAAAGATCTTGTCTCTTTGTTCGAGTGCATTTTAGGAAGTAGGAAGGCCTTGCAGAGTTACGATGCACCTTGTAGAATGTAAAATTTAAATACAGAGCATCTTTCTTTGTATTACAATGTACAAACACGATGGGTTTCATATTTTCAATGAGGTCCCTTGTACGATCATACAAGTAGTTTTAGGTATTTTAGGACCTACTCATTCACTAACGAAGTTCACAAATATTTAAGTAGGCGAATGCTTCATTAAGGCTTCTGATCTGGTATCCGAACGCGAAAGTAAAGTGAGAAAATAAAAGAAAGATAAATAAAAAAACGATAATTTAAGTTCTAAAATAAGAATACTTAATAAGTAACCTCCTACACAACACAATCACAATATCCTAGTCCCAAACTAGAATATCGTGATACGGTAACCAGGCAAGAACATCACAAACATGGAAATACGCCCAAATTGAGGCCATTTATACAAATGACCGGTGGGAATCGAACCCACGACCTCCGGCATGTTAATCAGACGTGATAGCGCTAGACCAACGAGGCGTCAATATTTTCATACCAGTAGTGGCTTGATAAAGGGCAAGCCCAACGTAACCCGTTCGCAGTTACCCAGTGGATGCTTATTAAGTTCATAACAAACACGAGAACGGGTTCCGGTATGGACGTGAAAGGTTCATTTACCTGTCTTTTTCGTGCGCCGACTGCGGATACTGCAGCACGGTCTGCTGATTCTCCATCTCCACCACACATTGTGTGCCGAGCTCGAGTTCTGAGGAAGAAATGGGTTGATTAGACCTGGCACAGGGTTTGAACTTAGCTTGGAAGGTCATATTGAAAAGGGAAATCTATAAAATAAATATATGTGTCTAAGTTTTGTTTTGTTTTATTTTGTTCAGTGGTGTCCGCCGAAAACTAGCGTAGCGTAGTCGTGATCGCTACCGGCCACGGCATAAAGCTGAGCGGAGGCATTTGTAATGCCAATTGTTAGTTTTTAACCCCCTTATTCATAATAGTCTGTTAACTTTAAGCAATGCTTATTCTCACTCTGTCCTCTTCTATTGACCTAAGTCAGAATGAAAGAAAACACTGTTTAGCAGCTGTTTTAAGCTAGCGGACTATTATGAATAAGGGGGTAAATGTTTAGAAGCGCTCGTGGCCTAGTGGAACCGAGTGATTGGAATCAATCACTTGTGTTAAGCAACAACAGGTGCGGTCAGGTGGTGGATGGGGGACCGTCCCGTGACAACCGCTAGTGACATTTTTTCCGAGCGCTTCCGTGCTTCGCAAGGCACGTTAAGCCGTTGGTGCTGGCCGTCATGTAATGGCAGTCGTTAAGCCATGTCAGAGGCCTCATGGGCGGCTTAATAACTTCTGACAGGCCCGCCACTGTCTTACAATCCTCCACCAACGCGGATTTGTGCCCCAGTAGTGGGGACGTACAAGGGTTGATATCGAAATGTTTAGATGATAACTTTTATTTTTCTATGGTACCAAATAGACATTCTATGTATCTATCTGTCTTAAGTGTCGCATTGTTGTTTGCTGAAACTGCGTTGGTGCAGCTCAGACATGAGGTGTGTATGAATTGCACTAAACCTCTTCTCCTACTTGCAGTCTTCTTCTTCTTCACTGCTGGACATAGCATTCCCTGATGAGAGCCATAGCGCAAGGTTGTGCCATCATTGGGGGGTAATACCCATAATCCCCACGCTGGGCATGCGGGTTGGGGATCGCAGTTTGGTGCAGTCTGCGTCGGTGCCACTCAGATATGAGGTTTGTCTGAACTGCACTAAGCTTTATCTACTTCGTACAGTCTGATACAAAGAGCTTTTCCGAGATGTTAGTAGACAGCTCGTCAACCTTTACATTTCATTTGCAAATTTGGCCGTAACGTATATCTGCAATCGTTTTTACGAAGGTAAAGATTGAAGTGCTGTTGATTGTATCAATCCTGACTATGCTATGTAGTCAAAGAAGATAAGGTGATGAATCAAGCAACCCGCAATAATAACACACATTCGGAGTCGGACCTGTTATATTTGAGTGGTAAAGAATGAAAATCATAGGTTTTATAATATTTTCGTTAACATATTCGACTCCCAGGACACAACAGTAAAATTGTCTTTTGCAGCAAAGGCGAAGGCACGTTTGATTACCTCAACGTTTGATTAGACTCAATTATAGAATCAACTAGGTATTTGTGAACATCACAGCAATAAACGAATACACGCTTCTTGATTTTAAAATTCCATTTTATACGTTATATATAATTCTTCGCCTGTCTACACTAATATTATAAAGAGGAAAATTCATAAGTTTGTTTGTATATAGGGGTCTCTGCAAAAGTACAAGTACTTTTGAAATCAGTTAAGTTTACTTAACTGATTTCAAAAATTAATTCATCAGTATTTAAAATGGACCTTCAGGGTGGTCATCGGCTCGCCGTTTAGCACGCGAACGTAGTCGCGGGCACTGCTAGTAAGTACTAGAGCAAAGGGACTCACATGCTGGAAGCCAACCATCAGTGTATAATTATAGGTGCCAATAAATATAAAATCGAAAAATCCTCACTTTTATCACCTTATCTGTGGCTTTCGCATTCCTTCGTATTCCCCGTCGAAATACTCCAGAGCGTCCAGTAAATTTGCCGAAAATGTAGACTGCTACTTATTAATGAACAAGCACTGGGCTTCTATTCATGAGACTTTAGACAGGAGTAAACTTGAACAGTGTTTGTTGTTTTGCACTAAGTCAAGGCGAGGTCAATTAGAGTATCTTTGAAAACAGGTTTTGAGCACTACAGTCAGGTTCTTGAAAGGACTACATCTTATTATGATCTGACTATCTGTTATGCGCATTAAATCCTGAATGATTCCAATCGCCTAACTGTCAAAATAGTTCGACATTGGACTTGCTCAGAATTAGGTTCGCGGTATGAGACCGCAGAGACGCTTCAAAACTACAACACACATGTCAGAGTTGTCTGAGGTAGCCTGTGATAGATAGGATAGTCTTTGCCCACCAGTGGGCACAGATGAGGCTATGTAAAAAAAGGTCAACATTGTGAATTATAACATTTTGTCACTACTTATTTAGTGGCTGTTCAAATATATAAAAAAAGTTGTTTAGGAAATTGTAGAAAGAAGCAACTAAGCCAATTATGCAACACAATGATGTTCCAAGCAAAGTGGAGCAAATCTAACATGCAACAGCCAGAACAGATGGTCATTCGCGCGTTTCGCCACCACGCCGTATGCAAGTCATTGTGGATGTACATAATTGACTGTAAGCAACTACTTACTCAACATAGCGACAGTACCGATCTGTTGAGTTAGAATATCTCATCATCTAGGTTTTTCGAGTTTGACACTTTTTTAATGATGAAAACATCTGATTTGAAAGCCCTACTGCACTGCTGAGCATTTTGTCACAGGTCTTGCAGCATTTCCAAATTTCTCCTTTACAGCCATATCTATGAACTTTTTTTTTGTTTTTATAACAATGTCCAACAATAGAGCAGGCATACCTTCTAAAGTAAAATTACTTAATATCACAAATCTAAGCTAGAACCATATAAAATGAATCATAGAGGGGTAGGCAAAGACAAAGGTTCACTTGCCATAATCCTCACATGATACCTCTTTGACTTTAAATCAAACTCAATGACTTTGTTTTCTATACATTTGTGAAGTTATAGTAGCAATACCACATAGTAACGGAGAAGAAAAACCTAGTGACGAAAGGTTTCTAGTTGACCACCTCGGACACTCAGGTGAGTGTCCGAGGTGGTCAACTACCTAAGTGCGCTGCCAATCTGCGGTGGGCATGTGAGGTAATTAAGCCCATACATTCTGTCTGAAAAGAGGCCTGTTCACTGTTGTGGGACGTATATAGGCTAAATAAAAACAAATACCGCTTTCACTTTATTTATTTGACACATCCTTTATGACACACCTTTGGTAAACTGGAGGATTGCATTTTAGTTTTCCTACCAGAAACAATTGTGGGGAGCTAGTGATAACATTATATTAAATCACTTAAATAAAATATTGCACTATTAGAGATTGGCTATGAGCTCTGCATATGTCCCAAGTTGAAGAATTTATAAAGTGCAGTTTCAAGAATTCGCAACATATCTTGTAAACAAGACAGTAATGAACATAGAAGTAATTAGGTTTTTAGTTAAAATTAAATGCTATTTTCCAGTATGTAATGCATATTGGAAAAAAACATTTCTATTAAGACCCTAGTAAAACTAAAAAGTGGTTTTAAAGTGATAACAAATGCTACCAACAATGGCAACTCTGTTATCACTCTGGTACTTATTATATCTATTGAAATAAATAAACACCTGCTTGACTCATTGAAACCCAACCCAATGGTTAAAATGGGTGTAAGACTCATAAGACCAAAGAAAAGGTACTACTGCTGTCTAGGTAAATGAGTAAACCAGCATTAACTATAAATAATATTGACAAAGAATATTTTTGGACAAAACAGAATTTATAAAGAAAAATTTTTACTTCAAAGGTGTTGAAGTCTATCTCAATAAACTTATAATGTTTCCACTTAAGAAATATTAACACGCAGGTCTGAGCAATACTTGATGATTTTATTGCAAATAATATTGTGATGTTGGATAACAAGGTTTTTATATATATAAAATAGGCTTCATGAAAATCCTATCTGAATTAAAATACATAATTATATCGAGTCATATTGCATTCACATGAAGATCTTAGGGCTAGATATATTTTGAGCTATCCCAAACGTTACTCTATGAGGCATGAAATCACCTGAAAGTTATCACAACCTTTATTTATTCAAAAAAGAAGTTGCTTACCTCGCCTGTTAAAGGGACGAACCCGGACAGCGACTTTTATCTTATCCGAGGCCATTTTACACAAAATACACAAATTCAATTAAAACACAACACTTTGCACACTAGAGTATAACGAATTATTGCACATAATCACCCATATTCTAAAATAACAAAATCCATTATTTCACGTTGTGAGTTCGACGTTCCCGGATTGACACTGGCGGCCATGTTGTATTAAGTTAGGTTGAGTAGTGATGTCTTCCCATGATAAGAAAGAGAAAAAAAATAAGAGTTAATCGATCGACTTAGGTGGACTTAAGAGTATGACATATCACATCAAAAGCCTTTGTATCTAGTGGAAACGATTTATGGAGCATTTCTTGAGTCTGGAGACACTAGTGGATTAGGTAGTATACCTACCTTTTGAGTGTAGGTAGGTAGCCTCCTTTACTTTCGCATGAAAAAAGGATGAAGTTTATTAATCATACCTAAGGACTAAGCAAATTGATAGGGAACTGAGAACACTATCACCCTATTACCATGATTTTGCTGCAACGATTTTCTTGTGTAAAATTATATTTTGCTGAATCTTAAACCGTGTGATTGTTGAGGAAGAAACTCATTCCTCTCACAAACACTAGCACGCTATCGCGTCTAGCTATTTCAGGGTGATATTACACTTACCAAATATCTTTGTCAAAGTTAATATTTTTTTGGGTAAGCCCACTCACCCGGGTTATTGGTCAATAACTGTTTCCAATATTTTTATACGTAGTCTCAAGAAAATGGGGGAACGTGGAGCTACTTTGTCATTTGTCAATGTCATCATTGACAATGGAATCGTCCACGATATCTTGTTCGCAGCTATTTTGATTAAAGATATTTGATAATAGCCTTGGGTAACTCAAGAGCCAAATATGATTGGGCACACAACTCCCTCCCCGTCAAGTGTGTCCCATTCATATCCCAGAGATGTCAACTATATCTGGCTCCCTCGCACATACTCTCAACTCAGTACGGTTGTCATTTCCTGCTACTTTATCCAGCTCACACACAATGCGCGAGAGCGAGATCAACATCGTCTGACATCGGTTACATTCGGACGCATTTCTCGTCGTAATCAACGAGCTATGAGAGTAATTCAATTCAATTCTTATTTTATGGCTACCCTAGGATTCTGCCAATGTCGAGTTTTGGAGATGGCATCTTTTTTTTTTCAAAGAACTGTTTTTTTTAACCGGTGATGTCGGTGGTTGAGATACCTAGAACAAAACAACACAAAATAGATATAAATACGTCGCATATCTGTTAATATATTACAATGTAAAAAAATGTTTTTATAATCTTATATTGTTATTTTTTATAAAGTTACATAAAATATTAATAAATGGTGTAAACACTAAAGGTAACACAGAACGAAAGTTAGTTGGGAGAAGGAAGTTTGAAGGTAGATAATTATAAAGTGAAGAAGACAGTTTTGGGCAGTTGAAAAAGATATGGTCCAGTGAGCCCTCGTCAAGACCACACTCACATAAGGAGTGGTCCCTCGCCCGTATTTTCGCAAGGAAAACAGGGGTGCAAGCATGACCCAAACGAAGCCGACAAATTGTGGATGTGACTTTTCTATCAGCAACACGGTACTGGAAAAACCATGGCCTGGAGGGAATTTCAGGTTGTATATTTCCATATTGGGAACCTTTGATGCTGAGAGAAGATTTCCACTGGGTATTCCATGAATTATTTAGGTCTTTCATAGCTGTTGTGCGAAGATCATGTGGGTAGATGTGAGAATGAGAGTCTGAGCCAGATTGAACGGCATTTTTAGCGCATGTGTCTACAAATTCGTTACCTTGTATCCCAGTATGACCCGGAATCCAGGCAAGTACAATTTCTATGTTTTGCTGATCACACAAGTAAAGAGCTTCCCTAATTTTAAAGATAATAGGAAATTTATTTTTTGATTGAAATGGGTTGGCAAGGATCGATTGTAAACAGCTGAGAGAGTCGGAAAATATGATGGCTTTTTGGAATGAGTTTTTATGTGCCTGAACAAATAAGATGGCTTCCAAAATTGCCACGGCTTCTCCTGTGAAAACAGATGAGGATGGAGGGCACTTGTAAGTGAGTATAACGTTGAATTTTGGAATCCAGATAGCTGCTCCGACGCAACCATCGTCTGTCAATTTGGATGCATCGCAGAACATGGGAACCCACTCTGACCAGTGTTGTGCCATCTTTTCCTTAAACCTACTATCAGCTTCTGGAGAATGTTTGCTAATATCAAAAGAGAGAAGGATTTTGGGTGAGAAAATAAGGGCATCAAAATCTATAGAGAAAAGAGGATGTGTTTCGGATTGGAGTATACGGGCTTCAAGGTTGCTGAATTTTAAATAACTTTTAACCAAGCAAGGTAGATCCTTATGTGTCCAGTAGCCAGATGAAGAAGTGAATCTAGATAGAGAAGCAAGTGTTTTGAAAAGAGGGTGGTCTAAAAATTGCATAACGTTGCAGAAAAATCTGTCAGATAGATATTGGCGGCGAAGACTAAGGGGAGGGTCCAAACACTCTACCTGTAAAGCATTTACAGGAGAGGACTTCATGGCTCCGAGTATAATACGCAAACATTTATATTGGACCTTATCCAATTTTTGAGAGCCAATTTACTACATGGTTCCAGAAGAAACGAACCATAATCAAAATGGCTACGTATGATTGCGTTGTACACTAATTTTAGGGAGTAGGGGTGAGCACCCCACCATACACCTGCCAAACAACGAAGAGTGTTCAAGCCCTTGTCACATTTTTTTATTATATAATTAAGGTGAGGAATGCCTGTCATTTTTGAGTCTAAAATTACTCCCAAAAACTTCACTTCTTTTTCAACTGGTATAGGTTGACCGTTTATTAAAATATTAATGTCGGGAACATTTCTTTTTCTAGAGAAGGCCACTACGCTGCTCTTCTGAACTGAAAGGTGGAGGCCGTGGTTGGAAAGCCAGTCGTCGAGATAAAGCATCGCAGAGTTAAGACGGTCTGAGGCTTCTTCAAAATCTTTCGAAGGGAAATATAAAGCCACATCATCAGCATATTGCAGAATACTACAAAACGAAGTTACCGACTGTTCCAGGTCATATGTGTACAAACTATACAAAAGCGGACTGAGTACTGATCCTTGCGGAAGACCCTTCCAGACCAATCTAGGGGGTAAAAAACCTTCGTAGTCACGTATGAGGATGGTTCTGGACATCAATAAGCTGCATATAAAGTTAACTATCCTCACTGGGATACTCAGCAGTAACAATTTGTTTCTGAGCACTGGAAGTAGAACGTTGTCATATGCAGCAGTGATATCGAGGAAGACCCCTACCACAGATTCATTTTTTGAGAAGGCTAATCGGATCTCTGAAGTGAGTATACTTAGACTGTCCATTGTGCTTGAGCCTTTTCTGAAGCCGTACTGGGAACTAGCCAAGAGTCCCCTCTTCTCCACTAGCCATTCGAGTCGATTCTTAATAAGATGTTCCATGACTTTCGCCAGTGTAGAAGAGAGGGCAATGGGACGGTAACTGGAGGGATCGTTAGGTTTTTTACCCGGTTTTAAAATAGGGACCACTATTTGTGTCTTCCAGATTTCTGGGGGGGACCCTAGAATAAAAAAGTTATTAATCAGATCCAAGAAGTATTGTTTTGTAACATTGCTTGACTGTTTTAGGAAGGAATATGGTATTCCATCCACTCCAGGAGAAGAGTCAACAAGCGAATCCAAAGCGCAAGATAACTCAGCGAAAGAAAAAACCTCATCCATCCTGTGCAACCTAATAGTCGAACAAGGATGGGGGAAGCAATCTCTCGCAGGCGCTGTCGGTGGGGCCAATATCTTAGCAAAACCTTCAAGCCATGTGGAAGGATCGTTGGAATCTATATTGGGAATATTCAGAGAACCACGAAATCTTCTGATACCCTTCCAGACTAAGGCTGATGGAGTCCTAGGAGAAATATTTTCGCAGAAACTAACCCAACCCTGCTTCTTCTTTTCGGCTAAGAGCCTTTTAGTTTCAGCAGCAATTTTTTGGTAGTTCATAAAATTTTGGTCGGTCATAGCTCTGTTATATAATTTCTCTGCTTCCTTTCTTCTTTTAACTGAGTTAGTGCAATCACAGTCCCACCACGGAGGCGAGGACAAGTTTCTTCTGGGAGTCTTTTTTAAAGGGAAACTGGATTTAGCTGATACGTCAAGGGCCTCAACAAAACTGTTGTATGAAGTAAGAGCATTTTCTGAGGAGATAGAGGGAAGTAACATAGTCCTTTGCTCTGTCAGTGAAGAGAACTTGTCCCAGTCGGCGTTAGTGAGATTATACTTTAGAAGGGGTGAGTATGTTCGCACTGGGATACATTTGGAAGGAAAAGAAACTAAAGACGGGAAGTGGTCGCTGCCGTATGTAGAAGGTAAGACTTGCCAAGTTAAGGCAGAAGCCAGAGATGAGGAGCAGAGTGAAAGGTCAACGGCTGAACGTGGATCTTGGTTGGGAAAGACCCTATGAGTAGGAGAGCCGTCGTTCAGTACACATAGGTTGTAGTGATCCATGAGATCCAAAAGATCGTAGGACACAGAGTCATTTTTGTGACAACCCCAAAGGTTATTATGGCAATTAAGATCGCCCATTATAACTAAGGGACCTGGGATAGATGATAGAATAGAATCAATTTCTTGAATTATAGAAGTAGAGGGGTGAGGGATATAAAGAGATATGAAGGAGGTATCAAGACACCTAACTGCAACTAAGTTGAAATTATCATTGTGGGGAGGAATGTTAAGTTTGGAAAAAGTTATATTTTTTTTAATTAGTAATGCAGCACCTGCATACCCATCATCTCGGTCGTCCCGGAAGCATGCAAAACCTGAAATCCTGAATTGGGATTCCGGCTTAAGCCACATTTCCGAAACAGTCAATATGACAGGTTTATATTTATTAATCAAGTGTATTAAATCAGCTTTTTTATTGTTAATGCTATGACAGTTCCATTGTATTAATTCGATCATTTTTATTATTAAATATTTCAGCGACTTGCGAAAGTTTTTGAGCAACGTTGGGCGGTAATGGGCAATCATCATATTTAAGTAAAATGTTCAGAAGGAGGGACATTAGAATGTCCAGGAGATTTTCATTTTTGGCAGATGAGTCGTCATTATTAAGAGCACACCCATTGCCAAGGGAAGAGGCTGGGGAGCTAGTTATGGAGTGGTGAGCTTGTCTATCATAGCCGCCTACAGCTGCAGGGCCTTTGGGGCTACGTGGGATTTGTACGGTTTTCCTAAATTATGTTGATGATGTTTCATGGAGAGTAGAAGGGGAACCAGAGAGAGGGGAAGAAGATGTTACATATTTGTCTGCCATTGACACATCCGCAAATGATCTGCGAGTAGGAGGAAACCTAGCTGAGGCCTCCCTGAATGAGATAGCTTCCTGGGACATAATCATCTTTATGTTTTTTTGGCGTGCCTGTTCAGGACATTTATCATCTATAGCTGTGTGGTTGCCAGAACAATGAAGGCAGAGAGGTGTTTAATCACAATTGTCACCATCATGTGGTTGGGCGCACCGAGAGCAACGCGGTTTGGATCTGCATTGGCTCTTGACGTGACCAAAGCGACAGCAGTTTCTGCATTGAATTGTGGGGAAGATGTATGGATCTACCTTAATTGAGTTATAAAAGCAGTAAACATGCGGTGGGAGAACCTGTCCTGAAAATGTCAACACTACCGTCTGGGTGGGTATCCAAGTTGAAGACCCATCCTGATGTATTTTTCTGTTTATACGTCGAGCTTTAATGATCGGGCCACACCCATGTGGGAGTTCCACTGCCTCTACCAATTCCTGCATGGACCACTCACAGGGAATGTGTCTGACAACACCAATACGTGTGACATTGTATGTAGGGATTGATGCCAGATATCTGCCACCTGCCAGAGCTGGGTGTACCAGAAAGCGATTTGCGTCATCTGAACTCTTAAACTCAACTGAAATTCGGTTCCTGCCAACACTTTTTACTCCATCGAGAACTACATTTGTGACTTTATTGTAGGATAAGAATTGACCGAATTTAATTGGTCTGATTGATGTACCGGATTTTGGGTCTGACTCTTCCACCGCCACATGAACTATGAAAGGACCTAGGTCAGCTGGACCATACTTCTTCATCTGTGTAAACACAGGGTTGACATAAAGAGAGGTATTTGTTGATGAGTCCTTGTCATATTGAGTCTGGCTGGCAGATGTATCTATTACAGTCTTTTTGGTTGAAATTGGGGTACCAACATCCTCTTGGCTCAATCCACGTTTACGGGAAATTCCAATGTATGATAATGAATCCATGGACTGAGAGAAAAGAGGAGGAGAGGAGTTTAAGTTAGCATTGCAGGAACCGCCGCCCGGGTCGGGCGGCTCCCTAGAACCCATGCAAACAGCACACACTTACCGGTACGGCACAAATACCACCACCAAGTTGTCGAGGAGGCTCAACAAACCAAACACGTGCGATAACCAATACCACAACGAGCAGAATCCTCTATGAGAGTAAGTTCACCAAAAGAAACGTGTGATCTGGAAAAAGTAGGGAATAGGTAGACTAGACTGACTCACCACTTGTGTCTTTTGTTTCCACACGCACTTAGTTGATTGGACGTCGTATGAGCTAGGAGTATACAAGTGGTGAGCGAGATATGATAGAGATATAGTGTGTCTCGGTGAGCAAAGATATGAGATATAACAACTCCCTCTTAGGACACACTTTGCCCAAGTCTATTTGAAAAGTGTACTAAAACGTGAATTTCTATTTGACTGACCTACGCGACAGATGTCAAATCAAGGTCCAAATATCGACATCGATTGTCATTGTGATCAAACTTTGCACAGCACTATTTATGTGTTGCTATTTTAAAAGTATAGTTTTCTACCCTATTTTGCTATATTCATTCTGTGAATTGAACGAATGAGTGGATTGAATGAAAAGTAAAAAAAAGTTTTGTTTGACAGGAAACAAATTACAAACAACATGACAATACGGTTTTTGTGATTTTTTCCCTGTAAATCCGCGAATCAATTCACACAAGCCCGTAATTATTTTCGCCTGCTAATTCAGTATTAATTTACTAACTTTAGTGTCTTACAGTCCATGAAAGGTTTCCCGAAAAAATTGTAAGAAATGGCTGCTGACCCGCTCTTTGGGTGGGATCTAACTTTCAAGACTGTTGAGAAGGATATCAAGAGGAAGTCTGATATCCTTGTGGCTTTTATTCATTGGAATTTAACTAAGAGAGGTTTCCGCACCATCGGTGTAGGTGATGAGGTAGGTAGGTCAACGGTGTTGGAACCTTTGGGATCGTTTCGTCATGCGAGGAGGTGGCCTGTAAAATTGCAATTGGCTCTACCTCAGAAAGCACTATTTGCGGTGTACGAGTCATACACAAACAGATATTTATTCTTTTCAGCGAACTTTATCAGGTGACGAAGAGAAGAGTGAAATATTGCCTACAGGATGGAATGACAAAGAGAACTATACACTCAGATATGTATTAGAAGAAAAGCTGTACATTTTACATGGACTGACTGCTGATGGAAGCCTGATAATTAATTTGATGGTAAGATAGTGCAAGTGAACCCCTCTTATTCAGTTATTTGCCGATACAGGTTCTTGTCTTACATTAAATTAAGTTTGCCAAAAATTTAAATTTAAATCAAACGTAAAAAAGCAAGTTTGTTTTCCTGGAATGGGACAAATTCTATTACCCCAGAGTGCTGCAGTTTGGGAATCCCAGATATACAGAAGTTATTGTGCACTAAGTAATTTTTATTATAAAGAACCTACATCATTTGCCTATTACATCTCACTAAAAACAGTGTCCCAGGCACTGCAATGTCTGAGTCGTCTCTTTACCCATCTAATTTGAGTTAATATGCCACTGGACCAAGTAAAAATCATCTTGTTACATCCCAATGCATTGTCATACTTTTTTCGGAAAAAGTATGACCCACATCTCAAGTGTGTGACAGTCAGGTTTCCTCATGATGCTTAGCTTCACCCTTAGCAACTGAAAGTGCTACTACAAATTCCCTAAATATACCTTAGAATAAAGCCAAGCCACCCAGGACCTTTTGTTTTAATACCATTTCATTTCCACTGTTCTGAGAATCAATAAAACTTTAACAATTTGTCTAAATTAAGTACTTGTCCAATCATCATATTCCCTCACAGCATGGCTGGAACATACAATTACAAACCCTATTTTCTAGGGTTGTTAGGGGTCATCCCTAAAATATGTCACACGAATTTCATGATTTTTTGACCTCTCCCCTGTCCTTGTCACAGCTGGTCACATTTGTGAGACTCCCCTCTCCCTTGTGTGATGTGATGTCAAATATTTGGCAATTTCACATTTAAAAATTATTTAATTTAAAAGGCAATTCCGAAATTAGTTTTATATCAAAAAACAGTTGCAAAATTATTGAGAATTTGGTGAATAGTGCAACAATAGTGCTTTTCGTGTTTTAACACGTCAATTTGGAAATACGACGTCACAAAAATATGGACCCTTCCCACCCCCATGTCACACAATGTCACACTTCATGGACCCCCTCCCTCGTACTTAACGTGTGACGTAATTTATTGATTGTCCATTATTTTAAATTTCATTAATAATAAAAATACAGTGGTTTGCAGTTTTTAATATTGTTATTATTCATAAATACAAGCAGCCTTAAGCTGATACATGTGTTTGTATTTTGTGTACTCATATTATGCTTATCTAATCTGTTTTAAATCAGTTCACTGAAGGAGCACTAATTAAACGTTCACAGCGATCTGAAGATCTAGCAGTGACCAACATAGCTGTGAACGTAGATGAGATGGTAAAAGAGATGTCGGGCTCCATACAGAAGATGGTGCCAGACCATAAGGCCCTTATGTTTAACATCAAGCGAGACCTCATTGACTCGATCACAGACCGGCCCACTACGACTGCGGAGACACAGACCAGCTCTAGTGAGTTGAATTTGATATAATAATGATATAAACACAATGCAATTTCTTGTTCTGCAACCCTATTCCCTGATTTTCACTATGCATCCTGAATTATCCATCTACATATTTGTGTCTTTGACAGCTGCAATGGCTTTAAATGGTAATATCACACAGTGCTCACTTAGATAATATTGGTGCAGATAAAGACATAGAAAAAATATGGAGACACAAACTGCCTGACACAGTTTTTACAAATCAAAACCATGGTGGCTGTAATCATGTATTGATAGTCAAATATTTCACTGCTATAGCAAAGAAAGAAAGCATACATTTATCTAGCTGATGATTTTAAAATCATTAGCTATACTTGGAGAAAATGTGCTGATAGTTTATTAATGATTTATCGGTAATGGTATATAACATTTGTTTGTAAATATGCACTCTTCTTCTTCGTCGTTTCCTCCTGGCTGAGGGACGTGACTAAGGGCAACTTCCGTCACCAGCTCTCTTCATTTGATTCTATTACGCGCCAGATGTATGGCTTGTAGGGTCCTTTCCGAAGCTTTAGTTATTATGTCTGTCGGTTTAGTTATTACGCTTTGGTGGTCGTCCTCTGCTTCGTTTCCTGTTCGGTCAACCGGTGATGATAACATACTCCAGGTTATCTGGCCCGCGTCGGACGGTATGTCCGAAGAACTATGCAAGAAATATGTACTATGCTGTCTAAAAACAACGTCTCAGGTACTTCAGCGTCCGAATGGTTCCTGCACACACCTAGTGTGAGTGAAAGTACTACCACTGGACCATCTATATATCATCTTATTACATAGATGTAAAGTTATGTGTGTATGTATATAGATTTCAATTTAGATGTTAGGCATTGTTAGTTACCTTTATTTTAAAGATGCATAATTACGACATTTTGTACTGTAAATGAAACATCTAATTTATTATCAATTAGTTCCTCTACTGACAGAACTGCAGATGTAATATGCATCATAATTCTGCTTTAGGTTGCACAGTCTGTTAACTTTTAGAATATACCTCGGGCTCTAGAGTAGGCTTCGGTTTTTTCGGAAAGCACACGAATGTAATACTACTTCCTGCTCTGTATAAAACTTTTCTTCACTATTTTGAAAAGTTATGTGAAATTAACTGTTAGTTAGGATATTTTTACTACACGAATATATCCGATTCTATCCGATAGCAGCCGAGGTATATTCTAAAAGCTAACATACTATACTGAGGATATAATAATACAATTTTAGTATGTAAATCTATGTAAATAGTAGTAATGTTATATGAATGAATGGGTTTCATTGTGAGCTGAAGAGGTAATTGGATAATTCATTGCTGGCATAAAAAGCAAACTCACTATAGGTATAAATTAAATCACTGTTTACGTTTACTGATAACGTGAATCGGGTCATGAACTGTATTTTGCACTGTAGCGAAATGCCAACTATATTGTGCAAGGGTTCATCTATCATGGTTATGTCTATGATTTTTTATTTACAGATCATTCTTGGCAAGTCTTTATTACGAAACTATCCTATAAACCTCAAAAAAAGACACTATTCTTTCTTTGTTTCTAAGGACTCTGTTAATTTTGTTGAGACAAGGAACTTGGCAAAACCTTAGCCAGTTTTTTTTGCATATTTATTTTGGAATTAAATTTTTAACATACATTTTAGGCTTGTTTCAAGCATTCATTTTTATGAATAAAGACTTCATATTAAGATATAAGATAGTTTGTATAAAAATAAGACTGAACTACAAAGAAATTTTAAGAAGTAAGTTGTTAATATCCTATTTTAATTTTTTTTTATTGTTCCGTCAGTCAGACACTGGTCGTAAAATAAATACAGCGTTCGATAAATACAGTTGGGCCGACCATCCCCAGATACCATCTGCCTGGCGGGTTCCCTATAAAATATTTTAGCTATTCGTCTTGCAATCTTAGTACAAAAATTGGCTGTTTTCACCAGAGTGAACTTCTTCTTAGCGTGTCAATGGCTTGGCATTGTGGTTAAAGAATTTGCCAATCAGCTTTGGTTTTCCTTACTTTTGTAGTACAATTATGTAACTAATGCTTCGGCATTTAAAAATGTTGTTATGGCAGTCAGGAAATCACACGGAAATCACAGTCACACGTTTAGGTGGCAACTGGTGTATTAGATTTAATGTGACTTGAGAAAAGATGGACAGCTTTTTTTCCGCTGCCTTTAACTCCCCTACACTACTGCGCGAAGGCAGGGCAGGTTAACATTTAGCAAACAGAATGTAATTTCTTCACGTTTAAATAATCTTATTTCATTTCAGCGTAAGGGACCCGCTAATTGTAATAAAATCGCCCGGTGTTCGCGATACGAATAGCGTGCAAAAAGTTACTAAGACCTTTTAAACCCGGCTCTAGGCGGCAGCAGTGCCATATTGCGTCGCGAGTCCCTTGTCTCTACCGCATACTCTCATAGTCTATAATTATTTCAGCTAACCCAGACCGCAACTGGCGGTCCCCGCCGGACGACCCGCTGCGAGTGCCGCCCCGCAACCCGCGCCCCGATAGCCCCACCAGGCCCGATCTATGGTACATTCAATAACAGTGAGACTGGCAGTTCGACTATTTGAGTAGTTAGCACTCGTTAGCACAAGTTTTCATCCACCCATTATGTCCCCACCGAGGGGCACGGGTCTCTTCCCTAAGGAAGGTATAGGCCAACTCCACCACGGTGCCCAAGTCCGTATTGGTGGAGGCTTGCAAGACTAGTGACTGGGTCTTACTATCAGAAGTTTTCAAGCCGCCCTAAGGCCTCTGACTTGGCACCAACGGCTTGACGTGCCTTGCGAAGCACGGAACCGCTCGAAAAAATGGCCCTAGCGATAGTCATAGACGGTCACCCATCCATGCACTGAATGAGCCTAACCTTCGTGATCGTTTAAGATCACTCGGGCAGCCGGGGCTACGAGCGAGTTAGCACTCATCGACCATGAACTGTGTGGCTCGTCGTAGCACTTTATTTAAGGGCATTTTTAGAGCGGCCAGGAGCTTGGGTCCCTTGTGGTAATCCTAAAACACTACAAAAGTGTAGTATTTATTTAAATCCGCTAAAATAATGCTGGCAGATATTAAAGACACGAAAGGCAATTATTTGTATTAAGTTATAAAAATAAATAATACATACACACATACGTTAAATTAGGTACTAAATAATGACAGGCCTTTGGTGTGGAAACAAGATAGCTTGCTGAACTAAAGAAAAATATTAACTGCTAAAGGGAACTACAGTCCCCTTAGTAGTTCATAGTTTGTTTTCGTTAAGCGTCTATTAAGTAAACTATTAAGATGAAGGAGATACAATAAGATAATAAGTAACGAATGTATCACACGTGGACACTGTCTTCCACAGGAATCTCCCGGAAGTCAACCCGTACAACGTGGGGCGATCCGACCTGGACCCGTTCGCTCCAGGCGGAGGGGGAATGCTCTTCAATCCATTCGGACCGCGGCGTGACCCGGAAAACCCAGGACTGGGCATCCCCGGTGGCCTGCCGAGGTATGGTTATTTAGTTAGATATTAAACGAGTCTAATCGGGATTATTTCTTGCTTAAAACGTAATTACCCTATTTCACGACGTTCCCGACCACGGCAACTGTAACGCTGCCGAAACGTCGGGAAATAAGGTAATTACGTTTTGCCTGGTAAACAATGGCGATTATAGTGAACAATGGCGTTTACTATGTATGATTATCGCGAATCATTAACAAAATAGTATGTTTGTATTTTCTATCCATCAAATGGTGAAATCAGACGGTGTTTTTTTCGTAGAATTCTTTCATTCATTTATGGACGTCAAATGCCGAATGAATTCTACAGTGTGTAGGGCATAGGAGCTGAGTTCAAAAAGGATCTAACAATGTTAGGTCGTTTCATTAGGCGTCTTTCTTTCATCTATAATGAAGGTACTTTACCTTGCAATCATTTAACAACTAAATACAGAATGATCGTAATTCCAATTACGTACTTACACGTTTCATATGTCTCACGCACATACAATGGATGTTAATGTGTGTATGCGGAAGGGCATATAGTTTTAAAAACTTTTTTATTTGACCATTTTGTAAAAAAAGTCACGTTTTTTTACCGTGCCGTGTGCTAGAGTGAAAGAGAAGATTAACAATAAAGCGCTCGAGTGAAAGTTGATCAGAGTGAATCATCTGATTTGGCTTTGAAAGCCTATGCGCTGACTTATTTACACGCTGACGAATCCAAACATGAAATGAAATGAAATGAAAAGGTTTTATTCAAAGTAGCACAGAAAGTGCGGCTTAATGAACGTTACAATTCAAACTAGGTGATTCAGTGGCAGCCTGTATACATTTGTATACTTCCACAGAAGTGACTCATTTGTATTGATACAAAATGGCAGATACTAGCGCCCCCTTCCTCCACCCTTTCCCTTCCCAGATTATTATTTATTTATTTCATTATAGACTCCGCCCTTACAGGTTTTCCACCTAATACAGCTAGTTAAATAAAAATAACACGTTTAAAAACCTATTTAAAAGGCTAAAAATTCCACCCATGCCGGGATTCGAACCCGCGACCTCTGGCTATCCGTGCCAGCGCTCTTTCGAACTGAGTTCAACTCAGTTGGAAAGAGCCCGTCATGGGTGGAATTTTAGCCTCTAAATAGGTTTTTAAAGTTGTCCTTAGCACGGGTTAGTGCATTAAAAATAATATAATAATAACACCACAAAAAAGAAGAAAATCGACATTAACATATTGCATAACTATTAAAAATAAATTTAATTACACGATACAAACTAACAATGCCAATTTAAACAAATTATTCAGATAAACAATCAATTCGGCCTCGGTGATGCAGCGAATTTGTACTGCGACTCAAAAACCGAAGGTCTCGGGTTCGATCCCCGGCCGGGGTCAAACTAGGAACTTTTCTAATTTATCTCTCGGGTCTTGGATGTTATCTATGTATTTATTGTATTAAATCTATCGTCGAATTAGCACCTGCAACACAAGTCATTTAGTTGTACTTAGTGTGGGGCTAACGAGTTCTGTGTAATATGTCCATGAATATTTATCATAAAAAATCATCCCATATTAGAAACAAATTAAATAGGTATCCCAATGCGACGAAAGTAAATGAAGATGACACGACCGAGTTTCATGAAATTACAAAGTATACTATGACGATTCGAGGTACAATACGTACCAGTCTACTTGTTGATCGACTTTGCAATGAACATTAAAAAAATACCCTTGCATCTACGCAATGAGATGATATACAGGGTGTCTCATTCAAATCGGTCAGTATGGGAAAGTCTGAAACTATAAGACATACGAAGATCTGTTCTGAGGAACCATGTCATCGATTTTAATAACAAGAAAAACTGCATACATACATTTTAAAAAACATCTGTACTCTGTTCGGGAATCGAACCCGAACAGAGTACAGATGTATTTGTTAATTCAGGGTGTCGGTTAACTCCTTACCAAATTTTATTAAAATAGCTCCAGCCGATTAGACGTGAAGAAGTAACAAACACACACTCATAAACTTTCGCCTTTATAGTATTAGTGTGAAGTGTGATAAAATGTTGCATAGTTATATTCTGTCTTGTTTCAGGGGTTCAATTCCGCCCGGTGCCAGGTTCGACCCTTTTGGCCCCCCCGGCGCTGGGCCCCCGCTTCCTGGCCGCAGACCCCCTCCTGATGCGGACCACTTCCCTCCACCTGGAAACATGTTCATGTAGCCACAGGCTGGCCTGGGCCGAAATTTGTTATTCATAGATGATAAACTTTGAATATTACGAGTATATTGATAAGCCAATAAAACTTGGATTACTTAATTTGATTTTTTTTCTGCATCAGCGTGCGCGGCCAGCCAGTACGACGACGACGTTTTGTGTGTCAAAAGTACCGACAATCCATTACCTACATTGTCAAATTCTGACATTTTAGCGGCAATGAGTGCCCAACGCGCCCGCGAAATTTCTATAGAGATCTATTTCATTTTTGCGTTTCAGCCCTCCGGCCGCGCGACATGCACGCACGCTTGCTATGTCCACCCTAAGAGTGTCTACAACTCTCACTATGATCTGTAACGGCTCTCATGCTCAGAACAATAGGAGCTCTTATGGTTCGTTACGAGATACAATAAGCCCTAACAGTGCCACATCTCTTACAGTGCTGCCACACTGGTACCTCAAACACGATTGTGTTGAAAACAATGATTATTTTCCCTATTTCGACGAAGGCTCCGACTGCTCGGAGCTCCCATCACCAACAAGCCATGATAGAAGAATGAGCCGGGAGTAAGTACCTAGAAGCTCCCGGAGCAGATGCTCGGGGCAACAGGCTTAGCCTTTTGCCTGCCCGCACCTGCAGCTACTCGCTCCTCGCAGCTGATCCCATAGATAATTATGCTGATCCTATAGATAAGTATGCTGATCCTGACTGACTGACGCGCCTTGTGCACCGAGGAACCGTCATGGTGACGACGACAGGCTTTCGAATGTTTTATTTTTATTTTATTTTCTTTGGGGTAACAAACAGTGATATACCTACTATGTGTAGGTAATTACAAAATTGACAAAAGTAATAGTAAATATATCACCCACGACATTATCCTCGGCTTACTTAAATACAGTATTGCTGCTTGTGCTACGGAAAATACAAAAAGAGAACAAAGAAAGAGAAAAAAAAAAATGAACTAAAATAACCAAGCTATAACACGTCTATCTATCGTCTATCTTAGACAAAGTAATGCATGAAAACTGAATCGATAACAAATGTAATTACATGTTCTTCAGGGTACGAATAATTTTACTTTTAAAAGAATTTTTACCTTCAGAAAAAATATCCACCTGGGTGAAATATGTGTTGTGTGTGTCAACCAGGCGACGCAAAGGAGAGCGTACGCCGGCATTAGTGCGGCAAAGGCCGGTAGCAAACAGTCGGCGCACGCGCTCCTTCCGTCCCTGGGCAGTGCGAGGGACCACGTAGCATAATCGTTGACCAAGTCTGGGCAGTCAAATTGATACAGATACAGTAAAGCGTCATTACATCGAGAAGTTTGCGTCTAGAGCGTAATGAAAGAAGATTATATTGTTTTAATAATAATGTTAGAGGTATGGTAATTGATATCGGTGACATAATGAAGGGTTTTAAGAAATTTATGTTGGACTCTCTCTATTAATTACGAATATTTATTATACAATGGATTCCAAACAGGTACTGCGTATTCAAGTTGTGGTCTGATCAATGTTTTATAGAGATATAACACGGATGATGAACGCTTAAAGTCCCTTGTAGCTCTTACTACGAATCCGAACATTTTAAAAGCCCTGTTTACAATATTCTCAATATGTAGCTCCAAATGAAGTTTGGAATCTAGAAGTACGCCAAGATCTCGAAGTTGATTTACTTTAGCTAAATTAGAGCTACAGAGATTATATATAAAATCGACAGTATTGCGCTTTTTGGTAAAGGTAATAGAGTGACATTTTAACAGACTTAACTGCAATTTATTTTTAGCGCAATATACAGAAAACCTATCCAAATCGTGTTGAAAGTTGAAGCAATCATTAATGCTAGATATATTTTTATAGACTTTTAAGTCGTCAGCATACAAAAGAAATTTTGTATTTTTGAAACAGGAGCTAATATCGTTAAGATACAAGATAAACAGTAACGGGCCGAGTATAGAACCTGCGGGACTCCAGACGTGACAGTAATTGATCCAGAGTAGCTGCCGTTAACCACCACTTGTTGAGACCTGTTTGTCACATAGGAGGTAAAACATCGGAGTAGGTTACCTCTGATGCCGTTGAAAGCAATCTTACATAGTAGTAGTTCATGGTCCACTTTGTCGAACGCTTTCTGAAAATCAGTATAAACAGCATCAACTTGCTGTAAACTATCCATGCTTTCAAATAAATGTGTAGTAAATAATATAAGATTGCTAGTTGTTGACCTCTCTTTTGCAAAACCATGTTGTTCCGGAATAATGATGTTATGGACATGTGGATAAATGGCATTATGAATAAGCCTTTAAAAAGTTTCGAAAATGCAGACAGAATGGAAATAGGGCGATACTTTTCCACATCACTCCTGGACCCACCTTTATGTACAGGTATTATGTTAGCACGCTTCCATATTTCTGGACAGGACCCATGACGCAAACATTTGTTATAAATTAAATGAAGAGGTACTGCTACTGTTTCCCATGTATTTTTCAAGAATAGTGGTGGTATTCCATCGGGTCCAGGTCCTTTAGTACCGTCTAAATTTTTTAACTCTATAGAAATTTCACTCAATGAGAATTTAACGTCTATTTAGTTGGAACCAGTTTTAGACTCTATCAAGGGAGGTGACCATGTATTGGTATTTAAAGAAGATGGTTCGTATACAGAATTAAAAAATAATGAGAATAGGTTGCAAATATCTATGGGGTTGTTGGTAATCTCGTCTTTGTAATACACTTTTGACGGAATACCTGGATTAGCTCTAAGTTGGGAAACATAAGACCAAAAGAATTTTACATGTTTATTAAGATTATCTTCGACAGAATTAATATACTTATCGAAGCATCTGCCAATGCAAGCATGTTTTAACTTTATAATTAATAAAGGATTATTTGAGGTTGAAATTGTGCAGCCCGCACGTCGCTGAAATATAACGTGGATTTAACAATCATTGGGGAGAGAGAGACTTCAGAGACTAGACGATTATAACGATATCTCCAATTTATGGTAGAAATTTTATATAGCATACTAGGGTAGCATCAGGAGTGATCAGGATGGTAGTTTTTTATTTTATCAGTGCTGGCAACCCTGTAATTTAGTTCAGTAATTTTTCTGTGCGGAGCACACGTTTCTTGCGTGTGTAGTGATTTTACTTGAGCTGCATACGGCTACACCCGTCCAATTTTAATTCAATGTGTATGGCTGTGGAGGTAAGTACCTTATTACAATATTTAAAATGTAACTTTTGTCAATTTCAGCCCAAAAATGTCTTTTTGTGGGACGGCCAAGCCCTCCCACTGAGCGAACGAAGCTGCACGTCATTTCTTGACTGGGAATCGTTATGAAATCTAAATTGCCACCATTCTGCTTAGTTTCCTATTATTTTTCTAGTCCTAACATCACAGGACCGTTGAAATATCGTACAACATGATTTTACACTTTGTTCAACTAGGGTTCAACTTTACGAAATAGATTTCGATCGATTGTCTTGTCTTGCATCATTTTAGTGTGAAGTCTGTTTCGTTCTGCCATAAAGCATTTCCTTTCCGTGCTGGGCCGTTGTTACACGAGGGATTCACTGTATACAATTTTGTATGAAAGCAACATACCGCGCTGTGTACTTCGCAGCGGTTGGTGGCTAAAGTTGGGCAGCACATAACTTCCTTATTTCTAATTTGTGTCAGTCAGTGGCGGCTTACGAGCCGAGGAAGAACCACTTGTGTAGTATGCTGATTATTTGCGGGTCCTTGGTCAGATAATACTAAGTAGGCAACCTAACATCTTATGCCTACCCGCCGCACATACCACACACCGACATTTGAGTCAAGCGAGCTTCTCGACAGTTGCGTGACTTACTTTATTTTATCTTCTGGTAAAGATTCTGGCAAATAAAGGATTTGGTTAAACTATGGGGACTGTCTAGTGAACTATGAAGGTACAGGGGTGTGAAGAGGTGAGATGCCCTCCCTTAAACTCTGCTGCATATGCAGAAAATGTGCAGTTTTTGAGTTAGATTATTTTTGTAAACTCATAAAACCTATATCATAAACATAGTCACCTAACAGCAACCAAGTTTACTTTTACAATATAAGTATTGAAACAGTAACAAATAATTATGATTTTGCAAAAGAATCTAACTCAGCCTCAAAACTACATAAGGTCAAAAGTAGTAACCTAACCTCTAGGTCCTAACCTAACCTTACCTATGGTCTAGGATAGTAGGATTTTTTTATAGTCGTCGTCGTCAGGCTATACTAGTCCACTGCTGGACATAGCCCTCCCCTAAAGAGCGCCACGTTTTTTTATAGTAGGATCTCTAAAATAGCACCCCTGAAAAAAGCACCTCTTGGGTAAAGTAATGAATTCCTACGTAATAGATAAATAATACAGAGAATAATTATAGTAAAGATATAGGTTCGAAATTCCACTGGTGCCGGTGAGTCGCCTATTAGCTCAGTTGGAAAGAGGGCTGGCACGGATTGCCAGAGGGCGCGGGTTCGAATCCCGTGGGTGAGTGGAATTTTTAGCCTCCAAAATAGGTGTAATGAATTCCTTTTTTTTATTCTAACGTGCCAAAATTTAGACTGTATTGAACCAAACATAGAAATGTGATAATTATCAGAGTCATCATCTTATTGATGTTTACAGGTAACCTTCTGTTATTGCTATATTTCAGAACATTTGTATCAAAAGGGTACCAAAATAGCTGCGCTTGTAATAAAAATTGTGTTAAATACTTAGAAATTTATGTTAATAGGTTCATACAAATTAAGCTGCTGTATCATGATTAAAGTCTAGTAGACAGTCCCTGTAAACCCCAATTGCTTTTTGTTTATAGAAATACACATTGTGTAAATTCTGAATTTACAAACATGAGTGTGGCTTAGCTTATTTGGATCGGCTTTATTAAATCCTCTTATATTGTCTTAATAAGGCCACCAATTGTACTATTTGCCTTTTTAAATATTTTCTTTGTTTTTTTTTTCAGTATAAAGAATACAATAAACAATATTGTTATCTTATTTTAATAAGGGGTCGATAACAGGCAGTCTTAGCATACTGGTACTGGATATTTGAATAAGTGTGATTCCTGTACACAACCACAGTACAAATAAAGATATAACTTTATTCTTTTCATTATTCAAAACAATTGAACAAGAATTATTTTTCCAATATACCAACTTCTTTGCCTGGAAAATTAATAGTATGGCCCAATTTGATGCAAATAAATATCTTGTAATTAGCAGTTCTGTGTCGACAAATAGACTAACTGAAAAAAAAAACTTAGATTAATGAAATAGTTTGGTTTTAATAAACCATCTTTCAGTTTCATGTACCTACCTGCAAAGAACTACTTTCTATTCTAGCTGTTACTCTTTATAGAGCGCTAAAGAGCAGTAAGAGAAAGACACCTTGCATTGACTCATCTTTATCTGAGCACAAGTACTCATCTGGGCAATACCCAAATACCAGTGATAAATTTTGGCAAAGTTAAATTATGAAGATGTTTTAAAAATAAACACCTAATTCTTCAACCAGCTATCTCCTTTACTGGTCGAACGAACGCTGTCGTTGACGTCACACAATCCACGCTTTCTGTGTGGAGGTATTTCTTGAACAAATGTGATAAGAGCAGCAATTTTTTCCAAATTAGCTGCGGTTGCAGTATTACGTCACGCACGATTGCATAACACGCTGATTGAGAACTGCAATTCAATCGGAATTGATTTGCTGCACGTGTAACGCTAGACCATTCCACGTTGTGATTTTATAAAAACACTCTTTGGTGTACAGTTGGTCTAGACGGGTGTTTGAGGCTCCTTTTGACGTTGCACAGCCATTGCGACAGTTCTTTCTATTTAACGAGCGAGCTGTATCTTGGGAGATAGTAGGTAGTTTCTAGTCTCTTGAGTCCAGGCGACACTACCTTAGGGTCATCGATATGCCGACCTTGGTGTGCGTCTGTTGAACCTGCGTCTGCGCTGGTCCGTTACCCCGACCACGCACGATCTCTTCCGACGACTCGCGAAACGGTTCGGCGGAGGATTGCCGGAGGCGCCATTTGGATTCCACTAGTTTTATCGCTCCCCTTCAGGGCCGTTTTCTCCACAGAACCAAATCTAGATTACGGCAAGCTAAATCCGGTTTTGGACTCCTAATCGAGATTACAATAACAAATTGGATTTCTCCAACATCGTAAACCAAAGTTTAAACTAAAGTCTCTGAACGGCCGATATTGGACGATTAGCTTCATAAACCAGATTAACAGTCAGACAAATGTCAGATATCAGCTGCCAAAAGACGTCAAAGGTTTTACTTTACCAAATATTGTTTTCACTATTGGTGAATGTTGGATCCCTTTTTCGTTTTAACATCATCTTTTATGAGAGCCGTTCAAAATTTATTTCGCACAAAACAAACCGCGCCAGAAACAAAATTCAAAATTGCCGAAAAAGTTTATGAAATTACACAGAATAACCGGAAATATCACAGAATTCTCGACATTTTAGACAGCTGCGTTTCAAAATAAAAAAATAAACCCTCAAATCTTAGCGTTTTTTGTCTAATCTGTAACTATAGAACTAGATTTCGTGAACTAGATCAAAAAGTTACGGGAGAAATCGGATGGTCATAAATCCATTTTTTTAACTTCGTTCAAGCATGTCCGGATTATGAAATCCAGTTTTGCGCAGCAAATGGAGAAAACGGCCCTTAGGCGACTATCGGATATCTCGCTTCCTCTATTCGATAGCGATAATGATAAAAAGCATTTACCGTAAAAAAGGTAATCATGGAAGTGTCGTCAATTGCATTCGGCCCCAGGGCGATTGAAGTTTTACCTATGTATTCTGTGTTGTTTATACCAGGAATTGATCTCATTTTGATGCTTAAGCCGCGTTTTCACGGTCTTAGTACGCTCGGACAGAGTGCGCCATCCGAGAAAACTTATGCTTCTGATTAAACGGTTTTTCGTGACAGACAACACCAAAATAGCAAATCAGAAGCATTAGTTTACTCGGATAGCGCACTCGGACCGAGCGCACTAAGACCGTGAAAACCTGGCTTTATGTACGTAGTAAATACTCGTTTACTTGCCGGTCGCGTGCGGTAGACATTATTCATCCGGTTTTCCTTATTCAGGTGCTATCCGGTGCTAATTAGTGCCTCCAATGTAAAAAAAAGAAACATAATTTTTGAAACGTGTAGGACAAAGGAAAAATTATATACCTATCTCAAATGTAGTAGATCTTTATAGAACATACTAGATACTGTGTTCAAGAATGTAGAAGCATTTTTGCCAAATGGCGGTTTGTTGCGGAAATCGATTAACGTCCTGGGTTGTTGATCCTAGATTCTAGACTGTAGGTTATATACCTAGGCCAAACTCGATAAAGAATAGAAGTAAACAAACCAATTTAAGGTTATCACTACTCACGTTTTACAAATCTTCTATTGTTTACATGATTATATCCTTTTACTTCGTAACTATTTATTAACAATTCCTATTGCAGCATATTTAACTAGAATCACTCAAATAACATGCATATTACCTGGTTATTTCGAAAAACTATAAAAATTTCGACATTAATTTTACGCGACAGCCCTACAGAAAAAGAAACATGGACGAAATTCAGGTGTGACAAACATTTTGGGAAATTTAGTTTATGCGAACAAGTGAAGTTTAGTCGTTTGTCAATACGTGTATATGGCATAAGTATATAACATATATGTTTGACAAAATGGCACAAGACAAAAATATAGATTGCCCCTATATCATTGTGAATTAAATCCGATAGAAATCATATGGGGGCAAATAAAAGGCCATGTTGCTGCCAAAAATAAAACTTTTTAAATGGCCGAACTAAATAAAAGGACCTTTTAGATGAGGCAATAAGTAAAATTACTCCAGCAGTATGGCAACGTTGTGTTGAACACGTAATTAAAGAAGAGAAGAAAACGCCGAATTTGATGGTGTAATGGATAATGTCATTGATGAATTTATAATTCAAGTCTCCGGATACACAAATTCATCCTGCACTTTGGCCAGTGACAGTGATGATTAGTGTGAACGTATGAATAAAAATATATACAAAGAACTTTCTTTTATTGCAATATTTGCAGTAGGTCCCAATCTCCTCATTTTCATAGTAGCATCTTTAGGTACTTATTAATATTATAAAGTTGAAGAGTTTGTATGTTTTTTTTCCTTAAACGCGCTTAATTCTATTAGGAAAATCATGCGGCATGGCTCGCGTAGATGTTTGTTAAATCTGTGTGTCATATTTCAGTGTTGTCATATGTCATATTCAAATCGGTTAAGCCTTTCACTATAAAATCATAAACATATAAACATAAATAAGCATTTTACATTAGTAGGAGGAAGGAACGATTATCATTTGTCTGAAAATGATTTCTAGAAAAGGTTGTTAACATCTGCCTCTTAGGTGTAAACAAGTCGTTGCCTAGCAACGGTTTGTTTATCGCCATTCGTTATCGAATTTGGCTCAGGTATAAACCTAGTTATCACAGTTATTAAGATTAGTATTAAATTAGTACTTAGACAACGATATATTTTTTCCCATTGGTGGCACCTTAGTTAGCACCAGGTAGCGCCTTCAGTATGGAGGTCGTCGCGGGACTTTCAGCGATTATCAGCATGTTTTGCACGTTTCAAGCTAATCTAAAGTCTACCATGCTGATCATTATAGTCGCAAAACGGTTCAGCACATATTGGCTTTGCGATGTTCGTTTTCAACTCGTAGGAAAACCAATTTGGCAGTATTCCCACGTCCTTTCTACGATTAAGCTTCACGTTGACTCCATAAATGGCAAGAGGAGATGTCTCCTATGTATAACAAACCGCGTCAATTAAACAGCGCTGCGCAATTCGAAGAACTTCCATTGAACTTAGCAGAGGTCGTCCTTGCTGTTTACTTTTAAATGGCAAGAGAAGTACATGTGACGCGAGAAGGTATTCCTCCTCGATGGGTTGTACAGTCGAAAGGACGTCAACCTTCACTTTTTTGTTGCAAAGTCACCAGTAACGTAGCTGAATAGAACGCCCGGATGCAACGGTTCGTGTGTTGTCGTCTGTACGACAGTAAATAATACGTCCATGAATATTTATTTATTAAATAAAAAAACCGGCCAAGTGCGAGTCGGACACGCTCACTTAGGCTTCCGTACCATATTTATGGAACATGTTAATATTTCAAGTGTTGCCGTTATTACGAGCGAAAATCGGAAAAATAATCATGTTTGTTGTTGGCCGTCGCACTTAAAAATATATTCTTTTTTTAGTAGGTATTTGTTATAGCGGCAACAGAAGTACATCTCATGTAAAAAATTCAACTATCACGTTTCATGAGATACAGCCAGGTGACAGAAAGACTGACGGACAGTAGTCTTTATTATTAGGGCCCCTTACGCTTTCCGTACGGAACCCTAAAAAGAACTCTAGTCAGCAAGGGCCGAGGTCATTGCTCCAAGCTACTCACGTAGTGTCGGTCGAAGCCGAAGGGCGACGCACCCGGTCGAGTCCTTTCTCGTCCCGCGCACACACACTCGCACAATCCATGAACCTTCAGCCCTGTCTTGTCGGCGACCTCAATATTAGTTGGATTTAATTCGGTTTATTCTTTATATACATATAAGGGCTAAAGTAAATGTAACCAACATAATTAGAATCCCATCGTAACTGGGAATTAATTTACCCTAAACTCAAATAGAGCCCACTGAATGAGCCTAATTTCGAATCCGAAATAAGTAACTTAGTAATGGAAAATGCTTGAAATCAAGCGCTTCACGCGCCCTATACTCGTTACCTACTTTCGATCCAACTTTGGTAGGCAGGTACACGCCATAACTACATTGTATGGACTGCAGCACCCAGGTAAGCGGGTCAAAATGGCGGCACAGGAACCAGGTCATTGAGCCCGTCGCGCGAGGCTAGGTCACATGACAGACCGTGGCCAGCATTCGTGTGCCGGAGCTAAAAATACACACGATCTAACCTACAACCTTAGCATTTAGGACGGAACTGTAAACGTGTTCATGTCAGGGATCTCTTAAACAACGATATTTTTATCATGGAATCTCAAATCTAATCCTAAATGGACACAAGAGAAAGTAGATTAAGGACCGGTTAGTATTACTTTAGTATTTCAGCCATCGCTTTTTGTTGAACAAATGTCTAAGATGGTTTGCACCACTCTCCTAATGCACTTTGTGTGAATTACCCCCAGTTTCTCGTACACTAACAGTTTGTTAATCTACTGTTAGCAACTGTAATTTTTTATACACTTAGGCCAACTGACAGCTGTTAACAGAAGATTAACAGCTTGTTAGTGTACCCGAAACTGGGGCGCAGCCATATAAGTCAAGAAACTTATAGCTCTCTTCTATGTTGAACTAGTGCCAATGCTTATCTGTTTACTGGAGAAGTTAAGAAATAAAAGATAAATAAATCATCTTGTTGTGTTCTTTCGTGTCCTTAATATGAAAAGGAAATTCTGCTCATAACAAACATAATGATAAAAATGTTGCATGACTCTGTTCATCCAAATTCTACTTTTTAAAATATTCCAAAGCACTCGGTTTGCTACAATTACAGTTCAACTAATTCACTGTGATGATTAGTGTTCTCTGTCCTTGGAGCTAAACTGTTCGATTGTTATCATAATACCGGAGCAGTTGGCTGACAATTTGATTAATTGAACGCCCATAGCGCCAGCACAAATGACTCAATACTTTGTATGACTCTGCGACGTCCCATCTATCTTCTATCTTGCAAAATCATAGCGGCGTGGGAATGCCAATCCCCTTGCCCCTAAGACAGCAATAAATCGAGAGGGCTTATTCCCCAAATGAAATGTTTGCTAGGTACAGGGACCTGGCCCCCTGTCTGGTTGGCGGGCGGGTGTCGATGACCGCGTATTGATCCTGCAATGTGGGTCGCGACCCGTTTCCGTTGCACTCCAGTCACTAGGTGCACTGTGCAGCCACAAACTATCTAGTCCTGCAGAAGAATACTTATGCCTGGTTTTCACGGTCTTTGTACGCTCGGACCGAGTGCCCCATCCGAGTAAACTGGTGCCTCAGAATGGATGGTTTTTCGTCACGACACTAAAATGACCAATCAGTAGTACAAGTTTACTCTGATGGCGCACTCGGTCCGAGCATACTAAGACCGTGAAACCACAGCTGCTCACCGTCAACTCCGGAGTCCTCGTTGGAATTTTCTAGCTAAGTCCACCTCTGCGTGTTGGAAATATTTTGTTCTGGAGCCGGCGAGCGTACGCCTGCATGTAGTGACTGTTCACAGAGTGAAAGAAATTTGTCAGATTGTGGCAAGTATCAAATTCCGGTCTCCCCCTACCCATCTGAGAAAGGAAACAGAAAACCAACTTTCTTCAGAGTGGTTGGCGCATGTCATGGCAAAAAAGTCTGATTGCATCTTGGTGGAACGTCTGAACTTGTGGGATGGAAACCCTTTGGTGCATATTATCGCTGTGCTGCAAATTGGCATATACTTACCTCTTGGACTCACGTATAGTACCAACTCTATGGCTCTGGAATAAAGCTTCTGGAGTCTAAAGAAGTGTAGTCTAAGAACCTTTTGATATAGAGTAAGATCTCTGAAAAGAGATGCATCGATGGTATACTAGGCAGTCCAAATATATTTATGCAGTAGCTTAACTACTGAGGTGGGCTATGACAATTGTGGGGGCTAGGCACGGCCCAACCGACTCTCCCCTGACCATACCAATGGTATTTGTGCCTTGTCTCTGCGGGATTAGGAACTTATGGAAATTTCATAATTAGGCACATGAAGTTTCTTCAACTGTTCGAATTAGACTAATATTGCGGTTCAACGTACGTATTCAACGTGCTAATACGTTGATTAGATTACCTAATCTATAAAATACTTTACAACAGCAAGGTTGTTTATTGTTAAGCCGATAAAGTATTCAGATGCTTACGAATTTGATTTGAACGATTGTATGCACTCGGCTTGTTTTCGAGCGAACTGCAGGTAACTCCTATGATTTATTTAACTGGCTGTGAAAAAGCAACCTCGGCGTTGCTGTTGCTAGTTGCTCGTGATAACTTTCCCCGTTCCAAAAGCCCTGGGACGGGCGAATTTCACTTGCATATTGCATTGCACTCTAGCGCACTAGTTCCAAACCGGCTTAACTCAAACTCACGCTAAGCTGTCCTAGTATCTATCGTGACTACCTTATTCATTTCTAAAATAGTCATTCTATTTCTAAAGTTTTGCCACAAAAGTACAATGCTGTCGTTAATATCCCATTAGGAGGTACCCTAAACTGCTACTAGCAATACTTTTACTTGCCTGCCGTCAGCATTATTTGTGTCTTTGGTACGGCCTTCGCTCCGTTTAGTGCCGACCATTGTCAAATGGCAGTCACGTAAATGCTGTGATTTCTCGTAACAGGTACCATTTTATTTTGGGAATGCATACCATTGTATTGTGGCTGATCGCGTTTTCACTATAAATAACTACAGGAGGGTTAATGACGGCTATTAATTAATAATAACTCGAGCGTAATCAAAAATTCGTTTACTGCTTCCAACAAGCAATTTAATGTGTCTGGTGGGCTAATGATTATAAGGTTTCCACAATCTTTCGTCTAGTCTGTTCATTACTATTTTGGCTCCGCTGGCGGAAGGCTTCTAACGGCAGGCAACCGAGACTTGCCTCGCTTTGAAGGTTTATTTGACGTACCGAGTGAGTTTGAATAATTCATGGTAAGGTAATAAGGTCGGGAATCGTATCGACTGAGCTCCTTCGGGTCATTTACATGTTTCTGGAGCAGCTCCTACGCAGCGAAATAGACCGTTCTGATTAGTCCATTGCGTGGCTATGTAGTGTGCTTGTCTACGATTCCAGCGAAGCATAGATGTGAAAGTTTATTTGCACTTGCACTGCACTCTTGCCTTCCAGCTAGCTGGGGCGCGACTCTTTGTATTGTCTGCGAGATTTTCTCCTCAGTCACTGACTTTCCACAGCCGAAACAATGCGCTATCTATTTTGTTATCGTGTGCTTTGTTTTATCTACTTAGAAAGAACCACTTTATCGCTCAGTTCCTCGAATAAATTGATTAAATGTATGTGCCTGTTATCTAAATCTTTGAATCAAATCAAATTCGCGTTTGATATTTATTTGTGGATTTAGGTATTGTTGAAATCAGTAAGCGGGATGGATGTTTCTGGAAAACTGTAAATTTTACTCGACATCATTATACAGGGTGTAACAAAATCGCCTTTACATCAGAAAATAGGGAGTTCGAGTTTATACTTCATGTTTTTCAATATTTTTTGTTATGAAATGAAATGAAAAGGTCTTATTCAAAGTAGCGCAAAAACTGCGGCTTAATGAACGTTACAATTCAAACTAGGTGTCCATTTCAAAAGTTATGGAGCAAAAAAATTATAAATCTCAGGTGCTTAAGTTTTTTTTACATAGACTATGGGCTTATCACCACTCCCGCCCACTGCGGATCGGCAATTTCAAGTGTATGCGAACACCTCAGACATTGTTTGAGACCGATGTTTTCCTTCACCGTGCTAAAAAACTACTAACCTTAGGCGAATGCTACACGTCAATAAATATTGTGATAATTATCATGATATTTAATTAAGTATCTTGAGCCGGATCACAGCACACCCTACACCAAAGATACGGATCGCGTCAGTATTGAAACGTTTTTATATGAAGCAGACGTTATGGACCCTAGACAGAGCAAAATTAGAGCGTGTGGCGATAGTTATAGCCAAATCCAAAAAAAAAACGCGTAAAAAGAAAGCGTTGAATGAAAAATTGGCTAGAGAGCAATGTTTACATATTTGAATTTATTGGACGAAATTTGCCTTCACAATGAAATGGACGGGATTGTGGATGAACTTCTGGCAGTGATTCTTAAGTTCAGTCTAGGCTCTTTCAAGACAATCTTGTCGCCTGTCAACGATTCATAAGCAGAAGCGGTGTCATAGAAGTCCTCCATTGCTGCCTTCGCGCTGCGTACTGACGCGATAAATATTGACGCGCAGCACTACACGCAAGATAAATATCATGATCCAGGATCTTGGATCACAAGGATTTCCAGAAATCCAGCGATAATTATTGTGATTCCTCAATACACTACCCTACACGTCAGTAAATATCGTGATCCAACAGTTTATATTGACGGATCACGATATATATCTTGTGTAGCATTCACCTTGCCGTCAACCTAAAATCCCGGGAATATCGGGTGTAACACAAGTTTTTTTTTTCAAGCTTGCACCGAGCTGATCATTCGTAACGAATTCTCCATTTGTATATACATTGGGGGAAAAAATGGACACGTGCAGAATTGTTAACACCAGCTAGAATCATTACTGTGGCGATTTAAAAACCGGACTTTTCGTGACCGTATTTTTGAGAACGGGACCTAATTATTATGCGTACAGAATCCTGGGGGATTCCAATCGTGTATCTGAGAAATTCCATACTAGTTAGACGAATGGTTTCGTTCAGGATTTGGTGCGCGCATTATAGGTAGTAGCAGCATGTAGCAGTGCGTTATGCGAAAAGCATTTTTACAGACGGGACGTTTTATGAACGAAATGTTGGGCGACGATTCTAACACGGCGATCAGGATTATTTGTAAACAAGAACGTCGGGAATGAAAGCAATTAGCTTCACCCAATACACAGTCATGATTACGCTCGTCATACGTATAACGATGTAAGAACTAAAGAAGATAACAGTTGCACGTCAATCGATTTATCGATTCTCTCGAATCGATTTGTCAGGCTTCGAAATTATTGGTAGCGTCATAATGCTAATATTAGAAATAAACATAAGTAGGCATAATAGACATTTCCACGATTTACAGCTGCAAAAGCTGTTACATCCTTTATGGGAAAGTACGTTTTGTTTATCATTAAGGTAATCCTTAATGATAATAATTATAAGGTTCTACAACAAGATTCCTCAAGATGTCGATTAGAGTGGCCTCCGACATGGTTTAAAAAATGTGTTAAGCACACTGTGCAGAAAAGTGTTATATCAAGCATTAATTATAAAACAAAAATGTCTGGTATTTATCAGTAGATTATTACTAAAGGTTCAGTAGATTAGTACATTCATTCCCATCACACCACCTTCTACAGCTGCTCTTTCACCGTGCAAGCAGTCCGTCTCTGGAATAGTCTGCCGGTGGAAGTACGGAGAGCCAAGTCCTGAAGTCCCTACCCATTTTTAAAACTATGATTAAGGAATACTATTTAGCTAGTGTTATGTAAAACTGCTGTTATTTGTAGTACTGTTCTGCAATTGTTGGTATTTTATTTATGTCCTGTACATATATTGTCATGCCTATAAATGTAGGTATGTGTTTATATAAAATATATATATTTTTATATCACTTTCTATTTATGTAAGTATATCAAGTATATCATTATTTGTATGTATCTATTTAGGGTTAGTATAATTATTTTCTTAATTAAGCATGTTTTATTCAAATGGAAATATTTTGATTTATTCGTACATCTACTTCCTTCTCCAATATATTGCTCCAGTCCATCCAAAGGTTGTCTGGAAGAAATCACTTTTAGTGAAAAGGCCGCCGTCTGTACTCTTAGGTTAAGAAATATCTGTGTGATTTCCTTTTTTATGTACAATAAAGTGTTCTCTATCTATCTATCTACATTCATATATAATGACCATTGTCTGTAGTGTTCAAACACGTTGATGAGTAATATATTTTTTAAGTTGAAAACTCGGTCAAACAACTTTTAAAGTATAAAATGTAGAGTTTCTTTGTTAGCTTCTTCTCGACATAATTTATTAATTGTGAAAGTAACAACTTGGCCTACATTAAGTAAACACTTTTTTTACAATGAACAAAAATATTTGAATGGAATCCATAAAGTAAACTACACAGTTGCCAGTGCCTTTGGCTAAAACGTTCTTGCTCGGCTCTCCTGACACGTGCCTGATGTCACGTTGGCGTGGCTATAATTGGACAAATTGACGCAGCTACTGGCAACGCGACACGACACTACAACCTAGGAAATGTGAGAACTGTTTTATAACCCCCAAGGGCGGGAGCTAGCCTTATGTTTTTGACGTGGAAATAGGTAAACATGTAATAAGTACAAACCGATTGCTTTGACATCGATACCGTTTACGAACGTCTGCTTATGTCGGGCAGCGGGTATAATGGTTTCGTTATAGCGAAAAAATTCTGAAGAATGTTATTATTATTATGCGATAAAGAAAATAGTCTCGTCCGACTCTCTCTTTTTCTTATTATTATTTAAATTCTTTGTTGAAAAAATGCACATAAGTAGGCGAGCTAAATTCATTGTCTACTACCCAAGTTTAATGTTGCTTGTCTAAAGTTGTCCTACCTCAAAAGTAAGTAATTACTGAAATAAGTAAATTATTTGTCTAAAACCTTCGTTAATTTTTTTTTAAATTCTTTTTTAAATGTGTACGGAACTGGCTTGAGTGCATCTATGTAAAGGTTAATGTGCTGTCGACTGTAACCAATATAGCCTGAGCCTCAGGTAAATCATCGTTCTGTATCGAGAGATAACCATACTGTTTAACACATTTATATACCTGTAGTTATAGCATTACTTTTCGTATGTAACCAAACATACGAAAAACATTTAAAAGCCTTAGAACAAAATCCTTACACTATTTTTTATTTTTAATGCACTAACCCGTGCTAAGGAACAAATTTAAAAACTTATTTAGAGGCTAAAAATTTCACCCATGCCGGGATTCGAACCCGCAACCTCTGGCTATCCGTACCAGCTGGTACGGATAGCCAGAGGTTGCGGGTTCGAATCCCGGCATGGGTGAAATTTTTAGCCTCTAAATAAGTTTTTAAACAAAATCCTTGTGAATGGCAAACCTAAAAACCTTCATATAAATTTTATTCAATCGCTCGTTCCTAAATAAGCGTTGCCATGGTGGTAGATCTCGTTTGAGTAATCAAATAGCTCCGTAAACGTTTTCCTGATGTCGCTGGAGGTGACTGGAGTGTCTTTTGACTGTACTCGTTCCAATTTGTTGAAGCATCTTTTTTCTTTCATTTTATTGCGACCGAAATAAATCTGTGAAAACTTGATTGAGTCCAGTCAGCAAACCCAAAGATACTTTGTACCTGGGTGGTCGATCTAGTTCGAATAAAATAGTTAAGGTTACTTATGCAACGTAACACTTACAGGCTATCGAGTGTGTGTGGCGTCTCACACATAACGAGGTCTCATATTATAATTATGAACCTCATTCATGGTAGTGACATTCTCGTGTTTCACTTCTCGCAACTTGATACGTTGAATGGAGGATCGTTACTCTTGTTAAGTTTACTCGTATATTAAAAAAATCTTTATTAATCGTGCCAGAACCGGCGTGCGTGCGTGCAACTACTTATGAACGTTGATGAAGCGAAGGTGATCCGTCAGGATCGTGGCAAGTGGCAGTCCCTTGTCTCTGCCCACCCCTCTGGGATACAGGCTTGAGGTTATGTATGTATGTGTATTTCTTAATTATAACATGTTACATATTCAAAAAACCTATGAGGCTAAAAAATCCACCCATGCCGGGATTCGAACCCGCGATCTCTGGCTATCCGTGCCAGCGCTCTTACCAACTGAGCCAATGGGCGACTCACCAGCATCAGTGAAATTTCGAACCTCTTTACAACATTCTCTGTATTACGTACAGGCAGTGACATCTGGCTGAAGTAATTTGCATCACTTGCAGCCCCGAGTACCTACTTTGCAGTTAGGTTTAACATCGGAATGACATCGCTGTACCCACATGATTATATTATTTTTAATGCACTAACCCGTGCTAATCATCTTACATATTCAGTCAGGACATTCCGTCATTACACTGCGGACATGAGAATATATGATGTAGACGCTGTCACTTAGATAATGTAATGAAGATGCATTTTGTCTTATTATAAGAGGTTTTGATTACAGATTGTTTACTGTCCCCACACTATAATACCACACTTGTCGTTGTAAACTAATTTAAAAAAAAACTAATCACATAAGTGATATAAGCAGTAGGCGTTCAATGAGCTTGTAATATATATGCCCATTTTGTACTAGTCGAATATCTCGAACCCGTGTTTTATACGAATAGGTCGAATAATTGCAATCTAATGAAGAAAAGTCTTTAATTTCCTTCTTTTATCAAATTTTGTGGCTTAGAAGGCTTCACTAAACATAAAACATAGGGTTGCTTTTAGATCATTAAAAAAAAATAAAAATAAAAAAAACAACTGTTATTATCAAAATATTTTCGTTGTAGGTAGCAGCACTTGTTGACCAAAAAACCCCTTTGACTCCAATGAAATCTAGGCTGTTCAAATTTTTTATTCTAAAATGCCATATCAAATATTTGACTTTAATTTGATGAGAAATGGTTAGAAAACAAGTAGCTGACAAGTATGTTGCAAGTACTCTTAAATTTTGTTGTTACCGCTTGCGGTAGCGTTGAAAATTGTTCGAAAACGTACATTTATTCAATATTTGAAAATATCGAATACATAAAGTACCTATTATGTACCTAGTATGTACCTATTATGTATTGAATAGTAAAAACAGGCGAATATTTGAAGCTCAAGCCCTAGTCATGAATCCTAAAATTTGAATTAAAACGTGTTTATGTGCGACGGATATAAGTAGGTAAACCAACTGACGCTATTAGCTTAATGGAAATGACAATTTCTATACTTATGTGTAGCTTTTGTCTGCATGGCAACAATAGAAACATGTTTATACCTGGATCTCATTGTGCCTAGGCACGGGGCAGTTAATGAATTATTCATTGTTCTGGTTGTTAAAACATTGTCTTCATTGGCATACATTAATACACTAGTCTCACCTACGTATTTCTGTTTGCAACCTACGTATCTCTGGTGTAGTATATTAACATAATAATATGCCCTTAGCGATAACTCCGCCGCTTTGTCCACCGGCACAGCCACCGGTTCTGTGGGTGTGTTTCATTTCATTGCCAGTATCTTTTTAGCTGTCGTTTATTCGTAGCACGCGAAGGCGCGGCTCACGCTTTTCGCAGCACAGAAATACTCATCGAATCGTTCTGCAGCAGCGTCTCACTACAGCCTGTATTTATCCATCGGGATCGAAGACGTGGACGTTCTTTCCAACAGACCCTGGTCTTATTTCGTCTTTAGCTTTGTCTTTCTCTGTGTTTAGTCTAACATTGTTTGGTCTTCAGGAGTTGCTACCGTCGATCGCTCTGGAATGTGGGGCGTTCCGTTTCAGCGTAAAGAGTTGGAAACTTCTAAATAGTTGTCGGTAGTTGAGCTTGTGTTGAGGTCGCAAGTGTGCAATATTAGTAAAGCCTGTTGATTTGAGCCAGATACTTTGCGGTATGGCTTTTGGAGCGATATGTGTACTCCAAATGCCAGTGTGTTTCGGTTCCGTATTTGGCTGTACTGTACACAGTAGCGTGTACAGGCTGTTAAACTTGGAGGGAAACATTTAAAAACAGCATGTCAAAATACAAGTACCTTAGTAATTCGTAGCGTTATCATTTTACGTTATCATTAATTTTTGGTGCCCTATGATTTTTCATAGAAGTCTATTATTGTGTTCGTAAAAAACAACATTGACTGATACTGGAGTTGTATCAATTCATATAATAGCCAAATTCGTGTAAAAAGTCAGTAATATTCGAGAAATTTGTTGTACAATAAAGTGTTTGTAAGAAAAAAAATCAAGTACATATTGAAAGACACTCTACAGATAGACATATTTTGGTGTTCAGCTAAGTTCTAACCCAAGAAAAAGTATTTCTGTTGCACTGCAATCCCTACAGAGGCTGAAAAGTTCAATCGGTCTCGGCTCCTTTGCTACAACAATGCATTATGTTAAACGCGGTGCTTGTGTGGGTGTCGGGCATCTGTGACGCCAACGCCCCCGCCTGTCGCCGAGTGACGTCGCGAAACTGGCGGCAGATCTCCATGGCACTCAGTCTCCGCCTGACCGCGATACGGATTGTATCGAGCCGCTGCAATGTGAACGCCTAACCTTACACTCTGTCTACAACGACAGCTTCTGTTGCGTGTGCACAATTGTTCTCTAAGTTATCCCTGCACTCGGTTTCACTGAACTTTTTTGTTTCCGTGTCCCTTGCCCTACGCGCCGGTTAGCATGTAAGTGGAGTTGTGTTCCGCATGGGCGCTTAGCGTACGAGACACTTTTAGCGTCAGGCTTTGGTCTTCGTTCGCTTAAAGAGTAACGCTCCTTTGGAGATATGGTCGGTCTTTCCCGTGTCCAGGTAAATGTCACATATTGTGTCATTATTTTGGGTTGGTGAGAATCAACAGGTCTTCGTACATGTTGACGTATCACGCTGCAATGCTTTGTTGCATTGGCACTAACGCCACTTCTCAATGTTTCACAACAACGTCTCGCTGTTTAAAAAGTTCGTATAATAGTTTGATTACTACGTCCGTAAGTAAGAACTAGCCGGTTTTACTGCTGACGTCATGTGCTGATGCTAAATGCACACAGGCACGCGTCAAATTCATTATTTGTCTCACTTAGCGGAATTAATTACGGTTTAATTGGCTTAGCACTTCGTGTGGGTGCGGTGCCTGTTCATTTGTAAAGTTTCCCAGCAAGTTGTTGTATTTCCAGAGAATTTTGTTTAGATTTACTATCCAAAATGTCTGCTTACTTCAGTCTTTTGCCTAATTATTCTCTTTACAATACTAACTAGTATACCTATATTTCTCCAGAACTAACTTCTTAAGGCTTCCTTAATGTTAAGGTCACTGTTACGTCTCGTGGCATTATTGGCGGAACGTGCTTACAGTTTTGAAATACCTATTGTGAAAAACTTTGAGGCTTTGCTACAAATTAGGATAATGGTCATTATATAAATTTTACACTTAAATATACCTTGTTTTTGGTCAACAAAACTGCTATCAAACAATACCAATTTCTTTGTGTTGTCTGGAAGTGATTGTTATTATTAGCGAATGATACTATCAGCGTTTCTTTACCAAAAACGTAATACGAGTATATTAAAACAAAATATATTTCGAATATACTTAATGTTATTATCGACAAGCTATAACCCGGGGCTTCGCTCGCGTTAGAAATTATCCCACCGGAAACGCATTACCGGGATATCGTCTCAATAGAGATCTTTGTCACGTAAATCTGTTTAGCCGCTATAGCGTGATTAATTCACAAACATCTGTATAGACGTTCACATTTATTATATTAAGCAGGATCGAAGCCGCTGAAGACTACATTATAGGTAATCAAAAGCGTAACAGTTTTCCAACAATCACAAAAAATGCCTGAAATTTCGAGACGTATGCCAGACGTAAAAGAAGCCATAAAACTTTCGTTTAGTTACAATAACTTTTAATTTCGTTTAGTTACATAAGGTACTGACTTATCGATAACGCCGCACAGTATTTGGCGCTAACCTTGACTGGCTACTGAAATGAGTAACTCTAGACAACGACCGTGACTTTGTTTGAGGTCGATTTGGTGATATTGGTATTTTCATACCTAACATATTATGTCGTTCACTTCCTTACCAATTTCTCAATGTGTTGTTGTACTAGACGGTTGATGATAAGAATAAAAGTATGTGTCTCAGAGTCATATCGAAAGTCATACTATCTATGGTTGCCTGTCTAAGATTTCATACAGCATACGTGACTTTCTAACCACTTCTGCCTACATCGTTGCCATTTTCCCGTTCTAAAGCTTGACAGTGTGCTAAGTAGATACATGTTTTCGACCGTTTTAGTAGAAAACTATCCCTTCACTTATTTTATACTATTGTGCAGTTTGAATATCATGTAATAAGGAGATCAGAAAAAGTTTGTTTAGTGATTTGCAGGGCGCTCTCATGAAGTCAGTAATTTTCTATAATAGACATAATGAGCCTACTTATTGTACCTGCTTATACAAAGTGCTAGTTGTTGTTACGGCTGACCTCAATGCTGATTTCCGTATTATTAACTGAATACAACGTGTTAAAATAACGCTCAGCATCGATAAAGTAAACCACTTCCACTAAGCAAAAGTTTAAATTCTCAGCATAACTTTTTAATTCTTGAAATTGACCTCAATTGCGATATTTTAATAACACTTAGTATAACCCCGAGCTTGTTCTAGAAAATGTTGGAAGAACAGGGAGTTACTAACAGTTACAGCTATCATGTACACCAATTAATTCATTTGCCTTTTCCTACTCGCCCCACCTCTATTTATTTGACGCGAAACGGATGGACGCACCTCAGTTTTCAGTTTTAGCTAATGATGTACACACACATGATGATGTATAGTACACACACATGTAGATCACACTCTACATGTGTGTGTACTATAAAGGCTAGTTCTAAGTGTTTAATTCAATGCCATTTTCACAATACAATATGCCAAAGGCTGGAGCACCACGCCGTCATTTTGAACCTTATCTAATTTAAGATAAGATTTTGTGGTTGACTTTCGCCACTTTAATTTCACTAAAGTCTCGATTGAAAGCCACTTAAGTTTCATGGAGCAAGGCGAACTAAAACGAAGAATACCTAAATCTCAAAATTAAATAAGTTTGCATAGGACTACTGTTCAAAATGCGAAGATGAATAAATGCTTATATCGCGATGGAACTTGAATTTTGTCTCTGCAAAAACTTGTTTTCACATCAAACTGCTTTGTTGCAGTAATAGGTGTCAATTTAAGTCGATTGTTTTGCCACGTGGAGCCGCGGATTCCCGGCTACATCATTGATATGCATAGACCATACTTCAACATTGCCAATGCTATTGATAGAAGCAAAACAATATTGCTCCTACCTTTGTAATTATATTCTATCTTTATTTATGCATTTGTTTGTCACAAAGAGTGTTGCTGGAACTACTGATGAAATCTTACTATTACAACTTTCATCTTCGTTGTACGTTAAGATGCAATCTAATCGAGATTAGCTGCTCCAGACGAGACGAGAATGTTTGCACAAATATCCTTTTAGGTTCCGTACCCATAATATAGTACGTTGTCTGCTTTTAAGTTTATCGACCGTTCAGTCTCGCCAGGTTTCGGACATCTTTACCCCGTCTAATGCAGCTGTTCCAGACTGTAGTATTTGCTTAACGTTTCTCCACCAGACAGCAGCCGTGGAATGTTCTGCCATTGTTGTTACTAGTGTTTTTTTCAAATGTAACTTGAACGTTCCTAGCTTGACTCTGATTTACTAGACTCGCTGCAGAGTTATTGACCGTCTAGCCTCGAAACGTTATGAATTTTGTAAAGCGTTCCAAAAAGTTCTACAGGCTATGTCGTACCATCTGTTGTTTCTGTTTCTGAATATTTTAATTGCTAGAAATATTCTAAGAAAGCTTCATAAATTGTTTTTTTCATGACATTAATTCTGGCCAACGTTTGTACGCTTTACATGCTTTACATATGACGAGACTTTGCAAGCACTTGGCTTTAACTGCATCATGATACTGTGTACAAATAAAACCCTTAGTCTGAATAGTCGATCTATCAGTGTAGTATTAATAAATTCATCTGGTCAATGTAATCAAACCCTCCTTCACGCCTATCCTTAACCTTCCTTTACATTAAAATCGATGATCTTGTTATACAGTCTTCCAATCATCTCATCTTGATGTATAATTACTTCTCGTATTAACACCTCTGTACATGTCTACGTTCCCAAATTAGCACTTTGAAAAACTTCTGTGAGTACCGTTTTATTGCTCTTTACGACTTTTAAATGAGTGTTCGTCGCCTTGTACCGAATACAATTTTGGCAGCGCCGTTGTTGTCTAAGTATAGAAATGCCTTCATATTTATTTTCATTTCCACGAACTTTGTAAAAGAGTTCTTAAGAGTCCCCCAACTAATTGATGTTAACATTTGTTGTAAAAGTAACTTCTTTCGCGTCGATGGCCGCGACTCGCGATCCCATTTTCCGCTTGGCCCCACTCCAAGTGCGTCCCTTGATCGGATTTACCGAAAATAAAATAGCATTTACCGAAATGTTAGTGAGCGAATTCGGGATAGTGAGCGAATTTGGGACTGTAATTCGCGGTAGGACTTTCTTTTCCCTGGCATCTTATACCTTCTTGTTTATAAGCGACCGGCGTATGTGGAAACGTAAACACATGACGCGCATGTAATTCCCACGCCTCGCGTTCGATTGCCAAAAACTGTTGCGTCGTCGAACTTCCGAGTCTCATTCCCAACGTGGTCGTAAGTTGTTGTCTTCTTCATTGCTGCCAGTAAATTGCGTTTTAATTCTGTTTTCGTGCCGATTCCCGGCGGCGTATTCCGAGTATGCCACACAGAAAAAAAGGATTTTTTAAAACAAGACCGACCATTTCCTCAAAATATTTCCTAATTACAAAAAAATATTTATTCGGATTAAGATTGTTTTGTTGATTGAAAAATACCCATGTTGTCGTTCTAAAATTATTATATTCTCAATATTTTTCTAATTTTGAGAAAAATATGCTTATTTTAATATGTATTTTCAATTACATCAATAAAAGGAACATATCTTTATTTCAGAACTATGAAATCTCTCGAAACAAACAAACTATCTTGAGTTAAGATTTAGGATTCTCAAGTCATAACTATTCTAAAACTAAGACATAATTTTTTTTTATGAAGATTAATATTTACTCATACCAAGTTTTCTTTTATTTAATCAATAAACAGAAGTTTTTTTAATCAAACACTTAAAAAATTCTCAAAGCAAATGAAGTATATTGAGTCAAGAAGTGGTGTTCTCAAGTGATAATCATTGTAAACCCAAGATATTTTTTATTTATAGTGAAGAAAAATATTTACTAATTCTAAGAAGTGCTCAATTTAATCAATAAACAAGGCGTGTTTAAATCAAAACCTTCGAATCCTTTCAAAGCAACTAAAGTATCTTAAGTCATGATTTTGAGTTTTCACTTAATAATTATTCTAAAACCAAGATATTCTATAAATTTATTGTGAAAATGAATTCATACTTAATCCAAGAAGTTTTTGGTTCAATTAATAATCAAGACTCTTTCTTGAATCAAGTACTTTGAATTATATCAAAACAAATAAAGTGTCTTGAGTTAAGATTTGGCTTGAGAAAGTGATATCTTTTCTAGAACAAAAAAAAAACTTTTCTTTTTGTAAGAACAATAGTTAGCAGTTCTTAGAAGTGTTTGATTCGAGCAATGAACAAGTTTTATAATTTCAATCAATAAATTTTATTATTCTAAGAACGGCAATGATATTTCAAGGAAATAGGGGAGGCTGCGAAGAGTTGAACCGCTTTTTATTCGCCAAGTCAGTCTATTTCCTTTAAAAGTTAAAGATTTTTAATATTGACATGGTCACTATAAGTTGTTGTTAGATTAGCTAATTATGTAATAAATTAAGACAGAAGGTCCCTTAAGTAGGGACTGAATAAATTAACCGACTTGGTATTACATGGATCTCACAACTTTTTATGTAGGTAAGGCAGACTTGGTCTTTTTTACAAGTTATATGTTTTTGGTGGTATCCCACTTCTTTTTGTAGATAGTCCTCCTTTTTAGGGTTCCGTACCCGAAGGGTTCCAAACGGGACCCTATTACTAAGACTTCACTGTCTGTCTGTCTGTCTGTCACCAGGCTGTATCTCATGAACGGTGATAGCTAGACAGTTCAAATTTAAGAACAACGAAATTTAATAACAACAAATACTAAAAACAGAAAAATAATTCTCCAATACAACAAACGTAATTTATGCATGTTGTATTGCATGTATGCATGCATACATACATACATACATACATACATACATACATACATACATACATACATACATACATACATACATACATACATACATACATACATACATACATACATACATACATACATACACATACATAATCTCACACCTGTATCCTAGAGGGGTAGGCAGAGACCAGGGACTCCCAGTTTGCCACGATCCTGACAGATCACTTTCGCTTCATCAACATTCATTAGTCGTTGCATGCACGCACGCCGGTTTCGCTTCAAAAATAAATAATTAAATTAAAATAAATATTTAAGGGGGGCTCCCATACAACAAACGTGAGTTTTTGCCGTTTTTTCTCGATCTTTGTGTCTAATGTTGTATAGATAATGGTACGGAACCCTTCGCTTCGTGCGCGAGTCCGACTCGCACTTGGCCGTCGCTAGTGTTAAATATTTGTAGAAGAGAAAGATCAATTATCCCCAGCCTCCCTCTAGTTCTCTAATTTACTTCAGTCTAATATCTTACCATTTTCATTGAACACTATTGAAAACTAAGATTTAGAAACATTTTTCTTGATCCAAAATAATGTGAAACTGTGTTGTATATTTTTACTGGCTCTAAGAATATTTTTCTCATAACAATATTTTTTCTCTAATATCAAGCGGCACTGTATTATATTGTTTTCAATTAAGAATTTTTTGCGTTGAGCAAGTCGTGACAAGTTTAGTTTTCAGCCGGTGATTAAAGTACCTAACAGCAAAACAAAATAAAAACCGTTGGTGGTGATGGACATTGCGAGTGTCGCTGTAGCCGAAGTGCTGGGGTCATGGGGTATACCCCACGAAGTAATAAACAACTTTATAGGTAAGAAGTACATTTATATTAAATTTAGGTATATCATTTAGCCGTAGAATGAAAATCTATGTAGATTTGATTTCACCCTTTCTCTGCATGATATCTGTAATGTAATTGTAAACGGAGAACGTTCGTGCTTGAACAGTGATATTATAGATACATAACTCTTATTATATATTTTCTAGCAAATGGAATAAGTGTCGAACACTTCCCAAAACTGACACCAGAATGTCTCACCCAACTTTACCCACCAACCCTTCACCAGCTGGAAATAGCATTCTAAAATATTATCAAACATACAGTTGTCTCGATAACAGCAAGCGAAGTCAATTAACTGACATAATTATAAAATATATATATACATATATTGTTAATTGGTAAGTTGATACAACTAACAACTCATCAAGCTCATTGTATCATTCATTTACCATACTATTCACATTTTGGCAATAATAAAACTATATTACTTTTGTTTTAAGCCGTATAACCTACGAAGAATACAATGTTTGTTTGTTTGTTTGTTACGCTTTATTGCACAAAAATTAAGAAACAGAAAAATAACTTAAATAACAGGTAAGTGTTGATGTACAAAGGCGGACTTATTTCAAAAGAAATTTCTTCCAGCCAGCCTAAGAAAGATTCTGACCAAAAAACAGAGAGCGGGAGATGGCAAATATAGCTAAACAAGAAAAATTAAATCTAAAATCACCTATTAATAGATAAAATTGTTACTATAGATAGCTATCAATAGATACTTACTAATATACACACATTGTACATAATTATAACTACTTAAATAGTATATAAAATACATATCCATAATTCTAGACATACATATTTAGAGAAAAATAAACATACTTAAACAAAAAATACATAAATAAAAGTATTATACATTGGAAAGGAAGTGCTCTTTCAGTTTTGCACGGAACTGTGACACAGACGGACTGTCTCGGATTTCCCTCGGCAATGAGTTCCAGTGATGAGCAGCACGCACAGAGAATGAGGTGGAGTAGAACTCAGTGTTGCAGACTGGGACTTGCAATGCTCTAAGATCACACGCTCGCTGTGGTCTGGTCCGCGGCAACAGTGAAAATCTCTCCCGAAGGTACACGGGCGCACTAGGGTTTCTAAGGATGTTGTAAAGGAGAGTCAACATATGCAAGTTGCGGCGCATTCTGATTGGAAGCCACTTTAATAGGCGACGGTATTCAGACACATGGTCGTACTTTTTTAGACCGTAAACATACCGAATGGCCAGATTTTGGAGACGCTCAAGCTTGTTGACGAGAACCTCGGTTGCATCCATGAAACAGACATCAGCGTAATCAAGCAGTGGCAGTAGCAGCGCCTGGGCAAGCGTCACTTTCGTTTTGAAAGGCAAAAAGTTTTGAAGCCGTTTGAGGGAATGAAACGAAAAGTGCATGCGTCTACTAATGTCATTGACCTGAGCCTGCCAAGAGAGATTACAGTCCATGATGAGCCCGAGGTTTTTAACCTTATCACTAAATTGGATTGGGACGTGGTTATATATCAAAGCCGGCAGACTTGAGAGAGGTAAGCCATCGCGCAACCGTTTACTGCCAATAACGACGGCCTGTGACTTCAGTGGGTTGACCAGCAGACCGAAATCTTGGGCCCATCCCCGAATAGCCCACAGGTCATCGTTCATGGAAGCAAACGCCTTGACGGCATTATTAAGTTTGGCTCCCGGGTTGTCAGGATCTGACCCAGCATCAAAATGCACGTATAGCTGAAGGTCGTCAGCATAAAGATGAAATTTAGAAAGGAGGGAATTAGTTATTTCATTAATAAAAATAGCGAAGAGCAGAGGCGAGAGTACACCACCCTGAGGCACGCCCGTCCTTAATTGACACCAATCCGAGGATACCTCATTGACCTGTACACTTTGCTCTCGACCCCGAAGATAAGACCCAAACCACTCCACCGCAGGTGCGGAGATGTTGCGAGAACGAAGGATACCGAGAAGGATGTCAAAGTCAACGGAGTTGAACGCACTGCTGAAGTCAAGTAGAGTAAGTAAAGTCAATTGTTTGTTATCCATGGCCCATCGAACATCATCTGTTACTTTCAGTAGGGCAGTAGTAGTGCTGTGGAAAGGACGGAATCCAGACTGAAAAGGACTTAGGAGGTCGTTTTTGTGGAGAAAGGAATAGAGTTGAGTTTGCACCTCGTGCTCAATAATTTTGGACAGGATAGGTAGAATTGAAATAGGCCGAAATTGCGAAAAGGAGACTGGGTTAGGAGTTTTAGGGAGTGGTATAACTTGGGCCCTTTTCCAGGCAGTAGGAAATACTTTACTGGAGAGAGAAAAATTGCAAATGTGAGTGACAACAGGAACTATGTCATCTAATACCATAAGAAGCATGTCCCGACTAAGACCATCACAGCCCACAGCTTTAGTACTTATCGAAAGTAACCTTTTTTTAACACTACCTTCAGTTATGTCATGGAAAACAAATGCGTCGCAGTTAGGCAAGTCTTTCTGTGCTAGTCTAGTGAGAGATGTAGTTTTAGTCTGAAAGTCAAGTAGAACAGGAGGAGTAGAAAAATGGTTATTCAGTGCGTCAATGTCAATATTGTGTGGCAGTGGTTCAGAAGACTTCCCGACACCCAAAGTCCTCAAAAACTTCCACACCTGCGGCGGAGAGAGTTGTTCGATTGAGGAATGGATGTGTTGCCGCTTTGCATCCCTGCATAACCGATTACAACGGTTGCGGAGAGACTTGTAAGTGTTTTTGTAGTCCTCGGTGTGATACATTTTATATCGTTGCTTAGCACGGTCACGTTTGGCCATCAAGTTTTTTATTTCTGGGGTAAGCCACGGAGCAGGGAAATGCTTGACCCTGATTTGTCTAAAGGGAGCATGTACATTGTAAATAGTTGTGAGAGATGAAACAAATAGCTCAACCTTTTTATCTATGGTCTCAGCGTTAAAAATAACAGACCAGTCGAGGCTCCCCAAATCTTTTTTGAGGCTATCTAGATCTATGTCCTTAAAATTCCGTTGCAAGATCACCCTACTACGGCGCTTCGGTGGACGACATTTATAAGACAGGTGAATTAAGTCATGGTACGAGAAAGGGGCAGTAGTTTGTCCATGTGAATTTACGAGTCTAGGTTTGGACACTATGATTAAATCTAGTAGAGTAGGCGCGCTATTAGGGGGATGATGTGTCGCAGAAAGCGGGAGAATGTGTAAGTCAAGAGAGGATAGTATAGATTTCAGTGTTATACAGCGGCGATCGCCTGATGACAGGCACGTATTGAAATCGCCCATGACTATAATTTGGTCGTAGAGTGGTCTGAAGTTGGTTAAGATTGATTCAAACTCGTCAAAGTAATTTACATTAGAAGAAGGGCTGTAAACTACTCCAAGTAGTATTTTAGAATGATGTAAGGTAATTTCAAGAAAAATATACTCTAAACAGCTTTTATATGGTACAGGGCAAACACTCTGACACAATACTTTACACGGTATTTTACTGCGTAGATACAGACAGACTCCGCCGCCCGAAGTGCCAGTTCTATCATTCCTAAACACATTGAACCCATGAAGTGGATAAAGTGTTGAAGGAAGTGATGGACTCAGCCAAGATTCAGACACAACGATCGCGTCAATATCCTGATTATTGAATGACGTGAGGAAATCGGTATAATGTGCATGAATGCTTTGAGCATTTATATGCACTAGATTCAAGTCAGGGGATTTGGTCGGAAAGATACCCCGCAACTTGGTGTCAAGCGGGGCAGCATCTGTCAAAAACGAGCCATCACTGCTGAGCGCACTGCCAAAGTCATCTGAGGAAGAGCAGGAGAAGAAGTCAATATCTAGAGGAATATTATCTGACATTTAAAATAATAATAATAATAAATCAAAAAAATATTTGTATATACCTATATATATATACCTATAGTAAAATAATTATACAGTAAAATAATAATAAGATGAGAAAAAATAAAAATTAAACACGTTTTCCGGCTGGCTGGCTGACATTATTCAATATAAAAAAGAAATAAAAACTAGAATCACTATTATTTTGTTCGAAACGAGATTGGTTTCAGAACGCAACTGGTGTAGTAAAATAAAAGTAACCTGTGAACGCAGACAAAAACACTCAGAATAAGAACCAACTAAAACCAAGGGGTAGCAGTAACTTAGCAGAAACCTTTGACAGTAATGCTGTCCTGCTTTCGCTAACCAACCTTCCATAAGAAAAAAAGAGATGGCACTACGTTTATCAATGCCCCGATTTCAAGGTGCGTACATGCCCTACTGTCAAACGCTACCGACTAGGGATGGGCCTAACTCTCCATCGATGTCGATAAAAACATTGAAAAATGAAGACTCTTGAATTAATTGTAATGTATCTTTGTAATTATGTTTTGTTTGTTTTTTTCCTGGTGTACAATAAATAATGTTCTTATCTTAAACAATGTAATAAATTGTATTGTATACAAGTTTTCAGTCATGTTTTATCAAAAAAAGTAACAATAATTTAAAAAGCGACACTTTTTCACACAAAATTGCTTATTTATAATTATATTCGTCAACTTCAACATAATACTCTGTCTCGAATTTCTTGCTGAAGGCCTATGCTTCAGGAAAAAATCCGTGACGACGTATTAGATTGACGTTACGTTTCTTCCTCACATTTAGTTAACATACAGATCGAGCTAGGACCTTGTATTATATATAAGTTAATTGAAAAAGTTATCAAAACTTAATACTCATGTTTATCTTGAAATAAAATTCGAAAAGGAAAATACTATTGCTAATATTGATTAGGTAAATCCATCTTCGGCCGCAATCTGTCGCTAAAAGTTGCCAGCAAACCTTATTTAATAATCACAATATTATATTGCAAGTAAAAATTCAGTAATTCGATGCACGCAGTAATTTAATGTGTCATGTGAGGAATGCTGATATTTAAATAAGTTTCGTTGACAGATTTTAGACAATAGATAGGGCTGGTCATCAACGAAGGAATTTTCGAACGGATGACTATACTACGTCAGTCTTCAGTAAATTTGATCAAGAAAGAAGAATATGACCGTGGCATTGGCAGATAACAGACATTTTTGCTCAGTTCCCATGTTCAGTACTGACCTGAAAACAAAAAGAAACTTAATAAAGGCATACCTACAAAAGAGAGCTACTTAAATAATAAAATATTCCATTATTGACTGATCCTGATAAGTAATTACATACTTTGAAGTAAGGTACAATTTGCATCTATGTGTCAGATATTTTTTGCAATAAGGTGATCACCACACAATTTATTAATTGTGAAACTAACAGCTTTGATGTTCATTCATTTAACATTTTATTTTTACCTTTCAACCTTTCTTAATCCATCTATCTGTGATTTACACTGTTGGAGAGATGGTTTTTTTGTGGGAAAGTTTATGGTAGTTTGTATTATTGTTGGGTACGATTTAAATTCAGGACAAACATAAAACAGCTGATGGGGTTTAGAAAACCAATTTTTTACTCGTAGAAGTCTTAATATAAGCAACATCGTGATGTGGGAATTTAGGGCCTGTTTTTTTTTATATTATCAATTCTCACATCACACTGTTTATTTAATATGATTTAGAAATACTGAAATAAAGATAAATTATTAAATGGATAAAGGCACCACTCGGACGCTGTGGTGCCTGGTACACTGTCTGGATGTAGAAGACTACTAAGGAAGTATGGTGAAAAAAATATTTTGTAAACTTTCATAGTTATTCTCGTTATGCTTGAAATCAAAATAAACTCCTGGGAGCATCCTATCTTGTAAAAACATGTCATAAGTGTATATGAAAAGGTAGCGATAAATATTATGTAACAAATGTTTAACTTTCTTACCATTACTTCAATTTTTACTGGAGTAAGGTGGGCACCACATCTTCCTTCAGGCGTGTTCACAATAAGTTTCTTCGTTCAAATCACTCGGGTCTAAAGTGCCTTGTGCGCAGTTTACAGTCGTTTCTATCCTGCTTCTTATTTCTGCGTTTTAGCATGCTATTGCGTCCATATATCAATTTGGGAAAACTTGAACAAGAATAAACAATGGATTAAGTACTAAGAAGGAGTAATGAACAAGTATCGACTATACTACTACTATGGCGAATTTTCATCGACCATGCTTTTGTCATCACTAGTACAACCTACAAATGGATTGGTTTATTTTCCTAATTTTAGGGCTTAGAAGGGTTCTAGCAGCTACAATTACGGTAATTTTGGTTACCGAGTCGTTAGGAAGTTTATTTTCAAAGTGATATTTCATTCCTCGGTCCTTTTACGCGAGAAAATATAGGTTTTAGGTACTCACCTTTGGAAGTTCATATTATAAACTGCGTTTTCTTTGTTTCTTATATGACCTGCCGCAACCACGCACTTTTCACCTCATTGTGCATTTATCGTACAATATCCCAGGGTAAGTTGTTTGCACCAAAATGTTTTAGTTATTTCAATTTTCTAAAAGAATCCGACGACGTCTTCACAGATTTTACACTTGCGATAACCCGACTAAATTTGAAAACATTCAGAGTGTTGCCACTATTGTAAGTTACAATACCATCTTAATTTGGACTCTTACTCAGGGCATCAAGGTATCGTTTTGACAATTAGGCATGTACGCTGTCACGTGACTATCGTTTCTTCTATTGATTTAATTGTTCTGTGACTAAAACACAATGACACTCTGTGATTTGTGCTCTGCGACACTTGTCAAAATGACATAAGAAACAAAAATTGCAAAACCCAGTTTGAATGAACCGGAAAATAATAAAAAAAAAGTTATTTAAAAACTACCTGAACTGGATACAGACTCATAAACTGGAAAGCCAAGACTATTACTTCTTTCTGGTCACACGTTGAAGTCTAGGAGCGGGTTTTTCCTTGGTGGCGGTCTTCTCTTTCTTCTGAGCTTCAGCAACAGTGGCGAGAGGGAATTTGCCAATAAGTTTCTGCAGTTCAGCCATGGAGACTATCTTATGGCGACTCCCGTCTGGGCAAAGAACCATTACTATACCGTCCATGGACCAACAGCGAGCCATGCCAAAATGGTTACGGCCTGCAGTGAATGCTTCATGCCTTTGTTTAGTTAGGAACTCTGAGACCGACACTTTGGAGCCCTTGAATGACGCCTTGCCACTCCAAACTTTAAATCTAGTGCTGAATGTATTGAATCGCACAAGAATAGGGCGGTTTTTACCAGATTGCTTCAACCCGAGCCTGTGACAAGCCTCCAGAATGGATGGTTCAGCTTTATTTAGCATATGCTCGTTCAATACTCCAAGGACTTTTTTCACCAAGTCTTCCTCGCTATCTTCAGACAGACCATGAAAAAGTAAAGTCTTTCTTCGGGAATAGGTCTCTTGGCGATCTTGCACTGACCTTAGGACATCCAGTTGTTGCTTAATAGCAGTGAGAGTTTCGGTGACAAATTCCTTAAACATTAAGTAGTCCTCTGAGAGCAACTGGACACTGGGTGGAGCACCGGAGGTGGCAGGTGATGACTGGGCAGAGGTCTGCGCCTGTTCGAAGTGAAGCATCCGGGTCTGGAACACAGCTGCAATGTCCTCGAGTTTCTTGCCAAGCTCAGTAAAAGGATCCATTGTATAGTGAGTGTAGGTTGAAGTCGGTTACACTGAAGTTAAGTGATTTAGTGGAGAATGAACAATGTCAGCTGATAGCCTATGTTATAGCATAACAAACAGGTGACTATTTATCCTTTATTACTTTTAGTATATTTTTTAAATTAAAAATAAACAGGAGCATATAACTTTTACTGTTGTTGTTTTGCTAGCTACGAAAAATGTGCTAGCGGCGAAAAAAATAAAACTGTTTCCTAAAGAGTCAGTCGGCACATATTTTACAAAACCTCTAAAAAAATTCAGTCCATAAGAGGACGTTCCACAGTCGCCCGAGGAAAATTAGTTGACAAGGTCCGCTACCTCTTATACAAGTATGGGGATCGCAAAAGAGGTTCAATTAGCGAGTCTGAGAATACTCCACCTCCAAAGAAGAAAAATTGTGATGATGACTTACACGGTGAGTAACTAAACATCATTTAATCTACTTGAAAAAAGGATCTCAATTCATTAAGTATATATTCATCAAAATAAAATTATTTATCCTGCCACCTTTGACAAAGTTTTGAGGGTTATCAGATCAGCAATATTGCAAATAGCAGATATTGCAGATATTGGCATGAAGTGACTGGTTGTCAGCCCAACACCCTCGGTATATCACTACCTTTGCATCCCTTTACTGTATTTTACATTATGCCTGGAATGAGAAGCTGCTGGAGAATTCTATATTTCAAAAACCTATTTAGAGGCTAAAAATTTCACCCATGCCGGGATTCGAACCCGCAACCTCTGGCTATCCGTACCAGATAGCCATGATATATCCAGCCAGATAGCTGGTACGGATAGCCAGAGGTTGCGGGTTCGAATCCCGGCATGGGTGAAATTTTTAGCCTCTAAATAGGTTTTTGAATTTGTTCCTTAGCACGGGTTAGTGCATTAAAAATAAAAATAGTGTAATTCTATATTTGTCAAAGGTGGCGTGATGTAACCTTGAAGGTTACTAACGCTCTGCCTACCCGGCCAGGGAATACAGCTATAGTGATATGTATGTATGATTTATGTATGTATTTATTCTGTATTCTGATTAAGTTGATTTTTTTTAAAGAATTAGTTCAAGGGTGGTCCCATATAATTTGGGTAGAAATAATGGGACTATAAATATTATTAGTTATTACTGTTAATTATGCCTATAATCTGTCTGTCCGTCCGTCTGTCCGTCTGTTCGTCTGTCCGCCTGCCCGCCTGCCCGCCTGCCTGCCTGCCTTCCTGTCTGTCACCAGGCTGTATCTCATGAAGCGTGATAGCTGGACAGTTGAAATTTTCACAGATGATGTATTTCTGTTGTTGCTCTAGCAACAAATACAAAAAACCGAATAATATAAATAATTAAGGGGGGCTCCCATACCATAAACATATTTTTTTGCCGTTTTTTTGCTTCATATTAATAACGGCAACAGGTAGACGCTTGAAATATTCACAGAATATTAGGTTCTATATTCGTTTTAAAAATAAATAATTAAAAATAAATATTTAAGGGAGGCTCTCATACAACAAACGTGATTTTTTGCCGTTTTTTCTCGGTCTTTGTGTCTTATGTTGTATAGATAATGGTACGGAACCCTTCGTACGCGAGTCCAACTCGCAATTGGCCAGTTTTTATATTATCTGATCTTATCTTGTTTTCTTATCTTGTTTTCTTATCTTGTTTTCTTATCTTATTTCCTTGAACTTTGGTATTTTATTTAATAAAGTCTCTTAATTTCAGAATTACACTCGAGGGATGTATTGTGGCTAAATAACAACTCTGAACCTTGAGACGAGGTAACAATAAAGTGGAAGGCCACGTATAATCTAAGAAGGGAAGGCGAACAGAAAAATATCCACGAGTTTCTACAAGACTAGAAAATATTGTCAGATACTAGGAGTGAAATATTGGTGTGTATGGATTTTAAATTAAGAATAATTTAGCTTATTTTTAACCGACTTCAAAAATGCAGGAGGTACATAATTTTAGGGCGCAGATTTTTTTGAAAACTAAAAACACATTATAGACAATACATAGGTACTCATCATGCCATATATGCAATGAAAGGAACTTTGTTCCAACCCGGTGCCCAACGACACCACTCATCCCGAAGGTCTCTGAGTGCCTCTGGGTCTCGGGGTCCCTAGGTCTCGGGGTGCCTTCCAAATCACGGAAACGTTCAGTTGTGATAACCACTCCAAGCGGTCACCCATGGGTTGACAGAGAATCTTCGATATGGTAAATTTGATTTTGATAACGATAATCTTAATGGAAAAGATTGCATTTATGTTGATTGGTGTGGATAAAATGGCATTAGGTACAACGTAAATAATGTTGTGCTACAAGATGTTAATGATGATATTCCCAAATATTGTAAAATAAATAAAATTGTTATGAATCAGTATAATAACGACATAATATTTGAATGTTTCGTTTTAGATATTGTAACTTACAGTGCTCATTTGAAAGCATATAAAGTAGTACAATCAACACGTAAGTGCACCATTTTGTATAGAGATTTGTACACTAATTTAATTTCAGTAATATACCTATAAGGTTAATTTAGAATCATACGTGAAAGTTGATTTTTGATGTTTATTTGATTTGTTATTTCTGTTTTAGATATTTTCAAGATATGGGTAAATTAAGGATGTCTACTTTACGGTGATAAAATCGTTAGTCTTAAATGACTTAAATGAATAAAAAAAATATAATTGATGATATGCGTATTTTAATTATATTTAGAATGTAATTTAATTTAAGTCATTGTATAGCCGCTATTCAAAGTAGGGGGACTGTGCCGCACATAGATACACACACACGTACACCCACACATACGCGCGCCCCCCCACACACACACATACACACACACACACTCACACACTTCAGTCCTTAATAGTAAAAATAAAGGCCGGAGCATACCGAATGCGTGCGCGTAGACGTGCAGCTGCGCCTTGCACTGCGTTGTAATTTATAAAAGCTTATGAGAGATTGCACACCGGATGCGTGTGCGTACGCGCTCATAAGGTTTCATAAATCACCACGCAGTGCAAGGCAGACGTGCACGTCTACACGCACGCATCCGGTGTGCTCCGGCCTTAACGGCCGACTTGGCTTAAGCAAATACAATGACTTGAATTAAGCAATCCCAATACCTTAACCGAAGATAGGTAAATCTCAAAGTAACATAAAAGTAAATTAATTTCAAGAAACAGTATCTAGAAGTGGGTACTCGTTTTATTACACCAATGTAAAAATATCTTAAATTAAAAAAAAAAAAGTTTACTCTAAGAGTTGTTTTTTTATATGAAAATATGAAAGTATTCACTCAAGATTAAAATTTAATTATTTTCAATAAAAGTGCTACTTAAGTCAAGAATTTAAAAAACTCATTTGTGTATTAAAAGAAGTAAACATTATTTGTCACTGTAAGAATCACCTTTCTCAATTCAATAAAATTTAAATGCTTAATTTGAGAACTTCAAATAGCTCCTTTGAATTCAACAACTTCTTAAAACCAAGAATATTTTGTTTTTCACTTTAAGTAATAAAGCATTATAAACAATTAAGAATAGCTCTTATTGGAAGAAAAACTGTTTTAATTAAATAACAATAAGTTGCTTAACTTGATAACCAAATTTCAAAATTAAAATTCAAAATTTCTCCCTCGAATTGAACCATTTCTTAAAACAAGAAAACTGTTTTTGTACCTTTAAGTAATGTGAATCTTTCAAGGAAGTACCAATAAAATTGAATCTAAGAATACTTCTCTTATTGATCAATAAAACATTTTTTCTTAAGTGAAATGATTTTGTAATTGACTTTAACATTTTTTACTTGTCACAAAGAAACTAATTTAAGATATTTTTTTACTGATACGAAGTATAAATTCTCTAACGTCTATAGGGAGAGGATCATTTTCTCAAAGTTAATAAATTTGCTTTAGAACAAGGCAATTTGCTTATTTTTAAGAAATCTGTTTTTACTGTGCAGTTGTGTGTGTACCAGGAGATATTTGCCGCGTCACGCTCCAGGCGGTCCACTCTTTTGTGCTCCAGTTGCTGATCGTGTGCCACGACATGCAATGCTTCAGAAATGTTGTGATTAGCGCTTGATCAGACAGTAAGTAGGTATCCAAGGTTCGCATTACATAACTGACTGGTCCGACCGGTGTGCACACACGTCACAAATCGCGTCAATCATGATAAACTGGAATGTCGTTATCGCGTGTCAATACCTCATAAATATAGTCGTTGCTAAGTAAGAGTTCTCGACATCACGATTATGCTGTCTGAGTGGAAGTCTAAGTTGATTAGGACGCTAGAGGTCGTGATCTTCTCATTGCGGATTTATTGAAACATGGGCATAACCTTCCGAGCATACAGGAAAAAAAAATAGAATAAAGTTTCAATACGATTGGATTGATTTTGTCACAGCCTCAGAATCAAAATTTGTTATTGTTCTTGGCCCACTTCTAACAAGGAAAAATGAGATGTTAGGTATATGACTACCAGCACGAATCCGCCTGTCAGAAACTTCGAAAATGTCTTTAAGACCTTTGATAATTGATAGAAATAGAAATTGGATACTTTCGATGCGTGAAAAAGGTTTGTTCACCCCCAATCTAACGCATTGTTCGCCATTGTCCACAGCTGGAGATATCTTCTGTGGCGACATTGATGGAGTTCCGCTTGGACAGCGCGGAGTACTGCCAGGCACAACACAAATAGAGCGGCGGCGCGACGCGGGCGAACAGACTCGCCCGACCTGGACATATGCGCGTGGCAGCACTGTTACAGGTGAGAGCCTACATAATTGACTGTTCATTGCTGATCTCCAGTTTCATCTCACCGGATTTAGTTCCAATTTTGGACATTTTGCTCCGTATCGTTATGCCCTGATGAGTGACGTTCAATGTAAACGTGACATCAGCGCTTAGGCAGATGCTTTAAGCCCGACAAACATTCCCCTGGTGTCTTTGGGAATCATAATTGGCTACTCAGAGAGAGAGAATAGGAGGTCAACACAGTAGTAGATGAGTGAATTGATAACATGCTGTGCAGTCACCTTTCATCGCTGATGCAATATCACACGTTCCCGACGTTCAGTTCTTTTTCTATCCTTAGTTAGAAGCCTCGCTGAGTGTGACTTATTTTCCCAATCTCTTCTTATTAATGTACTAATGAAGGTTAATTCAATAAACCCTGACCAAAACATTGAATCCAATGGCCAAAGAGACACTGAAGGCCCGGTGCCACACCCTTGAACTAGAGTCTCAGTCTAGACTGGTGTATTATACAGACCATTTATTGCCGCGGACAAGATTACCGCTGTCAAATTATTCACCGACAGACACATTACCTACATGACATAGTTTGCTCTAGAGATTGCGACGCTAAAGTTAATATGGAGTTCAAAATAAACACTCCAAGTATGTTATTGAGATTTTGTGTTTGCATTCAGAATTATCACGTATTTGTTTACACATAAAGCGTCAAGCTTCTGATAGAATGTGTTGCGGACTTAGTGTTGGCATCAATCAGCATTCGCTCGCATACCTGCGCCGGGGTTGGTCCCTTCGCATCACATGACCCAAACTTCACTTAACTATTTGTACGCTCTATTTGTATCTGCCATTCTTTTTCCTCAGTCTCCGCTCAGATCTTGAAACGAAAATATCGCTCGGAATATAAAACGCCATGACGTCAACCGCGAAACAAATATTTTTCGGCGCAGATCTGTTTGTGCTAATACGACCCATGTTTTTGTTTCAGCTACCTTAGACTCAGAGCCGATAGTTTATTGGAGCATATCAATCCTAAGTTTGCTTTCAAGTTGAGTGATCTTTACAAACTTATGTTGAACGCATAATTCTCTCTTGATTCCATTCCACATTTCGTACTTCCGTTCCGTGGCCTTCGAATGCGCTCGAACGGCTGAAAGCGACCTCCATGCGGGTGGCTCTCCCAATATAATTGAACTTTTTCTAAATTAAATTCACGAAACTGCCGTGTGTCGTGTGGAAATAGAGTGACAATTTGTCTGTTAAAACATTGACGGAACGTGATACCTTCATCTGTGGACCGTGAGTTAGTGCTCTAGTTTCTTGTGGCTTGGAGCGAAGTGCAAAGAGTCATCATGAAGCAGAAGGACATCAGGCCGGCGCCATCTCTCATCGAGTACAAGAGCACACGCTTCCTCATCACCGACCGACCCTCGGACGTCACCATCCAGTCCTACTTACAGGTGTGTTCTGTGTTCTCTTTACCTGTTCTGTGTTCTCTTTACCTGTACTGTATACTAGAGCAATTGGTACCATGGTTATTTGAATTTCTTGACCTCATTCTAATGACTTATTGCTGAACACGCGGTTCAGATGTAATCTTAGCTGGATTTAGAAACTTGGCCGCTCCTTGAGGAGTGTCGAAATCCACTATGCGAGTTTGTTTTGGAATGGGGAAGTGAGTTTAACTTAATTTGGGAAACTACGGCTAAACGCATTCGCGGATGATTTGTTCAATACATTGATTGTTCTTTCCATAATTATTATATACTATGATGCTTAGTACGGGAACGTGTTTATTAATTGGATCCATCTTTGCACGTGTACACGTTATCGTGGTATTGTTACTCCATTAAGCAGTCAGTTGCTGCAGTGATTAAAATCTAAATTTTTAGTTTACATTAACTTCCTTAACTTAGTTTCGGACAGAATCACGTTCCAGCCCATGTTCTTCGAATAAAAATTAAGTTGAAGTTATAAGCTGTGGCTAATTTACATAGTAAAAGCTGAAAGTGGATAGCCTCCAACTACATCAATAGTTCAGGAGGTCGGATACAGAGTTGAAATTCTAAACATCCTTCAGCATGATTCAATCAGGCCCTTTGTAGGGACCTTATGCAAATTAACTATTTTTCAATTTTGAAACACTTCGAAATTTGTGACTTTATTTCATAATATTTGCAGACACCTATATTTATTACTGTCATTGTAGTTGATAAATTAGCTGAGATTTTAAAAATTCTCGCTGTAGCTACGGCAAACTTGTGTATAACGGTCCGTAGCTAGAGTCCTATGTGACTCCCATACGGAATCTGGGTACCTTATTTAGCGACGCAGTCTGAAGTACATTTGCGATAATGATGCCGGTTCAACAGCCAGGCACCTTCGTTAAACATAATACAAACTTGCCATTGTGACGCTAGTTCAACAGACATATAACTTTGTTCAGCGTACAAACGAAACTGCGCGATTGAGGTATCAGCTAAGTGACCGCTTTCTAGCTTTGTAACTGTCCGGACCCATTTACCTGGACTAAACTAGTTAGAACCGAATTAAGACTATGCTTCTTTTGTGCGCTACTTTTGTAATCTAGAACTTAGCAATGTGTTTGTTTCGAGGAAATACCATGGTTTTGTTATTTGGGAATAAAACAACTTCATTGTTATAATCTCTCTCTTGTGAAGATATGTCTCCCCTGGATGTATTTTCATTTACGAATTTACGATGCATTTATTGCCATGCAATCGAGTCAAAGTGGCTACATCAACACCAAAGGTCAGGCTGCTGGGATGCAGGCTGAGTACACAAACATTGCGTCACACCTGCCTTTGCCTTTTGCGCCGCTTTGAGTTGCAAAGGTAGGCAAGATTTCTCTCCCGTGTCAAAGGCAGGTTTCATAATGTTTTCCGTTTGCCTCTCAGCCTAACATCCATTCACCAAGAGTCGTGCTAGCATAATTAAGTAATACCTAAGAGTTACACTTTTTGGAATGTCAAGAAAGTCCGATTCGGGACTGATAGGGAACATAAAGAAAGAATCCGGAGTCGATACGGAGTTGGTGCCTCCTGCCTGCCTCTTTTGTCTGTGTACATGACTGTGCGCTGCGTTTGTATTTGGGAAGCCTTATAAGTTCAGATGCCACTGGGCTAGGCGTGATCGTTGCAAAGACGAACCGTTTTATAAGACCGTTTTGTGTTCCGCGACGATAGGACCGTTTTACGTTTCATTCTAAAGCAGTGCCAGCGACTTTAAAGCAGTGCCAGCGTTTGTTCGTCGCGAAACCAGTCCTTAGATTTTTTGACGCGGATATGTCCTTTAGTGCTTTATTAATAGAGCCCAGAACGTAATGAGATCATTGCGACGTCGTCGTCGGCTCCTTGCTCGTTCCGTTCGTTTTGGTCTGTGATACAATAAAGTAATCTTTATGTCTATGAGTATACAGTCGAATATCGTGTAAAACAACTTATTTTTTCCGATGTTTCGTGATTTCGTCTCGTTCGCACTCGTTTGACCGTCCTCTGCGTCTTGCTCGTCCGCATACAATGAAACCAGTTGCGAACGAGGACCGTTTCGAGGACCTGTTTTCGTTCCAGAAAAAACGGTTGCGTTTCGTCGTCGAAAAATCGGACAACGACCCACTCCTACACTGGGCGCGAGCTGCGTCCGCTCTACTCTACCGTAAAACGACTTCTGTACCTCGTAGTCAAGACGTGCTGGTAAAGAGTTCGATGGGGAGAGTAGAGGAGGGCGTTGATCCAACGAACTGGTTTAAAAAACTGCTTTGTATCCTTCAATAACAACGGGTTTGTCGCAGAATCTCGTTCGCAACACTTCTCTCCTGTAAAACGTTGAGCTTTTAGCGAAGCGTCCCGTTTTCAAAAGGTCCTGTTCTCAAAACGTGCCGTTCTCAAAATGCCGTGCTCGTAAATGTCCCTTTTACAAAATGTCCTGTTCTCAAAACGTCACGTTATCAAAAGGTTCTCTTCTCAAAAGGTCCCGTTCTGAAAATGTCACTTTAGTAAAATGTCTCACGGGTGAAATAAAAGGCAAAATCGCTTACCCTGTCGCACACCATCGTACCCTTAACATCTGTGTCTGAATGCGGTTCTACAGCGATTGAGGCTTCCAAAGACACGTTTTCGTACGTTTCACTTACCCAAATATGCACGTCTCTCAGGAGCTACGCAAGCACAACGTGTGCGTGGTGGTCCGGGTGTGCGAGCCCAGCTATAGCACGTCGCCGCTCACCGCCGAGGGGATCGAGGTGCGCGACCTTGCCTACGACGACGGCACCTCGCCGCCGCAGAACATCATCGACGAATGGTTCGAGATACTGCGTGACAAGTGAGTACTACTTATTAAAACACTGGATTAGAAATAATAATTATTTTGACGACCTCTGTGGCGTAGCGGTAGCGCGTCTGCCTACCATGCAAGAGGTCCCGGGTTCGAATCCCGGCTGGGAACAAAAAAAAAGCCCCGGTCTTGGATGTTTACATGTTTGTGATGTCGTTGTTTCTGGTTCCCACGACACAGGGTATCATAGTGTGAGGCCAGAAGCAATGTATGTGCTTGTATGTAAATGTTGTTAAATGTATGTTGATGTTTTATTATCTTTTTATCATTAAAACCTAGCCTAGCTGAGAATCCAACACGACTGACACCTAAACAAAACGTAACGATATTCTTTAAATAATTTAAACTATGCCTAGACGGCTACGCCGGCTAGCTACTATAAAGAAGTATCGTTATATTACACGCCTAGCAGTAAACCAGCACGAGTAGATTGAATAGTATAGATAGAGTTTTATGTATACCAGGAATTTTAAAAGAAATATAATCGTGGGGAATTCTTTGCGCGTCTTCTGATATTATATTAAAATAACAAAAACTGTGACACGGATGTCACAGTGTTGGTTATTGAACTCCTCCGAAGTGGCTTCACCGATTGTTTTTATGTATTTTTTTTTTTATATTTGGTAGGCCTGACAATAGGTCGTAGGCTTAATTAATATGGCAGAACAACGCTTTCGGGGTCAGATAGTAATCTATAAACCGTTTTCAAGAAGGTAAAAAGTCATAATATTTTTATGACTTTTTACCTTCTTTTTACCTACTGATTTCTAAACGTAATAACTTTTAGAACTTAATGCAAAAACAGAAACCCATCTTCTTTTATTATTTTTCAAATTTTTTGAGACCCTATAATATAGGGTGTATAAAAACGTTTTTCGGTGTTATATTATAACTCCGAAAAAGACTTGTTTATTATTTGTATTTTTTTCTATATGTAGTGTAAAAACAGCCCAAGCTCGTGTCGGGCCACGCGATTGTTCCTGATTGTTCTACACAACAACTTCATCAAACGAATTTTCCATGGCATTTGTACGAAATATTTGTTTTCTATTTTGGTAGACTCGTTAGCTTGTAAAGCCTTGACAGTTTTTCTTTTAACTTGTTTATTGTGCTGCTGCCCTTAACTTTTTCACGTGTTCCAAACACCCGCTTTCAAAAACGCCCGGGAGAGAGGAGAGACGCTCTACTGTAACAACAAAATGCGTTTTAAAACTTAATATTATGCAAAGTTATCCTTAAATCGAAAAACCTACACTAGAGATTTGCTTAAAAAAAAAATAAGTAGCCATGACGTGCCAACTTCGTCTAAAGAAATTGAGCCAGAATTAGCAGCTTTTTCAGACACCTAAATGTGACTTGAATTTAATTCCTCTTTTCTATAATTAGATACTGGAATTTTTACCCGTTTTGCCCATAGTCTTTCTAGTTCCTTTCTTCATATCAATATTTTTTTATGTTGAAATTTATACCTAATAAATAAGTTTACGTAAAATCCGTAATTATTGGCGTACCCGAATTAATATCGCGTGCCTTCAATGGCACTCGCGCCATTGGTTCTCCAACACTGCCCTACTCTATGGAATCGGCGAGAAAAAATCATCCCTAATTTAGGCACAGGCACCCAAAAAATATTTTTTGAAAGATATCATTATGCCGAATTCTGTGCTAGTACCTACTAATAATCTCGGAGCTAGGCCACGGACAGACATACAGGCGGTCATGACGAACTACTATTCCGTAACTATACACCGTATTAAGTTAACCATATTGACGTTTCAGAAGTGTTAAAGTAGGTATGCGTTTTCCAGTTCGAAGTAAGTTAAATCGCACGTGCCCATACAGTGGAAAAGTTACGCAGTGGCACAGAGGAGAATAGAAATAGTGGCGTCCCTGGAAATCGCGACTTTCCAGGGTCACTATTACGTAAACTGTCGACGGTATTGACATTTGAGCGCGTTTACACGTGAGAGTCGGGTCGTCAATATTAGCCGTGCTACATATATGTGGCTGTGTAGAGACTAGATTTAGTTCAATGTGTAGAGACTAGAGACAACTAGAGACTGTAAACTCCACATAGTCCCTATACATTGCACAAAATCCATCTCTACACAGCCACAGGTAGTAAGTATGATGACTACTATTGACGACACGAGTTTTGTAGAGACTAGATTGAGTGCATTGTTGTAAAATGATAGTTGTACTCATCGATTGGTTCCATTGTTTGTGGTAGGTACTTAATTATTTAAATTAAGCTCACCTCTAACATTTGAATTCCGAAATGGCATAACACGAAGAGCCTTTTTAAAAAACCAGTTTAGAGGCTAAACAGGTTTCAACCATGCCGGCATTTGAACCCGCGACCTCTAGCTATCCGTGCCAGTGCTCTTCCAACTGAGCTAATGAGCGACTCACCGGCATCAGTGAAATTTCGAACCTCTTCACTTGTCTTTTTTTTCTTAAAATTGTCCTTAGCACGGGTTAGTGCATTAAAAAGAATATAACGAAGAACCTTATTTTATTGTACTATCAGCATGTATGAAATACTCGTGTTAGTACGAATAAAGTGAATTGAATTGATTCCATTTCGTTGCCGCTCGAAGTCTAGGCGAGTAAACGTTTCAACGCTAAAGTCCTTTTCCTCTGCGGGCGTCAATGGAACGATAAACTAAGAGTATGGTGCCAGTCATAAGTGACCCGACCGTGTAGATAGATAGCGAACACATTATAGCACAACCAGAAAAAGGAATACAGCCATGAGTTCTTAAATCTAAGTAATGTTAAAAACCTATTTAGAGGCTAAAAATTCCACCCATGCCGGCATTTGAACCCGCGACCTCTGGCTATCCATGCCAGCGCTCTTTCCAACTGAGCTAATGGGCGACTCACCGGCTTCAGTGAAAGTTCGAACCTCTTTACAATATTCTCTGTATTACGTACAGGCAGCGACATCTGGCTGAAGCAATTTGCATCACTTGCAGCGAGAGAGCGCTGGCACGGATAGCCAGAGGTCGCGGGTTCGAATCCCGGCATGGGAATTTTTAGCCTCTAAATAGGTTTTTAAAGTTGTCTTTAGCACGGGTGAGTGCATTAAAAAAAATATATAAGTAATGTTATACATGTATCTCGTTGTACTAGAATTATAATTGTATAGTTTTACTAGTTGACTCGGCAAAAGTTGTTATGCCATAATTAGCCTACGACTTATTCTTAAACCTACCAAAATAAAAAATAAAAAAATCATAAAATTCGGTGACGCAGTTTTTGAGGAGTTCAATAGCAAACATTGTGATAAGAGATTTTAATATATTCGATTAGCTTTAACCCGCGACTCCGCCCGTGTTAGATCAACCCACGGGAGCGCTTTACCGTGATATGAAATATCCTCCTATGTCTCGATTCAGATCTTTGTCAATCTGTACGTCAAATCCGTTCAGACATTGTTGCGTGATTGAGTAACAAATATGGAAGCATATCGAAACCTCACAAACTTTGACAATATTAGTAGGATAATCTTCTCTTCTTCGGTTTTTTTTTCCCCTAGGAGTTCCTAGAGGAGCATAGGGTCTCAACCACAGATTTCCGCTTCCGACGGTGGTACGCGGCAGCTTCCAATTCAGGCCATCTAGTGCCGATCGACTCGATCGACCAAGAGGCCACTTGGTCTATTGATCTTTTCCAGGTGATCCTTGTAATAGGATAATTGATAATTGGTCGCCTGTGCTGTGCCAGAATTTGATGAGTTCACTTTACCTGTTCATGTTTTAGAACTTAATCAAACCTCAAATGTTACACGGGTCGTAACTAACTTTCTAGAAAGAGGTCGTTTGGAGCGTGCAACTTTATCAAAACCTCCAATGTTACCCGGGCGGTAACTAACATTCTAGAAATAGGTCGTTTGGAACGTGCCCTAATGCAATAAGATACGGAATTACCGAGTTAGGTCCCGCGAGGATACCCTGATTGCTTTCCTTTACGCCTTCGCGTCTTGAACTAATAGACTCTACCTGAAACTGAAATGTTATAGTGAGGTTAATAGGTTTTAATAGTGAGGTCGGCATATTTATGATGACTTTCTGTGTATCGTCATCATTGACTGCCTTGTTGGTCTAGTGGTATCACGTCTGATTACCTTGCCGGAGGTCGTGGGTTTGATTCCCACTGGGGCCACCATACATTTGTGCTAATGACCTCGGTCTGGGTTTATTTCTAAATCACATCAAATCAATTATTTTTCTTCATTATAAAAACAAAATGTTTATTTAATGAAAGACGAAAGAGTTAGTTTTTACAATTATTAGATTATTTGGAGAAGAAGGTAATAAAAAAAATCCACAATTATAATTGAAAAAAAAAGATTAACTTAATTAACAGAGTTTTCAACTTAAAATCTATCTATGTTTGTGATGTCCTTGCCTCAATTATTTTTCTTCATTATTAAAACAAAATGTTTATTTAATGAAAGACGAAAGAGTTAGTTTTTACAATTATTAGATTTAAAAACCTATTTAGAGGCTAAAAATTTCACCCATGCCGGGATTCGAACCCGCAACCTCTGGCTATCCGTACCAGCGCTCTACCAATTGAGCCAATGGGCGACTCACGGCATCAGTGAAATTTCGAACCTCTTTACAATATTATCTGTATTACGTACACGGGTTAGTGCATTAAAAATAAAAATAGTGTAATTATTAGATTATTTGGAGAAGAAGGTAATAAAAAAAATCCACAATTATTCTTGAAAAAAAAGATTAACTTAATTAACAGAGTTTTCAACTTAAAATCTATCTATGTTTGTGATGTCCTTGCCTGGTTTCCATAGCACAGGGTATCCTAGTTTGGGACTAGGACAGGTAGAATTTATTAGAAGTTATCATAACACCTGTCAGTTACTAGTTACTGCAGCATAAACATATAATATCGCCGTGCCCCTCTTGTCGCCTCATAGTTGACGGAGTTTACACGTTCAGTCTGCATCAGTTCAGTCCGTGACCTTGATCAAGCTCGAATTGATGCGGACTGATGAAGCATAAATATTAGAGTATCTGTCAGTCTGGTCCATCAGCCCACTGAATAGACAATCAGTCTGCCGTCAGTCTAACTAGACTGATGGAATTGACTGACGCCAGACTGAACGTGTAAACTCCGTCTTGCACTTCGCGCACGGTTTTTTAGTGAAACAGCGCTACTGCCTACCATTAAGCGATGATAATTATTATGATTTGATGACACGTCATTTGCTCTGCTCAAGTGTTACAGAGATAAGACACCGCATTGAACACAACAAAGATGTGTCACCGAGTTTGACTTATGTGTTTTCTTAAGGTAATGTTTGTCAAAGGTAAGGTGTTGACGTTAATAGCGAACGTCTACGCTAATCTACCTAGACGAATGACGTACATTGCAGGATAATGTAGGTAGTTACTTTGTGTTTTCTGGCTTACGGTGTGCTTGTACGTCGTTTGGGTCTCCGTCTGGCTTGATCTTATGATCTCCATCTGTGAAAACGTTTAATCAGTCTGCCATCATCATAATAAATCTATTTTCGTAGCTACCTTCCACGGTTTAAGGCAAACACGCAAACTTACTAGAGATAATTAAATGTAGGGTTTTTGGCAGTCGTCAATAAATTTGCAGTCCCGGCATGGGTGAAATTTTTAGCCTCTAAATAGGTTTTTAAATTTGTCCTTAGCAAGGGTTAGTGCATTAAAAATAAAAATAGTATAATCATGTGGGTACAGTGATATCATTCCGATGTAAAACCTAACTGCATAGTAGGTAGTCGGGGCTGTAAGTGATGCAATTTGCTTAAGCCAGATGTCGCTGCCTGTACGTAATACAGAGAATAGTGTAAATAGGTTCGAAATTTCACTGATGCCGGTGAGTCGCCCATTGGCTCAATTGGTAGAGCGCTGGCACGGATAGCCAGAGGTTGCGGGTTCGAATCCCGGCATGGGTGAAATTTTTAGCCTCTAAATAGGTTTTTAAATTTGCAGTAGTTATGAGTATAACACAGTTAAAGTGGAGATGGGCGGGACACTTTGCTAGAAGGGAAGACGGCCGGTGGACCATGGCAGTATCGGAGTGGTGGCCAAGGGAGGGAAGGAGGTTGGTAGGCAGACCACCGACACGATGGTCAGACGACATCGTGAGGGTTGCGGGTCAGAGATGGAACAGATTAGCACAGGACCGTGAGGAATGGCGCAATAAAAAGGAGGCCTATGCCCAGCAGTGGGTTGATGTGGGCTGATTATAGATAGATAGATGAGTCACTATGATCATCATAGACATAGAGCCATCACTATACATGATTATGTAAAACCATCAAGCTTCTTAATGGCACCATAATGCGAGACTGCATATGTTTTGTTACTGCCCGCTAGGGGCCTAATAACGTCCCCAAAGGCATAAAGCTGAATTAAGAGTGTAAAGAACTTAGACCGTGTGCGCGCAAGTGATAACCTATAAGGTTATTGTTACCTTAGAGACCAGAAGCCCTATTATGTGCACAAAATCCTGAGCTATTCCAATATTCTGTCAAATTACATACTAATTTGACAGTTCGATTGGAATCGCTCAGGATTTGGTGAGCGTGGTTTAGGGGCTGAGCATTCACCTGTATATTAATACTCGTATTTATCATGCACCGTTTCTAAATTTCTCAAACTGATCAACGATAAGAGGCCTGAATATGCTCATCAAATCTTGACGGAATCCTGACGTTTGCGATAGCTAACCTGCTAACAGGAAGCTATAGCCAAAATCTATTATTTGTCAAATTCGTCTTCGCATCTCAGCCTTATTTTGGTTATTCTGTGCCTAGAGATTTGAGTAGAAAATATTCTTTAAATAACTTTCACACCGTACAATCCTAGTCCCTTAACTCTTAAGAATATCCTGATCTATAGTAATCAGGCAGACATGACAAACATGAAAATACACACAGGGTACATTAGGAATGCAATAAGGAGTGGTTTATTGAAATTCCACTCCAAAAGCGGTATAATTAGTACCTACAATGAAATCTTCATATAGGCGCTTAGACACGACGAAACCTACTAATTCATAATAATAAATACCGAGGTAGAATCGAGGTTGTCTCTTTCTCTTGATGACTTTGTACACGTACACACATACATATGAACCAAACATACTACCCTCCTTTTAGGCTCCCCTGCAGTCGGGTAAAAAGTATCGCTAGTCTTACTAAACACGTTCTATTTCTTTCAGGGCCCAGAACAAGCCTGAGGCGGCGGTGGCGGTCCACTGCGTGGCCGGCCTTGGCCGCGCGCCCGTGATGGTCGCCATCGCGCTCATCGAGCTCGGCATGAAGTATGAGGAGGCCGTCGAGACCATCCGAGAGTGAGTACCACATTTAGGCTACCCACTAACACCATAGGCCTAATTTTTCGCGCCAAATCCTGTCGGAATCCTGACGTTTGTAGGTAAGAGTAAGGAAATTTGGTATAATTTAGGCTTTGGTGCGCGTAATATAGGAGGATATTATGCAAAGTCAGTCCTACAACACTGCGCTACATAGTTGCGAGAAATAACGTTGCGACAATCGGGTAGCGGTCGGACTTTACCGCGTTATAAAAAAGTTTCGTCTACACTTGGTTTCGACTGATTCAAAAAAGAAAGAAAGTCGACGACACGTTGTTTCTAAAAAGAAACAAAGTTTCGACTACACGTTGTTTCTGAAAAGGAACAAAGTTTCGACTATACGTTCTTTCGACTGATTAAAAAAGAGAACAAAGTTTCGACTTCACGTCGTTTCGCCTGATTAAAAAAAGGATGACGCTACAAAGTAGCCACGACCTTTTATAGCGACGTTTCTTCTTGCAACTGCACATAATTTCGACGGAGGTGATGCACGGTGGAACATCCGGGTTCCAGTGATTCCAGTCTGCTAAACAAATGATTGTTAGTATTAACAGAGGCCAAGAGAAAACCATACACCCGTACAAACAACCTTTTATACATGCCGTACATATGGGCTTGATTGCCACATGTTTTATACTTCTTGATGAACTGTACTAGTGCTTAATGCATTTTACGAGGCCATTGCAGACCATTCTAAGCCAACCCAACTTTTTGAATGAAATCTAGAACCTCACAAATGCGAGTAAAATGAAGCAGCTCCCCCGAGATAGCACTGTTCTTCTATTATAGTAACTCCAGCACTGAATGCAGCAATGTGCATAGTCGGACTAAAAATGACTTTGAGTTGAATTTTATAATACCTGTGGCTGTGCAGAAAATATTTATCAATATCTAAGTTATATTTATATCTGTGTAATTTCCATTGTTATGTACAATAAAGTCTTCTCTATCTATAGTGTATCATTGTAAAACGGAGACCAAGACAAAAGTATATCGCGAGGTAAATTCGTATAGAGCGCTATAGAGTGACTATTTTCAGATGTCTGTTGCTCAATGACGCGTTGAATTGGCACACAGATAGATCATTTCGTGGATTAACACCAGTCTTCCATCTGAACGTATTTGCGGGCAAAATTTAGACCAGCTGTACTAAAGATAATGCTAGAAGTCAGTAGAACATCCGATGTAGTCGGCTGTCTGCGAAATGTCGTAATTCTGCAAAATACCAAAGCCGATGACATAAGCACGCAAATAATCATATCATAGTAAAGGTCGGTAGCGCATTTGGTCAGGCTTAAGCATTGACGGAGAACTAAGCATAGTATTTCTTAATTGTCTACCCGAGACCGCTGCAACTGTAACGCTGCCGAAACGTCGGGTAATAAGTTAATAACGTTTTACCTAATAAATAATCGCGATTAGACCCGTCTAATATATAACTATATAAAACTAAGCATAGTCTAGTTTAGTCGGGTGAACGATTGGTGGGCAGACCAGCGACCAGCTCCTTCTGTCACGTCTCTCTATCTGGTGAAATAATCTATTTGACGATTCCAAATTTGTCAATTTTTATTTGACAGTTCGGAGTTGGACAACTTCATACAGTGGAGGGAGGTCTTACGTAGTAGCGCCCCAAAAGGGGCAATGGCATTGCTATAGCTGCCGACAAGCATTAGATAGAGGACCGAGGGGGTTGGCCTGACAGCGACATAGCAGCTGCTCAGCAGAAGCCTGGTCGGGTGGATATATTGGCTAATGAAAATATAAAAGAAGATAATATAAATTTTCTTTTTGTAAATCAGGAAAGAAACAAAAAATATTTATAAATGTACAGTCCAATTGGCGGTCATATTGCTGATTTTGTATGGCCAGTTCAGCGAATTCATACTAAGTGAGTCCCTAAGGCGTAAGCGGAATCGCTAGAAGAGGAATAGTCCAGTTAGTGGTTCTCTATGACTAGAGTAGACGTACTGAATAGTAAACTTGCGTTGCTGTGGAGGTTAATTTGCTGTTAAAAATTGTAGATTGTCGCTTGGACTCTGTGCCAGTAAGGTAGAGTTTGAGCTGCATACTGGCACAGAGTTTTAGTTGATATGATATGGTTTTCGCTATATCTTTCTCAAGGAAGAGAGAGACCCGTGCCCCTCGGTGGGGACATAATGGGTTGATGATGATGATATGGTTTTAATGTGAATTTCTTCGCTTCCAGCCAGCGTCGCGGCGCCATCAACGCGAAGCAGCTGTCCTTCCTCGAGCGCTACAGGCCCAAGTCGCGGCTGAAGAAGAATGGGCACAAGAACTCGTGCTGCGTCCAGTAGGCGCCCGCCCGCGGTCCGAGGAACCGTCCTGCGCCCGCAACAGCGAATCAAGCTCTGCTTTCACACACACACCGACATTGGGGAGCTTAGGTTACCTACTTCGATAACTTTACAATTAAATCAGTTAACTATTGACAATCGTTCCGTTTGTTTCAGTACGAGGGACAAATCGTAACGAGATTCATGTGGTATACGTTTCGTTTTGCAGTTTGGTGGCTCTGTTACGATTTAGCCGACTCGCAGTTTGGTTGTTCTTCCTGTTTTGACTTTGATAATAATTGACGAGTTTTTTTTTGGATTGGGGAGCCTTATATTGTATTGCTAATTGTATTGTTCGAAATTAAAAGGTGTATAACCCTTGTGCTGTATCGTGTATTAGTGGAACATGTAACATAGAAGCGAGCCACAATTTGTGTTCATAGTTGAAACAGTAACTTGGGTATTTATACTTAAAAACATAATAAATTACAATATCCATAATAAACACAATGCAGTCAATATCATGCCTATTTATAGATTGCTTTCATCTTAATTCGGGACCGATTACAAAGTGCTGAATGTGGAATCATATTGTTAGATTTATTTCATTTACATTGTAGATTTTTTTAATTGCTTAGATATGTATAATAATTCAAGACATAATAGAACAATTTTCTTTATGTTGTTAAGTGTTCGACATCGTAATGTATCCTTCAAGAATTGACTAAAAAAGTAAAATAATTGTAGTTGTGCTTTCGTGAACTCATCCAAACGTTAAAGCCACATTCGTGTTGGTACCAATGACGACGTAATTTGATTTATTAAATTAATTATTTTTCCAATTGACTCACTTAAATGTTCCGAAAAAATAGCTCTTTGATATTATTTTTCTATTTCTAATTTAATGAAGATTAATGCAATTTATGATCGTGTATCTAAGGAACAGTCACATTAAATAAAAATGTTTATAAGCACATACTTTTTTTTATTTGCCGTTTAACAAATCGTATCTTCATCCTAAAACTATAAAGCTGGATACAGACGCGTGTAACATGTAATGTAACACAATTAGTAATGCATCGTAAATCCTGAGTGTGGACGCACTACGAGCATCATAACGCTCGTAGGGCCATCCAGACATACCATTCGTGTTGCATTACGGGTTAGAATACATTACACGTTATACGCGTTTGGATCTGTCTTAAGAATAAACCGACTTAGAGTCTCCGCTCATTGTCCCTGCCTTAGTGAGCCTCCCTCAATACACTGCTCTCTTATTGTCCAATATCCGTAGTATTTCTCTCACGTTGATTTTTTTGAACTGTTGGCTGTTGGGATTATCCGAGAACAAAACAATCTAAAAAAATGGACTAGGACTACCGGAACCAGCAACCCAACTGCTGAGTATTACATACTATGCAGGCTGCACCAACTCGTAAATACTTGTAACGTTCTGTCACGCTCTTAGCTGTTCATGGACACTACAGATACGTATATACTCAGCGAAACTCTCAATTCAGAAACTGGCCCTAAGAGTATAAAGTAACTACGTACTCTAAGGACCGACACGTCGTAATGAGTTAACATTGGTGAATTTGGGTTTGAGTAGTTAATGCTCACCCGACTGGTAAGCATTTAGTTTGCTTATTTAAGTTAAGAAATTCAATGGCGTTCAATTAATAAATACTTTAAAGGCCGATTATTTACTGCTATGCTGTAAAGAGCAAGTTAGACATAAAAAGTTTTGAGTTGAGCATGAGCGTCGTTCGTGTGCGGTAATAGTACTCTGAATCGGGGTTAAGGTGTAACATAATAATTTATAAATGATACCAATGTGTTCGGAGTAGGATAAATCAGACAACTCGACCCTGGGTAGTACGACGACGCGAGTCGCGCGTCAAAAGTCGCGACAGTCGCGCGTCAAAAGTCGCGACAGTCGCGCGTCAAAAGTCGCGACAGTCGCGCGTCAAAAGTCGCGACAGTTGCGACTTTCCAGTACATTGTCAAATTCTTACATTTCATCGCCACAAAACGCGTAGGTAGGTACTACCTATGCATATAGTGGAGAACTTACGAGATTCCACCCCAGCCTGGATAGTATGACGACGCTAGTCGAGCGTTACGAATTTCAAAAAGCGCGACTTTCCTGTACCTATATTAATTGCCAGATCGATTGTGACATTTTAGCGCCACAAAACGTGTGACACGTATCATTGTGCTACCCAGGCTGGGGTTCTATTATGTAAATACCTATCCACTGAGTTGTTGATTTTTACTTTTTTTTAAAGCTACTCCAGCTGTCAAATGCATACATATTTTGACACTGTGGAGTCGTCCAAATGCTTTACTCGATAGAGTGGAATGTTACATAATAGAAGAGCAGGTTAGCGTGGCGCGTGCTGATGCCACGGAAAAGAATTACCTAACAACTAACGAGAACTTGGATTTTTTTTCAAGACCGCCTTCGTATAGCTACGTAGTCCACAACCGTGAGTAGTCCTTCGAGCCGGATAGACGCGTTCGTCGACGCACCCCACCCAGCCCAACTAATTTAGAAGACAGATAGACAGAGACAGAGACAGAGACAGAGACAGACAGGCAGACAGACAGACAAATAAATAAATAGCTGCGGCCGCAAACTTACTTCCACGTCGTCCACGTTAGGTAGCCACAAGCGGTCGTTTAATAAAAATAGCTCAGCGGGAAGTTAGCTGACTTGTTGAACTTCAAGACATTGATAACAAATCGGTCATGTTTACAATAGAAAATGGGTGTTACGGAATGGACTGTATAAAGAAGGAAACTGATGGAAAACGGGTAAAAAGTAGTATAATATGAAAATAACACAAACAATGGGCAATGAAAATGGTGACGGCAACAATATTACAGCATGAGTGACATGAGAGAGAAAAGTCAAACGAAAAAATATACAGAATTATAAAATAGTTCCAAGGAGTCTTCAACATCCCGGGCCCTTGTGCAGAAATGCACAGATGTTCCCAGTTACCCAGGATGAGAAGCCTCCCTGGTGACCAGCCGGACCAGTTTCCTGGTTCCAGTTTCCCATAGTTGGGAGAATCTCTCGGACCCACCTCCTCCAGAAATGATCGCTGAGCCGCAGCGCTGCTTTCCAGTTGGCCCTTCTGGCAAGGTCACCGTCATCGAGAGTTGGAAGGAGTTGGTTGGATGAGCTCCCGATCAGGAAGTGAAAAGGTGTTAACGTTTCCTCATCTTGGGCGTCGACCGACACGTGACCGAGAGGCCTTGAGTTAACGATTGCCTCGGCTTCCAGCAAAAGTGTAATAAGAATTTCTTCTTTCGGTGCTCTCTCTGTAAGTACAGCGTTTAAGGCTACTTTGATGCTGCGGACAAGCCTTTCCCAACAACCTCCAAAGGAAGGGGCGGCAGCGGGGATGAAGCTCCACTTAATGCCTCTAGTGGCGCTGAAGTCTTGAACCAATGGTTGGTGAAACTCTTTGAGAAGTCGATTGGCTCCTATGAAACACGTACCATTGTCGGAATAAATTGTGTCTGGTGTACCTCTTCGAGCTATAAATCGACGCAGGCTCATGATTGCGAAATCAGCTGATAGTGGATGTACGAACTCGAGGTGTACTGCTCTGGAAGTCATGCAAGTGTACAGGGCCACGTATCTTTTCTCGTGCCTTCTTCCGATGGTAACGTTCAGAGGTCCAAAGTAGTCGAGTCCGGTGAAAGTAAACGGACGTTTGTGGTGAGCCAGGCGCTGCGGTGGAAGATCACCAGTCGTGGGGTTCATTGGTTTCGTCTTGCGTATACGGCAGAACAAGCAATCCTTAGCCACGCTACGAACTGTGTTTCTTAGTCGCAGGACCCAGTATTTTTGTCTGATCTCATTGATGACCATTTCGTTGTTGGCGTGGCCCACTCTCCGATGAAAAAAGTGTACCAGCATGCGAACAATTGGGTGTCGACCATCTAAAATGACGGGGAATTTGACATCTGTGCTGACATCTTGGACAAACTTTATTCTTCCAGCCAAACGCAACAAATTGTCATCTCCTATTATGGGTGATAATTTAAAAAGACGGCTTGATTTCGGGATAGGTAGCGAGTTCTTGACGCAATGGATCTCCTCTTGGAATGAGTCTTCTTGGACGCGTTGCAACATGTGTCTTTCTGCGACATTAATCAATTCTGCTGATAGGGGTGGAGGAGTGGTGGACGCAGAAAGAGACGCAACATGGCGGTCTGCAACAACGGTATCGGATTTAGTAGGAGCTCTGATACGACTCAAAATGGATCGGAACTTAGCCGCAATCTGCAAAACGCGGGCAGTGGCGCGAACTAACCGCAACCAATGGCTAAAGCGATCAAAATCCGCGGTGACAACCAGATGAACCGGCACTGACTGAGATGATTGTTTACGTTCTTCTGCAATCATAGTCGGACCAGCTGGCTCAACGGGCCAGTTCTCAGGAGAATCAAAAAGAAATGATGGCCCCACGAACCAACGGTGGTTGGCATCTAAGCGAAGAGGGTTCACGCGGGTGGCGTCATCAGCGACATTCAAACCTGTTGGAACCCACTTCCAGTCTTCAATGTTTGAATTCTCGATTATTTCTCCGACACGGTGGGCCACAAAGGGCTTGAATGTCCGTGCATCGCTTCTAAGCCATCCCAGAACGGTTGTAGAATCACTCCACAAAAAGGTGCGAACGGGTTTTTTCCTGTGGGATTCCTTGATGGTAACAGCAAGGCGAGAGGCGATCAGAGCGGCTTGTAATTCCAATCGCGGGATTGAGGTTGGCTTAAGAGGAGAGACTCTAGTCTTGCTGGTGATGAGGGCGAGCTTGACAGTGCCATCAGCGTATAAAAGACGCCAATAGGCCACGCACGCATATGCAAGCTCACTCGCATCTGCGAGTACATGCAGCTCTCTGTGTAGAGGCTCGCCATTCTGTTTCGCGTACCATCGAGGAATCTTGATAGCAGACACATCAGAGAGTTCTTTAAACCACTCTGTCCACTTGGTAACCTCGGTAGGTGGGAAAGCTGTGTCCCAATCGATCTTAGACCTCCATGCCTCCTGCAGCAAGATTCGACCTTTCACAACGATTGGCCCTAGTAAACCTAATGGGTCGTAAACTTTCATTAAATGGGAAAGAACTTTTCGCTTTGTGAGGTTTCCTTTATAGGGGATACTATCGAGGCCCGTTCTGAAACTTAACGAGTCGTTTAAAGGATCCCAAGCAACGCCTAAGACTTTGATGTGTGACAGAGCATTACCAAGTGGGACTTCGGTGGGTGGGACCGCTCGCAATTCATCTGGTATCAGACGTAGGGCATCACGGTCATTAGAAATCCAACCACGCATTTCGAAGCAACCACCACCATGGACCGTCACTATGTCTGACACCAGTTGAGCAGCCTCGTCGATGTCATCTAAACTGCCTAAATAATCGTCCATGTAATGGTCATGAATAATTGCATTACATGCTTTTGGATACTGATTTCGGTAGAAGTCGGCGTTTTTATTTTTTATGTATAGAGCCATAAAGGGACTAGATGATGCACCGAAAATTACAGAAGTCATCCTATATTCCTTTATCGGTTCAGTGATTTTAGACTTGACGTCACGCCATAGAAAGCGTAATGCATCTCTGTCTTGATCTCGGATGCGAATTTGTGGAAACATCTCTTTTATGTCCGCTGTCATAGCGACACGACCCTCCCTAAATCTAAAAAGAATGCCTAAAAGATTTTCTAACAGGTCAGGCCCTTGAAGAAGCAAAGAATTTAATGAAACGCCTTGATTCTTTGCCGCTGCGTCATGGACCACTCGAAGCTTACGCTTCTGCGGGTGGTAAACACCAAAGTGAGGTAAGTACAACCTGATTTTCTGTGTATTCCCTTGTAGAGAATTTGAGTTTGTTGAAGGTGGGCAGTAATGGGCGAGCAGCTAGCAGAAGACTCCGTATGTTTTTGACAACCATAGTATGTGCTAGGGTTACATTCCTCAGCGTATCCCTTGTTTACCATGTTGTCTAGGAATTTCTTGTAGGCATCGGCGAAAACAGAATCACGAACCATTTGTCTCTCTAAACTATAAAAACGCGATAGAGCTTGCGGGTAGCTATCGGGAACTGACCCAGTCGCATCACACCAAGGAAGTCCTACCTCATATCTGCCTGATGGCAGACGCCTCGTAGTGGAGTCCATTATTTGTATAGCACGTAAATCCTGCTTACAGTGTAATGTTTCATGTTTACATATGCCTAAAGAATCTAGTTTATAATGTTTCTTTACCAAGTTTTCCAAACTTTCATACTCTTCCGGTTCAATAGAACCTACTAACTGACAATGATTAATAAACTCGGTAGGTTTAGTTTTACTTGATACCTCGCCATACAGCGTCCAGCCTAATAAGGTATGACAAGCTACTGGTTCGTTGCCTTTTCCACTGCGTACAGCTCGAGTTATCGAAAGATGCCAGTGTTGAGCACCTATTAGTACTGTTGGTGTGGCGCTAGTTTGCGCCAGGACTTCGGTTAAATCGGTCAGGTGACTATAGCAGGTTATCTGTTCTTTAGAAAGTGCTTGCGTGTGAAGGTTAAGCGACTTAATAGCTCGAGCACCCTTTACAGGATAAATATCGGACGAGTGTTTGCCTTTTATATGAAAATCGACAAGTGTAACCTTACTTTTCTTTTGTAGACCACCTATACCTTCAATTACAATATATTTTTCTGGCCCTGATAGTCCAATACGATCGGCTATGCTAGAGTCAATAAGTGTCGCAGTACTGCCATCATCCAGCAGAGCGTAGGTATCATAGGACCCGGCAGGTCCGTAGACAGTGATGGGAACTACCTTTAATATCGTATTGTGCTCGGTGGAGGCCTGAGAAGTTACGTCGTGATCGATACATGGTTGATTAGCTAGATTAGCTTGTTGAAGTCCTATGTTGGAAACGACGAGCCTTTCTTCAACTGGGGCGGCAGAAGACGACAACGTGGGAAGGGCGTCATTTGGAGCAGTAGTAGCACACACTGTATTGTTAAAAAATTGTGTATCGGGTGCCTGCGTGGACGTTAACGTGTCTTGCCTGCCATGTAGAAGAGGGTGATGACGATATGAGCAGCCGTCGATCCCACATGGATTCACTTTGCACGATTTCCATTGGTGCGAGTTACGACGTAAACATTTATAACAAACTTTATTTTCGCGTAACCAGCGCCATCTATTGTCGACGGATAAAGTTTTAAAAGTAACACACGACTTTATGTTATGACCCTCTTTACAATAAACACACTGAGATTTAGAATGGGTATTACTTTTGGTAACATTTACGGCGTGTATATTTTCACGCTTAGGTTGCGGTGGGACCTCTAGGGTCAAAGCAAATTTCACCTGGCGTTCGTGTTCGCGTGTCAGGAAATTTGACAGCATTTGCAGTTTCGAACATGGAAATTGTGAGTTTGTGACTTCGGACGCGTAGTCTGTCCATCTCATTTTCATATTCGCATTCAATTTTCCTAGAACACTATGGAAGAGTTCGGGTGAATGCAAACTCCTTCTGGTTCAATAAGTTCATCGTAGAGAGAGAATTGCGTACCTTGTTTGCTACAGTACTTAGCTCTTTAAGCTCGTTGCCCAGTCTTGGCAGTGACCGCAACGCCTGCACCTCTCCGAGGACGATCATCTCAGGGCACGCAAAGTTTCGCTCGAGGGCGCGCATGATTTCCTCGAGGTCCTCCGCAGAGACGAGAAGTGACGCGACTGCTTCTCGTGCGTGTCCACGGAGCGCGTTTTGTAAACGCGCGACGTTTTCTATACAAGAAAAGGCAGACTTAGTGTTGTCAAACTGTTTTTTAAATTGAAGCCACTGTGAGGCGCTACCAGAGTATGTAGAGAGCTCAATTTTATTTTGTTTGTTTGTCTGGCTTTGTGTAGCTAAGGATTTGGCCGCCGCTGCAGTATCGGCGATAGCTTGCAAAAGCAATGGTGACACATTGGTAATATTTTATTCAGTGGTCGGACAGTATTGTCGCTCAAAGCCCATGACAGAGGGAAGAGGCCCGGTGGCCGCTATCCCGGGCGTTTGAGGAACGAGGCCTGCCTTTGTAGGACACGAGAGGTGTGCTGCTGTACATGAAGCAGCAGCCTGAAGAGGCACTGACGGGAACGCCGAGTTGCCGGGCTGCGAGACCTCTGATTCGTTATCCACTTTATTTAATATGTTAGAGTCACTTACCCACTGTTGTGTTCTACTTATACTGATACTTCGCCGGCTATTCTCACTCCGCCCGTCTGCTTCAATTTGTATGAGCTCGGCCTGGTACTCTGCTTCTTCAACCTCCGCGAGCTGTTTCGCGAGCTGCTGCTGCTGGGCGGCCGCTTGCGCGCGCTCGTACTGGCGGCGCTTATATGCGGCCTCTGCAGCAGCCTTTCGAGCCTTCACGGTTGAAGTGTGCGAGGAGTTTGTTCGGGCGGAGCGCATACTCCCAAGGTGGTCATCACTGTCGGCATTACCTGTAAAGACTCTACTTGCGTCGATAGGTGGTGCTACGTGAGCGCTAGATGATTCGACCTGGGATGCGACGGGTACTTGGATGCTTTCGGATGCCATGAATTTACTTTTGCTACGAGTGATCATACGGATTGAAAAACTAACGGAAAGAAACTAGGTGCGGTGAAAAAATTTAGGTAGAAGGACCAAATGTTATGGAATGGACTGTATAAAGAAGGAAACTGATGGAAAACGGGTAAAAAGTAGTATAATATGAAAATAACACAAACAATGGGCAATGAAAATGGTGACGGCAACAATATTACAGCATGAGTGACATGAGAGAGAAAAGTCAAACGAAAAAATATACAGAATTATAAAATAGTTCCAAGGAGTCTTCAACAATGGGGATTTCCAACTTGTACTTTAAAATGAATGAATGAATGGGCTGTCTATAATTTTAAAGATAATAATTCCTTAAAAATATGTAATATCGATTTTTTTTCATCTGCTCATCCCTGTCACTCCTGTCACCATCCGCCACCAACCCGTACTTGGCCCCCGTGATGGAGTATGGCCGAACCTACCTGGGATGCAGGAAGCGACACCTGCCCCGGCAGTGGGGAGGGTTGATATCGTAAATGGTTTTTGGTGATTTATAACATTCCTAGTGCTCATACCTTAGTTTTTCATTTTGATCACTGCATGAATATCTCAAAAATATCTTATAACTCCAACTCTCAATTTATTTTAAACTTCAGGTCTTCGAATTTCTTAAAGTTAATTTGTGCACTTTCAAACTAAGATTTTCTTATCACATTATAGGCAAAGAGGGCACAGACACCGACTTCGAACCCCATTGAAGGTACCTATTTGAAATCTATTGATGTTTATTTTATCTTTATGCTGTAAAGTGTAGGGAACAAACAATTTGGAGAACTTAGTATATTTTGCGATAGGTACGCTATTCCTTTTTGTTACATGTCTCTGTTAGATGTAATTGATATTCTGAGCACACTTTCCTGTACAAAGATGTTTTAAGAGATATGCATAGGTTGCGAGTTCGAATCCTGTTGCGAGTCAAAAGTTTAATAATTTAATTTTTTTTGATTTTTCCAGCAGATTGAGTACTTTGGAAATATCAGAAGTTGACATTGAGGCAAGACTTTAATTAAAATCATCTTATCTGTTTTACAGGTGCGAAAGTCAAGAGAAACAGAATATTGCGGTCTGTTAAAACTTTGACTCCCCGATGCAAGAGGATCTATACAGAGTGCCAAAAAATTATCAAGTCTAAGCGTCGCCTCTGTTACACTTTCCAAGACTTCTCCATCAGTCCCGGACGGAAAAAACCAACGTACACGCCTTGCTGGTTATGTTTCCAAGAAACTTAATAGGAAATTTATGTGCCAAATTTGCAAGAGGTCATTCCTTTCATCAGATCCTTCAGATCTCCACACTTGGATTTTAGAACGACAAAGACGTCAACGCCGAAGTTTGGCTTACCCAAATTCAGGTTTTATTCTTCTTTTTAGAACCTTAATAAATCACTAACAATTACCTTGACAAAAATGTTTACTTACCAAGTGTTTTTGAAAATATTAAATTTGAGTTTCTACAACTACAAGCCAATGTTGACTGGTTCGGCTGCTCTGAAATCACGTTGACATATTAACTTCATATCCTTAGTTTGCAGCATCCAGGTTCATAATTTTTGCAACACAGTCAACAAGATCATTAAAGGGGCCTTTTCCGCAGAACGCATAGATACGTCGCTGGAAATGCACAATTTGGCACTTAAAAAGTATATTAAGTATCATAGAAAGTAATGTGCATTGTTTATTTATTCTGATTTTTGTAGGTTGGCTTTGCTTATACATTTTTAGACAAAAGATATTATAAGATGTATTGTAACAATGTTCACTATCTATTCATTCTGTAATCATTAATTTTAATATGTAAGTCGTCAAATCTTATGTTGGTAATGCCGGAACATTCTTTACTGCGAATATGTATTCGGCCTGTAAATATTAATTTATGATCAATTTCCGTAATGTCAAAACCATTCATTCTGTATTAATTCTATGTTTATTAAGATCAATTTGATATCATTGTCAAATCTTACTATATAGTTAATGTTAGAACTATATGCCTGCCTCGTTGGATTAGCCGTTAAGGTATGTGGGTACCAAAGCAGAGGTCGTGGGTTCGATTCCCACTGGGGGCCGCCGTACAAGTAGCGCCACTCTGGCTGTATTTTCATATCTGTGATGTCCTTGCCTAGTTACCTTAGTACAGGGTATATTAGTTTGGGACCAGGTCAAGCGATTTTGTTGTGTGGAAGAGGAAGTTATTCATTCTGTACTCATATTATGTATTAAGTCTGGAATTAGTATTAATTTTGATACTGCAATTACTTTTTGTAAATGTATTTTTAAGAACTGTTCAAATGATGATCCATTAAGTTTCTTCGCCATTCTCTTGTACATACAATGTAAATATTTAAATACTAGAAATAACCATAAACTTTCGTTTCCAAGATATAGGCTTGCAAAGATTGGTAAATCTTCATGGGCCATTGTATACGTTAATAATAAATTCTCTAAAGATATATTAAAGCTTGCCTGAAATGCGGTTCAAAAATGTGCAAGGTATACTTTGTAAAAGGGCTACTATAGCATAAAGGGTTATTTAGATGACACATAATATGTGTTTAAATAGAACATATTATGTACTGTTTTATAATAATTGTGTAAACGCTGTTAATTAAGGACTTTGAAATGACTAAGTTGGATTTTTTTTTCTCCAAAATGATCTAGATTTTCAAATGGACGCCTAGATTGACGTGTAACGTTTATAAAGCCGCCGCTACTTTGAAAAAAATCTATTTCATTGAATTTCTTGAATAAAAAAATTACTTCTGACTTTTATCGTTTTATTTTCCCATAAAAATTAATAATGGCATTGAATTTGAATTCAAATTCAATGATAATGGTTCTCTGAACAGTAGAATAGTATCGATAGCGTGGTGGACATCCCTAGCATATCGATACATTTTTTATCGACTATAGGGTGCTGAATGCACTACGGATGGTGGTCACGTCAATCCACTACGTTCCGGGCCTTTCTATTGGTCGATTCCTATCTGTACCTGTATAATTTGTGGTCACCATCACTGACTGAACGAATGAATGGTCTTATTTTATCTGATCCGTGGTCTGAGAAATGTCTTTTTTTTGTGGTCTTTCTTTTTAGTCTGTGCTCTGCATGGCGCGGGTTTTTGCAAACAAGAAATTATTTTGCTGCCTCAATTTAAACGTATACAGAATGGCTTCTGCTGCCAAAAAGCCAAAGGTATCGTCAGCATCAACTGGAGACGTTACAGGGGAATCGTGTGAAGAATTCATGAAACAAATTCAAACCAAACGGGAGAAGACCGCGAAGTCTATAATGGAGTTTCCTTTCAACAAAAAACGAGTCAGGATCGTCTCTCAGGAGCAGCTTGTGGCCGAAGGATGCGAGGGAATCGTGTACTGGATGTCTCGAGACAGCCGAGTTCAAGATAACTGGGCCTTTCTATTTGCACAAAAACTGGCTTTGAAGAATGAAGTTCCCTTACACGTGTGTTTCTGCATCATTGCCAAGTACCTGGACGCTTCGGTTAGACAGTTTCATTTTTTACTCAAAGGTAAATTGACACATCATAACCCGTATAATCCATTCCCCAGAAGTTGTTAGCACAAGACCTAAGACAGTACTAAGGACACTGCCAGTTGTGTTTATAGGGAAGAGTGGGTAATCATACCACTATATATGGAAAGTTTTCGGCAGGCAGCCCCAAACTCTACTCACCAGCTCATATTGTAGACCTGGGGACAGTTAGTCATGTTTATTCTGGGGAAGAGTGGGTGTTCATACTTGTGCCCCCTTGAGTGATATTTTTCCTAGGCGTTTTGTGTGCCTGGGGCATCTGTCTAGCTGTTGTCTGTTAAACTGCAAAGTTGGGAATAGACAACAATAGATAGATAATAGATTATCATTTCAATTATCTTCCTCAGGCTGGAACCTTAGCCTGCTTTGCTGGGGATGTCTCTAGGAAAGGGATAAATTTGGCCACATGTTGTCTGCGTGGAAAAGCAATGGACCACAAAAAAGTATTAATTGTGAACATAATTTGTATCAATTATAAGTTTAACGGCAATTTAACAGAAACAATGGATGATTTTTGCAAAAAAACCATATATTCTGTATCTGTAGCAATTTTATCACAGCTCCGTAAATGTGGCGATCCAAGAACCTATGCGATGCCATATTGCACAAGAGGGCATATTTAAAAAAAAGATTTTTTAACGCTCACAATATGTAAAAATAATCACTTTCTAAGCACTTGTTGAACTCCAATGAAAAGTCTGTGTTAGACTTATTTAGAAACTTGTCAAATACCCTATTAGCTGTGAGGCCTTTGCAGGCATGCAGGCATCAGAGCACTGCTGGCGCTCTGGAAAGAGTGTAAACTCACAGCATTCCTATGTGCAATGTCCAAACCATGAGGCTAAGTGCAGAAATCTTAGGTCTAACTATGATGGAACCATATAATTAATAATAATATGCATTGTTTATTGAAGATAGCTTAACAGTACTCATATAGCCCTAACTTTTATTCTATATACTAATGTTGCTATTTCAGGGTTAGAAAAAGTGGCAGCTGACTGTAAGAAGCTGGACATCTCATTCCACTTGCTGGAAGGCAGTGGAGCTGATGCTTTGCCACAGTGGGTTGTGAAACACAATATTGGAGCTGTTGTATGTGACTTTAACCCTCTCCGAGTACCAATGGGATGGTTGGAGGGGGTGAAAAAAAAGCTGAAGAAAGATGTGCCTTTGATTCAGGTAAATGATTTTATTTATCACAGTTTTTGATAAAGGAGTTTTTACTGAGTTAATGTGGGAGATGGTATTGTCCAATTTCATGCCCTACTTCCACCTTCTTTTGGTTCCATCAATCCTATGTTTCTCTGGGTAAAATGCTTAAACATAAAACTGCCACTTTAGAATAAGGAGATGTCTAATTTTGGTTCTAGAATTGTCATGGTATTATTTTTTAAAGCTTTGAAAATACAAAAAAAATTAGACTAGGAAACTGTAGTTTTCAGAACAATATTTTTGAAGTGTGTTAAAATACCATAGATCAAACTGCTTGCAAGCCCCTGAGCTCTAAGTTGTTAAGTGGCATTTACAGATGTTATGCATAATAATTGAGTGTTTTGTCTAATAATTAGCTTTTTTTAGGTTGATGCCCACAATATTGTGCCGTGCTGGGTGGCTTCAGACAAGCAGGATTACTCTGCGAGGGTCATCAGGCCCAAGATCAACTCCAAGTTGGATGAGTACCTCACAGAGTTTCCACCTGTTATCAAACATCCATACAAAAGCAAGTTTGAACCTGAGGTACGATTTTGTGATATAACTTTTAAAAGGTCTGTCTGTATATTTGATTAAAAGAAAGTCCTATGAGTATATGGATTTACTATATCAATTTGTGCCTGACAATAAGGGAGGGTTGGCCCCAACACCCCCTGTTGCACTTGTTGGTTTTCTGCTTTAAAAATTAACACCATATAGTTAATGACGCTTTGGGATGATAACTATTGCCACATATGGAATAAAAAATGGACAGATTTCCGTTTGTAGTGGAAATCGATTTAAGTCCTAATCCTACATTCTAGGCTGTATGTTCTTAAAATAACTATCGCAGATATTAAGATTTTTGATGGTAACTTTTTGAAAAAAAAAAATGTTTTATGAAACAAGTTATGATTCCTATTCCATTGGTGGTGCTAGTTATCACCCCAAAGCGCGCGTCAAAAGCTAACCTACTTCGAAAATTTTTGAAAAAATATAGATTTGATTTATGTATAATTTATTTGAAAAATTCCACCCATGCCGGGACCCGAACCCGCAACCTCTGGCTAACCGTGCCAGTGCTCTCTCAACTCAGCTAATGGGCGACTTACCGGCATCAGTGAAATTTCGAACCTCTTTACAATACTCTCTGTATTATGTACAGGCAGCAACAGGTAGTACAGGCGTACTGTTCAAAAATTTTCAGTGTTTGGATGGATAATGGACACATTATCAAAATCCTCAAGTAACATCCGCATGTAACATACTTTTAGACTTAAACCTTCCTGTCACCATCAAATAAAAAATGCAAACCATTTGAATGAATAGTGGTAGAGTATGTTATTTCTTAGAGGCCATGGCCATTTCAACTATTTGGTATGGAAATCTGTCTTATGTCTGCATCTGAAGATAGATTATCTTCCACACAGCCCATAGACTGGGATGAGGCCATCGAATCGCGAGAGGCAGATAAGACCGTCGGCCCAGTGGATTGGGCCAAGCCAGGCTATGATGAAGCTATGAAGATGCTTAAGAGCTTCCTTGACAAAAGACTTAAAATATTCGCCACCAAGAGAAACGACCCCACTGAGGATGCGCTCAGCAATCTGTCACCTTGGTTCCACTTTGGTAAGTTTTCACATTAGAATTAAACCAAATGGTAGATTATCCCTACTCCCCATATAACATGCCCATGACTTTCGATCCGGCTATTTGGTACCTCTGAAACCTAACTAACAGTACATCATTTATTTTCTTGTGTTCTACACTGATACTGTTACAAAAAATAGTATAGGCCAGTACCACAATAACACCTATAATTGTTACTGTATACGAACATCACAAGTCTTGCAAACTTGCGATCAAGGCAGAGATGGTAGAATTTCCTCAAGACTTTTCTATCTGGTTGATACAGGATAGGCAAAGCATGGAAACTTGGTAACCCATTTACACGTTCCTACCATTACTTCCAGGTCAAATTTCGGTTCAGCGCGTGGCGCTTTGCGTCAAGGAGTACCAGTCGAAGCATACAGCCGGTGTGAACGCCTTCCTTGAGGAGGCAATAGTGAGGCGAGAGCTCGCTGACAACTTTTGCTTCCATAACGAACACTACGACAGTCTAAGAGGAGCCAGTGCTTGGGCGCAGAAGACCTTGGACGACCATAGGTAAGTTCGAAGTGTCTTTTATTTCAATTAATAAGTAGGTACTCGAAATACAAAGCTTGAAGAAAGGTGTAAAGAAAAAAACCGGACCAGTGCGGATCGGATTCGCCCACTGAGTATCGCACGTAAAAATTTAAAATCGCATTGTGTGCAAATTTTTCCCGCACTTTAACTTGACATATTTCATAGTTTTCAGCGTATTTTTTACGTTAACTTGGATGTTTGATTTTTTCACAGCTTCAAGGGACTAAAGTCCTTGACTATGTTGTTTTAATTTAAAGTCAATACCTCATCGTGTTCTCGAGATAAAGGATCTTGACAGACAATAAAGTGTAATATATTAAACGGGTCAAATCGCGATTATTTATTATTATTAGGTAAAACGTAATTACCTTACTCGTATTTCGGGTAGACTAAATAAGAAATAGGTACTAAAGTGATAGTAAAATAGAATAGAAATCGTATATTTGGTACCAACAGAATCAAAATAAAAACAATACTGGTTATACATTACATAGAGTACTTACTACCATGAATAAGACATTAATGGCACCAAAATGGCCGCCGTTATAAATAGTATAAGGGTTCCGTTTTTTTCCTTTTGATGCGTAACCCGAGATCAGAGTTAGAAAGTCTAGAAGGCAATCTATGATGATTCAGTTCTATTTTTAATCCTTGAAATCCAAGATTTAGGCTGACAAAGGTTAATACATCCTTCATGGGGCATTGTATATGTACAATAAAATCCCTGAAGATATATTAAGTTTGACTGAAGCGCGGTTCAAAAAATGTGTAAGGTACACTTTGTGCCAAAAGAGCTATAATATTAAGTATTATTTAGATGACAATGATGTCTGGAATTCAAGCATGTAAAATGCATGAGTTTTGTAAAATTTGTGTAAACTCTGTTAAAAGACCAAGTTTGGAGTTTCTTTGTCCATTTTTTCTCAAAAATGATCTAGATTTTGAAATGTATCCTAGTTTGACTTGTAACGTTCACTAAGCCGCAGTATCTGCGCTACTTTGAATAAAACCCTTTCATTTAATTTCAAAACTATTTCAGAAAGGACAAGCGAGAATACGTCTACTCTCTCGAACAACTTGCCAATGCGCAGACCCACGACGACCTGTGGAACTCCGCTCAGATCCAACTCGTAAAGGAAGGCAAGACCCACGGATTCCTGCGCATGTACTGGTGCAAGAAGATACTGGAGTGGACCCCCACGCCTGAAGACGCGTTGAAGTATGCGATATACCTGAACGACCACTACAGCATCGATGGACGAGACCCTAACGGATATGTTGGTGAGAAATTCTACTTACATATTTGGGGTACCAAAAAAGCCCTATAGCTATGCAATTAGAGAATGTTTTAGCGCCAGGTCTTGATTGTGTCACACTTTTGCACACAGCGTAGGTTGCTATAAGCGAAACGTAAGTAACGTACAAGGTACATCAAAGCGAAGATTTGATGGTTAAATGAACAGAACAGAAAGACAGCAGTTAGGCAGCTGGAATTATTGAAATAATGCATGATTTCTTTACAGTACGAAACACCACTCATGTCTCATGGTTCCTTGACCTCAGATCCTTCAGAGCTTGGGGCTCGTGGACCGGGGGCCCCTATCAGGTCTGGGGCCCCTGGCATTTTGCCAGCCCTCCCACCCTATAGTTATGCCACTGCCACTGGGACTACTGGGAATAAACTATACAACTGATTATATTCTTTTTTTAATGCACTAACCCGTGCTAAGGATAATTTAAAAACCTATTTTTAAACCTACCTATGTACGTAATACAGAGAATATTATAAAGAGGTTCGAAATTTCACTGATGCCGGTGAGTCGCCCATAAGCTCAGTTGGAAAGAGCGCTGGCACGGATAGCCAGAGCGGGTTCCAATCCCGGCATGGGTGGAATTTTTAGCCTCTAAATAGGTTCTTATACACCTGATGACAACATACTCCCCTCAGGCTGCATGTGGTCGGTGTGCGGTATCCACGACCAAGGCTGGGGCGAGCGCGCCATCTTCGGCAAGATACGCTACATGAACTACGCGGGATGCAAGCGCAAATTCAACGTGGCGGCCTTCGTCGCGCGGTACGGTGGCAAGTGCCACAAATACGTAGCGCCTAAAGGCAAGTGATGCATGAAGAGACGGGAAATTATGCTCATTGTCGGCCGCGAATTTGTTTAAAGCGACGGGTACAATCACTGGTTGAGAGTTATCGGTATTACATGAAGTTGTAAATGAAAATGTGGAGACCCAGTGTCCTCATGAGTGTCAATCCAATCCAGTCTGATCCAAATGCCTCTTTATGGCCTAAACTTTTCAAAGACACTGAATTTGATTTGCTCTGTCCATCCACAGAACATAAAAAAAGAGTAGAAGTAGCGACATGACACATTAGTACGAAAACCAGTGTAACCAAACTGATACTTACAAACCAAACGCACACTAGGAATGCCAAGCTGCCATTGGTAAATAAAGTCAATGCCGAAAAGGTGTACATCATAAAAGTTTCAATTAAAATATGCACCTTTTTGTATTGTTAACAATGATCAAAGTCAAATGACAATGATGAAATTAAGGTTGACATTTTGTAGTAACGCTACTCTACACTAGATGGAACTACCGCCGCGTCGGACCGAAAATAACTTTTACCTAGTAAGACATAAAGTTCAAAATTGAAAAACAAGTACATTCTCAGTTTGGGAAGGGACAATGCAAGTTCTAGTTTGTCGATAAGGAGGACCTATCGACAAATTATACTCGTACAAACAGTTTACACATTAACGGCCGAATATGGATACTGGTACTTAGAAGTATTTTAGCTATTTCTTTTTGCCTGCGGGTTGACTGGTAGAAAATGCATCTTTTCTACATTATCTTTTGTACAATATAATATCATTACAAGTGCGGAAAGGCTGTCAATGAGTTCCGACAAATGTCTACCCGAGCCGAGGCGCAGCCGAAGGCGAGGGTTGACAGTCGTAACAAGTTGCAATGACGGTTCCGCACGTGTACTGAACGACTATTTTTAATACAGTTGCGAAAAAATAAGCAATTTAATAAAGAAAAATTATTTGGAAAATTGCGCCAACCGTAAAAAAATATAAGCAGAGATTATTTTTCTTCACCCACTCTAGTAGGCAAAGGGAACTATGCCCATACAGCCAAGTCTTCAGAAGTTTTTTTTATTGATTTGAAATGAAAATGAAATTTAATGAGATGAAATGAAATGAAACCTAACTTAACTCATTCAATCAAATCATCAAATCTGATATTGAAACAAATTAGTAGCTCAAAAACTTCTATGTTTTTTTTTTTTTTGTAAAACCTTCATGATTGGTCTTTCTTTTTATTAGACATTATTTTTGAGAAAGAAAACGCACGAGTGCGGGAAAGGTAAAAAAACACGAGTGTGTAATAGCCCACATCTCGCACGCTATAAGTCCCTGTAATACGCCACTTTTTTAGCAACTGTATTAAAAAAGAATTAACACTAATAAGGTAGATAGACGCACAAATAAAACAATGTGGTAAATTTCAAATTTTGAAATGTTATCTCTTATTTAAAACTAGCTATAACCCGCTGCTTCGCGGGCGTTAGAAATTATAACACGGGAAATATCATGTATTCTATGACTCAATTCAGATCTTTGTCTATCTGTACGCCATGCTTCATACGTTATACTAATTTTATTGATAATGGTACTAATATATTTCATTTATACGCAAGAGTCTAATACGGAAGTGAAGTACATTTTTTCTGGTATTGCTGCATCACATAAGTGCCACCTTCCGCCATTTTTAGTTTTTATGAAGTGTTCATGAAAATGCTCTGAATATATTGCGCTCATCGTCGTTTTGAACCAATTTTGCCTTCTTGTCGCTGCCATCCATTTTAATTTCGTATCCGGTTCCTTAGAAAACTAAACGAAAACTCACTTCCAAATTGTTTTGATTCCAAGAGGATTGTCGTAACATTGCCTCGGTTTTCTGTTGTCAACGGGGTAAGATGAAAATTACTCTGATAGTTTCTTAGATATTTCAGTCACTGATAAACTGGTGAAGAAAAACTATATCGCGATCTATGTGCTCATGTCATGTCTTGTATAAAAAGTAGAAATGTATGAGCTCCAATGACAGTTTTCACATGCACAGCGACCAGCCTAGATGAATTGGAATTTATAATACCTAAGTACCATTAAGTATGTATGACTACTAAGTCATAGACAATTTATCGATAGATTTTTATCATGTGTGCCCCCATCCGTAATTGAGTAGAATTCAAATTATGACAGAAATTTCTAGAGAAGGTACACTTTCTTCGATGAAAATTTAACTTTACTAACTAGTAAATAAAGGTGGTTTCACTTTCTCATTTTCGGATTGGTTTCTATGTTCATGTCATTACAAATTAAATTAAAAATACAATGAAATACGTCTTACCGATGAAATATTACGGCATGATCGGTATATTTTGGTCCCCAGCTTTTATTTTTGCTCTCTAACACAGCACAACAAGGCATTTTAATCAAGTTTTCACTATTTTTTTCTTTACTAGATGCGCACGGCAACTGAAGTAAACAAAACTGTCACCGACTACGCATAGGCAATACATTGCTAATGTGAGGCACGCGGGCACCGCCCACTTACGACTTCTACTCTTTTTTTATGTTCTGTGTGTCCATCTATCAGTTCCACAATCTGTTATCTTCAATTGACTGTGGTGGTCTATGAGAAAATGGATTTTGTTTTATAATTCAATATTTTTATATTTCGCCTTGTGAGTTGTTAGCTTCTTGACAGCTTTTATACAATGTGAAAAAAATTGCTTTATAGCAATTGCATTTTGTAACTTTTAATTTTTTTTATTAAGTACTTATTTTAATTAGGGATAAATATTGATGTAGTGTAGGCAGTTGAAGTTTTCAAAAGAGCGATTTAAGAAATTTAATAGTTGTAAACTAAATCACATCACAAAACATGTAAGCATGTCTATATCATACATAACACAAATCAAAATGTACAAACTACTATAAAATGTTACAAGTACAGTAGGTATAAGTACAAACTAAAAGTATTAAAGATAAATGTAAAGAATAACGAATTAATAAATTGCTATAAGCAGTAAGAAAATACATGAGTATAACTTGTAATCCTCTAAAATTGAGCCCTTTTCGATTTCATTCGGACTAAACTTGAAACGCGGTTTGCAAAGTCTTCCGTTGCTTCGAATGAGGCCTGAAACCAGACACAATACTACTTGAATTTTCTATTTGAATTATTTGATTTTTACTCAAAAAACCAATGAGTACACAAAGAGGAAAACGTTTAAAACCCAGTGAGAAAATAGTGCATGACGTTACCTTACGAGGTAATATTATACATATTCAGTGATGGTTCATTCAATGGACCTACTATTTAGGCCTACCAAAATATTCAGTTATCTCAGATTTAGTAAATATTCAGTTTACTCAGACAAAACTAAATTTTCAAGTATAGTTTGGCAAAAATATTCTGAAAATATTTTTGCAGAATCTCAGATCTGCAAATTAAAGTTATGAAAAATTTGGGATTTTAGTGATTTGGGCAGAGGAGCAATCTTACCGAGTTAATCGGTAAAATTTACCTTCGTCTTATTAGTATGTTACATTAAGGTTTTGAGCGTCAGCTTGTATGTGATTTAATCGTAATATTAGTATTTTTTACTAACCAATGAAACATTGCACTCTACCTCAAATATCTGAATTTAATAAATCTATAACAAATATACAAATTGCTTTTATTCGATTCTGCCACAAATAACCGTACCCACCTGTAGTAATTATCTAAACTTATGAACGAAAATATAACAACATCGCGAATTATTAAGAAATACAACCAAAAACAAAACTGGCAAGATAGTACGACATTCGTTTGCAATAGCTCATCTAATGTAAATCATGTTCCATCTTCAACGAAGTTTACACGTTCAGTCTGGCGTCAGTCAACTCCATCAGCCTGGTTAGACTGGATTGTCTATTCAGTGGACTGATTGTCTACTCAGTGGCCTGATGGACCAGACTGAAGGATATTCGAATATTTTGATGCTTCATCAGTCTGGCATCAATCCGAGCTTGATCAAGGTCACGGACTGAACTGACGCCAGACTGAACGTGTAAACTCCGTCTTGTACACATCCGGCTCCCAGAGTTAGACTATCGCGACTAAAATTCAATTCAACGGCTGTGTGCTTACTGAATAATGTCAAAAACCACTACGGGTGCTGAGATTTGTTCATAGAGGTCATATTTATGGACCGCATTGACACCGCGGAAAATTTGGATACGCTTTTCAGTAGTCCTTAAACGCACTGACACGGTGCATTCCAGCATTTTGCTCCAAACTCATTTTTGCCACGGCGCTATTAGTCCCTTTCACGGCCATCTTAGAATCTATGACAATATGGCGGCAGGTGACTATTAAAAAGTTCTCCAAACAGTCACGCCTCCTGATTCTCATGAATGACATCGAGTTCACCGCCCTCTGCACCCACCGAGACTCGCTGGAAATACTTCCCGATCAGGTTCGGGCTGCATGGATGGCAGAACGGCCTCCGAGTGTTCTTGCTCATACAGCTCCAGTTGCAGAAGTAGAGGAGGTTACAGAATTCGCACTCGATCCTGTTGCGTGACAGCGGTAGGCAACATTCGAAGCAGATTTTGAATTTCTTGGCCTGTAAAATATAGTTAGGTGAGGTAAGCCGGCCTAACACAAATAACAAGTTCAATCGATAGCAGGTCAATTTACACATTTTTGTTGCAAAGTCGTCCTTCGCATAACTGATTAGAGTGCACGTTTGTAAAGATTGTGGTACTGTCCACTGTGCGACTTTAATTTTTATGTTTTTTTTTTAAAGTACCTAGGACAGGTTACACTTGACCCCAGTCACACCTGATGGTGAGCGAAGACGGGGCCTACCTGTTAAATGTTTTTTTTCTAATGCAACTTTATGAGGCTAGAATATAATTTGTATATATTTATTATCATTGAAATCGAAAGCGAGGGCGAGGAGTCTCCTCGTAGATTCCTCTTATTTTCTCTGTCGACACCAAAATAAAACCGTCCGCTCTCTACATGGGTAGTAAAATAAATATCTTCTGAAACATTGAACTCATTGTAATGTCAATTATAAAAGTACCATACACACAGTATATGGTCCGGAGGCCAAACACAGATGCCAAAACAATAGTACCCAAAACAACACACCTTAGACGAAGCTAACTCCGGTGTCGTATACCGCGGGTGCCACGGCCAACGGCCCGGTATCTCGACCTTCGGTTGGGTAATCAGCTCTTGGACGTAGCGGTCTATGGCCTCCTTCTCCTTGAAAACAAGCTTGGGGGACTGCAAGAGCAAGAATTGTTTGTATAGATGTAAAATATGTCTCTTCAAATTTGTTTTGGCTATGGATAAACTAGCCCTAGATCCGTAAAAGGTGATTCATAAAACGCTGCCGATACGTCGGGAATTAATGTAACTAATTACGTTTTACTGGTTTTACCTAATAAATAATCGCGAATCTCGTTTAATATGTAATGTATGAGCATCACACGAGTAGGTATATATCTGTACCACTAAGGGCTCTTGCAGACAAACGGCAACTGCAGTCGTTAGCACGTCGACAGCACGCGCCAACGTGTCAACTGGCTCCCTGTCTGTAATAGTCGTAGTACGCAACAACTGCAAGCGTAAATACCCGTCGACGGCTGCCGCCGACACGTTGACGCCTACCGTCGACGCGCTAACAACTGCCGTCGAATGCCGCTGACGGCAGTCGACGGCAGCCGTCGACGCTTGCAGTTGGCACGTGCTATTTGTGTGCATGGGCCCTAATCACCAAACAGCTTCAAAGTCGTTCCAAATAACGTTAGCAGCTTGGTCTATTGACCAACGAGAACCAATTGTAATGATTCGCGTAAGGCGTCATTTGCATTAGTACGAAGCGTACAGTTATGTCCTATTAACTATTGACCCAGCCTATTTACTGTCAATGAGCCATAATATCTAAATGATTTGAATTGACTGACGCCATCTGGCGGATTAAAATACTGCAGTGATTACCAGATGGTGGCGCTCGTTGTAGTACTGAACGATGGCGAGAAGCGGCCGCAACGCTCGCGAGTTGATAATGGGGTGCTGAGCTTGCTTGAGGATGTTCCATATCTCGAAGCAGCGAGGCGCAGTCAGCCAGAGGGTGGCGCGCGTCTCGTTCTGGTGCTCCCGTACGATCATGTGCCACGGGCGACCTGGACGTCTTCGGCAACAGATTCGTCATTCAAATTTTAAAACTGTCTATTAAACACATAGTGGTACCTAGTTGTTCGATATCAACCCTTTGTATGTCCCCACTGCTGGGGGACGGATCTCTTCCTGCACCGCAGGAAGGTTAGGCCATACTACACCACGGGGGCCAAGACCGGGTTGGTGGAGGATTGTGAGACAGTGGCGGGCCTTATAGAAGTTATCAAGCCGCCCATAAGGCCTCTGACAAGGCTTAACTACTGCCATTACCTGACAGCCGGCACCAACGGCTTAAAGTGCCTTGCGATGCACGGATGTGTTCGGAAAAAATGCCACTTGCGGTAGTCACAGGACGGTCACCCATTCTACACCTGACTGCGCCTGTTGTTGCTTAACTCAAGCAATTGATTCCAATCACTCGGTTCGGCTAGGCCACGACTCACTTGCTCATAATCAATTCGATCAACTCCTTGACCAGTTTCGACTGTATCCACCGGATCTGCAGCTGCCTCGCGGCCTCGTTCACCATCTCGATAGCCTGCTCATAGTTTTCCACCTCGTCCACCTCCGAGGAGTTGTTGGTGACGCGAGAACCGGAACTCTTCATTGCGCTCCTCCTCATGGTGTTGGAGACTCGTAGGTCTGACCTTTTGCCCTTGCTCAGCTTGCGGTCTGAAATGTTCCTTGACATCATCGCACGGTAGTCAATTATCAATATTTAGAAGGCAAAAAGTCTGCTGTAAAGCTAGGCAAAAAGTCTCTTGTAAAAAAGCAGTCGAAGGAAGCAAAAATAACACAATAAATTGTTAGTTAACATACTACATTATTGCTCTACACTGAACATCTCTTGATACAACATGAAACTTTTTTTATTTTTCTATGTAAAGTCAAAAACATACATAAATTGTATATTACACTATTTTTATTTTTAATGCACTAACCCGTGCTAAAGAACAAGCGCTCTACCAATTGAGCTCAATTGGTAGAGCGCTGGTACGGATAGCCAGAGGTTGCGGGTTCGAATCCCGGCATGGGTGAAATTTTTAGCCTCTAAATAGGTTTTTAAATAAATTGTATATGTACATAATCTGCAGTTTTCAATAAAATATTTACTAATTCTTTCCGTGATATTCATAGCTGATATGCAGTAGATAATGCTCTGCTAAAGAGATTTGTACAAATCAAAACACAATTGTCAATCCGTAACAAGTTACAACGTGCAAATGAGACTCAAAATCAAGTTAATGCCACTTCAAGCGTAATCAGTCTCTGCCTGATTACACTTTAAATTATTAAACTACCCCCGATTATAGATAAACTAATAATACTTACAAAAACTAGAACTAGATGGCGCTATCTGCCAAGCGATTTATATACTTTTTGCGTTCTAAAACCTGTTAATTGGCCACCGCGCATCGTCGGCTTAGCTCTGCCCACTGCTAGCCGACCATCACGCCATCTTTCGCGGTCTGTCGCTATCCAGATCCACAGGCCCTACGCCGACTTGACCAAAATGGGACACCCGGTGAGATGGAAGGGCGTTACTCTCTCTCTCTCTCTCTCTGAGGAAAGGCCTGTGCCGTGGAAGTAGAACCTAGATTCTTATTCTTTCTTCTTTTTCAGGCTATATTAGTCCATGCCCCCTAATGAACGCCATAGCGCCCTGTCTTCAGCTTGCCGCATCTAGGATCTGCCGGCAGAACCTAGATTGCTTGTAGGCAATTCAGACATTGGTCTTACAACTGGTCTACAGTGTGGTGTCGGCCTAGAGAATAGCAGCAACCCAAATTCTTCCCGCGGGTGTCGTAAAAGGCGACTAAGGGACACAAACCGGGGGGTGGGCAGCAGCGCTCCTTGCAGTACAATTCCACCAAACTGCGATCCCCAACCCGCATGCCCAACGTGGGGATTATGGGCATTACTCCCCAATGATTGCACAACCTTGCGCTATGGCGCTCATTAGGGGAGGGCTATGTCCAGCAGTGGACTAATATAGCCTGAAGAAGAAGAAGAATTCAGACACTCGAAGAATGCTGAAAACTTTTTTTTGGTGCACTTATTCAAACCCTATTCCTTTTCGTACCGTGCTTTTCCTACTTGCGCTCCATTTACTATTCAGTGTATTTTATTATGATTTTAAAGAATAATACATATGGTTAGCTGTACACTGGGTCCAACTACAGTAAATAATGGTTAGTATAGTTATAGTACCATATTGGGGATTTTTTAGTTCAGCGAGCTGTTGTTTGGCGTACACGAATATGTTGCCATACGTCTTATCTTCATAATGGACTGGTAACAGAGGATCGGCGCCGAATAACACTATATTTGTTAACTGTAATAAAATGAAACAAATATTTATTAGAACAGTTTTTTGAAATTGCCTCCCAAGTTTAGATCATATTAACATATGCACCGACTCTACTAGGCCTTGGTGGCAAAGCAGTAACACCCACTTATCGGTGGAGTACTCCTGCTGTTAGTGTTCACATTTTGGCTCCGTAGGTCATTAACCCTAACAGGACGCAATGTTTGAAGAATTGTCTGTAGGTATTGGCTCTCAGGAATAGACGAGGAGAAACCTGGTGTAGTTTAGCGAACGCAGCCCCACCTACTTGGACCCTATCACGCGACTTCGAGTAAGCTCGAAGTAGACTTTGCCTAGTTAAAAAATCTGTAGACATCTTTCTGGACACCTAATAGGGCGACCTCCCAGACGAAGATACTCGTAGATAGAGAACACTTTATTGTACATCAAAAAGGAAATAACACACGAAGACTGGTTCCGGCACCAGTCAATAGTTGAGCATGATCTTAGTCTTATCCATACTGAGGCTCGCACATTATTAGCGCATGAGTAGTATATTATTTTCATTGGTTTTGGGCCTTATTTCAAGGTCATAAAGTTCAATTAAAAGTGGGAACTATTTCACTCACGCTATTAAGGGATAAGGTCGCGGACGCATTACACAGAGTTCCTGCATTAATTATGTCAAAATAACTATATCGGAAATATATAAATCTATGGGTTAAAAGTGATACAAGCAATGCGCAAGCCTGTCTAAAAGATACTTTTTGTTAGTTAAACCTATTAATATGAACCGTCTGAAGTCTCTTCGTGGACGGCAGTTGCCTGAAGCACTGAACGCTCAGCAGTTTCGCCAGCATGCTCTGGTTGGTCGAACTGGTCGACCCGTTCAGAGAGACGGTCTCGTTGTTAATGAAGACGTCCAGAAGGTCCAGGGACTGATCCATCACGTAGTCGATGGCCGAACGACCCTCGTAGAATGCGTAGGCGTCGCACCCGTGCTCGAGTAGAAGCTCCATCATTTCTTTGCGGAGCTGTGGACGAATTACTGGTATTTTTAGGTATGCAATAAAACAACAAATATGGGTGTACCTACCTTTGTGGTTTTACTTCCAATTAGATGGAAAAATAACTTTATTGGGTCTCTATAGGGTCTCTCGATCTAAAGGATCTGGAAGAGATCACTGAGAGCCACCCGATTGTACGGTTATACCTACTATAAGAATATGTTCTTGTAGGTTCGTTCCTCGTTCATATCATACACGGTATTAAAATACTGACGCCCAAAAACTGAAAATACTAGACACAAAAAAAACTATACATAACATTTTGTTGGAATATTGCGCGACGCTTGCTTGAGATCACGATGTTTTGTAAACATTGCATGTAGAAATTATAGATAATTTCTAGAAGAAGGCTTAAAAACGATATGGTTGCTTATGGTTAGGTACTTTGGTGCAGCGAATACGTTCATGGATTTCTAGAAGTGCTTTAGTTAACACGCATCATTGAAATTTTAAATACTTACCTCTTCTTCAGTGTCAGACGCAGTAGGTCGGCCGATAAGTGCATGTATCAAGGTCGGACCCTGACGCGACGATACGGTATTCGTATTTGGGCTCTCACACAGACGATCATTGGCCTTGGCACCGTTCTCCAGGAGAGCCTTGGTTACCTCCAGAGCTGCCCTGCTAAAAGGGCGAGAGACGGCCACCTGCAGAGGTGTGTAGCCGTAAAGCTGTAAGAAAAAGTCTAAAGGGAATAACGCCTGCACTAAAAACTGCTGTCTGTATTGTATTAGTACGCAATAGTATTTTTTTTTATATTCCACAAGTACTCGTATGTACACATGGGATGATATTGAAACTCAATCTGAATGTTTGTTGACCCTGTAAGATAGTATTTTTTAGTATTTTTGATATTTCGTTGATAAATAGTGTTCAAACAGTATAGTATCACTATCTCAATATCGCAAATGTACGTACATTTGTGACGTAACTATTGGTACCTTCCGGGATTAAAACGCACGACCTCCCAAACGTCACGTAACAAATAATTACACTTCTTCCCTGTCCCATAGGAATCCCATCTATTTTAGTGGTAAGCCACTTCAGTAGATTATGAACCACAAATATTGGTTCATAATCTACTGAAGTGACTTACCACTAAAATTGATCAATATTTCGTCGTATCGTGACGTTTGGGAGGTCGTGCGTTTTAATCCCGGAAGGTACCAATAGTTACGTAACAAATGTACGTACATTTGCGATATTGAGATAGTGATACCATTCGCTAGGGAAAATATCGTGAAGAAATTAGAGTTTCTCTAGATGTTCGCATGCGCTTGTCATCGTGAGGGGGTGGAAATCGTCAATCGTGGGCCCACGTGTTGATTAAGCATTTATTCTCGATCTGAAACCAGGTGTCCTCCAGTGGGACTTATACCTACCTACTATTTGCAGCTTATGACGACTACATATGCTGCGAATAGCACGTTCTATAGCACAGCACACAATACACGGATAAACGAATTTCTAAAGGCCTGCGCAACGAGGGACTTTAGTCTCCAAAGGACAAAAGTCCCTGAATCGTGTGAAAATGTCCTCCGAGTACTTGTCGCGGACTCTACGCTTACGGTGTGCGGTCATTTGTTCCCTGGAAATCGAGTGAAGCGTACGCTATAGAAGCAAATATTCTGAGATTACGTTGTGTTGTAATTTACATGGAGTTGAAAAAGGCGTTTTAAAAGAAAACACCGAACTTTTGTCCAGTCCGGTCTCTTGATGTCCTCGGAAACTTGAGGGACTTTTTGTACGGGGTACCTACTTTTAGTCCATCGTGTGCGTTATTCGATACAATTCATAAGAGATCTATATCGACGGACAAAAAAGTACCCGGGGGATAGTACCTCGTCTGCGCAGGCCTTACAACAGAAAATGTTAACGCTTATCATCCTTTTGCCTTTATAGCCGAAAATTTAAGTACCAATCCGTTCTGCTCCGTTACTGTTGTTGAAAAGTTAAGGTTATTCCTTGCCTGTGGATATCTCTCGTTGACGTCGACCCCGAAACGGATCAGGTGATCCACTATATCGGTGTTGCCGGCTATGATTGCGACCACCAGGGCTGGCTGAGGACAACGCACCAGCCGCGGGTTGGCGCCTTCCAGTAGCAGGTGCAGGATTGTAAGCTTGATGGTATTCAAGCTATAGGAAAAGTACAGACCATGTTACGTAAATGCATTCCTGCATAAATTGTCTGTGTTTAATATACCTAACATACTGTGAAATTAACATATACATATAAACTGGCTCTCTCTAGACTAAGGTAGTACAAACGTACACTGACCTATCTATTTTTTGCTTATCTTCGCTTTCCCATGGCTTTTCATCCTTCTCAACCTGCTGCCACGCAATTTCACGAACAGTTTTAAGTTTTTGACTTGACTTGGTTGCTTTGCTAACATTACTTCTACTGTTTTTTGTTGTGCCTTTACCGGATGCAGTATTTGTTTTACTTATCACTACATCTTCCTCCACTTTTAAGCTCTCGACATCGACCAACATATTTCGGAGGTCAAAGAGATATTTCGGGTAGCGTGGACTGCTGATGATTTGCGTCAGCGTGCCAACTCTTAGTTCGTATTCGTGAAACATGCTCCTGAAAAGCATTCCCTCGTCTATATCAAGATCCGTAGCGGATGCGAACGTCCCTTGGGCGATTGATTTCTTCGATTGTGCCCTCTTCTTAGAATACATAGAAGATATGGCTCTCATGGACGCTTGGGATTTGACCTTTCTCATGCTCGTAGACGCTAGGCCGAACGTAGTTTTCGGTTGGCTACTACTAGTAATCAGCAATGGGGGTGGAAGATTCCGGTTTATGTGCCAGTCCGTTGCGGGAGTCCCTGAATAAATGAAATCATTTTAATGGTAATAAATTACCATTGAAATGAAAGCAGCCTAAAACGAACATGTGAAACATACCGGGCACAGAAGTACTGGTGGATATCAGCACATTACCATACTCTAATAGAGGAACGTCGTATTTTGTCAAGGCGTAGATTAGCAGGGCGACTCCTAGCGGTGTCAAACAGGCATCATTAAAGGTGTCTATGGCCGCACCCGCTTCCACTAAATGGTGGATGATCTCGGTTTGGTTTCCACACTAAAATTAGACATGTGTAGTTCGCGAATTAATGGTTCAAATGAAAGACTTTACATCGTAAATACATTCATTCGTTCAGTATAGCTCTTATCGTATCTCCTTAACCTTAATAGGTAATTCCTCAGATCATGTTCTTAGGGCAATTCACATATTATTAAGAATCAAAGAAAACGATAGCACGAGCTAGAAAAAGATTTTTTAAAGGGAAACTTACAGTAGCGTACATAATAGCGGTATTCCCTACAATGTCAGAGACATTGGGGTACACCTGGTGTTCTTGGATCATTAACAGCACTGTACTCTTGTCACCCATGTAACTCGCCAGTAACATTGTTCTGTAAAGAAGAAACTTCCTAAGGTCTATATACTTAACACTGTACAATGTACATACTTGACTTGTACTTGTACAAGTCTGTACTTGAAGACTTATACCTACAAGTTTTCAAGTACAGACCATTACCATTATGGAATCAAGTGGATATTTTGGTGATCGGGACTCTTGTAACATAGCCTTGTAACTGCGGAATATTGGGATTGGATCCTCCTCAGATTACAGAGTCAGTAGAATATCCTACTAGCCAACACTTCTAGAAGATATTTAGCGGTAAGCCCAAACCCAACCTGCAGTCGAGCTCATGGCAGCCAGGCGTGGGGAACTTTTGCCTTGGCCCCGACAACAGCGCCGATAGCTCCAGCATAGCTGTAGGCCTCTGCTCTTCGTGTTGGAATGCGTGCTTCATCATATGCAGAATCATGGAGTCGTTGTTCCAGGCGAAATGGTATTCCTTGAATTTATTAGCGCGGTCTTCATCAGTGAATGAGCTGGCTGCGTTTATGCTGCTCTGTTAGAGATGGTCAGTATCTACTTTAGGTTTCGGGAGCGTACAATCGATGGTATGTCAACCTTTATAATTTTGTGGCAGTCTTCTGTAATTTGTCTAATTACAGTGCACCTGTGTTGTATCGACATCATCACGCCAAGGTTGATGTGATATCGATAGTGCACTCAGGTTCTGTAGTGTAAAGATATCTTAACCTGAAAGTATCTAAAAGATCGGATTCACAGGGAAGATTCTAAAAAATTGCCTCATAACTTCCGGATTCTAATTTGTCTTTATTAGGGTGCATTTTGTTGTACAAAATTCGACTTACCTCAATTTTATCTGGCAATGTTTCTTCCAACATGCGTAGAGTTTCACCATAATAAGACCTGTAAAATTCACTCTTGTGACAAAGCACGCTCTCCATATCCGTACAGTACTTAGAGTAGAGAATCTTCCACTGTTCCTCGGCCTGCAACGGAGGCATTCCTTGCTGATTCAACAGGTCTAGAGCACTATTCGTGTCCCCGATAGTCTTCTTGCAATTGTATAGTATAATCCTGAACTGTTCGATGCAACTTTGTCCAACGGGGGTGGACGCTATGTCGGGAATTAGGGAAACTGTGGGAGGTCGCCAGGCAAGTCGGACGAGCTGGTTACCCCTCCAAAGCCCGACATCTGCTCGTCGGCATGCATGCCTCATTATGCCTGGGCCCCAGCGGAGATCGTTGCAAAATAAGCCCTGACGAAGAGGAAAGGAACCTTGAAATCATTAGAGATTAAATTAAACCCTTCACTCATATTTGGTTGAGCAAATATTTGCACAAATAGATTTATTAAGGGATTCCATATACTTGAATTCTAAAATTCTTTAATACACAAAAAAAAAGTATTTGTATGAAGGCAGGCAATGTGATTGCCCTAAGAGTTTGTTTGGGTTTTAGGACGGCTTGAAAACTTCGGACAGTAAGACCAGCCACTAGTCTTGCAAGCCTCCACCAATCTGGACTTGGCCCCCGTGGTGGAGTATAACCACCACTAGCTTCCTTAAAGAGGAGTCCCGTGCCCCTCGGTGGGGACATAATGGGGTGACGATGAAGGGTAAAGGGCTTAAACTTTCGTGCACATATCTGGAGTATCTCATAGATTTAAAACCTGTTTTGTGTTTTTAAGATTATCTGCGCTCCAAGAGATACTACACTTTACCTGGCTGTATAATCTTTCCAATATTTATATAGGAGCTCTCGAATCTGGTTAACGTGATAATGATAATTTCACTTTAATTCGGAGATGTAAGATATTGTAGGATCTATAAAAGAGATGGAAGCCTGGCCACTCGAACCTACCAGGAAAGTCCTTCCATCCGGATAGGACATGCTTCCATAGCCGTGCATCTTATTGGCGAAGAAGTAGCCCTCGTAAGATATGTGGTCGCCATCCTCGCCCAGCCACCGCCATCGATATGTGCCCCAGCCATGCATGGTGTCTCGGAAGAAGGGGCCTTCGTAAGACTCCAGGGACTGATGGAAGTAAAACAAATAATCTATTTACTCGTAAGAGGGAGCGAAGGAAAAGTACATGAATCAATATTAAGTTTTCTGTAGATGCATTTGGGTAATCCTAATTTTCGGCCGCCACTATTTTAGGTTATATAACAATAAATTTGTCTATATAACTTATTTTGTTCTATTCCCAAGTTACACACTTTGCAGAAATTTTTTTTTCGCGTGTTAACACTATAGGTAAGTTAACTTTCTTAACGATACCTATCAACCATTGTATGTCCCCACTACTGGGACACGGGTCCTGCATCGCAGGAAGGTTAGGTCATACTCCATCACGGGGGTTAAGTACGGGTTGGTGGAGGATTGTAAGACAGTGGCGACTCTTACTGTCAGAAGGTGTCAAGCCGCCCAAAGGCCTCTGCTGTGGCTTAACCACTGCCATTACATGACAGTCGGCACCAACGGCTTAACGTGCCTTGCGAAGCACGGAAGCGCTCGGAAAAAGTGCCAAGAGCGGTAGTCACGGGACGGTCTCACATCCTGCAGCTGACCGCGCCTGTTGTTGCTTAACTCAAGTGATTGATTCCAATCACTCGGTTCGGTTAGGGCACGAGCGCTTGTGCTTAGACTTTTTTAACGTGATTTGTTTATTCATTCCGAGCCCCACGCTTAATGAACTACAGAAATTAACAAACATTTTACAGTCTGATTACCTTTACTTCGTGACACCTTTTCTTTTGATCTTTCGAAATTAACTCTAAGATTTAAAAACCTATTTAGAGGTTAAAAATTTCACCCATGCCGGGATTCGAACCCGCAACCTCAGGCTATCCGTGCCAGCGCTCTACCAATTGAGCCAATGGGCGACTCACCTGTCGCTGCCTGTACGTAATACAGAGAATAGTGTAAAGAGGTTCGAAATTTCACTGATGCCCATTGGCTCAATTGGTAGAGCGCTGGCACAGATAGCCAGAGGTTGCGGGTCCGAATCTCGGCATGGGTGAAATTTTTAGCCTCTAAATAGGTTTTTAAATTTGTCCTTAGCACGGGTTAGTGCATTAAAAATAAAAATAGTATAACTCTAAGATATTTCTCTTTTAAAAACCTATTTAGAGGCCAAAAATTCCGCCCATGCCGGGACTCGAACCCGCGACCTCTGCACGGGTTAGTGCATAATAAAATGTAATCTAAGATATTAGGTACTCTATTAACTCTATTGCCACAAGTCTCATGTTGAAGTTGGTGTCAAATGTAACGAACACGATTTCCACCCTTGTAGCAACGATGTGGAATCAATCGAATCTTTTCAAGGGGTTACCTCAGCGTTACTCCAATAGTATTCCCCATGTCCTGATCGCCTGTTCGCCTCGTCCTTCTCTCCGTGATACCGTTCATAATAAGGCCATGTCTTCTTTGTGGTTATGCTTTCCGGTAAACATTGGAACGGGGCCATTAGTGCGGACTGAATTTGTGTCACTGATGAATGTCTAAAGACCTCTGGAACCTTATCTGGTTTTCCCCTTAAAAATTATAAAAATATTGAGTGTTTGTGAGTGCGAAAATTGTTGTTCTAGTTTTAATCTGTGTGCCTGTAATCTGTGCTGATGTCCTAGTAGTTGTCACCACGTTGTCACAGGTTCCGCTGCATCTTGAAGCTTAAATTTTAGTAAAATTAGTAAAAAGTTTCAAGAACTTTCGTCGACCCAAAAAAAAGGTTATCGAGTACAATCTCTTAGCTTTTAGAATATACCTCGGCTTTTATTGGATAGAATTGGATATATTCGTGTCATAGAAATATCGGAACTAAAGTCAGGTCACGATGGAACGACGACGACGAACGACGTAATTTTGAAGTGGCGTTGAATTTTCTCCTTCGGCCGCGTATGATACCAGAGTTTGGTAACCAGTATCATACGAAGAAAAAATGATCGTCGTCGGATACTGGTATCCAAGTGATAGGATATATTACTTTTCTGATACCCTTCATCATGTTTGGTAACCAGTATCCAGTAAGGAATATAACATTCTGCCTATGAAACCAATTCGGCAAAACTTTGAAGATCGCATTCTGTAACTACGCTTATTGTTTTCAAGCTAAAAAGCTTGTAGCTTGTAAGCTGTAAGCTTGTAGAGCAGTCTTTTCAATCTATTAGTAATATCAGTTTTTGTTATTTATTTTTATCAATTGACATCTCGTCTAACTAGATACATCAAAAAACGAACCCCAAGAGCTCTTATTCGAAAAAAATCAATAGAAAAGTCCGAATAATAACGGATACTTTAAAAAAATCTTTAAAACTCAATATCTCCATAACGGTTAGACTTGGGATACCACATTATAGTATGAAATCCATGAGAAATGACCTGAATAATAACGTCCTTTAATATTCAGTACGACTTTCCCAGTAGCCCTGTATAAAAAAAAATTTAGAAATAAAACAGATTGTATTTGTAAATCTAGTATTATTGAGGACACTTAATTTAAACAACACCGTATGCAATTGAATATGTTTATCGATTTTTTTAAAATTATCCGTATCGTTAATTTCGTAAGACTGGTGCTGACATTCCAAAGACATAGAGCAATAATACCACCACTAAGTAATTGTGAAATAAAAAAACATACCTACACAAACTTTCGCTTAAAATGAATATAATTGAGATGTCGAATAATTAACTATATGACAAAGGTAGCATAACGTCCTAATATAAAATGCACTCGCCACTGTATTGCGCTATTATTTTATGACTATATGGGATTTTCTGTATCATTTTTATCTAACGTAAGCGCAGATTGGCTACTGTTGTACCGTTAAATTAATGATCTCTCGATATACTAGTTGCATACGTACCTACTTTTATTCATAGAAAACATAGAGTATTTTGAAAGTGTATGCAGTTCATTAAAACTTAAATATACTTCAGTGGTGCAAAAATTAATCACTATGGCACTATAATGTCAAGCAAAACTCCCGATTACCCAAAGCATATTTGTTCAGTTGTAATTTATTCTTGTAAAATAGTATCGCTCGTGTCTTTCATTTTGATCCACCAAAAAGTAGTTAATGGGATAAAACTGGTCGATAACGTTATAACCCGGATTAAAACTGGTTTATAACTACTGGGTTATAATCCACTACCCATCTCATAATTATCATTGAAACCATACTATTATAAAAACTTACAATCAATGTAGTATTTTGCGTAGTAATTTAAATGTTAAATAAAAAGGAAATCAATACATATTTAATGTTCAGTCCTAAAATCCGTAACTACGCTGTTACAAGGTTACGTCAACCGTATTTTTTGGAGTGATGTACCAAAAATAACGAAAATAATATTTTATATTAATTTGTTTGTAAAATATAGCGATAAAGAGAGGACGTCCTAAAACCACCTGGAGACGCTCAGTCTAGCAGGAACCCACTATCGGGACAAACATGGAGGAGCTTGAACTAAAGGCGCAAAATCGGCCGCTATGTCTATTTTAAGAGTCCTATGTCCCTAACAAGGGATGACAAGAAATGATGATGATGATATGCATATAATTATTTTATGTTCAATTAGGTTAAGTTCGTTTAATAAAGTTTTTCTTTTGTAATTTTGTGCAATAAAAAGTAACATAACATACCTATTAGTTTATTTATTTACATTTATAAATCGTGAGTCGGTGGCAGCGCTCGTGGCCTAGGCGAAGCGCTCGTGGCCTAGGCGAACCGAGTGATTGGAATCAATCACTTGGTTAAGCAACAACAGGCGCGGTCAGGTACGGGATGGGTGAGGTTCCCGTGACCACCGCTAGTGGCAGTTTTCCGAGCGCTTCCGTGCTTCGCAAGGCACGTTAAGCCGTTGGTGCCGGCTGTCATATAATGACAGTCGTTAAGCCATGTCAGAGGCCTTATAGGCGGCTTGATAACTTCGGACAGTAAGGCCCGCCACTGTCTTAAAATCCTCCACCAACCCGGACTTGGCCCCCGTGGTGGAGTATGGCCTAACCTTCCTGCGATGCAGGAAGAGATCCGTGCCCCAGCAGTGGGGACATACAAGGGTTGATAACGAGTCGGTGGCAAAAGCTAGTTAAGAATAACGTAAGGAATGCTAACGTTGATTATCTCCCATCACTAGTCATATGACACAGACAGGTTTCAGGATCGTATTCTCCCAGCGGCCGAACTGTAATATGATTTATGCCACACCTGGCAATAAAGTGGCTTTTTCCGCACGCAAGTGTAGACATAAAAAGATGTAGGTACACAACACGGGAGGTAATAAAGAAAGCTCTCGATCGCATATTTACGTCCCTCGCTTGCAGCTCGGGCCGCAAACTTCTGCGATCTCGGCCTTTCTTTGTATTACCACCCTAGTTGTGTAATGTACTATTATAACTTTTTAAAATAGTGAAGAAAAGTTTTATACAGCGCAGGAAGTAGTATATAAGTACGCTCGTGTGCTTTCGGCGAAAACCGAAGCCTACTCAAGAGCCCGAGTAACAGACTGTACCTACATGGCTTAGGTACATTCAGGAGTTTTTTTTTTCTGGTTTGTTATCTTGCTTCAGTTAGGTATTTTTAAAATCTAAACTTTGCTTTATCAATCTTCAATAGGTAGCTACCTCGGAAAAATTACTAGGAACGTAGTCAGGGTACCTAGGTTATTTATTTTCTCTGTGCTCAGTAGATATTTAAAAAACCTATTTAGGGCTTAGAGTATATACTACTTCGTATAGAGAGGACATCGCGACTAACCTTTTTACAAAACGCAATGCAGTAGAACTAACAGCAGTCCATTTTAGGTGCAATTCAATTAGTCCACGACGAGCACTTGCCGCGAATACACTACCTACTAATACACTTTACGAAAATGCCGGCATTATTCTTCGATATTGCAATAACTACTCACCAAAAATAAAAAAGACTGAAGGAATCACTTTTCATCGGTAAGTTCTGCAAAACTCTCGATAAAACTATAGTTACAGAATAATTTTATTTTTTTTCTGCTCCGTCAAATCGGGCGGCGAAAATGGCGGTAATTTCATAGATAAAAAAAACAGAAGTTTCTAGCGCACTTACCTTACATCATACAGTGACGACATTAAATATTGGTTTAGGGTATTCACAATTATATTTTTTGTAGGTTTCTTCGCTTCACAGGAGGGTTCCTGTCATCGCCCATATAGGTTTCTTGGACACCCGTCCAAGAAAACCGAAGAGACGAAACATGGCTGCCTTTGAACAATACATACATTTTTGTTCTGCGCATTTCAAGGAAAGTGACGAAAACCAGAGCAAAACAGGACGAGTTTTTCTAAAAAAGTGTATAGTGCCGTGCGATAACGTAATTAGTAACTTTATTCTGTATTATTTATGTGCATTAGAGAACATAAATGCACGCCAACAATGCGTAATAAACATAACACCATTATTTGTAAAGTAATTGAAAAGCTACTTATTTCTTCCTCGGTCACACAACATAAATTGTAGGAGTGGGTCGTTGTCCGATTTTTCGACGACGAAACGCAACCGTTTTTTCTGGAACGAAAACAGGTCTTCGAAACGGTCCTCGTTCGCAACTGGTTTCATTGTATGCGAACGAGCAAGGCGCAGAGGACGGTCAAACGAGTGCGAACGAGACGAAATCACGAAACATCGGAAAAAATAAGTTGTTATACACGATCTTCGACTGTATATTCATAGACATAAAGATTAGTTTATTGTATCACAGACCAAAACGAACGGAACGAGCAAGGAGCCGACGACGACGTCGCAATGATGTCATTACGTTCTAGGCTCTATTAATATAGCACTAAAGGATATATCCGCGTCAAACAATCTAAGGACTGGTCTCGCGACGAACAAACGCTGGCACTGCTTTAGAGTCGCTGGCACTGCTTTAGAATGAAACGTAAAACGGCCCTATCGTCGCGGAACACAAAACGGTTCGTCTTTGCAACGATCACGCCTAATAAATTGTAGAATCTAAATATAGTGTCAGCTTCAGCTGTTCAAGTAAGAATCTGAATCTCTCAATGATTCATGAAATAAGTCCATCACAAAAAAGTTAAAAGTTATTGAGATATACTTATTTCGTTCTTTCGTCAAAAAAGAATGAAAGATTGAATATAGTCCTGAGGCTCGTGAGTAAAAATGGATTTAACGGTAATGCAATCTATTTTAGCGAACGAAAACACCAATAAACGTATTTACCCACATAAATACCCATTTCTGGTACTAACCGGGGTATTTACCCGTTTTGGGTATTTACCCGGGAATATACCTTTCGGGTATATTCCCGCGACCCAACTCTAGATGCTGCTGGCACGGATTGTCATCCGTGGCTGCTGGATATGTGGGATATATTCACAGGCACGGATGTCAACTTTGATTGTAAGTGTAGGTGTACAAAGACGGACTTATTTCAACTGGATTACTGTCGGAAACTGTGCTGTGTGGTGTCAGCCTAGAGAATAGTACCAACCCAATTCTTCCCGCGGGTGTCGTAGAAGGCGACTAACCATGTTCACAGGATATATTTAGTCTGTGGTAAAAGATTAGTAAAGCCGGAATTTTTAGCTTACAGGAATAAAATTTATACCGTTTATACCTGTGACTTCGTGGACCCACTACACGTTAAGTTCGGGGATGTCCTACAAAAATAGATAAGAAAAACGAAAAAGAAATATTATATTAATATACAAAATCCTTAATTATTTCTAGGCATTCTAGAAACAGTTACAACTCATGCAGTTCGTCTTCGCTCTTTCAAAGTGCGTGTACTCCTGAAACAAAATTAAAACAGCGTTGTTTCTATTATGTTTTCGAAAACTGGTTTTGCAATGATTTAGGTACATAACTACCAGAAATTAAAGAGAAACAGGAAGCCCGACTAATAATAGGTAAGTCTACCTTATTTTGCAACTTGTTTTTAAATATCCAAGATGCGTGTTTCCTCACGATGTGTTCCTTCACTGTTAGGGTATTGTATTGCCACATGAATTCGTAGGTGCTACGTAACTTTGACAATAAACAAAGTTATAGGTACATCCCTGTCATAAGCTGTTATAAGCTGTCAGGATGGTATAGGTGCTGGGTAAGCCTACTCCATCTAAAACAAAGTCCCAGGCATGGCAGCATCCGAGTGGTCCCTTCACCCATCCCGTCCCGTCTAGTGCCACTGGACGCTGTATAAATCATCTCATGACGTACATGCAAAGGCCAAAGATTTTTTTTTTAATACATAGGTAAGTAATTTATTTCTTTACAATAAAGACATACTGTATTCTCTACCTATTTAAGAATTTCTGTACACATACGTCAAAAATTTGCCTCTATCCAAATTATTAACCTTCCTGTCACATTACTGACCTCAACTTCAATACAACTTAGGTAATTGTATATTCTGAACGTGACAGAAAAAAATAATGGTGCGGATCTTAATTCAAAATTTACATTTAACGTTATGTTTCATACATCTGTGGCGAGCAGATGTCAACTCTGCGCGCGCTAGTTGACTAACAATAGTTGGACCGGCCGTCCCCAAGCATACGATCTGCCTGGCGGGAAATTTCCCTCTAAAGTGGAAGAGCACGATCACCCGCTCTTCCCTATATATCTAACCCTTTAGCTCGACGACGCAAGGGACGTTACTTCCTTCAACCTTAGACATGACAGATTGTTCAACAAGTCAACCCACCATTAGGAATGTGGCGCCCAGCAACAGAGCCTTGTGCTTTGGCTGTGCGGCTGCTTCCGGCATGTGGAGCGTGGTGGTGAAGCTCACCATCTCCCGGTCCCATCCGTGGACGATCTTGCCTACCTCGCGCAGGGAATCTCCCGTCATTATCTGAAAAAGATGAAGAAAAACATTAAAAACTGTACAAGTGTCCACAACAAAACAAAAACGAAGACGAGATTATGCTGACATTATAAGTGGCAAAAAACTTAGCAGTACTCTGATACGCTTTTGAGACAAGATTTGGGCGGTATCTGTCAGAGCGGAGCATGAGCACAAAATGGACATTTTTAGTTTTTTTTACCCCATGACAGGCACACATAGGCTGCTACTTATTCCAATAATTTTAAACGCAATGTCTGACCTCCATGATCAAATTCGTTCTTTTTTTAAATACTGGCCGCTAATATTTTTCTCTTATATACGTTAGTATTTTGTTTTTGTTGGGTTTAAAATGTCATATCGCTGGAAAAATGGAACTCAGTCGTGAAAATATTCGTGCTATGATTTATTACGATTTTCGACGTGGTTTAACGCAACAACAGTGCGTAGATCAATTAACTTCGACTTTTGGTGGTGAAGCTCCATCAAAAACGACTATGTATCACTGGTTTAGTGAGATTAATCGCGGGCGCAGTAACCTCACGGACGAAGTTAACGAAGGTCGCCCGAAATCGGTGGTTGTGCCACAAAATATTGAAGCTGTGCGAAAACTTATAATGCAAGACCGCCATGTTACGTATCGCGAGATAAAGGCTATTCTGGGCATATGTATGACGAGCATTCATAGGATATTACATGAACATTTGTCTGTAAACAAAATTTGTTCGCGTTGGATCCCGCACAACTTAACTCAGGATCAAAAAGATGCTCGCGTCGAATGGTGCAAGAAAACCTTAAAAAAATTCAACGGAGGCGACTCAAAATCTGTTTATAATATCTACACAGGTGACGAATCCTGTATCTACGCGTACGATCCCGAAACTAAACAACACTCAACAGTTTGGGTGTTTCAAAATGAGCCGAACCCTACGAAAGTGGCTCGTGCAAAAAGCACTGTAAAGCAAATGGTGGCCTGCTTTTTTGGTATTAATGGCCATGTGGCTACAATACCACTGGTGAATCGCAGAACGTTTAATTCGGAGTGGTACACGACCATTTGTTTGCCGGAAGTATTTGAAGAAATACGCCAAAACAACCAGCGACGCAGAATCATACTTCACCATGACAATGCCAGCTGTCATACATCTCAGGAATCAACTACATTTTTGGATGGTCAAAAAATAGAATTGATGGGTCATCCACCGTACAGCCCTGATTTGGCTCCCAATGATTTCTATATTCCCAAATGTAAAGAATAAATTACGCGGTCAACGATTTTCGACCCGTGAAGATGCCGTAGATGCGTTCAAACAGCACGTTTTGGAGATACCTCAATCAGCGTGGAAAAAGTGTTTTACAAATTGGTTTCATCGAATGCAAAAGTGCATCGATCATAGTGGAGAATACTTTGAAAAACAATAAAAGCATATTTAGCCATATACATTTGTTTATTTTTTCTATTCCGCATACATAAGTAGCAGCCCTCGTATCTACTCGTATGGCACCTACAAACGTGAACTTTTTAAGCTTCGGTTCGCTAAGCTCTAACTCGCTAATCGCTCGTAGCCCCGGCTGTCTGAGTGATCTTAATACGATCACGAAGGTTAAGTAACATAGGGTGCGTTCAGTGCATGGATGTGTGACCGTCTATAACTAACGCTAGTGGCATTTTTTTCGAGAGGCTCCGTGCTTCGCAAGGCACGTTAAGCAGTTGGTGCCGACCGCTGTCGATAGATGGCAGTCGTTAAGCCAAGTCAGAGGCCTTAGGGCGACTTAAAAACTTCTGACAGTAAACCAGTCTATGAGACACTAGTCTTGCAAGCCTCCACCAATCCGGACTTGGACCCCGTGGTGGAGTATAGCCTATACCTTCCTCAGGGAAAAGGCTCGTCCCCTCGGTGGGGACATAATGGGTCGATGATGAAGAGGATAAACCTTGCACTGTTTGATTGATTGCTGTCCATAAACAAACCTTAAATTCTGACGACACCAGGGCACTCCGCTTCCATCCGACAGGGCCTTCGACCACGAAGAGTACGTTGTCACTCGGATCTCGCACCAGGTAAAAAGGCACCATCCAAGTGCATTGCTGCTGGATTCGACCTATGTAGTCTCCAGGCGGCGTTATTACTTTCATTTCCTGAAAAGTTGAAGGTTTCAGAGACTCGAAATGGGTTTTTATGAGACTACGATGAATTTTTAGCTACTTCGGCTTTTGGCGTGGGAAGAAAAATTTACTATGAGCTCAGGAAGACTCCAGAGATTATGAAGACTATATGTCTACACTGTAACATATCTCACAATAGAGTTTATCTGCAAGGAAAGAAATCGACCTATGTTTATGGAAATTATAAAATCGTTAAAACGTAGTTTGAACAAATCTGAGTCGCAAAGTCGGAAACTCATGTAAATTTGTGAACCGTTGTCAAATATAAAAATGTTCGTAAGAGATCTAAATTCTAAACAAAATCTCTTGCTAATTTCTTTTTTGCGTATTTTGCGTACAATAAAGTGCGTGCGATATATCTATTCATCACCTGCAATCGACAAGGAAAGCAACAGGACGCGGCAGCCAGCCGCCTCTCCAGCTGAAGCGCCTCCTGCCTAGTGTTGTCGTGAAAGTGCATGCGGAACGCTCGGCCGGACCCACAGAGACATCGCTGGGTTGAGTTGGACACTTCACTTGCGATGTACAGCGCTTCCCCGTTCGGGATCTTCACGATGTAGCGATTTTCCGACTCCACTTTCGATGTAACTATGGTGGGAGAAGGTTGGAGTGAGGGTCTATTCGGCGGGTTGGTATAGTCAAGGGTTAGTTTAAGTCTTCAATTGTTAGAACGTTTCACAGTTTCAGTTCCTGTCCTCCACTGTTCGCAACTTAGTTTGATATGGTTCTGGACTATCCTTAACACAGATACGCACTGAGTAGTTAAAGACTTCTTGTTGATCACGCTTCTTTGGATGTATTTTGATAATTTTTTCCTCTGGTGCATCATCAAAATACATCCAAAGAAGCGTGATCAACATGGTGGGACTTTTAAGGACTAAATCCTGTATAGTATTTTCTAAGGTTAACACGAGCAGTAGACATAATTAAAACTGTTTTTATACGGATTTATGCTCGTTTATTACATTTTTTACAATTTTCCAACGTTTCGGCACTTTTTCAGGTGCCGTGGTCCCGGATGACTGAGGTGACAGGTGTCTTTCTTCGGCATCCAAATTTTAATAGAGATCGTGGTTGGAACATACCGGTAGCATGGGAACCAGTGCTTAAGTGCATGAGACCCCCTTGCTAGAAGTGTGACTGTAGAATATATAATAAAAATAAATTTAATTTCAATTAATAATCAGTATCTTTTAGTTCATATAAAGTAATTAGTTTATAAATTTAATTTTAACTTCAATTACTAATAATCAATATTGTTGACTTTATATAAAAAATAATTGTTTTGTCTATTTTGGAACGTAACTTCATAATTAACTTTTGTAATTTTTGCCGAGGGTAGTAAACTAACCATTAATGATTTCTTAAAGACACCTGTCACCTCAGTCATCCGGGACCACGGCACCTGAAAAAGTGCCGAAACGTTGGAAAATTGTAAAAAATGTAATAAACGAGCATAAATCCGTATAAAAACAGTTTTAATTATGACTAAATCCTGCCTATTTACTATGCTAAATTAAGTAGCTGTGGCTTATTATTATGTAATTACTAATTATGACAAGCACGACACTCACTTTCGTTGAGTTCAACAGTCTGCTGTATGAGGAGGCTCGTGACACCGATAAGGAAATCCAGGCCATGTATCGGGATGAACTGGCCGTGAGGGTTAGACTGCCAGCCTGTGGTAGCCACAGGGAGCTCTGCTCGTTGACCACCTGGTGATTTAGTATTCATCTCAAATACGTGAGGTACCTTGATCAATATTAGGCACGTTTTCTAAGTTACCTACCATAAATTGTATTCTGTGCTTACACTAAAATAAAATATCGTAAGGAAATCACATCTAGTTTAGCTATATAGAGGGAATACTGATTCGTTTACTACTAGAATAGCCCTCTTCAAGACCACGCCACAATGATTTGTCGGCAATGTTATCAATAAATTATATTAATAAATTATAGCTATCAATAAATTAGCGTTTCTTTAGTAAATACATTTTTTTTTGTTGCAAACTCTAGTAACTATTATTTATCTACCTTGTATTTGAGGTTGCACACTGATGACTAAATCTGGTCTTCTTACATCTGCGCCATCGTCTGGAATATTCATATTAAGTTTTATAATTTCAAGTCTTCTGATATTGATTACTAGTAGGTGTTGCGTTCTCTTACCTTCAGTCGCTGCAATGTTATCTATTCCATGTTTTCCGTTTTGATCTGCCATAGTCACTATTGCACTAAACCTCTCTGTTTACTTATTCAAATGATTTTGTTTTATAAACAGCAATTTTGCCTGTAATTAGAGGGTTTTTGTTGTCAGTAGGTATATCGCGACACAGTGTGATACACTTAACTGAAGTGTTATCTTCTTATCAACTCTATCGATAAGTGCATCGTCAGAGTATAGATTTATCAGCTACGTAGTCAGGTAATAAAACGCCATGGGTAATGAAAACCATTTAATTTTTCATGATTAAAGTGATAACATTTAAGTTCACATGATCGATATCTTTAAATTCTGCAAGTAGACGGTAGGTATTCTATTTTAATAAAACTACAATCAGTTTACATACATATATTATGAGTCTAGTATATTTAGATATATGGACATTATGTTTTTACAAATTTTAATGATTTGACGGATCTTCTCTTTAAAAATTTAAGTGTATGTTGCCTGTTGCAATACAGCTAAGTGTTTTAGCCAACAGTTGCCGGAAGACTTAGGAGAGTGATAACACTCTTTTAGATTTGACTAAGAATTAGCCGTGTTAAAAACCAATGAAAAAGTATTTTTATTGTCCTAGTATAGTCTAATCAGGTGCCGCGCCTCTAATGCTATTGTGCATACATTGCGTTTTTCCTTTGTATAGGTGCTTTACCACAGTTTTAAATTAGGACGATTGATATATAATTTTGAGTAGCTGTCTTGTGTGCCTGTTTAGCAATCGAACCTTTATAACGTGAAAGTATTAGTTTAAATTCATAGTTGAAGTACACTAATATTGTTTTACAATTTCATGTTAAACGATAATTACATCAATTTTAATTGATGTAATTGCTTGTAAGACATTGTTGATCATTATATATTTATATAAGTATATAATGAATTATTGAATATAATCGCCATTAAAATCTATAATATAATAAGTAATATATAAGTAAATATACTGAAGTAACATTTCATACACTTAGGTACACTTATAGAAACACTAATCTTGACACATTTTTATATTAATGATTTTAAAACACAAACAAGTTGACTAATACTTAATATAAATTACCATCCATATTTTAATAATAGAGAAAACACTTCAGTTTACATCTTTAACATCTAGTCCTGCCCCAAATTCCACATATAAATTCATAGTATAGTATAGAAGAACTACCTATAAGTGCGAATGCAATCGCAAAAATATATTTACCGAAACGCACATCTCCTTAGTCAATTCTTCAATATATAAATATTCCAATTACAATTAACAATGAAAGCAGTTGAAGCGGGTTTTTGCAATTATATAACCACAATGACTAGATATGAGATCTAAATTCCGCATCCCTACGCATCTATGGCTGGGTAGATCCGTACGGTTGAACTTAACATAAACAACCTACAATAGAATATCAAATCAATGTCTGAAATATCCGTTACAAGTTACAGACGAGAACCAAGTTCCCAAAGAAGATTTTCTTGTTTCAATAGGACGCAAAAGGCCCAAACCTACGCGTTTCATGCGTGCCATGTTTGGGTCGAAGAATGTCGTCGGTTTAAAACCTTGCTGTACCTGTAGTCTAAGAATTTATCGTTGTAGGGCACGTTGCCAGTTAAGGTTTAGTTTAAGAGTGGCAGGAAGGCAGGGGCTAGCCTCGCACTCGCCGTCCAACTCGTCGGCCAAGTTGTCGTGGAGTTCCCTAAGCGTCATCAGAGCGGAGCGGGCGGCGCGCTGGCAGCTCGTGTTGCCTTCACAAGCTGTATCCGCTTCAGACAGGAACACCAAGTCACAGGTCGTCGGTGGTGCTTCACCCTGAAAGTGACAAGCAGTTAATCAAGCGGCTGCAGATTACAAGTATTTACACTTTGATTAGTTTATTTTTTTTAAAGAAAGTAGTTGTAAGATGTAAAGACTTACGCAAAGGTAGCAGATCTGATGCAGGCTGCATAGGGGCAGGAAGATCTGGCCTCGGTCCCCAGCCAGCAAGTCAACACCACGACATCGCTGGACGATCTTGGCTAGCACAGGACAGGAACCGGTTGCCATAGCTGCAAAGAAGCATCGAACGTTCAATCTTACTAGTTTTACAGTGTTAAAAAATCTTTGCAACATTTTGTGTGTTCCTATTCTGACAATCTTGTAAAACAAACGAATTTTTTTGTTTCTTATACTAACCTGTAGGTGTCAGGGGAATCTTCTGCCGTCCACTGCCACCCATGTAACCTTCAGAGAATTGTTCTTCCATTCGCCCATCCAGATAATGTCCCGCACCCTGTTCTTCTTCAAAGTCTTCGTTCTTGTCGTCTTCTTTGCGGAATACAGGGATCTCATTGTCAAGTTCAGGAATTACTTTTTCTTTCTTCACTGCTACCCGTTTCGATTTAGCTTCCTCTATTGGTATAGGTGATGTCTGCAAGCTGGAGCTCTCGCTCTTATGGATTTGCAGACTTTGTTTGAATTCTTTTAATGCTTTCCTCATTTTCTCAAGACTGTAAGCTGCAGCCAATTTCGATAAAAGTTTTTCTTTCATTTCTTGCTCTTCCTTAGAATCTATTTCCTCCCCAGCGTTAGAGTAGTGTAAAGCTTCATCGACAATCAGACCTTCCATGTTTTTAAGTTTCTGATCGATGTTTTCAAGTTTAGCATTGGCATCGTCATTTGGCGCCTCAATTTTCTCATCAGTTTTTCCTTCAACCTGGTCACTTTGCTTCTCTTGCATGTAGTTTCTCTTTACTTTGTCATTCTGGTGGAAGGTAGACATTGGGTAAATCACTTCTTTGTTGAAAGTATCAAAGTATTGCTTCCTCAGACTATCTTGGTTTAGATTATTGAATAAAGTATTAGATTTTTTCTTACGCTTGTCGATGCCAAAGTAATCGGACCAATCGATAGATTTCTTCCGAACAGTTATGGGTTTTTCAGTCTTTTCATCATGTCCATGATCGTGTGGATGCACAGCCTCCTTTCCGAACATACCGGGATGATGTATGTGTTGCTCGTGGCCCTCTAAAGGAGTTTTAGAATGATCGTGATCATGATGGCTCTCGTTGTGGCTTAAAACAATAACTTGAGGTGGTTTGTAAGACTCATGGGAGTTCTCGTCATTGTTGCTACTACGCTTAACGGGGGTTTTCAAAATTTCTTCATCAGGCTCGCCGAAGATTTTAGAAAGGTCCTTGAGCAGTTTTGGATCAGTTCCAGAGCTGCCCCGATAATTCCTGGAAGTGTCACGTTTCTTCTGCTCTTGAGTGGAACGTTTCTTCTGAATATTTCTGCCGTAATCAAAAGAGCCGCTGCTACGTTTAGTTACAGGGAAACGCTTCTCTACTGTATCGTAAACGTACTGATCATTGTCATTTAAGTCCTGAAAACTAGTATCATCCAATGGTTGAAATGAGATAGCATACTCCTCTCGCAAATCGTCGTCATTATCAGACTGATAGTTAAAATTCGCTGGTTTCCTACCATAATCCGGTATTGCGGCATGATCCATCTCGGATCCTGAGCTACGCTTCCGTTTAAAGGCAATTGGTCCCCAGTTGTCTGGGTAACGCTTCTTTACAATCTTTTCCTTGTAAAGCTTCACAACTCCGTGGGGAGCTGACTCAGGATTGTTGTGGTGCTTATTATTGTGCTTGTACTTTGTCCAAAGTTCACTCAAAAGCTGAGCGTACTCCGCGTCACCCTCGACTCGTTCATTATTGTTGTTTTCTGACACATCTTCGGGATCCATGAATAGGTCCCTCAGTCTATCGTTGTCTGAATGATGAGTCCTTTCGCGAAATGCGGATTCCTTCTTACTAGACGGGGAATCGAGCCTGGTGTTCTTCTTCCTGACGATCCTGTACTCATAATCTGTTTGTGGTCGCTCGTCCTCTTTCGCGTCCAGTAATTTGATAACGTAATTAAGGTCCGGCTCTTCTTCTATTGGTATGTCTTCGACGTCCAAGCTGGGGTAGTCAGGGTCTGGAAAGGAGAAAAACTTCTTGCATCACGTATGTAGCACTTTGAAACAATGTCTCCTTACAAGCTTATGGTTACCTGAGTAAGGTTGTGGCAGATACTCATACAAAGCTTCGTAATCTGGTGGGGGTGCCAAAGGTCCGTGCATGCGGCCCCGTTGCCTCCTCTGTAGAGCCTCGAGTGCGCCGCGCAGGGATGAACCGCTGCCTTCCACACTCGCGCCCAGCATGACGCCTGCCGCCAACACCCACAGCCATATTCGGTCCATGGGGCAGCGAGATCACTGGAGAAATCATGCGAAAGTTAACCACCACACGGTTCTCCTGCAACACATGATCTGGAATCACTCTATGTAGGTACTTTTAGGATTGAAAAAGTATTTTGACTGTATTTCTGTCGATTCAAGTTATTGTGTTGGATGTTTTAATTTCTATTTATTATACACGTTTTTCCACCACAAACCCGGACTTGGCCCGCGTGGTGGAGTATGACCTAACCTTCCTGCGATGCAGAAAGAGACCCGTGCCCCAGCAGTGGGGACATACAAGTGTTGATAACGATACACGTTTTTGTATTGTTCCAATAAATGTTTTTTTTCTCTCTCTCTCTTATTGCCATGATTCAGAGGATTAAAAATAGAGGTACTAATGGGGGTCAAGGCGTGACAGGTGTCAGCAGTCGATGAGGGGTTAATAGGGTAAATAACAGAAATCAAGCTATTACTTGTCACATCTTCTGCACGACGTCGTTTTTCACACCACGCCGAGTCTTTTCTCACATTGAATTTCGGTGCGAGAGTATCTAGTACCTAAGTAATGTGTAAATATAAAACGATTAAAGATCCTTATAGAAACGATAGAACCTCCCCTATCGTGGGAGGGCATCAATAAGGCTTAACCGCGGTACCAAGCTTCTAAGATATGGTATAATATTTTATATCACTTTTAGAGCTATGTACTCGTACAGCATGTTATTGATATACCTAACACAAAGTTTCAGTCAATCGATAACTGAAACTAAATAAGCAAAACTTAAAAAATATATTTTTTATATACAGTATTCAAACGTATCGCGGTTAATTTGAATGAATAATAAAAAAAACTGTTATAAATTGAGAATTTTGTAGCCATTACCAATTTTGTAACTGATTTAAAATACATTTTATGCCGAGTAGTGGGTCGCTTCTTTTGTTATTATTTAGTTCTCAGACCTGTAGTATGCTATCGATAACGATCGGACAAAAGAACCTATTTTTAATTTTTAAGTTCAAAACTCAACAAGAGGGGGTTTAGAAATTGCCTTCAAAGTCTGTTACCTATTGTTATTGTTGAGAGGAAACTTTGAAAATCGAACGAACCAAACTAATAAAGTTGATGAAGTATCATTGTTATTTTCCAAAAATATCGCTCCTGGCAAAGTATAATTGGCGAATTTGTTGTGGTTTCGTCGATATCATTTGGCCTTGTATCAATACGATCTGATCTGAAGTATGATCTGAAGATGGAATCGAAATAAATATCCTTGGTATTTTTTTTTCTATTAAAATTAATTTCTATCAAATTGCTTTTAACTTACCGTCACAAGAATAGCCGTTTAAACCATAACCTTATATAAAGAAATACACGGTTACCTTACTGAGTCTCACTAAAATATTAGAAAAATAAATAATTGACTGACTGAAAATTGATACATAATTTTGATTTTAGTTATGTTATGGTAATACGGTAAAGACAACACAAAGATAGAGGCCATTTGTATAAATCAAGTACGGTGGCTTGGCGTGAGCGTGGGGTACCTACAACCTCTGTGTTAGTAGCAAGAATGTTAACTGCTTGACCAACAAGGCAGTCGATATACGTAAAGATTTCATAAGTCTTAACGCGGCCGTGGTGGAAAATATTTCCCGCAAACAGGTTTCTGGTTTGGCTCTCAGGGAGCGTTAAAGGGTCACCCGAGAGGTAAGTAAATTTCAGATTCCGCGGCAGAGCCTGACGACTTCTTAACAAGGTAATTGGGCTTAATATTTGTTGCACGACCCAGGCAATTTGACGAAACGACGTTGTTATGTTTGACCTCTTTGCCTTTAAAATGTGCAACTTAAGCAACATCCCAATTACAGTGTGTTTGACAACAACTTTTTTCTATAAGTTTCTTTTCTGTGATATTTTTATTATGTACTAGCTGACCCAGCTAACTTCATACCGCCTAACAGTCGATTCTTAAATTTTTTCTCTCCGTAAGAACCATCCTCGTACTTCAAGGAATATTCTAAAAAAAGAAATAACGAAATCGGTTCAACTGATCTCGAGATTTGCGCTTGCCAACACATTCAGCGATTAATTTTTATATTATAGAAGAAGATGATAAAATGCATTAAACTTTGCTTTGAAGATGATAAAATGAACTTTCCGAAATGTTGTTCGAAATTTCGCTGATGCCGGTACTTGTCCATTAGCTCAGTTGCGAGAGCGCTGGCACGGACAGCCAGAGGTCGCGGGTTCGAGTCCCGGCATGGGTGTAATTTTTAGCCTCTAAATAGGTTTTTAAAAATGTCCTCATTGCGGGTTAGTGCAATAAAAAGAATATAAACTAATTTTCTTAGGTTATCTCGAAGAGAGCGATGTGATGGTGTCACGGTAGGTACTACGCTGTAATGCAGCTTATTTTCGTCCTAAAGATAGACGTTTTCGAAAACTTTCAATTATTCAAATGTTTCGGAAATATTCTTTGTTATTCAAAAAAAGTTACTAATTTAATGTAGTTTCATTTGCGTGAAAACGATATTGTGAAGTATTGAACGAACAAAACGCGCGCGACTCATGTAACCTCTGTGTTAGTAGTTAGAGCCACTCTGCCACGAATTGTGTTTTCGGAAATTGAGAGACTAGATTCAAGCGTTTTCAAAAATTTGGCCGATAGAATTTATTCGAACTGGCTAACGTCTTTCCGTCAGTAGTCACTTAAGAAAGCGAAAGAAAGCGCTTATCACTAAAGAAAGCGAAATGAGAGAGGTAGAGCACTTAATTCTGAAACTGCGTCCGACTCGGGGCATCTCGACAGTCTCAGCAAGATAAGAAGTTTAAACTCAGTTTAAATTCAGATGATTCGAAAAAATAATTATCGTCCCTTTCTAAGGCTAGGCGCGCACGGGTTACTTATGTCACCGTGACTGTTTCGCCACTCTTATCAAGACCGTGGATATGTTTGAAGATGCGCGTATGTCACGACGTGATACATCCCACTGAGAGGCCTGTGCCTTTCTCCTCCTCTCATAGAGAGAGTATAGGCTTAATGACCACGCATCTCAATTTCAAGCGCTGAGGTATATGTAAACACATCAAACAATCACGATTCCTCACGTTGTATTCCTTACTATTTGTTATAGAATATGCGGTGGATATTTTCTGTCGCTCAACAGTAACTAATGTGCTGTCAATACGACGATAAAAGAATTCGGACACATTTAATAATGGCCATTAAAGTTTCTCGTAAAATGGATAGCATAAACCTGTATAAAGGCTGTGAGACTTTATGCGGGATAGAGAAAATACCTGTTTCAGGGAATATTAAATTACAATAGCCGACGGGGTTCTGAAGGAATTATCAAACAGTGCTTTGTTGTCGACGCTAGTAGAGATTCATGGGTCGCCTTAGCAATGTATTGTGCGAAAATACAATATTTCAGCGGAAAATGGGAAACCATTGTAGAGTCCTCCACGAACTGAGTTCACCGACCGCGTGGGCTGAGCCCCCTATGTTATCTCTAATCCTCATGCAGTGATTCAATAAAATACATTGTAAAAGAGGCGACAGGCATCGCTGATTCAGGCTCATATAAAAGTCATCATGAACACGGGTCACAGGTCTCTTCCCTGAGGAAGGTATAGGCCATACTCCACCACTGGAACCAAGTCCGGATTGGTGGAGGCTTGCAAGAGTTGGTAGTGGTTAGTCTTGCTGTCAGAAGTTTACAAGGCGCGCTAAGGCCTCTGACTTGGCTCAACGACTGCCATCTATCGACGGCAGCCGGCACCAACGGCTTTACGTGCCTTATATATAAAAATCATCAACGTAATAGTGCTGCCTATATACGTCTCACTGTAGGGCACAGACCTTCTCTCAGAGAGAGGGGCTCACAACAGGAGCCTACTGGGGATTGCCAAATCCAAACGCTGAGGTATGTGAACAACTCAGCCACTCAGGTTTTCTCGCGGAGGTTTTCCTTCACCCTTACCCAGGGATATTGCTGGGTACTATAAGTTCACAAATGTAGGTACGTAACTTAGAAAAATAATTACACTATTTTTATTTTTAATGCACTAACCCGTGCTAAGGAACAAATTTAAAAACCTATTTAGAGGCTAAAAATTTCACCCATGCCGGGATTCGAACCCGCAACCTCTGGCTATCCGTACCAGCTATCTGGTACGGATAGCCAGAGGTTGCGGGTTCGAATCCCGGCATGGGTGAAATTTTTAGCCTCTAAATAGGTTTTTAAATTAGAAAAATAAGTCATTGGTACCTACATGAGCCAGGACCCACGATCATGAGAACGTGAGTTAAGCATTTTACCGACCGCGGTACCACCGCTTATAAAGAACTACGTTGTCGTAGAGAACGAGGTAGTGGACGTTGCTTATCTATAATATAAAAAATGAATCGCTGAATGTGTTGGTAAGCGCAAATCTCGAGAGCAGCTGAACCGATTTCGCTAATTCTTTTTTTAGAATATTCCTTCTTACAGAGAGAAAGATAAAAAAAATTAAAGAATCTACTGTTAGGCGGTACGAAGTTCTCTGGGTCAGCTAGTTTACATATAAAAAAACTTCCTTTTTAATCGTACATACAGTGGCGAGTATTATGACAATTGTATATTTCATCTGCCCTTTTGATAAGAACGGCGCGACGAACGTTACGAGTTATGTTCTCGTAGGTATGTTGTTTTGACCCCGCGGTGTGAGGGGGAAACAGGGAATGAATGCAAGAATAACGAACTTTCCAATCGCGTCAACGTGGAAGTCCCACAAAGAAAAGTTGTGCTGTTCGCCTATTCATTTCCACAAATAACGTTGCGTGAGCAAAACGGCCTGGCAAGAAAGTCGGAAACCGGAAAACTGTGTCACGTTGACCTAAACAGATTGAAATGGAACATTTCTAAAAGTAAAACTTGTGAACTTGTTTGAAAATCGTGTTAACTATAGTAAGTACATAGATGGCTATTTATTTGTATTCTTATCTTATAAGTACTTACATCTTTACAATATTTCGTTACTTGATACGCTACGTACCTATCAATATATTCTCGATCTTATTATGTGGGTACATATTCTTCGTGCAATGCACTTCTTTCAAAGGTTGTCTGGCAGAGATCGCTCTAAGCGATGAAACCGCCAATTGTATAACTCTTCCTAATTCCTTCCTTGTTCCGTGTTCTGATTGAACTCTTCCTGATGTTCAATCAGAACACCCATTTAGAGGTATGTTTAGCACTGACCGAATGAAAAGCAAATAAAAGAAATATAAGAAAACCAGCTTATTAATTAAACCACTCTACTACAAAACACTTGGTAGATAGGCTGAGAGAAAAATTATAAATTAGAACTCGGGCGCCAGACCAGCACTAAAAGAAGATACCGTGGATAGCAGTAGGTAAAGCGCTTGGGTTTTAATCTCAAGGCGGGTATGAATTGAGTCTGCTAAAGGAGATCAAAGTAACTTAATTAATGTTTAAATATCTATATATTGTTAGAACTAGTTACTTACAAATGGCTTAAGGCCGATTACCTTGGAGATTTAAATCTATATCTTCACTATTGCATTAGGGCTATACCCTGTAAAAATAGTAAGCTGTGTGGAACTAAATAAATTAAAAATATTAGTCCGGTAATGGTCGTTTCATTCACACTATCGGTAGTATAGTAACCAATCGCATTGCAATGGTATAGCCCGTGCTACTTAACTCATCTATTTAGTTAACGCTAATATTAAATAGATGCCTATTGTATTTCATTCAGTTTATACTCCCGAAATGACATTGTATTGCTATTGCTTTGTAGACTACCAAATTGAGGCAAATAACTACCATTGTTGTAACATATTTTAATCTTTCGCGATTTGAACACATAGAACGTGACCACGATGACTGTAATGTCGTCGAAACGTCGACGTAAAATAGCAATAAATTTACGCGATTAAGCCCCGAAAATACCATTGTAGTGCTTATATCATTCTATTAAAAAACTAGGGCCTGATGTGATTATTACTATTCTTTTACAAGTGTGGAATGGATAGGCGACAGATTAGTTTAAGTTAGAATATTCTCATGAGAGCTTTATTTTACTTTGTAATAAACTGTTGAAGGTCGTTAGTGATGGACTTTCTTTTCTTTTTGATGTTAAAAGCGATAAAGGTATTTTTTTATGATAAAACATGAAAAGTATGTCAACCTCCTTTAACCTTTGCTAAGAAATCTACTTTCCCGACGGCCTCAGTCCTCTTTTTTCCTCTTTGGAATATTTTATGTCGTAAATTTCATACCTTACTTTCCTTTGAGTACCTACTTTATTTATCTTCATAGATTCGCAGAACCTCGTTGAGATACTCAGAGAACGTTGTATTTTCTCCATGAAAAGTAAATTAGGTGTTTCACTAAACTAGTTGGAAGCTAGTTACTATGGAGCGGCACTTTTTAGGCACGGCACTGCTCGGAAAAATGCCACTAGCGTTATTCATAGACGGTCACCCATCCATGCACTGAACGCGCCCTATGTTGTTGAACCTTCATGATCGTTTAAGATCATTTAGGCAGCCGGGGCTACCAGCGATTCAATTAATTTATTCACTTTGGAACGAAATTGTTATATCTGCCATTTACGTATTTAAAAGTTAGATAGTAGTGACACGGTAAAAGAAAATAGGTACAGCTTTCTTGTTTCCGCTTGTGGAGTTTTTTTTCCGCTGTGGAGTTTTTTTTCCGCTGCCTTTTTCTCTCTACAATACGGCCCAAAGGCAGCGGCTTACATTTTACATTGTACATAACAGAATGTAAATTCTTTACGTTGAAATAAATTGATTTGAATTGAATTTGAATTGAATTGTATATTTTCCACTGCATGGTAGTGAGAGATTTCACATGAAATTCTAGTTGCGGGTTACTGGATGTCCACTAAATAAAACCGTAGTTCCGTACCCCCGTAATTAATATTTTTACGGCCAATAACGGAATGCTAACTTGGAAGGATGATTTTTCGTGGTTGATGTTGTGAAAATATTAATAGAGTTCATTAAGTTAACTAATAATATCATTGTAATAGTTTTATTGTAACTAATAACTATTGCTTCATCAAGGATGGATTTTGTTACAAATTTTCATTTAATAACTGGGTCGACTATTACTCATGGAAGTTGTAAAGCCTGCTTAGCTGTGATAGTTTTCATTTTACCTTTGTTATAATGCTCCAACGCCCTGATTTTTTTCATGTTTCTACAAATAATAGTTTTGCCGGACGCTCCATTCAAACAATAAATGTCGCTTTTCAGTTTAATATTTTGTTGACTGATCCCTGAATTGATAAGTGTATTTACGTTACTTGTGTATTATAATAATGTATTTATTTACTTACTATTTTACTTTCCTAATGTATTTAAACGATGAAATTCAACGATACTCATCACTGTATGGCGAGGAAAAAAACATCCCTAATTTAGGTTCAATGGAGGTTTAGTAAGATAAGATAAGATATTTGTTTATTTTCTGTCCACAAATTGCATTCTTATACAAAACAACATTGAATAAATGTTACAAAGCAACAGAATGGATACCTTAAAAAACTTTTTTAATGTTTTGACGGCGAGACTATACTGTGTAAATCAATGTACACCTTTCTAATACTAAGCGTCTCTGTGCTACACCGCTGACCTCAGATCATTTTTGTGTTCTGAGCCGCTGACAGACAGACAGACAGACAGACTAACGAATGGACATGACGTGATTACAAGATTCCTTGTTGACTACGAAACCCTAAAAAAATATCGTCACCTACTTTGCCCCGCCCCGCGTATTCCAAGAACGCATCCATCTGTGCATCAATGAAGAAAAGCTAGCTAGATGACATTCCAGCATTTCGTATTCAGCGTCCTAGCCCGACGCCATATGACTAAACGCCTTCTACTCAGACAGTTATCTCCGTATTGATTTTGGCTGGATGCCAGCAGCTTGAAAACTTTACGAACGGAATATTTAGTCACCAAAATTAAATAGACATTAGCCTAATAGAATTATAATGGGACCTACTTAAGCTCCTGAAAAATATGGATATCACTATAGAAACATAAAATGAGATGAAGAAAGAATATGCGTTAGTGTATACCGAAAAAAAAATGACACAAAATTGGCGGTCTTATTGCTAACGGGTCTCTGGAAGAAATGGCTTTTCACGAAAGTAATGGCTGTACAATAATGATGCTACTTCGTACTGTAGAAAAATTGTTACATAACAATAAAGTAGTCCTGTTTATTAACTTAATTCAGGATTCACCTACATGAATCCTTAATTTTTTTTCGAAAGTAAGTGAATGTCAAATGAAGTCAATAATACAAAACTAACACAAAGTGGGCTGTCTTATTGCTAAAGGGTGTCTGGAAGAAATGGCTTTTCACGATAGTGATGGCTCTACAATAATAATAATAATAATGATGCTTTTTCGTACTGTAATGTTACATTACAATATAGTAGTTCTGTTTATTATCTTAATTCCGGATTCACTAACTTGAATTTTAAATTTTTTGTCGAAAGTAAGTGAATATGAAATGAAGTCGATAATAAAAAAAACTAACACGAAATTGGCCGTCTTATTGTCTGGAAGAAATGGCTTTTCACGAAATTAATGGCTCTACAATAATGATGCTACTTCGTATTGTAGCCACGATCCTGACAGTTCAATAAAATACTTCTGTTTATTAACTTAATTCCGAATTCACTTACTGGAATCCTTAATTGTTTATCGGAATTAAGTGAATCCAGAATTGAGTGAATAATGTGCGCTTACAAAAGTTTTTGTTCAAAAATAGTTAACATGTTCATGGACAGTCCAATAATTAGACGCTCGGACGTAATTCACATAAAGATGACTATAGCTCTCTAGTTCGTACTTATGTAAAACAAAGTAAGGATTTCTTTTCTTTTTCCTTGAACAATTTTATTTACTATACTTATTTACATCATTTCTAAATCTTCTTCTTCTTCAGGCTATATTAGTCCACTGCTGGACATAGCCAGTGAGCATGAACATAGCCAGTAGCACATGAACTTAAAAATTCTAATTTGAAATTAAATTTATTTTTTACTCTACAGTCACACTTCTAGCAAGGTGGTCTCACGCACTTAAGCACTGGTTCCGATGCTACCGGTATATTCCAACCACGATCTCTATTAAAATTTGGATGCCGGCGGATCTCTATTGCCTCGCGTATCATTCTAGGGAAGAAACGGTCTTCTCGGACTAGCCCGAGAAGTCCGTTTCATGTAAAGTAATTAGTTTATAAATTTAATTTTAACTTCAATTACTAATAATCAATATTGTTGACTTTATATAAAAAATAATTGGTTTGCCTATTTTAGAACGTAACTTCATAATTAACTTTTGTAATTTTTGCCGAGGGTAGTAAACTAACCGTTAATGCTTTCTAAAAGACGCCCGTCACCTCAGTCATCCGGGACCACGGCACCTGAAAAAGTGCCGAAACGTTGGAAAATTGTAAAAAATGTAATGAACGAGTATAAATCCGTATAAAAACAGTTTTAATTATGTCTACTGCTCGTGTTAACCTTAGAAAATACTATACATACTTAGCTTTAATACTAAGTGTGTAATCTTACTACAAATCCGAAATAAATTGATACAATACATTATAGTTACTATCCGTCAATTATTTGAGCAAACCATTTATTTTAAAGATCAAAGTTATCTGTATAGTTCTCTAATTTAAAGTACTTTCAAGTAGGTATACCATAATACTTATATATACTTACTTAAATACAAATAAACATATATTACACTTGTAATATATGTTTATTTGTAATTTATGTTTATTTATGTTTGTAATATATGTTTGATAATATATGTTGTAATAAATCATAAAAAAATAATCTTTGAAGTTCAGGAAAAGCTCGGGAAAACTGCGAGACTCGATTTCTAAACTTTTAGTGATATGCAAGTACCTACCTACCTCTAAATTTGGACGGAACCCTCGGTGCGGGAGTCCAACTCATACTTTGCCAGTTTTTTACTAAAACGACACGCGAGCTCCGTCTCTAGGTACACCATGTTAAGAGCCGCAAATGAGACCAAAACCTGGCCCTACAGTCTAATACTCACATCGTTTTTCAATAGAATTATGTAAGCACGACAATAGATGTTATTCGCCTCAATTTGGTAGTCTAAACGACCATTACCGGACTAATGTAACTCTATTGAACAACTATGCATTTTAGAGACTCGTCCTCCTGGTCTAAGTTTATGATATTACGGGCAATCCCGTTTCGTTGCACAGGTGAATTTTCTAAATTTGCAATAAAACATTTTTTTTCTCACCTCCACCATAATATCGGCTATCGTTGGATTGGTCGCAGAAAAATGTGTTGATGAGTTCTAAGTGCAGGGCAACTTTTTTTCGATTAAGGTATCCGTTTGTGAAATACTGAGCTTTTAAGCGCATTATTGATTTTAATCCGGATTTACTTACCTGATTTAAATGAATCACAATCCTGATTCAAATCTATAAGTGTACTTGAAGTGCTTATGAACGTTACGAACGCATTGTTACAATGAGCCCCCCCCCTCTCCCGGCTAAACGGTTGATTGTAGAAACCTGTATCTCCAAACAAAGTCATTGGTATATGCCCCGGGCTCAAACCCATGACCTCGACAACGAAAAAAACCTAGGTGATGTATAATAGGCTCAGTAGGTACATGTAATTTAGTTTTTTCGTAGATCCACCCATATGCTTGCAGATCCATTGCCTGGAAATGTGGCAGTCAGCTTTGTCAAGTTGTTACCGGAAGGGCATAGTGCAGGAGGAACCTGGTTCTTACACATTTTTGATAAATGGTCCTAAAGTTTTTTTGATTTTTTTTAATGCTCTACATAAAAAAAAAACTTAAGTCACCATGACTTACATTTTTTTATTTAGACTATACACTACAAGGCGTGGGATGATTATCACGCTTAACCACGGATTGGCAATTTGAAGCGCTGGTGTATTTGGACACCTCAGATATTCAGGTTTGCTCACGATATTTTCCTATTCGGTTGCAATTGCCACTATCACTTCACAAATGTCTTATCTTAGATATCTTAGAAAACTCCTCCACCAACAGAGCCTTTATTTAATAAATTTTTTTTACGTTATTTCAATAATACGTTGTTGATAGATACCTACGATACCTACTTACAAACAATAATATAATTCAATTAATTTTTTCCTTGTTTATCCTTCTTTGTCCGTTTATCTATCCTCTTTACAAATAAAATATCAGTATGCGATAGATATGTTTTAGATCTAGCTATCTAAAACATATCTATCGCAGCTTTTTTACTCTACATTTTATAAAGATCTGGATTGAACTCCTGAATTTTTTACCATTACCACGAGAACTGAAAATAATTAACACTTACCTAATGTTATGGGTCTTCTGCTGATTTGTCCATTAATTTTAAAGGATCAGTATATTTTCCTACTTTATCAATAGGTAATTCTAAATCAATACCTGGAGGTTGTTGACGCGACTACAAAGCAAATTATTTCAGGAGTATATGTCTGTACCTAATCATCTAGCCTAATTATGTTACTAAATATATCTCGTCATAATTCCGTGAAGTAATATACTTCTCTATTATTTTACGCAAGCAACAAAATAAAGGACAATCTAAAAACCGTATATTTAACACTCGTATTCTTTATATCGTCCCTTAATGCATTAAGAGCCAATTAAGCGGTCCATTGAATAGCATAACGCTCCAGTGTTTTACTCATGAAGACGCCGTAAATTTCCTCTGAAATTGCTGAAAATCGTGGTACAGACGCAAGTTTGAGTGCGTCTAGTCATGGGACAAAAGAAATATCAGTAAAAGACTCACCTTAAACCATTTATGGCAGAGTCACAACAAAAACACTGCTCTGACTAGAACTTTCCGTGTGAGGTGACAACAGCGTTTGGATAACAACTGATAGGTGAATTTGATAGCACTTGCGCGGCGGGGTGCGCAGTTGTTAGGGTTCCTCGGGAACGTTCGGCTGGACCCTTCCTCTCGTGAAAGAGCCCCGGCACTGCTGCTTGAAACTGCCGACTACTGACACCTAATCGCTTCCATAACTTTGATTTCCACCCTTATGTCAGTCTCTATAAGGGCGGCAGCAAGCTTGTCGGGTTAAGGCTGATGGTTTGCGTGGCTAGGCGACGCAGGGGAGCGAGGCTTGCGGGCGGGGTTACATAACGGTCCGATCGATACGAGGGGTGCCTGGACACACTGGTTCAGTTGAATGCATGCAGGTTTCAGCTGTTTCCAGGCGTTCTAGTTTCTCAAATTGTTTCTTTTTTATGGCAGCCAATAGGTGATCAATCTCTCCATTTCCGTGGCAAATGCGCCTGTCACGTGTCTGGGTGATGCGCGATTGCGTTGATATGTTGATGACTGAACCATGACTATGCTGGTGTTTCGGAAAGGTTTTGAAACAAAAAATCTTCTGAAAATAATCTGACCAAACTCTGAAATCGTTATTTGTTATTGGAAATATGTATTGTGTGTGTGTTAAAAATGATGATTCATTTCACAGTACATTTTTTCCGATAACATGTTTCTTCTAAAACTCCTAAATTGCGGTCGCAATAGACGTGGGTAGGCATGGGACGGATGTGGAGCACTTTCTCTGAGAATGTTCTCGCATGAAAATTCCTTACAAATTGAAGATTGATCACATTCAATTTATTCCGCTCAGATATTCACTGTAATCCACAATCACTCTGAGTTTACTGTATTTTTTTCAATGAAGATATTTTATTAAATTTTAAGTGCTCGCCCTCATCACTTGCGGTAAACTTTTATAAGAAAAGCATTTTACTAAAGTTTTAAGGAATGTTTGAAGGAATGAGTATTTATTGGGTCTTGTGCGTTACGGAATTAAAACATACACCTACTTATAAAATAAACTGTGAGCATTCCTTGACCTTTATAATGCCTCGTTATTAGCCTTTTTTCAAAATATGGGGTTTTCAAAGTTTTTATAACCAATCAGATACCATTTTAATTCCTTTAATGTTGTAATAGGTTAGCAATAGCCCTGATGTAGAGTCTTTGTACTGAATTGGTGTCCATTATTCGGAGGGCAAAGCGAATAATGAACGTGACAAATGCCGCAATCATTCTGACAATGAATCAGAAATACGAGGAGAATAAGACAGAATGGGAAATATAGTGGTAGGGCCAGAGGTTGCATGCCAATCCCCTTAAAATTTCTCCTTATTTTTCTATTAATAAAAAATGGCAGTAAGAGACCCGTGCCCCAGCAGTGGGGCCGTACAAGGGTTGATATCGAAAATAATAGTTGCATTCATGACTATGATTCCCCGGTCATTTTCTTCTTCAACGGACAGAACAGTACACGAAAAAACGCCTTTTATTACATCCAAAAAATTTTTATATAATATATAACGGCCAGTCAAGCTCTCGAAGCCACCCTTAGCCTTGATTATGTAACTTTCACGTATACATCTGTGTGCGAAAGCAGAATGTTTACTTAGCTCTGCCATATAGACGTGAGAAGTAATATGTATCAGACATGGTGGATACCGCATTTCAGCGGATTTCTGATATGAGGCAGTGATATTGAGTCACGTAATTGTACGACTAAGTCCAGTATATATTTAGTTTTTGCCCACAGATGTACACGTGAAAAGTTACTTAATCAAGGCGCCGAACTCGGTAAGCCAATTATTTTTAATTTGAACCACCCCTTCCCTCGTCATATAGGCTCCGCCAGATTTTATAGCAATCTTGTTATTCGAAAAGGAAATCTTATTTATATGAAATTGTGTTTATTCCTTAAAAAGAAGTCGGTAAATTACACTTTTTCACTGGAAAATAGGTTTTTGGAGATAAAATATTTTTTTACAAAAGCGTGTTTCGTTTTTTGTTCTCATAACAACGTGAGAGGTTATTTCAGAAAAATGTCAAATAAAATCTGTGAAATTTTATTTTTGTAGCTGCATTTGTTTTCATATTTATTTGAAAGTGTACAAAATACAAAAAAAATCTATAAACATAAGTAGACCCGAGATCTATTTTTGTAAAGACATCTTTTACGTTCTAATGTAAGTACGTTGGTAACGAGAATGTTTCAAGTGATTACCTATAAAGGATCAATTTGGCGAGTATTCTAACTAACTTCTAAGTACCAGGAGATCCTTAATGCTTACCAAGAAGGCTCTCCTTGACTCATGTCATTATCACGCAGAGCAGTGAGGTCATAGAGAAGCTTTATTAAAATCCAGTTCACATAAGGAATGCGGGTCGACCGACTGTCGGTGCCTGATGAAATTGCTCAGAAACCAGCAGCGTTAGGGGACGTCTTAACTGGCAATGAATCGCTCTCGTTGCGGTTGCGGTTCACGGGTTCACGTTATATCATGTAAACCGCAACCGCAACTGAGGTATTTAACAATACGGATGGTATAAAATCCTTGTATATATGCAAAAGTAGGGTTCTACTCGTCTATATGTATATTCATTCTATTACATAAAAGAAAGTGTGTAAACGGTGGAGCAAATCACATCACTCTTCACACTAATATTATGATATTATAAAGGCGAAAGTTTGTGAGTGTGTATGTTTGTTACTTCTTCACGTCTAAGCGGCTGCAGCGGTTTTAATAAAATGTGGTATGGAGTTAGCTGACACCAGCAGGTTAGCCGAAAACCGGTAAACCACGGGTAACACCGTGGAGCACAGCTAGTTATCAATAAATGTGTGTTGTTCGCCAATGAATACTTCAAACGAAGGACTTCACTTTGTAAAAAAACACATTCGTTCATTCACTGCAGATCTTATTGTATCTCGTTCACCTCAATAGTTTACGTAATAGTTCATACTTCACGTAGTAAATTGTTACATACTTCACATAGTACAGTGCCAATAGCTCGCGGGACTAATTACCTAAGTCTTGAACACTGTGATTTTTCTTCCGGAAAAATCACAGTGTTCAAGTTAGTCTTAGGTTAGTTAAGTTAGTCTTAGGTCGACGTACCGCCTAACAGTCGATTGTTTAATTTTTTCGAGTCGATCGATTCAAGTCGATTCTCTAATTTTTTTAATTATTTTTCTCTCCGTAAGAATATTAATATTCTAAAAAAAGAATAACGAAATCGGTTCAGCTGCTCTCGAGATAGCTGCTAGCTGCGATTACCAACACGTTCAGCGATTCATTTTTATATTCTAGAGATGTACTTAAGGAAAGTATAAACAAACTCAGACAGTATTATTTATAATAACACGATTTGATAAAACAGTCCAAAAACGCTGATTGTCTGTGTCGGAGATTTTACAGAGAAAAATGTAATCGGATATATGAAACGTATCAAGGAGTATTTTAGGGGAAACGTGTCTTTGTGAATAAGGACAGTTTGAAAAAACAAATGAAGATCAATGGCCTCTTGCCTGCCTATTTATTTTTTTCTTTGGCGGGCCAGTTATTTTTAGCCATTCTTTTGCTCGTTAAAAAAATTGGGAATACTTTGCCCAGTTAAAAAGTAAATTATAATAAAGCCATTTAGAAATAAATATGCCTTAGTAAATTGTTCTCTAACTTTTATGTTATTTCTACTTTACGCCGAGCTGTAATTGAGTAGGTGTAGGTATGTATGCAAAGTCAGACAGAACACGGTCCAACTGAAATGTGAAAATTTACTATTCGACCGCGGTCAGATGAAAACGATTGTCTTTAAAACCACTGAAGAGTATTACTTTCAATCCATTTCCCTATACAAAAGAATTTATCAATTCAACCCATATTATCAGTATCTTGGCTTTGACACTATTTAAAAACAAATTAACAACCAAACCAAAATAATACGATACTTAAGCTCTACACATTCTAAACAGTTCCTGTCGGTCTAATAGGGTAGCACACGTGCTTTTCATCATTTTGGTTCGATCACAAATCTGCGGTAGGTGCCACGCGTGTTGCAAGCCCATACGCCCATACTCTCGCTGAGAAGGCTGAAGTGGGTGGGACTTAAATAAATATACTGCTTATTGCTATGCTGGACATATGTGATAACCCCTATGTAATGTGTAGTCACCACATCACATCAACATTTTAGTCTTGAATCCCATTACTTATCTGAGTAGGCGGCACGAATGTAAATGTTATGGGCCAGTTTCTGAATTGAGGATTTCGCTAAGTAAACACTTAACTGTAGTGCTGTCTCTTCAAATCTCCGCAAAGAGCGTGACTAAAAGGGCCAGTTTCTGAATTAAGAATTTTACTAAATAAATACTAAAGTAATATTCTGTCACGCTCTTTTCTGAGAAATTCGAAGAGACAGCAAGCAATACAGCAAAGGTTATCTGGAAGAGATCGCTTTTAGCGATAAGACCGCCAATTGTATAATATTACTTAGATTTAAGAATCATGGTTGTAATATTTTTCTGGTTGTGCAATAAAGTGTTCTCTATCTATCTATCTACAGCTAGTTAACTATAGCGAAATTATCAATTCCGAAACTGGCCATTTGTGTTGTCAGACTTACGAGTAGGTTGTGCAAATTAACTGCACTACCTAGGCGATTATATACATGAAACTTTTATCACATACTATATGACCCACGAAAATATCTTTACCTATTTTATTAGACCCTATACTGACCCGTAAATAATTATTGACTCTTTAACAATGACAACAACCTCTCGTTTAGTCCCGTTATTTATAAAATATTGATCGCAAAACGTTCGATTTGAATAAGACGATATAAATATCACTTGAGTCGAGTGGACCGCCTCCCCTCGCCCACGCCTTTCGGTCCTTGTGAGCTATTGGTGAAATCTAAGGTTTTATCGTAGGCGAAAAGCCCTTAGAATTAATTAATTGGCAAGTTGAGTATCTCTTCAAGACGAGAGGTCTCAGGCTCCTCGTTTCCTAGCTGTTCGATGTTCCTTAGTTTCATCTATGTAGGTTAAATTATCTTTACATAAAGATAAATTATTTGAGGAGTAGAAACAAAACAAACTCAACTCAGTATTTGACTTTGGTACAAGCCAGATAAACACGGTCTCTAACAAATTACTTACTTATAAGTACTTTATTATCTACAAAAAAATTAAAAGTATAAATACTTAATACTTTAGGTTTTATTCCTGTGGGGGAAGCAGAGACCAGGGTATGCCACTTGCCACGATCCTGGCAAATTTCTTTCGCTTCATCAACATAACATTCTTTAGTCGCTGCAAGAACCCACGCCAAAACTATACAAAACCCAAAGGTCCAAACTAATTGGAAAGTAAAGGCTACGAACTGTCTACAGTATAGCTTGGCATGCTACGGCGTAGCAGCCAACGCCGCCTACGACGAGGCTACAGTTGATTTTAAGTGCCACAATACTCCGAATAATCTTTGTAATTGAAGTCCAGTTGACAGCGCGTCTACCTTTGGATCAATCAATCACGTACTGCTGGACATAGGCGTCCATATGGCAAGTTACGCCCGAGAGGAGCTTTATATGACTGCACCCTCGACTCAGCTTTACCTTTGATTACATAATTAAATAGCGTTACGTGACTAACCCCTGGTTTCTCGTACACTAACAGTCCGTTAATCTACTGGTAACAGTTGTCAGTTGTTTTTTTTGTATGCACTTTGCCCAACTGACAGCTGTTAACAGTAGATTAACAGACTGTTAGTGTACGAGAAACCGGGGGTTAGTGAAAACATGTTAGGTATCCTCTTGTCTGGAATGTACGACATAACTATCCTAACAACGCCAGACAAAGCCCTCGTAAAAAGTAAGAAGAATGCTTTCATTCAAATATTTAATGAGAATAAAATGACATTGCATCTTAGCATAGGTATTCAAACTTAACTTAAAGTAAGGTGGTGTGTTACATTTAAATAACTACTTAAAAAATAATGCTCAAGTTTTTCATAAACCTTCGCTTTAGTGTTAGTTCTTAGTGTATCATTGGCATGACAGATCATTTTTCGCTTTATAATTTTGTTAATTTTGTACGAAACGGCCTTTCATAACTTTTCGCGTTTTAGTAAAACCTAAAGTATTTGTTAGGTTTTTACTTTAAAATTATAAATGGCACTTGCTTGACTATACAATACATAAATACTCCATATTTCGTATTAAATATGCTTATTTTAATGTTACGTAAAGATAAAGATCACAATGAACAAACATTTTTAAACTAAATAAGTCCTCTACTTTATCTTCGTTTCTCTACTCAGAGAGAAAATTAATTTGTACTTGTCCTAAAACTTTTCTAATCAAGAAAAGACTTTAAAAATTCACGGATAAAGACAAGTTTAAATGACAGCACAGAGTCTTATTTCTTAAGAGAATAACAAAATAACAGGCTGTGGCAAGCATTTTAAAATAGAACGCGTTTTTTTTCTTAATTTTAGAACTCGCGATCTGGCTCTATGGAATCGGCCAGTTGTATCAAGCCAATGAAACTTTTTTCTGGCTGCATGAGCGAATGCCTGCTGCCTCCCGTATTTCTGACGGCCAGTTTGTCGCCTTTTCTCAAGAAGAGAGCGGAGGCTGAGAAGCAGGAATTAGGTTTGTCGTAGGGCTCCGTTGAATGGGCGGACTGCGCGCACTGAAGTAGCGTCTCCCGGCCCTCGGTCTCGGGGTTGGTGCGGTGAAGCACCCACGAGATGACGTCATGGTTATCCAGGTAATAGATCTAAAAGAAATATACAGCCATTAGTAAATTGTGATCCGTTGTTTTCCTACTAAATTAAAATCGATCTACCTCTGCTCTACATAATAAGACCGAACAAACTACGAGGGAACCGAAAGTGACTAAAAGTATGTTCAACCATGTATTCATCTTGCATGCTTCTGAGATTAAAATATTGACTGCCCAAGATCTGATCGAGGACTGCAGAGGTCTCTTCAGTGATTAATTTTATTGCAATTAGAATTTAACATTAGCTACTGACGCAAGTAGAATATTAGAGGTATAGTTAATAGTGCACAATCTATTATGTAGTGCAGTGGTGCGTGAAACAGAGAGCTATTTCGGCATCTGGAAGGGGTAGCGTTAATATACATCAACATTAGCCGTCGCATGCGCGTACCAGTTTCAGGTATTTTTAATCTTGCCTTTTGCTAATACATCCTCTATTTGGCCGAAGTATGTCCGCCTGGGACATCCCTTGCCGACCCCTCCACGATGGTATTTCTTTAATCAATATCTATTAAATTAAACTTATTAAGGTAAGACAAGATAAGAAAATTCTTTCTTTGTTCTTTGATTTTTTATTCTTTATTACTTACTTCCTTAAGCTTGAATTGAAGGCGCAAAATCGGCCGTAGAGTCGTGATTATGCAGCTTTTTTTTAAACATTCTCCATGGTAATTGTGAATTAAACGGGTCTAGTCGCGATTTTTTATTAGGTAAAACCTTATTACCGGTGACCACGGCTACGTTTTACCTAATAAATAATCGCAATTAGACCCGTTTTATTCTCCACAGCCTATACAATGCATGTTATTTGTAACTTCCTTATTTAAATCCAATGAACTTTTAGTAGGAAATCTCGAAAAGTTAGTGTCTTTGGTCCAATATTTTTTTCGTATCTTTTTTATTCAAAATCTTCGTAGTTTTAGAACCTACGGAGTAATATTTATCTCCAGATGTTAGGAAGATAACTATGCATTTGCATCGCGAGTCATTAAGAAATGCTTGTGCATAGTAGCGGTGCCCTCACCTGCACATAGACCAGATAGACGCCGGAGTGGTGCACGTGCACGTGGCCGTTGACGGTGAGCGTGGGCCGCGTGGGCGTGGCCTGCGTCCACGGCGCCGGGTACCACACGTCGTGGTGAGCGCCGTGCTCCAGCCGGACTAGCCCGTTACCTGTGGACGAACGAACTGATTAGACAACCTTTTATACGCCCCGCTGTGGGACACCTTCCCTCAGTGAGAGTACGGACTACAGGCGTATAATGTGCAATGACTATTAACGTTGATGAAGCGGAAGAGATCTGTAAGGATCGTGGGTAGTGGTTGGCCCTGATCTCTACCTACCCCTCCGGAAAACATGCGTGAGTTTATGTTAAGTTTACATTATTTTTTGGCCGCGTGGGACTAAAGAAACCCCAAAGCACAATTTACACAGAGCGAAATGCATGTCCTCAATATAATTAGATTTGACTATAGTGCAATAATTTGCAATTCACTTACCAACTAATTTAGATACATTTCATAAAACCAGCCGCGCCAGTCGCAGTTTTAAAAAGCTCTATAAATTTTTTTCTAGACGATTTAAGTCAGATAAAACTCTAAAATGAAATAAAACTACGGCTAGTTTACTTTTAATTTACTTGCACAAATGACCTCAGTTTGGACGTTTTTCCATTTTTCGACGGAAAAACAGCCACACTTTCATAAGTCGTTCCCTGATTGCCAATCCACAGTTATCCGGTTGTGTGGAAGTCAAGTAATAGTATTGTGTGGGTGTTACTATTGTAACATTAATTACCTTTATAGTGGCTGTGCAAGTCGGGGCTGAGGTGTGAGGTGTTGCCATGGAAATGGGCTGCGATGAAAGGTCTCCGAGCGCCGCTGACCTGGAAAACGTGTGGCAAACTATAATAGTGCCTTTACATAAGGAAACGTGCAAGCTAGAGTAAGGTTTAGATCCTATAACTTTTAATAGTACAGCTCATATACGTCCACTGTAGGACACAAAGTTCTCTCAAAGAGAGTGTTTTGGTTTAATCACTACGCGTGCCCATTGCGGTTTGACAATTTCAAGTGCAGAGTTATGTGAGACATATGGGTTTCCACACGATGATGTTTATGTTGATGACGGTGTTTTGTTTTACCGTTAGGTATTTAAACAAAAATGGTATGTTAAAATAAAAACTCAGCAAGTGAAAATTCTCGCTGTTGATAAGTTTGTCTCCCGTAGGTAGTGATTAGGTTAATACTCGCTCTGTCTCTTTCTGAGAAAAGGCTGCCCTATAGTGAGACTGTAGACTGTATTATTTTAAAAATATCTTGTCATAGTCTTTATTATCGAATTCCTCCGAAACGGCTTCAACGAGTTCTTTAATTTTATTCTTGTGTATTTATTAGGTCTAAGAATAGGTCACAAATTAATATTATGGCAAAACAACGTTTGCTGGGTCCATTAGTTATAAAAGTTTTGTCCCGTATTCTGAGGTTTTAAATGCAGCAAGTTCATATGCATAAATATATACTAAGTCATTGTGATCCATGATGTCACGGCGTGTTTCAAAAAACAACAATTACTCGGACAATTCGATGTACATTGCATAGACTTTTTAAAAACCTATTTAGAGACTAAAAATTCCACCCATGCCGGGATTCGAACCCGCGACCTCTGGCTATCCGTGCCAGTGCTCTTTCCAACTGAGCTAATGGGCGACTCACCGGCATAAGTGAAATTTCGAACCTCTTTACAATATCCTCTGTATTAGGTACAGGTAAATAGGTTTTTTAAAATTGTCCTTAGCACGGGTTAGTGCATTAAAATAGACTGTTAGCCTCCAGATTAGAAAATAGGAAGCTTCGGCTACGCAATTTAAACCGAATAGTCTATGTACCTACTGTAAAAACTGTGTACTATAGTTTTATGAAACACGCCGTCACAACGCATTTCTCAGTAGCCAGAGTGATATTCAATTTCCAATAAGAAATGGCACCAAAAGAAAATCATTTCTATGGTGATTTTTTTCAAAAAATGAATTTTGTTTTTATATTTACCTCGTCGTCACTGTTCCTAGCTATGCGGGAGGCGTGGACGGTCGTGGAGCCCGATGACGTCACAGACTCGGCGCTTGCCGAGGAGTACTTCTTGGGCATGCTTCTGAAATGTCACCACGTCACGTGTGTTATGATATTTACCATACAGGGTGTTTCAGAAAGGTCCCATGTAATTTCTAATTTTATTGTCAATAGAGTGTTCTATAACTATCTATCGGATGAAACTTTATTTTTCTTGCTACATCTCCGAAACATAGCAAAACAAATATTTTTGATTTGTCGGAATATATACACATTATTTTTGATTGTACTTGTGGAAGTCCAAGTAGGATGGAACTCTTTATGAAAAGTTTTACGTCAGACGTGACAGATAGTTTTTCCATGTCAGTTCATTCGATACGCTTGAAATAAAATATTCTCTTCTCTACGCATTTTACCGTGAAAATCCGTTTTCGTTCATCTTACCCCTTCTATCTTTCTGGCTACCGAATTCTGTAACTCTTCATCCATTACACACATCCGCCTGCCTCATACTGTAACGATCTACTTATTAAAAAGCAAAATTAAAGCTGTAATAATTTCTTTTTTGTTATCTTTCTTTTATTGAAACTGATTTTTTTTATTTTATTCAGTCGTGTCAAGACATCAAGGCTGGGCAAAGGCCTTGATCTCTAGACACGACTGACACCTAAACAGAACGTAAAGATTTCCTTTAAATGACTCAAACTTTACTAGACGGCTACGCTGGCCGGCTATTATAAAGAAGTATCGTTACAGTACCCAGAAATTACAATAATATAAATTGAATATCGCTGAAACTTAACGGGTTAGAATACAATAACCGTTAAGTTTCTACGGACCTTTGAAATAAACCCCTTATGGGTTTATTTAAAAATTGAACCCGCAAGGCGGATCCATTAAATTTGTTATAATTTTTTTTTATGACTTACGAGTATCTCTATCATTGTTCACCAATTCTATCAATTGTATGAACTCCATTGATATAATCCCATATCAAAACCCGGTATAAATGTGTGAATGTGCTCTATTCACGTGGAGCGGTTAATGATATTAGAACCCAATATTCCTCTCACATTTCAAAGGAGGGTTATATTTTTCGCGCGTATAGTTTTAAGGCGCTTAAGGGCGCTAACTAGCGCCACCAATGGAATATTTTTTCATAACTTGTTTTGTAATACGGTTTTATCTAAAAGTGAACATGAGTAATCTTAACAACTGTGATAGCTATTTTTAGAACCTACACTCTAGAACCTAAGATGAACAATACAGGACTTTAATCGACTTCCACCAAAAACGACCGTTTTTAACGGAAATCGATTAAAGTCCTAGGATATTTATACTAGTTATATATTAAACGGGTCTAATCGCGATTATTCATGAGGTAAAACGTAATTACCTTATTTCCCGACGTTTCGGCAGCGTTACAGTTGCCGTGCTCTCGGGTAGACTGAAGTGGCGAGTACAGTCAATTATTGTGGGTAGTCACTATTAATTTTTCGCAGCTGGCCGACACACAACACTCACTACGTCAACGGACCGGTCCGGTGATAAGGCGCGTGACTTGTAATTACTTAGCACTGGATTCCACGTATTTCAAAGCTTGAAACCATCCTCTCTGTTGACGTTTTACCTAATAAATAATCGCGATTTGACCCGTTTAATATATAACTATGTATGTGTATCGCGAATCATTAAGAAATACTATATTTATACTACACTCTAGGCTGTATGTTCTAAAAGTAATTACCACAGATGTTAAGATTTCTCATGTTTACTTTTTGAAAAAAAAAAACGTATTTTAAAACAAGTTATGACTTTTATTCCATTGGTGGCGCTAGATAGTTAAAAACATGCAAAGGCTAAACGGCTGGACCCATTACGACAAACGAGGTGTCCATTCCATTTAAAAATGTCAGACGTCACGAAAAAACAGACGGTAATTATACCGAGTTTTGATACTGCATACCTACTCGTACTTACTATTAGGCAAGTGATAATAATTTAAAACGCCTCGGCACGGAACCATCGCGCAAGATCAGGTAGGATGGAAAATTGTAGCGAGCTCAATATTTGCTTCATTACAGGAAATCATTACATATTTTTCGTGGTCCTGTCTGCACGCAACATCTATTTACGCTGGTTCATTACGCTTGCTACAGTGTGTACCAAAGAGAATGAGAGTACCACTAGTGCGTACTTTACATGGGTGAATCTGGTTTCTCATAACTTTTGTAACATGAGCCCTGGTGTTGTGGTCATATAACTTGTCTCCGTCGCATTGTGATGCGTAAATTATATAAAAAGTAGAAACATGTGGGAATGAAGGAAGTCGGACATTTACTAGTATATTACGATTACTATAGCCATCCATTGCTACGCGCGCAGACAAGATTATAAACAGATTTTATGAGGCGGGTTGGGCTTACATCACCTAAATTATTTAACCTTTACATCAATGCGCTAATCGAGAGGCTCAGTGGGATGCATTACGGATGCTTTGCTAGCGGGGTATGTTTCAACAATAGACTTGTCTAGTTTACGAATGAAAGCTTCAGATGAAGGATTTCATTGCGTAAAACCACACGTTGATACCTGCACAACATATCTTATTGTATCTTCTTGATGTATTGATTGAAGATGTTTACTCAACCAAAAATAAAAAAAATATGCTGAAATTGGTTTCTACCAAACTGCATAACAGTTTGTTCACCTTTAAATGTGACAGTGTTACAAACTGTAACACTTCATACTTCACATTTAGTAATATGTGTTTAATTGAGCTCGCGCCATAAATAAAGTCCGTCGGTAAGATTCTTAAATTCGTTGAAATTTGGACCAAAAATATTTAACGCAAGGGACTTCTTCATTATCGTCGTTCAACTAACGAAAGACAACTCATTCATTGTCTTTCGCGTACTTACGAGGGTCAAAATTTACGAGAGCTGGATGGAACGAGACGAAGCCGATGTACTACGAACTTCTAAGGAGAATTACTTCTTTCAAGCTAATTAATTAAATTACTCTTTCCTTTTCTATAACCAAAATGAGTTACGCCGCCGTCGACATTGGCGCTCCTGGCCCCATCTATCAGTGCCTTGAGAATGCTGACCTTCGAAATGCAATTTCTATGGCAACGCATGGCCTAATAATGTGATAAAGTCCGATATGTTCTCTAGAGGTAGTCGGTGGCGGGACTGCCTTAAGAGAATTCAATTCCTCAGATTCTTTTCAGACATAAAAAGATGTACGTGATGTACACAACACGGGAGTTGCACGGGAGTTCATAGATCACCAACCTTCTTCTCCATCTCATTATGAATTGTGCGAAATGTGGTTGTGACGTTCATGAGGGGGTGCATTGTGAGGGCTGTGATAACTACTTCGACTATGCCTGTGCTAATGTAAAGGAAATTACATACCGGAAGTATGCCCCTGACAAAAAAGCGGCCTGGAGATGTTCAAGCTGTAAAGTGGCTCTTAAGCCTGTTGCTCCGTTGCAGTCTCATCGTCAGGTATCTCCACCCTCGGGTCCTGCATCACTAGACTCAATTCTAAGCGAACTACAAGCTATGAAAATTCAACTGGCTAGCTTGCCAGGACTTGTCGCTGATGTAAAAGTCATCAAAGCTGAACTAAATGAGCTTAAAACTTCGAGTGAATTCAACAGTGCTAAACTTGAGGAATTTGGATCGAGACTAATCAAGGTCGAGAATTCTATATCTGACATTCGGCTAGTGAAGGAAACACTGATGGACACGTCGAAGGAGATCGAAGACCTCAAAAAAGTTCTCGATAATAAAGAGCAATGGATCCGCCTGAATAACGTGGAGATTAAAGGCGTCCCTATCAAGACATCTGAAAACCTATTTTCCATCGCTAATGCACTGGGAGAAGCAGTCGGCTATAATTTCCCGAAGTCTCAAATTAACTACATTTCAAGAGTGCCCACCTACGATTCCAAGGAGAAAAATATCATTATAACGTTTGTAAACCGATACATCAAAGAGGAGTTCGTCGCCGCCGCACGCGCTAAAAAAATTATTACGGCATGTGACATTGGCTTTCAGGACGACAGTAAACGTATTTACGTTAACGATCACCTGACTCCAGCGTCCAAAAAGCTACTGACGGCGACGAAAGCCATGGCCAAGGAGAAGGGATATCTCTATGTATGGGTAAAATATGCCAAGATACATGTTAGGAAAAATGACACGTCTCCTGCTAAAGTGATATCTGTGGTCAGTGATTTAAACAAAATGGCTTAAGTTACTGCATACAAATCCTTGCATTAGTTTTGGTCTATCGCTTTGTAGAAAATGTATACTACAACCGAATGTCATTAACTACATTAGACTACACTAAAATTCAGCTAAGCTTTTTACCGCTCCTCTCAATTGCACCAATGTTGTCAGCATCTGACTTATTCTACGCGCCCGCTCAGAACTTTACCTACACACCGTCCGCCAAGCGAAAAAAATATTCCGTTATCGCCGTTCGTCCCAAAATACTACTCATGCGAGATACGTTCATCTCTTTTTCGCACGGGCTAAATATTATTACAGCTTTCTCACTTCTACTAAACCAAGGTTCTTCTCTAAGTTGCTATGAGGCAATAGATTACGTGCAATTTGTAAATGCAATATCAATTCGCCTGCTTTATTTAGAAGTTTTTTTTGATGCTTTTAAAATATATAAATGGATAATTTAATAAAGAAATCCTTTAGTATATATTATCAGAATGCTCGGGGTCTGAGAACTAAAACAACATTATTTTATCGCAACGTCTGTACCAGTGAATACGACATAATTATAATTACCGAGACATGGCTTTTGGATGGAATACTTGACTCAGAGTTATTTGATAGTAGATATGTTGTTTTTCGACGCGATCGGGATTACGTTGCTACTGGACAGTCATTGGGAGGTGGTGTGCTTATCGCAACTCGAAGGCAGTTAGCTGTTTCTCTTCAGCCTACCTACACTTCAAGTGCCGAGGATTTATGGGTAAGTGTATTGGTTAGCGATTGCGCCTCCAGGAAGCTCACTAAATTAAATATTAGTGTTCTATACTTATGCAAACAAAATCTTGGCAATCCATTTTCGACACAGCTTTCAAACTATCTCGCCAAACTGGCACAAATATTTTTGTCCAATCCGAATGATAAATATCTCGTGGTAGGTGACTTTAATCTTGGTGAAATTACTTGGCTCCCAGTTGATGATTATTATGAACCCCATTTAAATAAAAATTCAGCAGACTGCACTCTTTTAATTGATGAATATAACTTACTTAATCTTCGGCAGTACAATGGCACTAAGAATTTCTATGGGAGGACGCTTGATTTAATTTTTGCAAGTGACCCAGTGTCGATTTTGGATTGTAGTTCTGATTCACTTGTTCCTGTTGATCCCTACCATGGCGCGCTAAGTATACATTTTGATTTTGTCCAATATAACTTATTGCGGAGTGCTCCTTGTACTCGTTTTATATTCAAACGGGGGAACTATGATGCTATTAACCTTTATCTCTCTAGTATCGACTGGAATAGTGAATTTTCTCTAAGAGGTGTAGACGAAGCTGTTGAGCATTTCTATAGCCTGTGCAAAAATTCCATGAATGAACACATACCTACCAAACCGTTTACAGACAGTCATTATCCTAAATGGTACACACCGACACTCAAAAAAATTCTCAAAGAAAAGAATAAATATTTTAAAAAAATTAAGAAATACGGTAATCTATCGGACAAAGAATCTTTTAAGTTATTGAGGGATAGAGCTAAAAACATGGAGACATCTTGTTACAATAAATATGTTATCTCGGTAGAGAACTCAATCGAAAAAAATCCTAAGTACTTTTGGTCTTATTTAAAATCTAAATCTAAATCTAATTCGATACCCTCAAGCCTTACCCACGAGGGAAAAGTTTATAACACTGGTGAATCTATTTCAAATGCTTTCTCTGATTATTTTTTGTCCAACTTTCTTAACTCTAAGAGCAACAGTTTTAGTCATTCCCATGACGGTACGGTTACCGCAACTAATATTTCTTCTATTCAGGTGGACGTTAATGTGTTAGCTACATTGCTATCTAAATTGGATCTATCAAAATCTGCAGGCCCTGATAACTTACCGGCTCAATTTCTTGTTAATTGCGCTAAGACAATTGCTGTGCCTATATCAATATTGTTTCGTAGATCGCTTGATGAAGGAGTTATGCCTAGAATGTGGAAGCGTGCATTTATTACACCTGTTCATAAGAAAGGCCCTAAAACCAGCATTTCTAACTATCGACCTATTTCTAAATTATGCTTAATATCTAAAGTTTTCGAAAGAACAATTTATAACCAAATTTATCCTGCTCTGAAACAGTCATTCAGTCTTTCTCAACATGGTTTCTTAAAGGGGCGCTCGACAACCTCAAACCTGGTGCTTTTGAACTCTGCTCTAACGGAAGCCATGGACGTGGGCGAGCAGGTCGATGTCATCTACACGGATTATAGTAAGGCATTCGATAGAATCCGTCACGATCTTCTGTTAGCTAAGCTTCAGCGAATCGGCATTAGTGGCGACCTACTAAGATGGTTTGCATCCTACATAGATAACCGGTCTCAAGCTGTTGTTATCAATAATTACATGTCTGGTTGGGTACCTATTCTTAGCGGAGTTCCACAGGGATCTTTGCTCGGACCCCTAATGTTTGCAATTTTTGTATGCGACATCGATAAATGTTTTCTCACGTCCAAACTTCTATGTTTCGCAGATGATATGAAGATTTTTGCAACTATTTCTTCGATTACTGATGCTCAGTGCCTACAAAAAGATCTTCAGCGCCTTGAAAATTACTGTTATGACAACCAATTAGATCTGAATCCAATAAAGTGCAACATAGCTACTTATAGTCGTAAACGCAAACTAATTTTTTTCGACTATAGGCTAAAAGGGACAATTCTGCCCCGGGTCAGCATCATCCGCGATCTTGGAGTCCATCACGATTCTAAATTACTATTTGATGCTCACATTGAAAAAATCATTAGTAAAGCGTCTCGAGCACTAGGATTTGTTATGAGAAACGCTAAAGACTTTAAAAAAATTAAGACATTAAAAATACTTTACTGCACATATGTGCGCAGTATTTTAGAGTACGCGTCGCAAATTTGGAACCCGGTATATAATGTGTATATCTCGCGCATCGAAAATATACAGATGAAATTCATTAAATATCTCTGCTATAGACTTAAGGAACCATATTCTTCTTCTAAATACCTAGATTTGTGTAAAAAGCATCACCTTCTCCCCTTGCAATTACGTCGTATGAACGCCGATATTCTTTTTTTATTGAAAATTGCTAATGGAGACATCGATTGTCCCGATCTTTTGACCCAATTACATATTCATGTACCATCTAAAGTCTTGCGACGGAAAACAGCATTACACATCCCACATGCATCTACTAACTACAGGAAGAACACCTATCTCCTGCGTGCAGGCAGATTTTTCAATTTAATGTCTGATAAGTGTGAAATGGATTTGTTTAATACTAAACATTCTGAGGCGAGGCGCGTGCTTAATCAGTTGTTTTTTGACACGTAGTTTTTTTTTTTTTTTTTTTGTGAACTGGGTGGAGCTTGGTTAAATCAATCTATTTTATAAATTGATTAATTACTGCTTTCTTATTTGTATTTGTATTTCTATTTTTGGTGTAATTTTCTTATTATGTTAGTGGTGTCACATGTGAACGGTCTGCGTTCAAGCTAATCTAAAACTAATTGTGAAGACTTTTAATTGGCTGAGTGTGTCCTATTTATCTATGTAATGTAAACTTGTAATAGCTGTTAGTCTTCCTAGAGAATAAAATAAAATAAAATAAAATTTTGAAAAGTTCGACTTTTAAAAGGGTTAACAGTTCTAGAACATCTTTTAGATATGTGGATAATTTTAGACTATCTTCTATTGGAAACGTGTTGGTTTGATATAATTTTTGTCAAAATGTTATAATGGGATCGATGGCGAATACACCCTCAAGTTCTCAAGAACACAATCCCAATTGTGTTCTAAATCCCCATTGTTCTAAATCCCAATTGTGTTCTCCTTTTTTTTCGTGTGCGGGTAGTTAACAAGTCATACAAGTTTGTTAGCAACTGAGTTTAATTAATTAAATTCACAAGTATAAACATATAATTATTACATGCTAGTAAGTTAGTTTCAAACTACAATACCTGCCAGCTGTATTGCACAATAAATTCACTCACTAACACATCAAAAGTTTACCATGGAGGCCCTAAGAAAATCTGTCTCAGAGCTCTCGGTTCACTTCAGCACACAAATGGAGGCTTTCCAAAAACAACTGAACACAGGGACCGACACTGCAACCTCATCTACGGCCTCCAGCCTGCCTTCTGACTATGCCGTCTTCCAGTCATTTGTTATACTGTCACTAAACACACTTCAGCGGCAACTGGACTTATTAGCCCGTGAAACGGATAGTATGGAGATGCGGAGCCGCAGGAAGATGGTGCTACTTCACGGATTGGCTGAGACTGACAAGGAGGACACCCCTTCAGTCGTGCAGGGAGTGCTTGCTCAGCTAAACGTTAATATTGCCACAGAGGACATTAGGCGGTGTCATCGGATGGGGCGTCCCAGTGGAGGCCGTGCCAGGCCAATCTTAGTGAAGTTTGGCGCCACCGAGACGAGGGATAAGGTTTGGTTTGCAAAAACCAAACTAAAAGGCTCTGGTAAGACACTATCAGAGTTCCTCACTCGGCCCCGGCACGAAGCGTTCATGGCAGCACGGCAGCGGTTTGGCGTAACGAATTGCTGGACTCGGGAGGGCGCAATTCACATCCTGGCGTCGGACGGCTCACGCCACAGGGTAATCACTCTATCGGAAGTCGAAAGCATCGCTGCGGCGGCGGACGGCTCGGCGGAGGACGGCCCAGCTTCGGCGCCGACTCCGGCGCAGACGGGCCCCAAACAGAAGCAGAAAATCGTCGAGTCCAGCAGATCCAAAAGGAATGTGATGCAGAAGAAGAAATGATTGATACTTTGCGTATGTGTATGTGTGTATCGTCCGAGATGGTACCTATTTTCTTTACTATTTCTACCCTTCAATGTTTTGTGTTCAATGTATTGTTTAATAAACGTCACGTTACGTGAAACTGACTTGTCCACAGACTACAGAGATACTTCTTTTTTTCCATTGTTGCGTTTCGTTCCATCAATATGTCAAAACTCGTCTCGGACCTGTGTAATTTGTTTACTGATATTTCCTTCGTTTTTTTTTTTTCTTGTAGTGCAGCTGGCGGGTGGTCGGGGCCAGTAATTTATTTATTTTTTATACATAGGTATTACATATTACCTATAAGTACAATTTATTTAAACTTATTTATTTTATCTCATAAACCTACTTCAATAATACACTTCTATGTCTGACGACGACGTTAGCGAATATTTATCTATTCATTCTCCTTCGGATGGATTGAGTAGCAACGAATGTAGCTTCCATAGCATTCCCTCTCTTGCTGAGTCCCTCGAGTCCCAATTTTCTGATCTGCAGAAAAATTTCAACGTTGTCCACATTAATGCACAGAGCATTCCTGCGCACTTTCCTGATATGCTGGCAACATTTGATATTAAGAATGTGCATGCCATTCTCATATCTGAATCTTGGCTCAAACCATGTCTCCCTTCAACCTCTTACTTTCTTCCTGGCTTTCACCTAATTCGTAACGACCGGATTGGTTGTGGTGGTGGGGGTGTGGCGATTTACTTACGGGCTCATATTCCTTTCTCTGTCATTAGCTTATCTGCTCAGCCCTCACCCCCAAATGCAGGAGAACATTTATTTATAGAGGTCCTCCTGTCCCACACCAAGGTACTATTAGGTGTCTATTACTGTCCATCTATGCGTGTCCCTTTCTTTAATTCCTTTGAAAAACTTCTGGAGAACATTACCCCTCTGTACAGCCATAGTATAATAATGGGTGATTTTAACACATGCTTGGTTAAAAATGACCACCGTTCCTCTACTCTCGTGTCCCTTCTAAAGTCAAGCAACATTACAGTTCTCCCTCTTGACACCACTCACCATTTCCCTAACTGTACCCCCTCACTTCTGGACTTAATTCTAGTCTCCTCATCCCAACATGTTGCTTCACATGGCCAGTTCCCAGCGGATGCCTTTTCGTATCATGACCTTATCTTTCTCTCGTATAAAATTCGTCCCCCCAAAGCAAAGCCGAGGATACTCTTCCAACGTAATTTTGGTGCCATGGACCTAGACCAACTCAGAGAGGACGCTCTGAGTACCGACTGGTCTGTGGTGGCTAGTGCTGACACTGTAAATGAGCAAATCACCATTTTCAACACTCTTCTCACTAATCTTTATGACATCCACGCACCTGTTAGAGCTGTCAAAGTGAAGCATCTGCCGGCACCTTGGCTCACTGCTGATATCAGGGAAGCCATGCGCAGAAAAGTGGCAGCCAAATCAAGGTACAAGGTTAAACCAACGGATCATAACAGGGATCGTTTTTTGTGGTTACGGAATCACTGCAACAAGGTGTGTAGGGATGCACAACGTCGCCACATTCACGAATCTGTCGAAAACGGTGATCCAGCCAAAGTCTGGAAATTTCTTCGGTCCCTAGGAGTTGGCAAAGCACGTCAGGACCCCTCTCCCAAAGACTTGAATATCAACTCTCTCAACCAACATTTCTCTTCGGCTTCCTCCCTCGATGGAAACACAAAAGAACGTACACTAAATTACCTTTCAACGCTTCCAACTCCTAATTTCCCTTCTTTTTATCTTAGTCAATTTTCCGATTGTGATGTTAAGAGGAGCATAGAATCTATCACTTCTAGTGCGGTTGGCACTGACGCCATCAGAAAAATGATCATGCCCATTCTGGATGTTTTAGTTCCCGTCATTGCTGGAATCCTTAACGGGTCGATAGCGGCTGGTGTGTTTCCAAACACCTGGAAAGAAGCACAAGTCACCCCTCTACCAAAGAAATCCCACCCCACCTCCTTTTCCGATTACCGTCCTATCTCCATACTGCCATTCCTTTCAAAAGTCCTAGAGCGCCTTGTCCACCATCAACTCAGTACTTTCCTAAATACGAATCACCTCTTCAATCCTCTCCAATCAGGCTTCCGTGCTGGGCATAGTACTGTGACTGCGCTTATTAACATCACCGACGATATACGGCTTGGTATGGAGAACGGTAAGCTAACTGTCCTCACGCTGCTGGATTTCAGCAATGCCTTCAACATGGTCGACTTTGACATCTTGTTGGGGATATTGCGTTCTCTTAACATATCTCCAACGGTTATTGACTGGTTTCGTAGTTATCTACACGGGCGCCGGCAGCGTATACGCATTGATAACTCCTATTCTACCTGGTGTGCTACAACTGCCGGTGTCCCACAAGGTGGCGTGTTGTCTCCTCTTCTTTTTGCTATTTTCATCAACGGTATTTCCGAAAATCTCACTTCTTCCTACCACCTTTACGCAGATGACCTCCAGATTTACACACAATCTCCTGTGAATGATCTACATCTCGCAATCGAAAAAACCAACACAGATCTCACTCATATTTTAGACTGGAGCAGATCGTACGGCTTAAAAATAAACCCAAGCAAGACTCAAGTCATTGTAATAGGCAGCCCAAAAATGATTTCGAAGGTAAACTTTGAACATCTTCCACGAGTTAAATTTGACAGCGTTCAAATCCCATATAGTGAGAAGGTGAAGAACTTGGGGATCATCATTGACAGGTGTTTGTCCTGGTCGCCACAGCTAGCGGAGGTGAGCCGGAAAATGTTCGCTTCAGCGGCTTCTCTGAAAAGATTACGTAATTTCCTGCCAACTTCGACCAAGATTGCGCTTGCCCAGTCTCTCTTACTTCCTATCCTCGACTATGCTGATGCCAGCTATCTTGACCTTACCGAAGAGCAACTAAATAAACTTGAGCGCCTCCAAAACTTCTCTATCCGGTTCATATTTGGCTTGCGAAAATATGACCATATCTCCGAATATCGCTTAAAACTCAAGTGGCTCCCTATCCGCCTCCGTAGGAATGCTCATATTCTCTCCACTCTCTATTCGGTGCTGTTCAATCCAGCCACACCTCTGTATCTCAAAACTCGCTTTGAGTTTTTATGTGATACGCACAGTCGGACTTTGCGATCCGGTCACAATCGATTGCTGAAGACACTAAGTCATTCGACAAGGTTCTTCAGCCAATCCTTTACTATTACAGCTGTCCGCCTGTGGAATGATCTTCCCTTGGACGTAAGATTTTCACCGTCCCTGCCAATATTTAAAAACAGAGTGCATAACCATTATTTTTCCTTATTGTAAGTTTTTTATTTGTATTCGTGAAATCCCTTTCTAGTATTATGTAGGTATATTTTTCGTTCATGTCCTATGTTTTTTTTTTTTCCCTTGTGTATGTTTATTTTTATTTATTTCATATTTATGTACCGTTTATGTATGTGTATCAATTTCATATTTATGTATCGTTTATGTATGTGTATCAACTATAAAATAATATGTTATCTAATATTGTTTAGTTGCGCCGACTACCCGTATTTCAGTTCTCGTTTCTTCTTTTCCGTCAATGGTTGTCTGGAAGAAATTACTTTTAGTAATAAGGCCGCCACTTGTACTGTACTGTTATTTTATAAGTCTCTTATGTAATCCTTGGTGTACATGCATTAAAGAATATTCTATCTATCTATCTATTCTACCCAATTCTTATTTTGCTCAAAATTTAATATCTTGCGACAATTTCTTTTGAATGAGCGCATAACGATACTTTAAGTGTGTTTTTTCATTGAAGCCGGTTTATGTTCTTAAATAATTACATCCTTCCATACATCTCTGTCCTTAATCGCCTCATTTCATTGCATGTCATTAAAATTATTCGGCACCAAAAAATTTTGGCCGGTACCAAAATATCGGTAAATCCTGGTAGGAATCTCTTATATCGTCATGGTCCTTGCATGTCTATGTACAATGTACAGCAGGTCAACCTTTATATTTTGCTTGCGAAGTCGCCCCTAACGTAAATCAGTAAAGTAAACACGTGTAACTGCGACTGCGAAACAACCAAAGTTTTAAAAATAAAACTGATATAGATTTTTGAACTAAAACTTTCGTAAGCACAACACATACGTAGACTTTTAGTCCGGTTCTACTTACGGGTGTTGTTATAACGGAAAAATCCGACCAGTACAGCTTGCCCGTAGTGTGAGACGAGCAACCGACGACGCGAGCTCCGTCTCTGCTCACCAAGATTAAGCTCTGCGAATCGGAGCGAAACCTGGTCGGATTTTTCCGATATAACAACACCCGTAAGTAGATCCGGACTAAAAGTCTGATATAGATTTCTCTATTTTGTGTATTCTTGCATGGTCACAATAGCAAAGGGTAGTTTGGGATCAGGATAAGTAATTGTGATGTGTGGAAGCTTTTATAATTATTTGGAAATAGCCTTACTTTTCATCAGGCCTCGTCAACGACCGCGGGTGTGAGTATGATTCGATAGCCTCGAGCGGAGAGTCAGACAAGACGCTTCGTTTGGTTCGCTCGTCGGATTCCTTCGTGAGTTTCTTCGCGATACCAGCCAAATCTGCCGAGAAAAAGGATGTTGTTAAAAGTAGGATTTTCCTATGTACTACACACACGCTAAACAAGAAACCATTGTTAAGCATCTGGCTGACAGATTCTTTTATTGAAATGCCTCTTCAAGTTCGCTCGCACAAACGCGTCAGGTCTTTGTGGAATAATTTATTTAAAAGTAAGTTAATGTAAGTGGTTTTCCACTGATTTTGAAGCTTAGTCTTGACAGAATAAACCTCTATCACTGTCTATTCTGTTTATTAAGCTATGTGATGGTATAGGGTAAGTGCAGGTCCACCTAAATATGTTCCAGGACTACTCATAGTGGTCACATCTCCTGTAGTGTGGGCATGAGTTGTCTCTACCTAACCTTCTTCAATTTGTTGTGTTACTCACTCCTAAACTCTCCTAAAATTAAACACATTGCCTCGCAGGGGACGTCCCCAGATTTTTCTCTTTTTAATTGAATATCGTTGGATTTTATGTGTATTTATGCTAACTCTAAAATAAACTTTGCTGGCGCGATGTAGGAATTTGGAGGTTATGGAGCGCGCGCAGGCAAACATTACCGATATCGGAAGCCTCAGGGTTGTTGTTCAGCATCCGCTTGATCTCGCGAATGGTCTCGAGGGAGCCGTGCTGGTCCTGGCTCAGATTCACCACGGACCCAGTGAAGTCCTCGGGCTTCAATTTCACCATATTTGTCTTGCCGATCTGGAAGATTAATAATTTTATGTTACTAATTTTGGTCGGTCTCAGTAAGGCGCTCCTCTTCCTCAGCTGTCTTTAAAAGCAAGGTTAAGGAGTTTTATCTGTCTCTGCAAGTTTACTATTCGTGCATTCTCCTTTTATTTTCTCTTTTCCACATGTCTCCATATAGGTGCACAATTTTGTATTTATTTCTTCTTCGCGTAGATTGTTATTATAATGTATTTATGTATGTTTATCATAACTATATGTATGTTACTGTTTATGTAGGTGTATTGTTATTTATATAAGTAGTGTATTCATATTTGCACCGACTACCCGTCTCTTATTTCCTTCAGCAACTTTCCGTCATAAGGTTGTCGGGAAGAAATTGCTTTTAGCAATAAGGCCGCCAATTGTACTTTGTATCTTTACGTGTTTTTTAATATGTGCTCTGGTGTAAAATAAAGAATATTCTTATTTTATCTTAATTTTCTCTTTTACTGTTTGCAATACATTACATTACATAAACACACGGCTGTATCTTGGAGAGCACTTGCTGACTCCTGACAAACTGCTTTCGCTTTATCAACATTAATTATTCGTTGCAGCATACACGCCCGTTTCAGGTATGATTGATTTATAAATTAGTTAGCTTTTAGATGGTTATTTTAGGTTCACTTTATTTTATTCTATTCGTATTTAAAACTTTATTGTTTTGTGAAAAAACAAAAGGTTAGATATAAAGAAAACATTTTATTATTAACTTCTTCTTCTTTAGGCTATATTAGTCCACTGCTGGACATAGCCCTCCTCTAATGTGCGCCATAGCGCAAGGTTGTGCCATCATTGGGGGGTAATGCCCATAATCCCCTCGCTGGGCATGCGGGTCGCCTTAGTCGCCTTTTACGACACCCGCGGGAAGAATTTGGGTTTATTATTAAAGAATTTATTATTAACTACATACAATAAACCTTTAAGGCGATATAAGAAGCTATTCTTTGAGTGGGATAATAAGCAATACAAAAATACCTGCACAAATATACACACACTCTTTTATTCTCCCCTCACATACATAGAGATTCGGTTGTTTGCCAAATGCCACTATCCGCAACACTGAGTAGCATAGAATGGTAACATAAAATTTGCTACAAAAGCGAAGTTATCTCTAACAAATGAAGAATTAGTAGTATCGACAATTAGGACATGAGAAAAATTAAGACATAAGGAAACCCGCGGGTTAGTTCGCACAAATAAATGCGTTCATCGCTATGCGGGAATTCCGTTCCTAGGGTTTCGTGTTATTTACGGGTTTTTAGATCGAATTAAGAATTGAGGTTGGCGCGCAATACCAACTGGCCAACAGAAACGACAGTGTAAACGACAATTACAGTGCTCGTAAAACACGCAAACTATTGGGTGGCATTTAGGCGTCCTACATCAAAGAATGAGATGCAATAAAACGCTTGGCATTCATACAATTCGCTAAGAACCTGAGACATTTGTTGGCTTGTTTTATGCTAGACCTTTCTCCAAAGGCATGTGACGATAAAACGTTCTCCCATCTCTGATATCGCTAGCCTAAAAATATTTTTTCAAATGAATTGGGTATTTAGACAAATAAAATTAATTCATTTACATACGACTATATTCAGCTGACCACAACACTTCATGTTTTCGTTTCCATAAAGGGATTCTAACTCTCCTTCTTATAACTTGGTTTTTTTGGTCTAGTTTCCGTAAAACAAATCTTATTTTAAGGAGAATTTCCTGGGTTTTTGTCTTTAGTTTACGATGTCCTTTATTTAAGTCCTCCTTTCCTCTATTATGTACAGTAAATTATTCTCTATGTGTATCTATCTATCCTTATACACCAACCTTCTGCCGCCTGTTGTCGTAGTCCGGATACCAGTCCCCGCTTTCCTCCTCGTCGTCGGGGTCGTACAATTCGTCGTCATCCTCATCATCTTCCAGCACTGTCACTGAGTCCAGTTTGTCAAGTGAGTCTTGGGCCTTCTGCTTGGTGGGGCCTGAGTCCTCCACAGAGATGTGCTCCTGATCTACGTCCGCGTAGAGCTGTGGAAGAAAAAAATTGGTTACATTAATAACACAAATGGGTAACCTATAAGTGGATAAGCAATTACCGTATTATTAGGGTGTCTTTTTTTTCTCTGTGGCAGTATTGTTGTATCGCCTGTTGGTTGTATATTTAAATAAAATAAAATAAACATCCAAACAAGCTGCAGTACAATTCCACCAAACTGCTATCCCCAACCCGCATGGCCAGCGTGTGGATTATGGGCATTACCCCCCAATGATGGCACAACTTGCGCTATGGCGCTCATTAGGGGAGGGCTATGGCCAGCAGTGGACTAATATAGCCTGAAGAAGAAGAAGAAACATGCAAATGCAATCACTCGTCCAGGTCCTAGAGTCTAATACTTACATAGTTTTTCATTAGAGTGAAATAAGCACGGCAATGGTTGATATTTGCCTCAATTTGGTAGACAACAAAGCAATAGCATTACAATATCATTCCAGGGGTATAACCCGCGCATATTAAATAGGCATCTCACGCGAAGAAGATCGAATCGCGAGAGGCGCCGAGTTAAGTAGCACGGGTCATACCATTGCAATGAGATTGGTTACTAGACTACCGATAGTATGAATGAAACGACCATTACCACTCTAATATGACTCTATTGAACAACTATGCACTTTAGACACTCGCCCCCCTGGTCTCAAACTAGGATCCCCTGTGCTATGGTAACCAGGCAATGACACCGCAAATGTAGAATTACACTCAGACTGGTGCCATTTCTTCAATTCAAGTACGGCGGCCTACAGTGGGAACCCATGGTTAATGTTTTGTTAATTAAGGGAGTGAACTTCTATTATTAGAGATGCAAATATAAAAAAATATATGTAAATATTCATGGACATATTACACAGATCTCGTTATCCCTATACTAAGTACAACTAAATGACTTGTGTTGTAGGTGCTAACTCGACGATAGATTTAATAGATAACATCCAAGACCCGAGACAAATTAGAAAAGTTCGTTTCCCAGTTTGACTCGGTCGGGGATCGAACCCGAGACCTTCCGTTTTACAGCCAGCGTGCCAAACCGCTGTGCCACCGAGGCCGTCATGTATTTTGTTAACCAGTTTTAATCTTGAGATTTGGAGATTAGATAATCAAATTGGAGTTATTTTCTTCTATTTTCTCCTCTACAAGACGGCTTGAAGGCAGCGGCTTACATTCATCAAACAGGATATAAATTCTTCACGTTGAAATAAATTGATTTGATTGATTGAAATCACATTTCAATAATTTGTGATTTATGGCATTATTCACAACAGATAACATGACTGACCCATTAGTTCACTACCGAAGGCAAAAGGTGTTTCCAGGAGTTATATAACAAGTCCAGTCCGAATCCAAAGCTTGATCAAAAAGTTGCTGTTAGAAACTTTGTCGTATCATTACAAAGTTTTAATACGTTACAGAGTTTCGGCATACCTAGGTATCTAACTAGTTCTCTACTAAACTTTGTAAATGATACCGATTATATTCAGTTAGGTTTTACATCGGAATGATATCGCTGTACCTACATGATTATATTCTTTTTAATGCACTAACCCGTGCTAAGAACACTTTTTTTAAACCTATTTAGAGGCTAAAAATTCCACCCATGCCGGGACTCGAACCCGCGACCTCTGGCTAACCGTGCCAGCGCTCTCCCAACTGAGTCAATAGGCGACTTACCGGCATCAGCGAAATTCCGAACCTCTTTATAACACTCTCTGTATCACGTACAGGCAGCAACATCTGGCTGACGTTATTTGCATCACTTGCAGTAACCGTCTATCGACGGCAGCCGGCGCCAACTGCTTAACGTGCCTTGCCAAGCACGGGACCGCTCGAAAAAATACCACTAGCGTTAGCCATATACGGTTACCCATCCATACACTGAACGCGCCCTATGTTGCTTAACCTTCATGATCGTTTAAGATCACTCAGGCAGCCGGGGCTACGAACCTGTATTTACCTAACCTATATTTTTTTTTGCGAAGCACGAAAGCGCTCGTGGGCTAGTTGAATCGAGTGATTGGAAACAATCACTTGAGTTAAGCAACAACAGGCGCGGTCAGTTGCGGGATGGGTGGCCGTTCCCTGACTTCCGCTAGTGGATCGAATCATATTTACATACAGACGAGCCAAACACTTTTGGGCATCTCCGCAGTCGGTCGGGTAAAGATAAACACCAAACACGCAACGCTTAACATTTTATTATCTAACTGAATATATGAACGTTTGAAGCAGCATATTCTATTGGTGCAGTCAAATGATGTTTATTTTAAGAAGTCATAATCATCTTGCGTCAAACAAATCGTTTTTCTTTCTTTAGTCTAAATTACTTTGAAACGTATTGCCACAGAACATATGGGCTATTCCCACTATCGGTATCTTCGAGAAGCGGTTGAAAAAGCAATCTGTCTCTATCATCGTATCATTGACCTATGTATTATTTATTTATATCTATGTAATCGAGGCCGGCCTAGAAGACGGTGGAGAGATGATCTCGATAACCATCTGCCGGAGTGGCCTGAGGTGGCCCAGGACAGGAAACTCTGGACTGAATTGGGGGAGGCCTTTGCCCAGCAGTGGGACACAAACATAGAGGCTACGTAAAAAAAAAAAGTATTTTTATTTAAACATCTTAGTAGTTTATATAGTTTATTTTAAAAACCTATTTAGAGGCTAAAAATTTCACCCATGCCGGGATTCGAACCCGCAACCTCTGGCTATCCGTGCCAGCGCTCTACCAATTGAGCCAATGGGCGACTCACGGCATCAGTGAAATTTCGAACCTCTTTACACTATTCTCTGTATTTGTTTATTTTGTTCTTTGTTTTGTGAAAATTTGTTGTTATTTGGAACCATTGTAGTTTATTTTATGCACATATAGACCTGTTTTTTACTGCTTCTCCTATATTCTCTAAGGTTCGCTGGTAGAAATATCTTACAGACATAAGCTCGCCTTTGTCCATGATATTTCTTACGTGAAATGTTTATGTGCAATAAAGTATGATTATTACGTGACCTACGTACTCGTAACCCTAGCTGCATGAAGCTCTTTTATGCATGTTGATGAAGCGAACGAGATTGGGCAAGATCGTCGCAAGTGACAATGTAAGATCTCTGTCTACCCCTTCGGGATATACGCGTGCGTTTACGAATGACTTATCGTCTCCCAGACTGTAGCCGTCAGCAAATTCTCATCCACCATAAATTGCCCTCTTGCGTCGTAGTCACAAGCAATAAATTGCGTGAAATGGTGATTTACAGTTCCAATGTCCAACAGCTTTGGAATGCGGGGATCGCCGCTCTACATTTTGGTTTCAAGACATATAAAATATGTATTTATGTTCTTAGTGTCGTATCCGTCAAAGGCGATCAAAGCTACCTCCTTAGATGGGCTTTTATAAGGGTAGGAAAACCGAATTTTATCTTGAACACTGTGACACTGAACACCAATTGAACACTGAACAATATCAAAAATTGCATTAAAATGTGAAAATTACTTTGCTAAATTCCGCCAAAAATCCCACAAGCACCATGCGGTTAGTTAACGCACCGCCCTCTCTCTCACTTTTTCAAGCAGAAGCAAAAAAGTGGGAGGTAGGGCGGTGTATTAACTAACCGCATGGTGCTTGTGGGATTTTTGGCGGAATTGAGCAAAGTAATTTTCACATTTTAATGCAATTTTTGATATTTATATTAGTGAAAATGTTTTTGAGAAAAACGGAACTTCTTCAGAACTACTTCAAAACGACAATTATTATTCTCAATAAAAAAACACAAATATTTTCAATTGCCGCCATATTTGCCCCCAAAGCAACGGGTAGTTAAAATTCATTTAGTTTCTGCGTTCCGAGCCTTTCTTTGCATTTTATGTACTTTTATTAATAAACAAATTAATAATTCACCATGGGCATCGTCTTATAACACATTAAATAGCTATCATTTTTAAGTCTAACAAAAATACCTAAGTTAAAGCAAACTTTTCTGAATGGTGTGTGTACAATAAAGGGTTCTAAACTAATATTTCCGCGTCGCAATACGAAAAAACGGACAGTCCCATTCAAAGCGGGATTTTTGGTCACGTTAGTCAGTCCTGCTATTTCACCTATTTCTGGACATTTCTCTCTTAGAGATAAGATAAGAAGCCCTGCAGTAGGATTGACACAGGTTGCTTGTTTATGTCGCTGAAACACGTAGGTCACCAGACAGCTACGTAGTCGGAAACCTCTAAGCTCAGTAAAAACTATATGGACCGGAACAGGACGCTCCCGCTGTGCCACTTAATTCTGAAATAAACGGTCGCGGTCTGACATGCGGGTACATTGATGCAGTTTATTGGTGTCCAAGATGGGCTGGGGAGAATGTTCTCGCATGACGAGATCTAGAGAAACATTATGACTTCGTTCAATTTTGCGCTCGAGTTATCACTGCAATCCACAAAATACTTAATTAAGTACCTCTTTCAATAAAGATAATTCGCACATTTTTTCAATTTTAAGTTCCCGTAATGCGAGACATTCGACCCCACCTATGTCGTCCCGGTTGGTTGTTGCTTGCAACGTATGCAAAGAACGCAAATTATAATTGGATTTCAAGCCCCAATAAAATTAACACCTACTCGTATGTATCTAGCACGAACGAATGTGAGCTAAACACTCGAATATACTGCTCCAAATCACTCCTCTTTATATAGATAATCAGTGGTCGTCTTTGATAGGCTGAATGTCGGACATAATCCTCTTCTGCAGCAAGGTGCCCTACCAGTGTCGTCCATTACCCTCCTGCAGTCTTCGTTTCCTTTGCATTCCTACACATGGCTGTAACTTAAGGCGCCCAAAGAACTAGCCAATAAAACCTCGAGGCAACTGTAAAATATGTTTTTCATTAGAAAACTTACGTAATAATAAAAAACTATTTATTTCAAGCCATGCAATCAAACAAAAGTTATGAGAAAAAAATTCGTTTCTGCAAAAAGTTTCAAAAAGTTTCTGCCTTTCCGTATGATTTCCTTTCCTTTTCACATGATTTTCAGTCGGTAGGTACAATAGCGGCTTTTGGTTTGTAAGAGCAAGTGTAGAATTGTGGCATCATAAAAAATAAGTGTATGTGAGAAAATTAACTTTTCTTGTTGACTTGCCTTTAACTGTAAAACTACAATAAAAAGTACCTATATATACGCGCACCTTTATTTTATTCCTGGTTCTATTTTCTCTCGGTGTGATAGGCCTATTACCGCAAAGTATCCTGTACAGTCGGATTGTTTTGTCATTACCCGAATGGCCTTTTCCTGAACATCCATTTCTTCCTGAACATCCTTAATTACATGTAAGGCTGCTGACAGACAGTCTTTTTTTCAAATATTTTTAATTTACTTTGGTCTTAAACTGAAAATAATTTAATTTATTTTATTTTTAGGGTTCCGTACCTCAAAAGGAAAAAACGGAACCCTTATAGGATCACTTTGTTGTCCGTCTGTCCGTCCGTCCGTCCGTCTGTCAAGACCCTTTTTCTCAGGAACGCGTGGAGGTATGAAGCTGAAATTTATATCAATTACTCAGGTCTACTGTCCCTTGAAGCTGTGAAAAAATCAAACTTCTAAGCCAACGCAATCAAAAGATACAGCCGTTTATGCCGCAAATTTTCGACACTTGCAAGGGAATCAAAACATACAGGGTGCTTCCCGTGAACTCAAAATCTTGAAATTTGGTACGAAGCAACGTCTTATAGCATAGATAAAGGAAAAATTACGAAAACCATAAATTTTTAGTTACATCACATAATATATTTTTTTTTAATAATTTTTAACTTACTACCCATTTCCTCATAAACGCGTAGAGGTATTAAATTGAAATTCATACCAAATACTCAGGTCTATAATACAGGTTTGTACGGAACCCTCCGTGCGCGAGTAAGACTCGCACTTGGCCGGTTTTTTTTTTAATAAATTTGTGCCTCCTGCATAATAAACTCTGTAATATTATAGCACTTAAAATTTTAACCACGGCGGGATACCTAAAAAGGCCGAAACGTTTTATTCAACATCTAAGCGATATTAAAAGAACCATATGCAGCGACATGCAGAAACATAAAACACATTTCTTGAGGACACTCGAAAAACGCTGATTACAATAATTAAAGTCTGCAGTGGAGATTTTACAAGAAAAAACAGATTACTAAATATATTCCAAAGAGTGCATTAGAGGAAACGTGTTTTTATAAATAAGACCGTGGGTCTTTGAAAGCTACCATTAGCTTACGAGACTGATGGTAAGTCCACAAAAAAGTTGCCCGAGTAAAATACATTGCTCGTTTGCTTGTTTCGCTATTTCGGGGAATTGATTAAGAATGTCTGTTTTTCTCGAAATAACAGATAATTAGCTAGTTTGCTCAAAGAAAGTATTTGGCAAAAAACAAAAACAAACTTAATGGATTGTTGCTAATTTAATCGTCTTGTGTCCTTAACTTTCTTTATTAATTATCAACAATAAACGCGACTTCGCTTGCTTATTTTATTACTTAATAGTCTTTTATACTGCACCAAAACACTTTCCATTAAAAAAATCAAATCCAATTTATGGTATGACATCTAAAGAAGATTATATTCTTTTTTTTAATGCCCTAACCCGAGCTAAGGACCATTTTAAAAACCTATTTAGAGGCTAAAAATTTCACCCATGCCGGGATTCGAACCCGCGACCTCTGGCTATCCGTGCCAGCGCCCTTTCCAACTGAGCTAATAGGCGACTCGCCCATTTCGCCCAGGTCGCGGTATCGAATCCCGGCATGGGTGAAATTTTTAGCCTCTAAATAGATTTTAAAAATCTAAAGAAGAATTTAGGCGTGAGCAGATTCCATTATATATACTATATATCGCCAATTGTGTACGGCAAAACTGAAATATGTGTATTTATATTTGTATTTTGCCTTTTAGTGTATTTTATTTACTGGTGTCTACAATACAAAGTTCTATCTAGTCTAATCTACACTTCTTAGTCATATCTTCTCTATAATATAAAAATGTATCGCTGAATGTATTGGTAAGCACAAATCTCGAGAGCAGCTGAACCGATTACGCTGATTCTTTTTTTGAAGGACGAGGATGGGTCTTACGGAGAAAAAAAAAAGAATCGACTGTTAGCCGGTACGAAGTTCGCTGGGTCAGCTAGTTAATTATAAAAACAAAACAAAAGGACTGCTAGTTTCTATCTATCTAGGTATATAGATATACTTTATTCAGAAAATCGCAGTAGGTACCTATTAGCTTAATATTGTTACCCTAAGGCCCTATACAAGATAGGTACTTGTTACCCTAAGTATACAATAACAAAAGCTATCAGAAAGATTCCCATTCGCAATAACCTTTCCATATTATTCGTTCGTAAGTAGGTAGAGGCTTTATTTATCTTTATTCAATAAAGACGACGAGGCTGATATTCAGTTCAGAATTTTATTCATATTCATAAAAGAAACGCGTAGCTTCCTGAATTCCGTCCCGTCTGCTAATGTTCTGGAAAGGTCAAACGCGGCATTGAAAGACTCTTTCTTCCTGCTCGTCGATTGTAAAGTTCACTGAAGTATGCATAGGTGAGCATTCGGCAGATCAAAAATATTTCAAAAAATGTGCAATTCCTGAAAATGCCTTTTAATATTTTCTAAGGTTAACACGAGCAGTAGACATAATTAAAACTGTTTTTATACGGATTTATGCTCGTTTATTACATTTTTTACAATTTTCCAACGTTATCATTATCTGGTCGAGGTCATCCGGGACCACGGCACCTGAAAAAGTGCCGAAACGTTGGAAAATTTGTAAAAAATTTAATAAACGAGCATAAATCCGTATAAAAACAGTTTTAATTATGCCTTTTAATGTTTTTTTATTTAGGACTAAATCTAGGTTACGTTTTTTCATTTCACTTCGTATATTTTAGTGTGTGTTGGCTTAATAGTTTCTCCAATTTGTACATTTACTCGTATATAAAAAACGTAAAAATATTTATTTAATAACCAAAACATTTATACAAATGCTTTACAGGACATACAGGTTAGGTGCTAATGAAATAAAAAAGTACATCAAATATGAAGTTTGACAGCGGATTAGTCTTTTGAAAGTAGAATAATAATTTACTAGATGCTGTCATAGATAGATATAGATAGATGCTGTCATTGTGTGTCATTGGCATGGCCATAAAGTATAGGTATGTAATCAGTATAAAGTTGTATTGACGGTAGAATAATTGCTTTAAGTAGCATTGGACCTTTCTGAAATGACTTCTGCTGTACAATAAAAACGTTCTTATCTAGATCTAAATTAAATCTTTGAGTCCGGCTGGCAAAAAGAATCCCCGTAATAGAGACAATAAATATCCAGATAGGGAGAAAATAAATAGAGATACATAAAAAAAGAAATTACATAAATTACAGCGGACAAGACTATTCTAGTCAAGTGCGTGTTATACAGGTCAAGTACGAGTCCGGTCACGCGCAGTGTAGAGTTCCGTAGAAGAAGAGGTTTTATTCATCAAAGTAAGTTTTAGTGAAATTTCCTGAATGGAAATGCATCCTTAATTTACGTGTGGAAAAGACACCTTAATAAAAATACTTTTTTATATTTTATCCCACCTTTTGGTGGGCGTGATGAATATGTAATACCAAATTTCAGCTTTCAAGTACTTGTCTCTGTGCTAAGCCGCAGACAGACAGATCTTATTTTATTTTTATGTAAGGTGAAGAAACACATACAAGTACAGATAAAATTTAAAAACAAACGGATGTAAATAGACATAAAGTGGGTACTGCATTCTCAGACCTTCACACTGAGAAGTAATATTATATTAACAATAAAAAAGTGACGCTAAAATAATACATACTGAAATTTAGTATTATCTAGCAAAAGGTTCTTCTACAACTTAGTTTGAACTTAAGTGATCTTACAAATTCCTTATAAATGAGTTATACACAACAAGATCGGCAGACAGACGGCCGGACATGGCGAAACTCACTACGGAACCCTAAAAACGAAGCACACAAATACAACACTTGCGAGTACGAAATACTCACACAGCACAACACAATTAATTTCGGTCGTCTAATTCTAGCAGACGGCGACATGCCATGCCACATCGGGCTATTTTCATACGTCTAGGTTGGTAGAGTAAATGTTAGCTGGAAAATAAGCAATCGTACACTCATACCTAGTATTGGCCTTTTTGCATCTACTTAATGAGATGATTTATATAGCGTCCAGTGGTATCTTCACACACACTAGATGGGTGAAGGGACCACTCCGACGCTGTAGTGCCTGGGTCATGGTTTTATAGATGGTGTAGGCTTGCCCAGCACCTATACCATCCTGACAACTTGGTCGGCCTAGCCCACAGGAAAGACTAGTCAATACGTGCGGAGCCAACCAAGCCGCGGGTTTCCTCACGATGTTTTCCTTCACCGTTAGCGTGTGGTATTGCGACTGCAAATTCGCAAATGTACGTAACTTTGAAATTAAACAAAGTCATTGGTACATGCCCGCACTCGGGATCGAACCTGGGGCTCTCGCTTGCCAGTCTATGGTTCTACCCACTGAGCTACCACCGCTTTTACACTCATACCTAATAGAGCAAGTAAAATAATATTTATTACACATAGGTACATATGTATACAGACACGCACATAAATACACACACACACGCACCCCCTCTTACACACACACACACACACTCACTCACACACATAGTTGGCTAAGTTAATTTTCTATTTATTAATTTCGTTCGTAATATCATCTCAAACTAAACTAGATTAATGCTATGGAAGAGCGGAGTCATCTAGTACGGGCATTGTATGCTTAAAAGGTGACTCCAATTACTATGTACCGAAAAATAATGAAGATAAAGAATAAAGATTTTTGTATTTTGTATTTGTATTTATACCTGAATTCCGGAGGGGTATGCAGAGACCAGTGCCTTGATGTTGTAACTTTCACGTATACATCTGTGTGCTAAAGCGGAATGTTTACTAAGCTTTGCCATATAAATAATTATGAGGCGTATCACACATAGCCGATACCAAATACCAGTGGCTATACATGACAGTCATATTGGGCCACATAATTGCACGACAAAGTCTAGTAGATATTTCGTTTATGCACACAGATGTATACCTATAAAGTAGGAAACGTAGTTTTTATGACAATGCCATGTTCGTTGCATAGCCGATTTATAGCTTCAATCTTGACAATCTTACGGTTAATCGGCTTTTCAAAGTATAGCGCGTTATCGTTATCAACCCTTGTATGTCCCCACTGCTGGGGCACGGGTCTCATCCTGCATCGCAGGAAGGTTAGGCCATACTCCACCACGGGGGCCAAGTCCGGGTTGGTGGAGGATTGTAAGACAGTGGCGGGCACTGTCAGAAGTTATCAAGCCGCCCATAAGGCCTCCGACATTGCTTAACGACTGCCATTGCATGACAGCCGGCACCAACGGCTCATAACTTTTGTTTATTTGCATGGCGACCTCTGTGGCGTAGCGGAAACGCATCTACCTACCATGCAAGAGGTTCCGGGATCGAATCCCGGCTGGGAGCAAAAAAACCCCAGGTCTTGGATGTTTACATGTTTGTGATGTCGTTGTTTCTGGTTCCCACGACACAGGGTATCCTAGTGTGGGGCCAGGGGCCTGTATGTAAATGTTATGTTATGATTGTTTTTCTATTTAAGCTTCTCTGTACTATACTAAAGCGTACAAACATGTAATATACTATATTAAACATGTAAACATAAATTTTATGTTGTTAAATCCGATAACGTAATTTAATACCCCAATAAACAGCACAATAGCACTCGAATTGTACTGCGACTCATTTAAAAAATACTGTTTCCTGACATACATGCCTCAGATCTATTTCAGGCGCCAGTGTAACATTTTTTAGGTGTAAAATTCTGATCTTGTTTGTATTTTTATATTGTACTATTTTTCGTGTACTTTCATTTATTCTTATTTTCTTCATTAGGGCCAACAAATACAAGTACAATGTGTCTTAAACAGATGAATTAAACGTTAAAATAACATAATAATAACATTTACATACTGGCACGTACATTGCTTCTGGCCCCACACTTTTGTCCGCAGCCGAGGTTTGAACCCGGAACCTCTCGCATAGTAGGCAGGTGCGCTACCACTGCGCCACAGAGGTCTTCAAATATAATAGTTAATCGTACAGTCTATTTATTCTTACTTGTCCAATTTAGTAAACAAGATTCTAACCTTAAAATGGAGATTAGATGCCTAAACTAGACATTTTCTCGCAAATTCATGAACTATCATGAACTATGTTTATAAAATTGGCAGCGTGTTATCTAAAAGAGTGTTCCAAGTTACTTCATTTATGGAAATATGGCAGTTTCGGACTAAAAAGTCACAGTTTAAGGGTAGAATCTTGTTTACTAAATTGGACAAGTAAGAATAAATAGACTGTACTCCAGCTTCGTTAACCACATATTACAGTATTGTTTTTTTATATAACTAAGATATCAAACAAACCAATGCACGCTTAGCCCAAAGATTGTTCGACAAAGAATCCCTGGACAGATATTGAGAGAAAAAATACATATTTAAAAACCTATTTAGAGGCTAAAAATTTCACCCATGCTGGGATTCGAACCCGCAACCTCTGGCTATCCGTGCCAGCGCTAAAATAGTATAATAATGTGGGTACAGTGATATCGTTCCGATGTTAAAACCTAACTGCAAAGTAGGTAGTCGGGGCTGTAAGTAATGCACTTTGCTTAAGTCAGATGTCGCTGCCTGTACGTAATACAGAGAATAGTGTAAAGAGGTTCGAAATTTCACTGATGCCGTGAGTCGCCCATTGGCTCAATTGGTAGAGCGCTGGCACGGATAGCCAGAGGTTGCGGGTTCGAATCCCGGCATGGGTGAAATTTTTAGCCTCTAAATAGGTTTTTAAATTTGTTCCTTAGCACGGGTTAGTGCATTAAAAATGAAAATAGTATAAAAAATACATATTCAAATGACTACACAACAAAACTTCCATCGTTAACTTTGAAGTGAAACATCCTTTCGAATTTTTAATTGTAATACAGCTGACGGTGAACGTAACTATCCTAAGGATGACTGAGTGTCTGCGGTGATGACATATTATTATCTATAATATAAAAATGAATCGCTGAATGTGTTGGTAAGCGCAAATCTCGAGAACAGCTGAACCGATTTCGCTAATTCTTTTTTTATAATATTCCTTGAAGTACGATGATGGTTCTTACGCAGAGAAAACAAAATTAAAGAATCGACTACTAGGCGGTACGAAGTTCGCTGGGTCAGCTAGTAATTAATACTTTTATTGCACTTAAACAAGTGTAAAATACGGCGGACTTATAGCTTTAAGCATTTTCTACTACTCAACCACACCAGGTGGAAGAAAAAGTGTAGATCTCAGCAAATTGCCAATGGACGGTGAGCACGCGTGATTATTAAGCCCAAACCCTCTAAGAGAAGGAGAGTCCTTGCAGTGGGACGTTTGTATAGATAGGTTACAATGATAAAACAAGAAAAAGTGAAATAAACTCATCAAACTTAAAATAAAGACTATATTTTTTTTACGCAGTTTTTTTTCTTGTTGGCATCGTATCAACGACACGAAAATAACTGAAATAAATCGACTTGAACTTTTTCAGGTTCATTGAACTAAATATGCTAAGTCAAGATTTGTTTTCTTTATTGCAGTGGAGCGACTGACCACTTGAGTCAAACAAATCATAAACAACCCCTTTCAATAACATTTTAGGGATATTAAAATCGATTGTGGCGACCGACAAGCTCAACACGTCTTGAAAAGTGCAACGCTCTTACCAGGGACATTCAGACAAATCGTTATTTAGATTATCTCGTAAAGTATTGTTTTCATTTAACTCTGTGAAATGAAATGAAAAGGTTTTATTCAAAGTAGCACAGAAACTGCGGCTTAATGAACGTTACAATTCAAACTAGGTGTCCAATTCAAAATCTAGATCATTTAGGAGAAAAAATGGACAAAAAAACTCCTAACTTAGTCTTTTCAAAAGTCCCTAATTACCATAGTTTACATAATTATTATAAACATAGAACTTATACATTGTACTGGCTTTAATTCCAGACCTCATTGTCATCTAAATAATCCTTTATGTTATAGTAGCCCTTTTGGCACAAAGTGTGCTTAACATATTTTTTGAACCGCGATTCAGGCAAGCTTAATATATATTCAGGGATTTTATTATAGAAGCGTATACAATGCCCCATGAAGGATGTATTAACCTTTGCCAGCTTAAATAGTGGGAACAAAAGTTTATGTTTATTTCTAGTATTTACATTGTGTTGGCTACCTAAAGTTTTAAAGTTACTGATATTTTTCCTAACGTTCATAATCTTTTCATATATATACTGACTGGCAACTGACAGGATGTTAGTTTCTTTAAAGAAATCTCTTAACGTATCTCTACTACCCAGCCTATAAATGAATCTGATCGCTCTCTTCTGCAAGACGAAGATGGTCTCAATGTCTGCTGCCCGTCCCCACAGTAGTATGCCATAGGACATAAGACTATGGAAGTAACTAAAATAAACAAGCCTAGCAGTTGCAACGTCAGTTAGTTCCCTAATTCTTTTGACTGCATATGCTGCTGAACTAAGCCTATTTGCTAATTTTTCTATATGAGGACCCCATTGAAGCTTTGCATCAATTGTAATACCTAGAAATACAGTTTCATTCACAAGGTCTAATTTGTCATTCCCCAGTAAAACATTGCTGTCTACCGTTTTGACATTTGGAAGAGTGAACTTTATACATTTCGTCTTTTTTGAATTTAACAATAAGTTATTAGGAGTAAACCAATTTAGTACCCGCGAGAGAGCATTATTTGTATTGTCAAGGGCATTTTCTTGTCTCTTAATTTTAAAAATAAGTGACGTGTCATCTGCAATTATAATACTATCTCCGACATATTTTGAACCATGAACGGCAAATCATTTACATATACGAGGAAGAGGAACGGCCCCAAAATCGATCCCTGTGGCACTCCTATCCTGACCTCTGACCCTGAAGATTTTGTTCTATTTATATCAGCTCTTTGAACTCTCCCTTCTAAATATGATGTCATAAGTTTTAGGCTATTCCCTTTTATACCATAGTGCTTTAATTTTAAAAGAAGTGTTTATGGTCAACGCAATCAAATGCTTTCGACAAGTCACAGAATACGCCTATAGCATCCTTGCGCTCTTCCCATGCACTAAATATATGTTTAACTAACATGACGCCGGCGTCCGTTGTAGCGCGCCCTTGCGTAAAGCCGAATTGCTGACCATGTAGAAGTTGATAGTCATTGAAATGTGTAAGCAGCTGACCTAGAACTATCTTCTCGAATATTTTACTCAAAACGGGTAGAACTGAGACTGGTCTGAAATTTGTGGGATCTTGCTTATCACCACTTTTAAATAAAGGAACGAGCCTACTATATTTCATTAGATCAGGGAATATACCCTCATCTAAACATTTGTTAAAGATTCTGGCTAAATGGGGTGCTAGGGTATCGATTACTGAGCTAACTACTGTTACTGACATACCCCATAAGTCCTCAGTTTTTTTAAGCTTCAGCTTTTTAAACAATTTAATCACGGTATGGGCTTCAATATAGTCGAACGAAAAATCGTGATGGCATGGGGGGACATTGTCTTTCAAAATACTTTCAGCAAGAGCTGGAGAAGAGTCTAAAGAAGCTGTCGTTACAATTGGAACATTTGTATAGAACTGTTCAAAAGCCGTAGCAATGTCTTCATTTGAGGTTATTAATTTATCATCTATTTTAAGTGAAAGTTCGCAATCTCCTGATTTGGATTTAACGGTTTCCTTATTTATAATAGCCCAAATTGTTCTGGATTTATTAGACGATTGAAGGATTTTTGATTTTATATGCTCACATTTTGCTTTGTGGCAGACGGCCTTAAATAATTTTGAATATAGTTTAACATACTGTATAAAACTGGGGTCATATGTGTATGTTTTTTTCTCATATAGCGCATATAGTGTGTCCCTGCTTTTTCGGATGCCGGCTGTAGCCCATTCACTAAATGCTACTTTATTTCTTTTTGATGATAACTTTTTTAATTTAAAAAAGTTCATTGCATAGTCTCAACCTCCAGATTTGGAAGCAAGAAGATTCGGCTACGCAATATAAATCGAATTATTTTGATAAACATGTGGTATCAATGATACCCTTTGTATGCCCCCACTGCTGGGGCACGGATCTCTTTCTGCATCGCAGGAAGGTTAACACAAGGTCTCTGACATGGCTAAACGACTGCCGTTTTTACGGAACTATGCATATGCCTCCGTGTATCTCGTTTGAATTGCATAATTGCATTTTAAAATCGCCGTGGGCTATGGCTCTGTCATCGTAAAAAAACAATGACTGGGTGCAGTAGAAGTCCTGTGGGTAGGACTAGGAAGCGAGAGACCCAGGTTTGATTCCCCCTGCGGGCATGTACCAACGACTTACAAAAATATTTCCCATTAAAAACAACTTTGTTTTGTACATTTGTGATAGTAGCAATACCACTCGCTAACGGTGTAGGAGAACATTGTGAGGGAACCTGAGTGTCTGAGGTGTTTAAATACCTCAGCGCTTGAAATGGCCAATCCGCGGTGGTAAGTACGAGTAAGCCCGTACTCTTGGAACGTTGGATATCTTTTATAAATAATAAGAACTCTGGAACGACTTCAGGTGTTGTTTTATTTGTAGTAATATTAAAATAGAAAAACTGGATAAAAACGGATAAGCAGGTAAAAAAGTCAGGTCTGTTCGAAGGGTATAGTAGTAATAATAATATAAGCCTTTATTAATTTTTCAAAATAATAGTTATTTACATGCAACAATTAGAAATTGAAATTGACATATTGATCATTGTATTACTCGAGTTAATAATTAAATAAATTTTATAAATTGTATTTTGTGCATTTTTATTAGGGTGTCCCTCTCCGGGACATGCTTGGCCTCCCACAAGCCTTGTGGTTTATGGGGTGTGGTCTAATCACCCTCGCTGACCAGGCTTCGCTGGGTGATAGTAGTAGTCAATGAAAAATGAGGGAAATCGAAGAATGTGTGACGTAATTTAAACATTTGAAAATGATGGATAGAAAAAGAAGTAAAAATGGTATGAAGAAGTTTGCACCGTCACACTCTCTCTCTGAGGAGGTCTGCGCCTTGCAGTGGGATTTATAGGCTACTAGCAGTGCCTGCGGTGTTACCCGCAGTTTATCGATTTTTCCAGATATTTGTAGGGAACCTACTATATTATTAATTTTATTTATTTACGTATGTACACTATACATATACACACGCAAGTTGCATTATTAGTATTTATATATATTTATTTAACTACCATTGCGCACCAAGCGAACTGGCTCGCCGTGTCCCATCTCCAGCGGAAGGGTTAGCCTCTCCTCCCGCCGCTGCAGGGCAACCTGCCGCGAAGCGCACGTCTGACGCTCTCTCGTTTTGCCAAATATTTTACGTATTTACCTACTCATTTTTAACCTTTGTTAATTTAGTGTGTTAGTTGGTTAATGTAAATAAATATACCGGTGTCAACTAACTGTTTTCATTACCACCAACATCTATATATTTTTCCATAGTATGACGTAGCCTATGTGTTAATCGAGGGTGTCAGCTTGGAACGTTGTATAACTTTTATAATTAATAATAAACTCTGGAACGACTTTAGGTGTGCTTTTATTTGTAGATTAGTTTGTACTTAGTAATAGAAAAACTGGATAAAAAACGGATAAGCAGGTAAAAAGTCAGATCTGGTCAAAGGGTAAAGTAGTAGTGGTGAAAAATGAGGGAAATCGAAGAATGTGTGACGTACATAATTTAAATATTTGAAAATTAGATGGAAAAAGAAAGAAAAATGGTATGAAGAGGTTTGCACCGTCACAAGCTAACTGGATACCCAATTTTATTAAAATCGCTTCAGGCCTTTAGTACGTTTGTCCACCGCCGCCGTCACCGTCACGTCACCGAGAACGAGATTATTTCGGGCCGAGTTTAATATGACGTGACGGCGATCGTTTATCCACCGCGACCGATGGTTTAGTTTGTTCCAACTGTTCCAAACATTCTTTACTTCTACATACGCACTCACAATCTTTCGCCTTTATAACGTTAGTGTGATGGATGATGTTTACAGTTTTTTATACAATACAATTTCAGTTTAAGGCAAATTCGCCATCGCTCACCATTTTACCACGTCTTTAAGGGTTTTTACGCTGGCCGCATTGTAAGATGATTTTCGTGCAATTTTAATACAAAACCATGACTCTTTTGTGGCATCCAGCAATGAATGTGTAATTTATTTTGTGAAATGTTAGTCAAAGTAATTGATTAAAGTAGGTACGTGACTAATTCATTACGGGAAACATTTTAATTGTTAATCAATAAAAGTACCGCAAGTCTAATAACTTCTATGTTATTTATTGTATAATGTTGTAGCTTCAGTTTTGTGACTATGCGACAGACTAATTTACTGACTCTCAAATATGAATGAATGAATGAACGAACGAACGAACGAACGAACGAACGAACGAACGAATGAATGAATGAATGAATCAATGAATGAATTTATTTATTGCTGATAATATGCCAAGTTACAATTGTATGTATAACCTAATTTCAATTATAAAGTACAAAGTTGAAACAGCTATTTACAAATACAATGCTTGTTTGACTCTGGCACCTGTGGTAGATGAGAATCTGTAATACAGGTGTCAGCGCCCTCTAAGATATATTTTCACAGTGGTATCACAATAATATAGTTTAATATCTGGCCTAGTTAAAGCATAGAGCAATATTGGCAAATTTTAAATTCTTTATAATATAGCACTTAATTTAATTTCATTACATTATATCAATAGATAGTTAACTATGTTATTTAATTTTATTTTATTTATTTAATTTCATTAATCCATGCAAGTATTGATATCTGCGCATGGTGTGTGTGTGTGTATGTGTGTGTCAGTGTAAATATAGATAGATAGAGTACACTTTATTGTACATAAAAAAGGAAATTACACAGATATTTCTTAACCTAAGAGTACAGACGTCGGCCTTATCACTAAAAGTGATCTCTTCCAGACAACGTATTATAAAGTACCTACAACAAAAAAAAATTAAAACCAGCCGTTCTTTATTTTAAGATCACTTAAAAAACAAAGACTGTTTCAAAAAACAAGTTGCATATAAAACAAATCAAGTCGATAATGATAATGAATTTTATGTAGCATTATGTGCTTTATGTGCCCTGCAGTGGGACGTGTATACAGGTCCCACCTCAGGGCACTGCAGGGCACAGACCTTATCTCAGAGAGAGAAGAGGTACGGGCGCGATTAACACAACAATTTCAAGTGTATGTGAAAGTGCGAAAAGGTATGTGATTTTCTCTTACCATCAGGTTTAGTCACGATGCTTTGTTCACTGTCAGCGAGTGGCATTGCTACTACAACTACACAAATTAATACACGTAGCTTAAAAAACAAAGTACAGTACAATTATTGGGATTGAAAGCCACGCCTCTCAGATTTTGAGGCCGGCGTCCTACCGCTGCGCTGCCGGCCGTCAAAATAATCTATATTATAAAAATTAATCGCTAAATGTGTTGGTAAGCGCAAATCTCGAGAACAGCTGAACCGATTTTGCTGATTCTTTTTGTAGAATATTCCTTGAAGTACGAGGATGGTTCTTACAGAGAGAAAAATTAAAGAATCGATGGTAGGTGGTACGAAGTTCGCTGGGACAGCTAGTAATATATAAAAAATAAATAAATAATTGTAATATAAAAAAAAGTCTACAATAAATACTCGTTGCATATCCAAAAACTAGACATTTAATTGTATGTGCAATTTGAATTAGATACTAATATCTATAAAATATATATTTTATAGATACGTAATATATATTTTAATTTAAAAAAAACAAAAACATTATAATATTTTTGTCATGAAAACATTTTTTTTTTTGTTTGCAGTTAATTACCTACTACAAAGGAGAAAAAACTAAAGAATATTTTAAGTATCTATCCAATGACATTGTAGTGATTTCCAACTGGGCCTATATTATAAATTAATAAAATATTTCTTATTCTACCTTACTACTAACGAAGAATACTTCAAATATCTTTAAAGTGTAAGTTTAGAAAGAAGTGCTTATAACTCTTTATCACGTCAACCGATTTTAAAGTCCCCTTCTCTGTCCTTCTCTGTGTCATCGTTGGGCTACAATGACAATCCAGACCTCTAGATATTTTGGAAAGGAGTTTAATTAAGATTGAGATATTCCTCTCTAAAAGTATATTAATAGAATCAAACATTGTAGTAAAGAATTATCTCTGAACATACATTTATAGATAAATACGGACCTCCTCCTTTTTTGAAGTCGCTTAAAAAGAGGTGCTGCAACAACATCAAAAATGTACAATAGAGGTTTCCAGCTTTAACTTTTTTATGTAAATGGTTTGGTCCATAAGATAAGATTAGAATATTCTTTAGTGTAAACTGGAAAAAAAACAAATACAAAATAATTAATATACATAGTACAATTTTTGGCCTTATTGCTAAAAGCAATTAAGAATTAAGGATTGTTGTTTTAAGACTATACGGGGGCTGCTACTTATGTATGCGGAATAGAAAAAATAAACAAATGTATATGGATAAATATGCTTTTATTGTTTTTCAAAGTATTCTCCACTATGATCGATGCACTTTTGCATTCGATGAAACCAATTTGTAAAACACTTTTTCCACTCTGATTGAGGTATCTCCAAAACGTGCTGTTTGGTCGAAAATCGTTGACCACGTAATTTATTCTTTACATTTGGGAATAAATAGAAATCATTGGGAGCCAAATCAGGGCTGTACGGTGGATGACCCATCAATTCTATTTTTTGACCATCCAAAAATGTTGTTTCCTGAGATGTATGACAGCTGGCATTGTCATGGTGAAGTATGATTCTGCGTCGCTGGTTGTTTTGGCGTATTTCTTCAAATACTTCCGGCAAACAAATGGTCGTGTACCACTCCGAATTAACCGTTCTGCGATTCTCCAGTGGTATTGTAGCCACATGGCCATTAATACCATAAAAGCAGGCCACCATTTGCTTTACTGTGCTTTTTGCACGAGCCACTTCCGTAGGGTTCGGCACATTTTCAAACACCCAAACTGTTGATTGTTGTTTAGTTTCGGGATCGTACGCGTAAATCCAGGATTCGTCACCTGTGTAGATATTATAAACAGATTTTGAGTCGCCTCCGTTGAATTTTTTTAAGGTTTTCTTGCACCATTCGACGCGAGCATCTTTTTGATCCTGAGTTAAGTTGTGCGGGATCCAGCGCGAACAAATTTTTAAGTTTTTTTTCATAAGTAGCAGCCTATGTAATTTCACGATTAATAAAATTAACAACAACCCGAAGTTGTGTGCCGAACCCTCGCCCTCCTTATGACAACCATGATATTGATACAAACACAGTTAAAATTTACAAAGCGCGTTTTTAGACGTAGTAACCTTATTTTATAGTGGAAACCATACATTTGAAAGCTGTTTAAAATCGATTGCCAATAACGGGGTAGGGTAGTTTAGCCGGTTTTCGGCCATTTAAGGACATTTTCATATTCAGAGCGATTTTTTTCAATGACAGAGTAAACAAAAATGGACAAGTAAAATACTTTTGAATCGTAAAACTATTGCAATTTCCATTTTTCAAACCTTCATCTAAGAAAACATTATCGTTTAATTATAAAAAATAAAAATATCGTGAGGTGTGGATTTTGCCCTTTCCCGGCCACCTATTTCAGTTTACGGCCACTTGTTTTGTTAGTTTTCGGCCATTTTGTTTTTTCTAATAACTCTTATTTTTATGGTGGTGTATCGTTTTTAAATAACAATAAAATGAGTAAAAAAAATCAAAGAGCTTTTAATATTGTTTATACTTAAAACTAAAACATTAACCAATTTCCGGCCTCTCAATAAATCATGGCCGATAAACAAAATTGGTCAACCCGGGTTTCGGCCACCTTGCATAAAATGGCCGACAACCTAATTTGAAGGAGTTAACTTTCGGCCGCCAATGTCAATATATAATTAAACTCTTTCGAACAACTCAAGGATGAAAGAGTTCTATTAGATCAGGATCTTAGTTAATATAAGAGAAACTTATTGAAATAAATAGATTTACTAGTATTTATCACCGCTTTTATAAATGACCGAAAAATAACCTAAATATCCTTAGTTCTCGGTCATTTTATTACACTTAGGCCGAAAAGTGGATTTACGAAGTCCCTCTCCCGGCCACCGTTATACAAAACAATTAAAATGGATTTTAAGCACGAATGCAATTAGTAAACATGCGGCCGAAATCTAACTGCATAAATCAGGATACTTTTTAAATTATATCTCAACAATATGATTTGGAAAAAGTGATTATTCAATGGTAAAGTAATGAATTTATAATCGTAGGATCGGTGTCAGATTTCGGCCAGGCGGCCGAGAATCAACTGGCTCGTCAAAATTGAAGTTAGTTATCCGTCCACCTAATATTTACTAAAAGTACTAAGTATTATAGACATTTTCATCAAAATAACATCAGTTTAACATATTAACTGTGCATTATAGTAATATTTTGGTGGATAAATCAATACACAATGTCGTAACTTACCATGCAAATAATTGGCGCGCACTATTTTTTTCTCTGCTTTCGACACACACTCACATTGCTTGAAACGCGAGGGAAAACTGACGAAACAAATGAAACGCTACTAAGATACTTAATTATGTAGGCAAAGACATCATTAGAATCTATGCGGTAACAATAGATTTTTTACTCGGGCCTATTTTATTTTCTTATTATTTCGTAAAAACTGCGTGATGGCCGAAAACTGAAGGTGGCCGGCAAACCGACTAAGTTACCCTATTTTGTACTCTTGCAGTTTAGAAATTGGGAGATTATTTCATCCCAGTGCATAGTAACATTATTTGTGTTAGAGCCATTAGTTTTAAAAAGACTTCGAATGATTCCCACTAAACTTACGCAAGAGTCGCATGACTTCATGCCAAACCAAGAGCTACATCTGTGATTCATGCACACCGTCGTCGGCGACTCAAACGTTCTGTCTTCCTCATTAGTCAATAAGCGTGAAGATACAAAACAAAGGCCAAGTCAAGGCCGGGCGCCATGCGCTTCTGCCAAAGCACTTAGAGATCTCATTTCAGCAGTAAATGTTGCGTAAATAAATCTATTTTCGCATGCAGGTGGAATCCCGGCGCCCCGCCGTATCTCTACCGGAGTTATGCTCGCGGACCACTTCAGCTTTGAACTCTTCGAAAAAATGTGATGTTGTTTCCATTTTTGTGAAATGCACATGGTCGTAAGTTCAACCACGCGCTCGGTCACCTTTTTAGCAGGCTTTAAAAAAAAGGAGGTTGTCATAATTAAAACTGTTTTTATACGGATTTCACTCGTTTTATTATATTTTTACAATTTTCCGACGTTTCGGCACTTTTACAGGAGCCGTGGTCTCGGATGACTGAGGTAACAGACGTCTTTTTGAAAGCTTTAACTGTTAGTTTACTACCCTCGGCAAAAATTACAAAAGTTAATTATGAAGTTACGTTCCAAAATAGGTAAACCAATTATTTTATATAAAGTCAACAATATTGATTATTAGTAGGTAATTGAAGTTAAAATTAAATTTAAATTTAGTTACTATAAAAACACAACCAAACAGTTTTAATTATGTCTAGTGCTCGTGTTAACCTTAGAAAATACTATAGGAGGTTGTCAGTTTGAACTGCATGTTTGAATGTGTGTTTGTTCGCGATTATCTCGCGTTTGGCTGAACCGTTTTTAATGAGGTTTTCAGATTGAATTTAATATGTATTTGATACATTCTAAAAAAAGGTTTATTTGAAAGTTTTAGAAAATCGGTTCAGTAGATAGTTGTGACACAAAATTGGTAAATAAAAATGTGCAAATAAAACCTGGAACCGACTTCAATGAAGTCGGAGCCCCTCGTTATCAACCCTTGTATGGCCTAATCTTCCTGCATCGCAGGAAGGTTAGGCCATACTCCATCACCGGGCCAAGTCCGGGTTGGTGGAGGATTGTAAGACAGTGGCGGGCCTTACTGTCAGAAGTTATCAAGCCGCCCATAAGGCCTCTGACATGGCTTAACGACTGCCATTATATGACAGCCGGCACCAACGGCTTAGCGTGCCTTGCGAAGCACGGAAGCGCTCGGAAAAATGCCACTAGCGGTAGTCACGGGACGCTCACCCATCCCGTACCTGACCGCGCCTGTTGTTGCTTAACCAAGCAACGTAGCCCCTCATGATCCTCTAAAGCGAAGACTTCATTGAAGTCGGTTACATAGTTTATTTATTTTCACATACATTCGGGTGCCTAAAAAAGTATCAACGATTTTCGCATTTTCAAAAGTTTAACTCTCTAGTTGATATAACAAATATTTTTTTAAAATTTTGCCAGTTTGCATAACATATCACAGCGTATCCTAGTTCAGGACCAGAAGAAGTGATTACCCTAAGTGGAAAAGTTTATTATTATCCCTTGCTTTATTTTCTCTACATGTTATTTTAAGAAGGGGACTGGACAAATGTTTGTCGCTCCCTCACATACGATAAACAGCGACATAGTATGAGCGAGACGCAAAAGTTTCTGATTTCTCCAGTGCTTTTCTATAAGCAACCGACCGCAATCAGGCCGATCTTGATAGCTGCGAAGCTCCAAACCTCACATCATTCATACTCAAGGAAGAAAATAAGTTACTGGATGGGGAGAAGAAGATCATAAGGAAGATTCTAAGTCAAGCGTGATGGAAAGATGGTAGTTGGAGAGTTTAAAAGAACCAGGAAATCAAATACCTGATTTCCGAATACCAGCATTATCGGAAAAACCAATTTGCACCGACTCATCATTGACCCATCTGTAAGAAAGGATGGGAGAGGGTCGGGCAGTAAAGAGGCGGCCAAAGACCGATTGGCCGCCCCAGATATCGCTGGAAGGATGAAGTGACTAAGGACCTGCGTGGGCTCTAGGCCGCCGACTGGCAAGAGACCGCGCAGGTCAAAAGCAAGTATTAGCCCTCTTGTGTCGGAGGCCAAGATCCACTTCGGGTCACTGAGCCAGCGGACTAAGTAAATTATCTGATCGACCGTGTAATGTACTAAGTATTATTACTTTTATTACAAAAATACATTTTTGAGATCGATCTCACTAAATTTAGTTTGGACTGGGCTTGGAAATCGATGTCAACAAGCTTGGAAGTTTACCTTCTTTATTCTTTTTGGTAAACCTTTGCCGATTACTTCAAGCAGATTATTTTTTATTGATAGAACAAGTATTTGAAATCTAACCCCCGGTTTGACATAACATTATAAATATAGGTATACTTAACAGTTAGCAGTTGACCAAGGTGCCTACGAAAAAAAAACAACTGAGAGCTGTCTAACAGACTGTACTGTCTCCTACAATCAATAACGATGGAAAAAATCGCTGGCATGGGCCGCGCTGGCCGGAGAAAGAAATCCTGGTTGAAAAACTTACGGGAGTGGACCAGAATCAAGGGTGCTGCCGAGCTCTTCCGCCTTACGAGAGACAGAGAGAAATATGCAAAGCTGACTGCCAACCTTCACTAGTACAAGGCGCACCGTAAGAAGAAGAAGAACAGACTGTAAGCGCTTGAGAAATTGGGGGTTAATTCTTTAACCATAAAAAGAATTAGAGCCGTCCCGGTGCGAGCTCCGAAGGAGCAAAGTTCATAATGCCCGTGGTCACCTTTTAACCTACATTCGAATGCCTGAAATAGCCCCGTGCAAACCCTAACGAAGATCGGAAATGCTGAATTGTTATGACGCCTGAGGGGTATGCCATAACTCGTTTCGGCAGTCCGGATGACGCACGAGATCACTCCACAATGATTTTTCTGTACCGTGGGCTTCGGACTTTGGACGCAGAGGCAATGTTGATTTAAATATTCCATTTTATTTACATCGTCTTGAATCCTCGTGTATTTGGATAAGAACGGTGTAAACTGTGTAGGTAGCAGATATTATTAAATCAATAGATTCAGTAAGTGTAAAGGTTATTGTGCTGTCGACTGGTCAATTGACTTTACGATGCGTATTAAGTGCTTATTTTGCCATTAAAACTAAGTCCTGTCTTTGATTGACGTACCAGCTTACATAAGTCCTTCTGCAGAGCGGACGCCTTATCACAGACAGAGGGAGTGAGTATGGGCCTATGGGCACTGAATTATATATGTGGGCGCATCATAATAATGATAGTATAATATTATACTCTCCGGTTTTCTCACGATGTTTTCCTTCGCTGTTCGCGTATCGAACCACTTTGCCACTTTGAATTGCGTCCGAATGTATGGCGACCCCAGTGGGAATGGAACCCACGACCTCCGGGATAGTAATCAGATTTTATACCGCTAGACTAAAGGGGCAATTATTTGAATAGCACGCTGCTTTACTGTGTTCACATTGGCGCAATTTTCAGCGGGATTGACGTCACCATGTAGATAGATAATTTCCTCATCTTTATTTTGTGCAAGATTAAACAACAGCTTTTCGTGTTTAGTTCCGTTTCTTTTACAGCTTGTTTGTTTGAATTTTTTACCTATTTGAATTGTTGATTAGTCGTGTACGTGTGCAATGATGGGAAAACTCGACCTCATGCACAGGTATCCCCCGGTTATTCGTACATTAACAACCTGCAGTTGGCCAATGTGCATTCGAAAAACAACTGTCAGCTGTGAATAGTAGATAAATATTCGACGAGCTAGAGTCAGCGGTTAAGCACAAAGCGACATTCTACGCTATGAGGAATCCAATTGACCAGATGCAAAAACCTAAACGATGAACTATATTTTTGGCACGCTGACTGCTAAACCAAAGGTCTCGGGTTCGATCCCCGGCCGGGTCAAACTAGGAAACGAACTTTTCTAGTTTTTCTCGGGTCTTGGAAGTTACCCATATATTTATTGCATTAAATCTATTGTCGAGTTAGCACCTGTAACACAAATCGTAGTTGTACTTAGTATGGGGCTAACGAGATCTGTTTAACATATCCATAAATATTCATTTAATTATTTATATCGATGGATATCGATCCCATTGCTTTCACGTCTTCACAAATGTACGTAAAAGGGGCGACATCAGTCTCTGTCAACGCTCCCACAAGAATATAAGGCAGCGGTGGCTAACCACAGTCTCGCGTGCCATTGACGGCACAATTGAAAATTATTCGTGCTCTCTAATTATTATTTACTTATGTAAACTTAAGGCCTGCACAGACGAGGACTATCTATCGAGGGTACTTTTTTGTCCGTCGATATAGATCTCTTGTAAATTGTATCGAATAACGCACACGAAGAACTAAAAGTTCCCCGTACAAAAAGTCCCTCAAGTTACCGAGGACATAAAGAGACCGGACTGGACAAAAGTTCGGTGTTTTCTTTTAAATCGTCTTTTCTTTTTTAACTTCATGTAAACTACAACACAATGTAATCTCAGAATATTTGCTTCCATACCGTACGCTTCACTAAATTTCTGGAGAATAAAATGACCACACACCGTAGGCGTTGAGTCCGCGACAAGTACTCGGAGGACATTTTTTACGATTCAGAGACTTTTGTCCCTCGGGGACAAAAGATGATTGACTCAGACTCTGTAAGTTTTGCGGAGAGAAGTCTCTTTCAGTCATAAGCTCGTCTTCGTACATGTTATTTCTGATGCAATGTTCTGTTAAATCGTGTGCAAGTATAATTGACTTCCTGTTGGGAATGTTTTCATTCAGTGTTGTACATTTTTTTTTATAAATGAGTAATCACTTGAGATTAAATTAGAAAGACTACGCAAAATGTGTAAACGCGCCAGCACCAAAATTATTTATAGCTGGAATTCAATTCCTGTCATATGACAGGAATTGAACAGCTACATATGTAGCTGTCTGAAGAAGTAGCTTCTTTTTGCGTCATAGCCAATTATAATGTATATTACATGTGGGCACATAATAAAGCACGTACGCATGTAAACCCAATAACGATTCGTCATCCCTGCTCTACGATATACCGGTGTTGTGTTCGCGCGACACGGTGCTCCTGACACCTGTTGCTAGGGAACCCATTAGCCCACCTGTAAACAACCCAAGGGTGCTTTTGCACTGTGAGATGTTTTGAGCTGAAGCTAAAAGAGCAGCGTTTGAGTGCATCAAAGGGTCGATGTTAGGTTTTGTTAAATTTTCGGTACTAATAGTAATACTTTATTCATTTATTTGCTTCTTAGTTCATACTCAAGGTTACAGACTAAGCCTAAAAATAACTGGAAGAAAATGTTACTTGAACAAAGTTCAAGGCTTAATTATCAAGCAAACAACATTTTTCTTCACTTCTTATTATCTTTGAAAACATTTTTATTTTTATTAAGGCACACCAACAGCACAGACACGTTACAAGTAAAACCTTAAATCAATAACAGAGGGCTGGCGTTTGTGCCAATTACAGGTGTGCACAGCACTCACAATTTAACATTAACGACTTATTCTAACAAATAAAGTGATATACTACTGCTATTAGGCTTACAAATAACACATGATCCCTGAAAAACATGATCCCAATACTACACAAGGGGTGTTGGGTACAAAAAGGTCCGGTGCTCTACGTTTCACGTTGTACTTTTCAAAACTTCACGTTACTCAGATATCTTCCTAAAGTATTTATTATAATCTTTTGTAATACAAAACAACATTATATTATTGTGTTCTAGCACGGAACAGGTGATATTTACGTCACTTTTCTAAAGTTGCTTCCTTGGTAAGAGTTTGTATTTGTTTGTTTGTGTCGTATTTGTAATTCTAATTTTCGTTGTAAAAATATATTTCTTTCTAATTGGAACCTTTATAATGTCATAAATAAAGGGCTATTTTAAAATGCGCAATCGAAAACATTTAAATTTTTTAGAATGCGTATTTTACTGTCTTAAAGGAAACTAGATACGAAATAAAACGACCCATATTTTTTTATTTTCGGAAATTCGATGATTTTCATTCATAATTTTCTGTTTGAATTTCGTCTTATTCTAAAAGGACGTAACCGCCAAATGACGTCACACATACGGCTTAATAATACTAACACCCTTGCCGCCTTTTTAAAAACCTTTGGAATTAAGGAAAGGAAAAGTAATTTCTCCGACATGACATTTGAATGAAATTGAAACTGACATCAGATCTGTCATATCATTTTTAATATTAGGCAACGGTACCTCCTCATTCCACCGTATGTGTGACGTCATCACACAATTTTTGGTTTTTATTTATTTTCTCTAATATTAAGCAATAATAAAAATTCTAAATATTTTTTCGTAATAAAGATAGCAAAATTAAGAAACGGTATTTTTAGTTTTGCGCGTTGTAAAATATGTTATGTTTTCAATTCCTGACACGACGGTTAAAGTTGTATTATATCGTATCTATATAGACTTTATTAAATAAAAAAATCGAAAGGTTGGCAAAAGTTGCCTAACTACGCAGCAGGTCATCGCCAAATATTTACATAAGTATTTTATATTGCATACAATAATTTCTTAGAAACAAAGAAAACAAAGCTTATGGCGAATTACAAATATTCTTCGCCTATGTGCGTCTGCTTTCAGAGATCGGCAGCCAATTTGTCTATCATAACTTTTCCAAGAAACAAATATAAAATAATCTGTGCTTTTTAATTGTCTACGCTCTAAATAAACATATCTGGCGACATTCGCCCAAAAATAACTAAATAAGTAATTTCATGATACGGCGAATTAAATTCCGAATAAGATCTATAATATAAAAATTTATCGCTGAATGTGTTGGTAAGCGCAAATCTCGAGAGCAGCTGAACCGATTTCGCTATTTCTTTTTTTAAAATATTCCTTGAAGTACGAGGATGGTTCTTAAGGACGTTGTTTTTCTTTTACCTTCTTGCAAAGCTAAGGATATAAAGGTTATTTCGTTATAATATTGGAAATTTTATTGAAACTTTACCCGAGCCGCAAAGTCGGAATCAACTTTCCCGAAATTATATCTACCGTTTTACAACCGAAGCAGTAAGTTTGAAATTAATTTTGCTCGGCTTTCGAGACTGAAGTTTTTGAAACCGAACATTTAGGCAAAGTGTGACTATAAACCCAGTTCAAGTTCCGTAAACTCTTTCGGGTAAGTCAGGGTAGATGAATTAAATGCCTGGAAACTCGTCCTCTCGCACAGAATCACGCAATTTTTTTAACGGCACTAAACTCTTAGCTGGAAATACCACTCTGTGATATCCCACAGAGTTGGTATTTCCAGATATACTGATAAATTCTAAACATTGAAAAAGTGGATAAAATTACGTAACTTACATACATTACAACTGCAATTATTTTAGCAACATCTGATCCATTTTTTTGTAAACTGTGAAGAATAATATTCCATATGAGAATACTATGAATACTATGCCCGGAGTTAAAATTGTTTAAAGGTCGTACTCCCTATGGAATTTAAAAAATCTGATACTTGTTTGGAAATTCCTGGACCCGGGACATCGACTGGCATTCCGGAACGATGTTGTCCAGGACTATGCCAAAGGATTCCGGCCATCTGAAAACACTATATGGTAAGCCTCGAACACTACACTCGAGTTTGATTGTTTTCTTCTTCTCCACATCATATTCAATTAATAGGCATGATGACAGTATCAATTAATCAAAGATTAAACGATATTGAGTGAACATCTTAATAGGATTTAAAACACTGATATACTTTTATAAAAAAAGAGATTACCTATATTTTCAATAAAATAAAAGATTATAATACGGCGTGACGCCACGCTTAGGTTAACTTCTCCCGTGCTTTGTTGTGACTACTAGTGATTACAATGTTTGTTTACCTGGGCGTGTCGTCAGATTCGACGCCATGACACTGCGAGCTGTTTTCCCACAGATTTAAATTAATTTTAGAAAAATGGCTTTAACCTTCGCTAAACTTTAGTTTATTACTTACATATAGGTTTTTTTTGTTAAAATAAATCTGTCCCCACATTATGGAAGAGGATTGAAAAATAATTCGTCATGCCTATTCTGAAACTAATAGCTTTGACGTTCATTACTTAAACATTTTTAGTCTTATTTATAAAAAGTATATCCCACTAAAATACTCTTAAAGCCGGCTTAGGAGAGGAATAGTGTTTTAGCGGGATCGACTTTTCATAATTATATTGTTACCAAGAGCTTGCCGATCAACTGCATTAGGAGTTTCACAAATGGTGTATAGTTGTTGTTTCTCATGTCTTCTCACGAATAAATAAACAATAAAAATAACAATATTAACTCTTTTTATAATGAAAAACATTTTTTATTTGAGTTGTAAACGAAAGACGCAACTAGAAGCATCGCCCTGGTCTATTTCAGCTCAGGGCCTCTGACACTAGTTAACATGCTGTGATTAAGATCAATATGGCACCGTTAATCAAAACTCGCTGGATGAGACCACCGCAGTGGACACAGAAAGTCCACTAAAATGAAATAAACAGAAATCAATTTTGGAATTTCCATTCTGTTTGCCGAATGTCAATGTACAATGTAAAATGTAATCCTCTGCCTTCGGACCGCAGTGTAGTACAGAAAAAGGCAGCGGGAAAAAACTCCACTCTGACAATCGTTTCTCAAGTCATGTTAAATCTAATACATCAGTTGCCACCTATACGTCCGATAACATTTCATTGTTGCCATCAGTAACTTTAAATGCCAAAGCATTAGTGAATTGTCTTACAAAAGTAAGGAATACCTACATAAGTGCTACGGCCTTATTGAATAAGACGAACTCCGCCTAAAACCGGAGGTGTGGAGTAATATGTCATAAATCAGGTTGGTATCCACTTCTTTCCTCTACGGTATTTTCTCAAAAGTCTGTTTAAGTTTGAAATTTGCACAAAAAAATATTGATATTGATAATTTCGTCCGTGACATAAATCGCGTAGAAAATATTTTCAAGAGAAAAAAGTTCCCGCGGCTGGTCAAAAAGAGAATAGCGAATTATAAAATAACTACGATAAAGCTGGCGCCTACGCTTTGTACCTATTTATCCATGATTAAGCTCTATCCAATGAATAATTATAAAAACATCTTGTACCATGACATTTTACTTATCCAGTGCTTTGGTGCAAGTCACCCTAAGTATAGTTTCGACTGTGGAATGGGGTAATTCTATGGTGTGATACAGCAACGATGCCTCGGTGGTGCCCTAACTTGCTACTGAGGTAGCAAATTACATTATAATATCGCCATAGAAATTACTGTTAACGTCGCAAATAGAAGCTGAGGTCTGGAAAACTGCTTCTTAAGCTCCTGACTCCTTGAAACAATCGATAACCATTGTTTTTTCGAGGTCAGGAATATATCTAAAGTCCGCTAGCTTCACTAAAGAAGACATGGGTAGCCATAGAAGATTTGATGAAAATAATTAAATGGACTTTCCGTTTGTTCCTTGCAGGTATGTCAGGCGTAGCGCAATAATTCCTAGGAAATTCCTCGCGATTGGCTGTAACCGTTTCAATTACATACCACTCAAGCACCACTATTCGCAAATAGATTGATACTGACTGGGCTACTGTTAGTGTTGCGAGGTTCGTTTTTCCAAATATCGCGACTTAATTTAAAACGAATACGATAAATCAAATTGATTATGAATAGCTCTTTATGACAGTACCTATCGTCGTGTCGTTTGACAAATTTTGACCTAATAGTTGTAGTTGACCTATATATCAATTCTTTTGCCAGGAAAGCCGGCGACGCCCTACTCGGCCAGAAATTTGCGGCTTAAAACTTAACATTTTCTAGTTTGTCTCGGATCTTGGATGTTATGTATGTATTTATTGTATTAAATTTATCGTCGAGTTAACACCTGTAACACAAGTCATTTAGTTGTACTTAGTATAGGGCTAACGAGATCTGTGTAATATGTCCAAAAATATTTATTATTATTTATTTCGCAAAGGGATCCCTAAATCAAAACATTGTCTTGCAAACCCACAATATTTTTAAACGACCACTCCAATTATACCTTACACTATGGTGTAGGCGAGAAAAGGCATCCTTAATTTAGCTGTATCCTAATTCATGAATATGAAAAAAATCAGCTTTCTAGTACTAATTGTCTCTAATCTATGCCGCGGACAGACAGACATCCGCACGGACATCGTAGAACTATAAGAATTCCTTGTTCACTACGGAACCCTAAAAAGGTTCGAATGTTGTCCGAAATCTGAATCTGAAATGGGAAACTTAAAAAGCTCTCGCACATTTTGACATTGTTAGGGATTTTACGTAATAAAATGAGTATACTTTTAAGTATACGTTTTTTTATTTTTCATACGCATGTATTGTTTATATTGTACCGTTAGTTACATACATATTTTCCAGAAATTGCCTTGTTGTTGAAACGATATACACCAAAAAACGGATAATGCCGTGAAAAATACATAATTCAACATAAATTCAAATTTTTTTTGCGGTTAACTTACGTGAGTACTTAAGTACACAGAACGGATGAGCGTAGAAACAGTTACTTGAGGACCGCGTGGGCGTAGTTCATTGCTCTGTACTAATTGGGTTTGACAAAGCTGGAATCCAGCCACTTGAGCTAAATCCATTGTGTGATTCAATTGAATCAACACTTTAAATGTGTACAAAGTAGGGTACAGCAATTTTCCTAAGCGAACTCTATTCTCAATATTATTTACATTAAGGGTAACTTTGCAATTAAATGTAAATATTGATCTGCTGTCACCATCCTAACAACATTGCCCCTGGGCTGTTCTGAATTATACTCTTTCTACGATTATTTTTATTTGCTGTATACGATTAAGTTGAGTTTTTTTGCGCGATCGTGTACAGTTGGCAACAGCTCGACATTAATATTTTAGTTGCGAAATCGCCCGTAACTCTACTAGATAAAGAGCACGCATTTAAAGGTCTATGTCGATTGCACCTGTAGTCAGGGTCTTATTCTGTTAAGGCTGTTCGTCGATCAAGCTCTCGCACATTTTGACATTGTTAGGGATTTTACGTAATAAAATGAGTATACTTTTAAGTATACGTTTTTTTATTTTTCATACGCATGTATTGTTTATATTTTGCCTCCACAACAAGGCTGAATAAAAACATTTTCAACATTATTACTTTTAGTGATAAGGCCGCCATCTGTACGCTGTCTTAGGTAAGAGATATCTGCCGAAAAAGTGCCGAAACGTTGGAAAATTGTAAAAATGTAATAAACGAGCATAAATCCGTATAAAAACAGTTTTAATTAAGAGATATCTGTGTAATTTTCATTACAATAAAGAAAGTGTTCTCTATCTATCTATCTATTATTTTTTTCTTTCATAGTTAGGAACTACTTAAAAACTATTGCGGTTCTATTTAAAAATTTGGCGCGAAATTAAATTACACTATTTTTATTTTTAATGCACTAACCCGTGCTAAGGAACAAATTTAAAAACCTATTTAGAGGCTAAAAATTTCACCCATGCCGGGATTCGAACCCGCAACCTCTGGCTATCCGTAGCGAAATTAAATGTTTTAGAAAAAAAATTGCATTTAAAACTGTCGACTGGTACATTATTGTCATGATAGATGGGCACAATCTTTAGAGAAAGCTAATGATTTATATCGATTTAGACTAAAGAAAGAAAAATATATATACCTACTCGTATATATTTTTCTTTCGCTTTTTCAGCCGGAGCTTTGTTTATCGTGATGAAATACCAGGCCACTCAGAAAGTTTTTCGAAAAAAAGTTTTTATGTATAAGACACTAAGGCCACTTGTGATTTTTTTGAAAACGTCGATTATTTAAAAGTAAAAATACTACTGTTCGATTTTCAAATTTCTCTCCGCATTTTTTTGAGAGCCAATTCAAATTTTCTTGTCTCATTAAAAAATGGATCTGCATCGAGAACATTTTCGTGCTATGATTTTTTACGATTTCAAATGTGGCTTAAAACCTGATGAGTCATTTGATCGACTTCGAATTGCTTTTATGGATGAAGGACCTTCAAAAGCAACCATCTACCGCTGGTAAACGCGGTCGTCTTACTTTGGGGGATGAACAAAGGAGTAGTCGTCCTACGACGGCTGTCACCGATAAAAAATTTCTTCACTTTGACGGGGTACCTAATTTCAATTCCACTTCGAGACCAAAGCAGCATCAACGCTGAATGGTATAGCACAAAATGCCTGCCAGAAGTTTTTTTCTGAATTGAGCAACAAGCGACCGAACACCGGGCTTCGCGGCGTCCTTCTTCACCACGACAACGCGCCAACTGCGATCAAAACGAGGGACTTCCTGGACTCCACACCGGTCAGAGTCTTGGGACACCCTCCTTACAGTCCTAATTTGGCCCCGTGTGACTTCTTTTTATTCCCTAAAATTAAAAATCAGCTCAACATCGCCGGAAGACGCGCTAGCAGTGTTTGAGAAGGCCGTGGAAGAGGTGTCTGCGGAGGACTGGAAAAAATGTTTTGAAAATTGGTTCAGACGCATGAAACTTTGTATAGCGGCCGGTGGAGAGTTCTTTGAAAAGATTTAATAAAAATATTTTTTCATAGAAGTTAGTTTTTTAGTTTCTCAAAACTTTCTGAGTGTCCCACGTATATATGTCATCTCACCATAATGCTCCGGCCCACTCGGCTGCAATCGCACCAAAGCTTGTCGAATTAAGATACGAATTATTGCCACGCCCTGCATATCCGACAAAATTAGCCCCTTGCTACTTCTTCCTCTTGCCAAATATGAAGACACGGGTTCGTTTCGAGCTCGATATAAACTAATAATACTTATGTATCTTGAAATACATATTTAAATATTTACAGATTAAAATTAGTAAAAATTAATAGGGCCATGTAAATTCTTAGAGCAGATTTCATGCTTGACGGATTCGCTGATCCAAAAGTACATAACAGGATATACTAATATCCTATATTTATGCACCTACGTAATTAAAACAGACGTTCCCAACTATAACTTATTATCTTTAAAATAAATGGTTTGCTCTATACTTAACTTTAAAATGAATAAATTGTGAAAATTACTTTGCTAAATTCCGCCAATAATCCCAAAATCACAATGCGGTTAGTTAGCCTTACCACTTTTTCAAGCAGAAGCAAAACACGAAATTAATAGATGGAAACTCAACCCTTGTCCACCGTATCAGGATCATGCATGACACAATACCACTTATTGCTTCCATTTCCATTACTTTTTAAATGGATCCTTATTCTCAGGCAGACGATCCATGCTTGGCAGATTCACTGACAGCACGAATTGGAAAACTTTTCATCGCGGGCGCTCTTCGCACGTTTTCGTTCTCACGGAAATTCCTGAGCCGCTGAGCCAGGTATAGGTATGCCCCAGCCTTAGGTCACGTAGTTTGTCAAATTCTGGCCCCCACCCAAGAGCCGTGTAAACATCCGTTCATTTCATTCGATGATCTATATTTATTCGGCGAAATTATACGCGAAAACCGCGTCTGCTCACAGGGATAGTAGATAAATAGTAGGCAGAAGTGTGTGAATGTGTCTGGTTGTCATCAGTCAGTCATTCATTTAATTTTTGTCTGGGTGTTTGTCCGTGTTTGTGATGTTCTTTTCTGGTATTCATACTACGTGATCCATTTTTTTTTTTACAATTTTTACTCTGCTCCCCCCTCGGTCATTACATGTAGTGTCACATGTCACATGTTAAGACCTTCTTTTTGTGTTCTGACGGCAAGACCCTAGGAATAGGAGTAGGCATTAAACGATGTAAACGAGTCATCCAACTTGAATGTAAAAGCTAGAAATTCGGGTAAGCATAAAATTAGAATTGGAATTAGAATTTAGGTAGATCTAACCTTTCTAATTCTATAAAAAAGTCATTGGAGTTATTTAGTGGTTTTTAACGTATAACGTGTTATGGAGTGTGTTATGGATTTGACGCAAAATCTGGAAACCGTATTTTTAAATCTCTCTGCATTTTCAATGCTTCATACATTCCTGACTGAAAAATAAACAGAAAACCAGCAAAGTGCGAGTCGGACTCATGCACCGAGGGTTCCATACAAGTTTGTTGGTAGGTATCTACTTAGATATTGTAAATAATTTAGAAATCGAGTCTCGCAGATCTTTCTAAAATTTTCTCCCGAACTTTACTATTTTGTATGATTTAATTATAAATGTGTAGTTTCAGAATTTTTCCTGCATTTGTAGTATAAGCAATATTACTAACCAAACGTAGTTTTATCTAGGTCCACGGGATGAATATGAATTTTTATTTCCTTGAGTGTCGAAATATACTTGTTTATGTATATTTCGTAGTCAGTAATTACTTTGGCTGACTTAAAAAGTTATACTGCAATCAGCATAACTTTTTAAGTCAGCTAAAGTAACGGTTTTTGCGTTAACTTATAAGTTTGATTTTTTCACAACTTCAAGGGACTAAAACCTGAGTAGGTACACGGTTTTTAATTTCAACTTGATTCCTCAACGCGTTTCCGAGATAAAGGTCTTGACAGACGGACGGCAAAATGATCCAACAAGTACCGGTATTCGTTTTGAGTTGTATACGATGTAGTATTTCTTAATAATCCACGATACTTATAGGTACATAGTTACCGGAATACAAACGTAGGTAACTACCTTATTTCTCGACGTTTTACCTAATAAATAATCGCGATTAGACCCGTTTAATATATAACTAGTATACGAAGTATCCTATGTCTAGATCTTTGTATATCTGTTTGCCAAGTTTCATGTAACTCCGATCATCATGAGATCGTGAGCATGAGACATTATTGCTCAATTGAGTAATGCCGGCGCCAGACAGAAGTTCAAACAAGTGATCCCATAAGTGTGCACATGTGTGGCACGGACATTTGTTACTATTGTTACATAAAGTATCCCTGCCACGCATGTGCACACTTATGTGATCACTTGTTTGAACTTCTGTCTGGCGCCGGAATAACAACATCCAAACATCTTCACAGGTCTATAATATCAGTAGGATTTCCCGCATTTGCACTCTGATAGAAAGCTCAATTCTTGACCTAACACCTACTCGCACCTATCAATCGTGAAAAGAAACAGATCCCGATTTGCCACGAGCTTTATCGCGCAAATGAGATCATCAGAACGAGGTTGCGTTATAAATATATTTTGTTGGAATGTAATTGAGTCTTAAGTGCGCGTGGTGGCGACTTAAAAACTCTAATCGCCTCGTTCGAGAGTAAAAGTGGTCATTAAGTATTTATGGGCCCGTTACTGTATATACCATGCTGTTTACTACTTAGCTTCTTGTATGGTAGGTAAGTACAGTCTGTTAGCTTTTAGAATATACCTCGTGCTCTAGAGTAGACTTCGGTTTTCGCCGAAAACACAAGAGTGTTTTTTCTACTTCCTGCTCCGTATAAAACTTTTCTTCACTATTTTGAAAAGTTATAGTTAGTTCCGATATTTCTATCACACGAATATATCCGATTCTATCCGATAGTAGCCGAGGTATATTCTAAATGCTAACAGACTGTACTACCGTTTGTGTTCACTATCACACCCTACTCAAAGTGTATTTTTTTGTCTTTCGTTAAGTCTCAACCATTAACATTAATTACCATTCAAAATCAAGCCACAAGGAGTAGGTATAATAAGATTGTTGTTTTGAGATTTTGACTGCCCTGCCGGAGGTCGTAGGTTCGACTCCCAGTGGGGGACGCCATATTCGTAGAAATGACCTCAGTCTGGGCGAATTTTCATGTCTGTGATCTCCTGGCCCTTCCTGATTACCATAGCTGGGTATCCTAGTTTGGGACCAAGACAAATTAATGTGTGGTATTGGAATTAAGACAAATTAAGGTTGAATTAAAACAAATTATTAATAATTTCCCAATAATTAAATATTCTTAAATTCAAGTGAAATGAATACAAGAATTCTCAATGAAGCCAGTAACCAACTAAGAAATTATATTAACTTCTTAAAGCTTTAAATATTATCATTTTATTCTAAAAAAAAAAGTTGAATGCACTAAAACACTCTTGAAACGAAGCCAAAGCCGGGTAAAAACAGAACATAACTAAATCATTATAATGACTGGACAGAAAGACGATGTAGAGACTACAATTGAGGGAGAAATGTTGCGTCGGTAGAGAGGATGAAGGAAGAAATATTGAAGAATAAATATATCGAGCGAATGTGGGTGGATGGACCGGTATGGGACGTCCTAGGGGGACCCTGGACCAAATAGGGGATGTATTAGCAAAGGCCAATATAAAAAGTACCCGAAACTGGCGTGCGTGCATGCAAAATGAGTGTTGACGAAGCGAAAGTGGGGGTTAAAGATCGTGGCAAGTAGAATATATCTGGTCTCTGCCTACTCCTCCGGGATAAAGGCGTGAGTTTATGTATGTATTTTTTTCAAAGTGATTTCCATTTCGTTCCGGCTTTAACTCCTCCATGACGTATAGTAGATAGATAGATAGAATAATTATTCTTTATTGTATGTACACCGAAAAATACATAAGAGATTTAAACGATAACATAGGTTTGTAATTGATCACAAACTTATGATCTTGACTTGAGTCTCCGATATTTCTTTTTGCAACTACGTCATAAATATTTCTGATTGTTGCGTGGTTGCAGACATTGAATGAATGTGTGAATGCATCTATCTGCGTTTTAGTTAGCTTTTTATGAATCATAAAAGTTACCTAAATAGCGTTTTACTGAAAATAACTTCTGAAAGACGCTTTATGTCAAATTATTTATAACCAAAAGATCGGTCTTATTTACACAACAACGATTCTTTAAAATACTCCTCAGAGCCAACAACAACATTCGCGGTCAGGTGCAGGATGGGTGACCGTCCCGTGACTACCGCTAGTGGCATTTTTTCCGAGCGCTTCCGTGCTTCGCGAGGCACGCTAAACCGTTGGTGCCGGCTGTCATGTAATGGCAGCCGAGAGGCGTGGGTGACTTGATAACTTCTGACAGTAAGGCCCGCCACTGTCTCACAATCCTCCACCAACCCGGACTTGGCCCCCGTGGTGGAGTATGGCCTAACCTTCCTGCGATGCAGGAAGAGACCCGTGCCCCAGCAGTGGGGACATACAAGGGTTCATACGATCGACTTCTCAGAGCCAGTTCGAATAGTCTGTGGCAAAGGCAAAGACATAACCACAGATTATTTAAAGTGCCTCTAAGGTGTACTGGTAAAATCACGATTCCGCTAAAACACATTTTAGCGGGCAGTAGAACAGGTTTTCCATGTTAAAATATGCAATGTGCCCGTGACTTTATTCAAAAAATGCGTCCAGTTTACATCATCCTCTCCTCTTATGTTTACAACATGTATCTAACCGGTTGTTCGCGCCAAAAACAAGTTCCCAAGTCCTGAATGTCCAGACATTAGTTTATTTTTGGGCTTAGGATGAAGCCTAACTGGTTTTCCCTAAAAAAATCCAGCGGGCGCAAGTTTCTTCTCCCGGAAAGCTTTAATTCCTTTCACACTGAATTTACCAAAAAAAATTAAAGACTTCTTAATTAGGTACCGATTTCTTATCTATATTCACTGTGTTTTCGTCTGTTAATTCCTGGAACGTCACTAACCAGTTAGTTAACATAGATAGAGGACCATTCATGTCAAACAATAATTAGACGAGAGTTCGTCTCGATTGGCTGTTTGCAACTCAGAGTGTTTATTCACTTGATTCTAAAGACCTTGGCCGAAGCCGGTCCAACGTTATCTAAAGCTATTATGGTTACATCATTATGCCGCACGATATTCTTTGCACGTACAAGAGGCTTGTCTCTACCACGATCTATGGTACTTAGATAGAGTGCCATAGTAATCCTTAACATCAAATTCCTTAAGAAGGTTCACGCAACCTTGTTTACAAAAAAAAAAACACCTCCAAGATGTCGCTGCCTGTACATAATACAGAGAATATTGTAAAGAGGCTCGAAATTTCACTGATGCCGGTGAGTCGCCCATTAGCTCAGTTGGAAAGAGCGCTGGCACGGATAGCCAGAGGTCGCGGGTTCGAGTCCCGGCATGGGTAGAATTTTTAGCCTCTAAATAGGTTTTATAAAAACACCTTTCATGAAAACACTCTTTAAATGGAGTTTATGTTAGTCTCCCCCTTTACCTCAGACTACTTCAACTTCGTTCGAGCAGTGTTTCAGTTGAATCGTATTTTTAAAAATATCACCAATAACCTGCATGAATACCGCATAAAATATGAATAAAGTACGTCACTCACTTGGCAGTCTGAATAAACATGCTGAAAATGGCGAGACATTAATTTGTTTACCTCCCGCGCGTGCGATAATTATCAAGCTAATTTATGCGGCGCCTTACCGTGTCCTCTAAATTCTTGAACTCCTCAAAGAGCTTGTTGCTGTTGATCCTGGCTTCTAACGCCAGGAGATTGGCCGAGAGCTGGCCCACGTCATCGCGCAGAGTAGCCAGCTGCAGTTCGCGCACCACCGTCAGCCCGATGAGCCAAATGTAGCTGAGCGTCAGCGCTACCACCAGCACCGCCACTCCGCAGCGCCTGCCCTTGTTCACAGACTTGTCACTGGCGCGGCTGTCCCTCTCAAAGTCACCACTCACTAGGTTCTTCGAGAGGTCTCTCTCGTCTTTCAGCGCGTTGTTTTGCGTGTACATGTTGAGGGAGGTCGGCAGTAGAGCGTAGGGAGAACTCTTCGCCATACCACCAGGGTGTTTGGACTGAACACTCGCGCGGGGTACCCGATGTGTTTGGTGGCCGATTAGGGACTACTTTGCCATTACGTTCGGGTCAATTCGTCCACGTGGATCGGGACGCGCGCACTGGACCGCGGGCGCTAGACGATTGAGGTGCCAAGCGCAGCACGGGTGCGCGCGCGCCGTCCCGCGTCACCCGGAATGATCCCGGACGACCGCGCTCCAAGCAGATAGATTAACCTATTGTGGGAGATAGATGGAAAAGGAATCATTGAATTATGATTTGATTGATTTATCCTCTATTGGGAATTGTGAGTGAGCATACTTGTGGCATCCGAGAGGTAATAGAGTCCCATTGTGTTTCCGTCAGTTAATTGATGTGTTTGTTCGAAATTCTGCGTCATGCGTGTCATTCATTACAAGTCCTCAAACAGCTGATAGCTGACCCGCCTATGTGTCACTTATTTCTCCGTAAGTGTCATTTCGGTAGGACAAACGATAGTATTGTAGTTAGGTAGGTACACTTTTCGCGTGTGTTAGTAATACGTAGCCGTTTGTTACTTACACCCATGCAGATATCACGAGGAGCACACACTACTACATATTCACACTGAATTGATTCATTCTAATTCTTAACGCGTATCATTATGTATATACATACAAAAAACTTGTCTGCTAAAATAGCTTAAGCGTTTTCGAGTTTTCGAGGATTTATAATCGACTCGATTTCTCGCAGAAAATCTAGTTTATTTTTATTGTACTAAAATTTTTGAATTTATCGTAGCGGCCGGCGGCAGTCCCCGCGTCACTTGACCTTTCATTTGACCCTTATGTGTTTAAATCGTTTCAGCCCAGCCATCTTTTTACAAATATATATGTACCGTATTTACGGCAGCGATTTACTTTTTTTATGTAGCCTCATCAGTACAATTACTTATTAAAAACGCTTATTTCAAATAATACTTTCTTCCTTTTTTGTCTCAATACTATCTTTCCCAAAGGTCTCGGGTTCGATCCAAGGCGGTTCAAACTAGGAAACGATGTTTTCCAGTTTGTCTCGAGTCTTCGATGTTATCTATGTATTTATTGTATTAAATTTATCATCGATTTAGAACGTAACAGTTAAACTTAGTATGAGGCTAACGAGATCTGTGTAATATGTCCACGAATATTTATATTTACTTACATACCTATGCGTAAAAAACCTAATCCTCCTTTCCTTTCTCAGTCGGGTGCAAAATATAGAGCGTTACTACAAACTGTGTTTTAACAGTCCAAAGTCGATCAAGTTCATCACGCACACACAGCCATCAGCCCGTGGTTTGTGCTGTCGACATTTACAATGCGTGCACTCTATTCAGTATACATTACGGGCGACTTTGTAACGAAAATGTGAAGGTCAAGCCGAAGTCGACTGTGGCGTGCACTGTAGCAGCTTTATATTACAGTAGTCTGCAAAAAAAAAATATATTAACATGCCGTTGATGACGTGCACTCCAAAAAAACTTGGCCCGTGCATTTACGTCATGACATTATTTATACAGAGTCCAGAGCCACCTTAGTGACCACTCCGACGCTACAGTGCCTGTGACATTGTTTTTTTAGATGGAGTACACTCAGAAGTGCACTCCAATCAGTTATGTTAAGTGCGAATTGGCAACATAATGTAGATAAAGCTTGACTTGCTGTTGGCTGTACGTACACGAACAGAACAGACCGAGATTTATATCTTTGACGTACCGTTTACACACAATATAGTCAGCCACTCTCTTTATAGGTCGCCTACCTGCGGTAGATCGCTTTGATTCCATGTTTTTCCCAGTACCGACAGTAGATAAAGTAGATTGATAAGAGGATATAAGCTTGAGTACCTCGTAAGGGCCTTTCGTAATGCGACGTCTGGATCGGTCCAATTAATATCTAGCACGGATAATGCGCATGCGACGAGTCGTACAGTCAGAAGCAGGGCCGCATTTTATACAACTTCAATGTGTAGTTTACTAGGTGATGGTGCCCGCGACTTCGTCTGCGCAGGATTAGTGCAGGATGCGTAAGCGGATATTGATATCCTGGTCTCAATTCAGATCTTTGTCTAACTGTATGCAAAGTTTCATGTAAATCCGTTCAGCCGTTATTGAGTGATTGAGTAACAAAAATCTAAACATTCACATTTATAATATTAGGTTTATGAGAACTTGCGCTCGAAATGTTTCAATAGAATAGGAGAGGACACGTTAAAAAAATAATAAATGTCGTATTTTTTTCTCTACGACTAATAATTTTTATAAGATAACCTTTTGAAAAGTCAATATAGTCACGTGGTACTAACACGCGCCACATAAATCGGCTTTAGACTATGACTTCAGTCACAATCTCGCGTAAAGCCTTATAATGTATGCATTGAAGCGTTTATCAATATTTGAGTTATCTCGTAAAATAATATTTTTATGCACAGGCACCAATTCAATGAAAAACTGAATCTTACAGGTTTTTTATTGTTATAGTCATTATCACATTTTTGTGTGATATAAAATTACGGTTTTATATTGAAACTTTTCTTTTGTTTCTATTGTCTTCTATGGTGTAAAAGCTAACACGTAAAATAGTTGTTAAGAGGTTCCAAATTTCACTGATGCCGGTTAGTCGCCCATTAGCACAGTTGGGAGAGCGCTGGCATGGTTAGCCAGAGATCGCGGGTTCGAGTCCCGGCATGGGTGGAATTTCTAGCCTCTAAATAGATAGATAGATAGATAGAGAACAGTTTATAGTACATAAAAATGGAAATTACACAGATATAGGTTTATATAACATGTAAAAGCTATGTCTTCTATGGTGTAATTGCTTAGCCGATTAGTACAATTAATGTTATCTACTTGTTAACATATAACATAATACTTACACAATACAAACACGGATGTAAAATTCAATAATTTTATAAAATAAATACATCCGTGTTTCTTACATACTTGTTACATTAATACTTACATACTTGTTAATCTGTGCTTGCACATCGACACCTGGGTTAGGTTCTGACCTTTCTGCAATATCCGTTGTAATAATGGAGGCGACCTCTAGCGTGAGATAACCCCAAACTGAGAGATCAGTTCCTCACTCCTCTACGTCAGCAGAGAGTTATCATACCTACAAAGTCATCAAACTACCTCATTGGTCTAGCGGTAACGCGCCCCAGTCGTGGGTTCGATTACTACTGGAGACCGCCGTACTTGATTTGACCAAATGGCCTTGGCCTAAATGTATTTCTATGTTTATGATCTCCTTGCTGGTCACTACACAGGGTGTCCTAGCTTACGATCAGCCCTATTATGTAATAGTCCACTATGTTGGGTTGCCCATCTTAACGTTTTTTAAGTGTCAAAATATAGCTATATGCATTTGAAAAATTTACGTCACTCAACTCAGAGTGTATTGGACAAGAGTTGTGCGCCCTCCTCGGCCTCGAGGCGGGCCGCTCCCGATGTGGGTTTAGGGGTCCTTAGGACCAAAACCAGCCCCAAGGTGGTGTTTAGTGGGTAGGCGCACTTCTTGTGAGTCCCGCTTTGGCAGCACGGCCGGGTCCGTGCTGTTATGCATGAGCATTCACCACCTCCCTCCCCCGTGTCCTTCGGAGGGTTCCCTTTATAAGCCAAAAAAAAGCAAGAAAGAGCTTGTGTGGTGGTTGTATTATTATTATTACTACCCGAATATAACAGCTCTGTGCAGTGGACTTCAGGCAGATTAATTAATGTTAATCTTTTCTGTTCGATACTCACTCTTATAACGCGTACAATAGGAGCTACGCCGTTGAGCCGTCGCTGTTTCTCGTAAAAACGATAACAAACAAGTTGAGCAACTTTTTTTGTAATAACTCTATTCCTATCCTTAAATAGACGCAGTAACTCGTTGATGACGATAATCATAATAAGTAATATGCAAGGAAAAAAGAAAACTCGGTCAAGTGCGAGGCGGAATTGTGCGCCAAGGGTTCCCGCCGACACACTATATAGATAGATAGATATAGAACATTTTATTGCACAACCAGAAAAATATTAAAACGATGATTCTTAAATCTAAGTAATGTTATACAATTGGCGGTCTTAGCGATAAGTCGCTAAGAGCGATCTCTTCCAGACAACCTTTGGATGGAGTGGATTGCATGAAGAATATAGTAATATTATCTTATCTTACTACTGTACTAATAAACGCTATATATATAACGATATATAAAATATTATCTTATCTTACTACTGTACTAATAAACGCGAAAGTTTACGCCGCCTGACGGTCGGAGGTGTGTTACTCATCACGCCATATCGGATGAATGGATCTGGATGAAATTTGGCACGTTAGATTATATTCTAGAATACCATAAAGGCTACTTTATATTCCGGAAAAATGCACATCGATATCGCGCGTATCTACGCGGCCAAAGCCGCGGGTAACGGCTAGTTTTGAGTAAATTTGTATTATCTATTTACAAAATATCTAAAGTTCAGTTCAGGAAAGTTCGCGAGCCCGACATTTTAAGTCAATACCGATGTTAAAATATGTTAATGTTTGTTTTGTATGTAAATAATAATCTTCAAAACTACTTATCCTATTTCAAAATTCTTGCATCAACATTTACGATAGAGATTCAGCGTGGTCAATGACTTACAATTATTGGTGATTTCTACGCCGACAAAACTAGTAGGTACTTTGAAGCATGTAGTTGCAATTATAATTTTTATATTAGTGTAAGATAAGACAAGATAAGAATATTCTTTATGTACACCAGAGCACATATTATAAAACATGTAAAGATGAGATAGATAGATAGATAGATAGATAGATAGACAGACAGACAGACAGACAGACAGGCAGGCAGGCAGGCAGGCAGGCAGGCAGGCAGGCAGGCAGGCAGGCAGGCAGGCAGGCAGGCAGGCAGGCAGGCAGGCAGGCAGGCAGGCAGGCAGGCAGGCAGGCAGGCAGGCAGGCAGGCAGGCAGGCAGGCAGGCAGGCAGGCAGGCAGGCAGGCAGGCAGGCAGGCAGGCAGGCAGGCAGGCAGGCAGGCAGGCAGGCAGGCAGGCAGGCAGGCAGGCAGGCAGGCAGGCAGGCAGGCAGGCAGGCAGGCAGGCAGGCAGGCAGGCAGGCAGGCAGGCAGGCAGGCAGGCAGGCAGGCAGGCAGGCAGGCAGGCAGGCAGGCAGGCAGGCAGGCAGGCAGGCAGGCAGGCAGGCAGGCAGGCAGGCAGGCAGGCAGGCAGGCAGGCAGGCAGGCAGGCAGGCAGGCAGGCAGGCAGGCAGGCAGGCAGGCAGGCAGGCAGGCAGGCAGGCAGGCAGGCAGGCAGGCAGGCAGGCAGGCAGGCAGGCAGGCAGGCAGGCAGGCAGGCAGGCAGGCAGGCAGGCAGGCAGGCAGGCAGGCAGGCAGGCAGGCAGGCAGGCAGGCAGGCAGGCAGGCAGGCAGGCAGGCAGGCAGGCAGGCAGGCAGGCAGGCAGGCAGGCAGGCAGGCAGGCAGGCAGGCAGGCAGGCAGGCAGGCAGGCAGGCAGGCAGGCAGGCAGGCAGGCAGGCAGGCAGGCAGGCAGGCAGGCAGGCAGGCAGGCAGGCAGGCAGGCAGGCAGGCAGGCAGGCAGGCAGGCAGGCAGGCAGGCAGGCAGGCAGGCAGGCAGGCAGGCAGGCAGGCAGGCAGGCAGGCAGGCAGGCAGGCAGTTAAATCGAAAATATATTGATAATTAAATCGAAAATATATTGATAACAAACAGCAAAAAAGTGCGACAATATAATTAGGTACCTACCTATAATTACCCACGATAGTACATATATTTAAATAATAATACACATAGATACCTAAAAAATAAATACATTTACAATTAACTACATAAAGGTAAGCAACATATACTTAAATAATAAGGTTTAATTAGATTTAATATTACTTGAGAAAAGATGGCCAGAGTGGAGTTTTCTTGCCGCTGCCTTTTCTCCACAACAATACGGTCCTAAGGCAGCGGATTACATTTTACATTGTACATTGACATTCAGCAAACAGCATGGAAATTCTTTAAGTTAAAAATAAAATTGATTTCATTTAATTTCAAACAACATTTATTGCCGAAAACATAAAGTATACCTATATTATTTACCCAAGACTAGTACATAATCAAAAGCGTTTTTCTCCGTTACAAATACATAAAAAAATTAAAATTTGGAGACGAGACCCAAAGTCACACAGTTCGGCGCTGATTTTCCTCATTTTCAGCATGAGCCATGAAGACAAATCTTTTTTTTTTATTCATGGACATATTACACAGATCTCGTTAGCCCTATACTAAATGACTTGTATTATAGATGCTAACTCGACGATAGATTTAATACAATAAATACATAGATAACATCCAAGACCCGAGACAAATTAGAAAAGTTCGTTTCCTAGTTTGACCCGGCCGAGGATCGAACCCGAGACCGTCGGTTTTACAGTCAGCGTGCCAAACCGCTGCGCCACCGAGGCCGTCAATCATAGTGCATGATTTATCTTTCGTAGTCCATGACAATTCGATGCGTACCTACCCGAGTCTTCCTACTTGTTAATCTGTGGGTTAATCGACATGTACATCGCATTGTGATAGTAAACAATGACCTGTAGTTCTTTGAAACATCAGTGCACTCTACTCAGATGCGATACAGGCGATTTTGCAAAGAGTTCTTGTGTGAAATAAGTATGTTGACTATAATTGTGTACAACACTGTTAATTAAAGAAAGTGACTGACCAACCTTTTGCTTCTCGCTTTTACGCTAATAGCTATTCAATAGGACGTCGTGACGACGAAAGAGGGCACGTATTAGCAAAGGGCAAAATAAAAGAATACCCTAAGCCGGCGTGCATGCAATGACTAATGAATGTTGATGAAGCGAAAGAAATTTGCCTCTATATCATGCGTACCAAATCCTGAGCGAGCATCCGTAAATGTTGCGCAAAATCCTCGTAGCAAAATTATAATTTTCAACATTTTGCTCCGAATGTTACGCTGTTACAAAACCCGACCGCCTGCAGAAATTCGCATAGCAACTAAATACGTTTTCCTCTTTACGTGCTCGCAGGCGTTGCGTACTGACATGGTTTACTAAACAAACGCCCGCATTCCATTGTAGCTGTTGTGATCTACGAAAGAAGTTTGAAAATAGAACAAAGTATTGGTTTAGTGGAATAGTGGTTCACTTTACTAACAACCCCGGCATTCATCATCATCATCATCAACCCATTATGTCCCCACCAAGGGGCACGGGTCTCTTCCCTGAGGAAGTACTGACCATACTCCACCACGGGGCCCAAGTCCAGATTGGTGGAGGCCTGCAAGTCTAGTAGCTGGTTTTACTGTCAGTTTTCAAGCCGCCCTAAAGCCTCTGACTGGGCTTAACGACGTCCATCTATCGACTGCAGCCGGCACCAACTGCTTACCGTGCCATGCGAAGCACGGAACCGCTCGTAAAAATGCCAGTAGCGTTAGTCATAGACGGTTACCCATGCAGGCACTGAACGCGCCCTATGTTGCTTAACCTTCGTGATTGTTTAAGATCACTCAGGCAGCCGGGGCTACGAGCGAATTCCCGGCATTATTTAAGCCGATTATGGTATAAATACCTATGCACTGAGAATTCGAAGGTAGAGTTGGAACCGTATAATTATGACAAGAGCTTTTCATCCTAAGCCGTCCAGATTTACTAAGCCACAATGTTCAAGATAATCCTTGTTAAGGTTGAAACAAAGGCTAACAAGTGCCACTGTCTGAAAAGGTATCGTACCTTCTCTTAAATCTGTTTTTGCTAAAAGTGACATTTTGTACTATCTCTACCTATTTAAAATTCAATAGATTAGAATAATGCTTTATTCATACACAAAACACATATTTAAACATTTTGGTGAAAATATCAATTATGATATTACAATAGTAATATATATCTCTACCTAATAATAATAATATAGCCTTTTATTTCCCTCTTTCAGGTAAGCATGCATTTTTACATTTTAACTCACAATATGACTAGTTATAATATAATACACTTTTAAATACATTATTTTTAGATTGGTAAATTTAACAGTAATTCTTTTTCATTTATTTATGCAGTTGATTAATAGTCCTTAATGTGTTAGTAAAATAAATTATACTTATGCTGAGTTAGTAACTAATTCTACTTAAATTATTCAATTCAATTTTACAAACAATTAATTTTGACAAATAATCTATAAAATAAACTTATTTTAGTGTTCATTCAAAAAGTATATTCGTAATTAACATAATATAATTTAATAATTAACTTATTTTGCGATGTATGTAAATAAATTCTATTCGTAATTAATAAGCTGATTAATTCATCGACGTTACATAATAATTATAATAATATTAATTAATACCGATTTATATTATACTAGGGTTTTTAAGGGGTACCCATTTTTGGGTAAAGGCCTCCTCCATCCAGTGCCAGTATCTTCTATCCCTGGCTTGGCGTGTCCACGTGGCTCCGCCCACTGCAGCGATGTCGTCTTGCCAGCGCCGCCGCGGTCTCCCGCGCGGTCTCGTTGCTTCGTAGGGATGCCAGTGCAGGAGTTTTTCACTCCATCGATTGTCCGTTGCTCTCGCCGTGTGGCCAGCCCATCTCCATTTTAACTTGCAAGCTAGCTCGACAGCATCTATAATCTTAGTTTTGTCTCTTAGGTCTTTATTCCTTTTTCGGTCTTTTAGTTTGATGCCTAGCATGCTTCTCTCGGTTGCTCTTTGCAAGACATTCACTTTTTGTACTATGGCTTTGGTAAGGGTCCAAGTTTGACATCCATACAATAATGTAGGAAGCACCACCGAATCCATTGCTTTTGTTTTCAGATGTATTGGGATATCTGACTTAAATATTTCTTTTAGTGCCCAATATTTACCCCACGCTTTCTTAATTCGGCGTTCGACTTCCCGATTTGTTTGCTGTACAAATGATATATTTTGGCCTAAGTATACATACTCATCTACATAGTGTATAGATTGTGATTCGGTATTTATAGGTATTTTCTCACTATTTGTCATGGCAAAGGTTTTTTGTGTGTTCATATGTAGACCACATTTCTTGCTTTCTTTGTCTAGCGTATCCAACATGAATTCCAATTCTTTGTGGTTCTCGGATATTAGGACAATATCGTCTGCGAAGCGTAGGTTGTTGAGATATTCACCATTTATGTTTATGCCTTTATTTTTCCACTTTAATTGTCTGAAAACATGTTCTAGTAGAGCAGTAAATAGTTTTGGCGAAATCGGGTCACCTTGTTTTACACCCCTTCTGATATCAAAGGGCTCTCCTTTCCTTTCTAATTTCACCACAGCCTTGCTGTTTTTGTAGATTTCTTTTAATATTTCTATGTATCTATTTTCCACTCCCTGTTCCTTCAGCGCTCTCCATAAAGGCTCGTGTTTTATGGAATCGAATGCTTTGGCGTAATCTACAAAGGCTATGTAGAGCTTCTTTTCATATTCCACATGCCTTTCGATCAATTGCGTCAGTGTAAAAATGTGGTCGATGGTTGAGTAATTCCTTCTAAAGCCGGCTTGCTCTCTCGGTTGGTTACTATCCAAAATATTTGAGACTCTATTTAATAGAACTGTTGCGAAGACTTTATAAATAGTTTGTTGGAGACATATCGGTCTATAATTTCCCAGTTCTGTTGGATCTCCTTTTTTATATAAAAGGGTTATAAGAGATATTCCCCACTGTGTTGGTAATATGTTATGTGTCAGTATGTCATTGAAAAGATCTGTTAGTATTGGTGCAAGGGGCTCAACAATTGCTTTCAGAATATCGTTTGTTATCCCGTCGTCGCCTGGGCTTTTCATAGATTTTAAGTGTTGTACTGCATTTTGTACCTCGCTCTGTAGGAAGTGTGGCACGACACATAATACATCCTTTTCCGGCTTATTATACTCGCTATTTGTATCGTCGTTTCTATATAAGTTTTTATAAAACTCTGATGCAGTTTGGACTAAGTGCTGTCTACTTGATATTGTATTATTATTTTTATTTTTCAGGGATATAATCCATGGTTTACATGTGTTTAACCTTATGTGAGCCCTTTTAATAGAAGACCTTTTTTCAAGTTCTTCTTCTATTATTTTGAATCTATGTGCTTTAAAGTCTCGTTTTATTTGTTTTTTTATTAATTTGTAGAGTGCGGATAGTTTATTTTTTTCAGAGCGTGTTCTATTTTCTTTGTTTTTTAACCTATTTCTTTCATTTATTAGTGTCTCTACATACGGTGACATAGTAGGTTTATCCTCGTTTATATTTTTCGGCAGCTTATTTGCAGATTCTTTGATTTTCTGAATAATTTTTTCATATGTTACTTGTATATTATTATCAGATTTTATACTTTCTAGTTGGGTGGAAAATATATTTTTGAGTGATTCTTGCTCTAGGAGATTTAATTGAGTTACTTTACCTCTGTACTGTTTCCGTGACTTAGTTTTATTACGGTAGAGTGCGAAACTTCCTCTAACTAATCTGTGGTCTGTAGAAAAGGTGGTGTTTATCACTTCTAAGTTTGAAATATTTTGTATATTTTTAATTAAAATAAAATCAATTTCATTACGTGTCTTACCATCCGGCGAGACCCATGTCCACTTTTGTTTGGGATTTTTCTTAAAATGTGAGTTCGTTATATAGAGTTGGTTTTCAAAGCAAAACTGGATCAACGTATTTCCTCTCTCATTTCTTTCGCCGTAACCCCATGGGCCCATGACTTTTCTGTCTTCCGCCATTGGAGAACCAATTTTTGAATTGAAGTCGCCCATGACTATTGTATCCTTTCCTGTATTTTCAAGGGCGTCTCGTAAATTTTTGTAAAATATGTCTAATTCTTCGATAGTGGAACTCTCTGTCGGTGCATAACATTGTATTAAATGTACAATGCGGTTATTTAGGCACATTTCTAGTCGTATGACTCTATCTGATACAGTTTTTATATCTATTATGTTACATTTCATCTCTTTTTTTATGAGGAAACCGACACCGTTTTTTCCGCTCTTTTTGCCATTGTATATAAAAACGTAATTGTCACATTCAAGTATTGCTTTTCCTTCTTTTTTTACTTCCGATAGGCCTATAATATCCCATTTAAATTTTTCCAAACTTCTTCTCAGCTCTAAAAGTCTTGTTTCATTTACTAGGGATCTAACATTCCAAGTACAGATGTAGACATGTTGTTCTTTTTTATTTTTGTTTATAGTTTTATCTTGCAATTCGTTTTTTGATGGATTGGAGGGTTTTGGTCTAATCATCCCGCGGGGACCAGCCGTATTGGGAGATGTATTTTCTTTATCTAGTATAAATGATGCTGTGGATATGGAGGACGCCTCTGAGCTTCATGCAGTAGTCTTATTGTCTTTATTGTATTGCGTATTCTTTTCAGGTGGTTTCATGTATGCTGTGATGTAGCTGTTACCCTTCGGTTTTTTGTTTGCTGTAGATTTTTTGTAAGTTTCGTCATCAGCATGATATACAGCGGGAGGAGAGGATGAAGGTGCTCGTTTATTTCCGGATTTTTCGTTCTTTTCCGTTATTATAAGTTTGTCATATCGTATAAAGGCTTTATTTCCTTTTTCTAACTCTTTCTTCTGTGTTACTTTTAATTCGTCTCTTTTCTTCAATATTTTTGCTGGATATTCTTGTTTTATGTAGATGTTAGAGCCTTGCAGTTTGTTTTTACTTTTTAAAATTTTGATTTTTGTTCCCAGGGTCGTAAAAGTAACACTTACGGGTCTGGTTTTGTTTTCTTTTTTACCTATCCTTCTAATTGTTTCTAATTCAAACTCATGAATATCTATTTGAAGGGTTTCTTTTATAATTTTTAGAACTTTTTCTTGTAGTTCAAAATATGACCTCTCACCCTCTTCTAACCCGAAAAATACTAAATTTCGTTGCACTGAATTCTTTTCTAAGACATCAATTCTTTTTTCTTGACTTTCTACTTGTAAGCGAAGTGCGCCTAACTCACAACTTAGATCTTTAAACTTTTCATTCATATTGTTATTTATGTTAGAAGTGATTTTTTCTTCGGTTTTTGATAATGAATATTCCATTGTTGTGAATCTTTGTTGTATGTCGCTCTTCATTTCGGTTAGCATTTTTTCTATATGATCCATTTTTTTGTTTCGTAGTGTACAGTTTGGGTGTGCTGCACTCTAGTGAGCAGTAGTGGTACTAATCTGATTTAAGTTTGATCTGTTTGTTATGACAGTTTAGTGGTTTCGCCAATTTGTAATAGATGGTGCTGCTAACTGACTGTAGTATTACCGACTTACAAATTTCCAATTATTTGAGGTTAAGTATATATTATTATCACTTCATTTAAAGTTCACAGCTTAGATACACTTTTATCACTTTAGTTTATGGATGGAGTTTTTATTTGTACTGTTACAGTTCTTTGGAACTTCTGTAGGAACTAGACAGTAGGTATTCTCAATTTAATTTGCGTTATATGGAACGTGTGTGACCCTGACGGCTAGATGACAGCGCGCTTTGGCCTACGATTGGTCGAACAGTTGTCAGATGTGACAGCGTCAGTGACTTTTTGACGTTTACTATCGTCGTCTCTTTCCGACGAAAGTCGTTGGAATTTCTTCTTGCAGATTACGGCACTTAGATTTTGATTTTACTCACGATTTTTATAGATCCTCAAGCGTAATCTCAGTGAGATGGATGATTTGAGTAATGAACTTCACACGAATATGCTTGAAATTCACTTTCGGCTATGTTTACTATTTAAAATTAATAATATACGACGGACTGAACCCGTAACTGTGTTTACATTTCGACGCGACGTTCCGAATCTCTACCTAAGCCTTACCAATAACCTAGGAAAAGATTTAATTGTTTGCCAACGCTACCCTGAATTTATCCATCCGCACATACAATTACAAACACATCATAAAATACTATGAATGCACTGTTTTTTGTGGATTCCTAGTATTTTGTAGCATCATGGATTTTTTTACATATATAATCTGTTCTCTTATATCTGTGAAACTGAAAACATCCTCAAAGTCGATAAGTAAAAACCTTTCAGCTATGTCAATAAACATCCCATTCCATATACAATGTATTGAATAATTTGGAACATATAATAATATGAATAATGATAATACATGAATGCTAAAATTAACTGTTAAAATAACATCACAGACATTTATAATTATAGTGGTTTTTGGTTGGTTGCTACAAATTAAATTCAATCATTGCATAAATTAATTAATTAATTGGAATTATTTAATTTTAAGAGCGATGGTGGCCCAGTGGGTAAAACAATGTATTCAGAAGCAAGAGACCTAGGTTCGATCTCCAGTGCGGGCATGTACCAATGACTTTGTTTTCTAAGTTATGTACGTTTGAGAATAGTATTTCTTAATGATTCGCGGTACTCATAAATAGTTATACATAAAACGGGTCTATATATAACACGGATCTAATCACATAACGTCATAACGTCAGGAAATAAGGTAATTACGTTTTACCTAATAAATAATCGCGATTAGACCCGTTTAATATATAACTATGTACATTTGAGAAGATATAGTAGCGACACCACTGCTAACCGTGAAGGAAAACACCGTGATTAAACCTGAGTGCCAGAAGTGTTCAAATACCTCAGCGCTTAAAATTACCAATCCGCTTTGGGCACGTGTGGTGATTAAGCCCATACTCTCTCTTTCTGAGAGAATTTAAGGCCTGTGCCCTGCAGACGGACGTTTACAGGATATGTGCTTGTATGTTAATAACATAACATTTACATACAAGCACATACATTTCTTCTGGCCCCACACTAGGATACCCTGTGTCGTGGGAACCAGAAACAACGACATCACAAACATGTAAACATCCAAGACCTGGGTTTTTTTTTGTTCCCAGCCGGGATTCAAACCCGGGACCTCTTGCATGGTAGGCAGACGCGCTACCGCTACGCCACAGAGCTCGTCATAAAAAATAAATGAAAAATAAAAGTTAAGTCCACACGCCCGCCACTTACAATCCTCCACTAGCTCTTACTTCGCCCCGTGGTGGAGTATGGCCTAACCTTCCTGCGCTGCAGGATGAGACCTAAGCTCCAGCAGTGGGAACAAAGGGTTGATATCATTTTCATTAAATGTTAAAGAACAAAGCATTGACATTTTGCCAAAGTACTTAACTATCTGGTAATATTTTTATATGGCATTCACAGGACAGGCGACTTAGTGTGAGGGTCACTATTAATCTGATTGGAGACACAGCCCCTCTACAGCAGAACTCCATGCAACCACGGAATAGTGAAAAGGGCAGTAAGAAGCCAGGCTTATGTCCACCGTGCAGCATGCCCAACATACCAGCCACTTTACAGCTGGATATGACACAGCAGCATGGGGGCGAGCTAAGTGGACAGCCTGCAACACCGAATGTGACAGCTGAGACCTGTGGACCAATCACCTGTGATGCCAGACTTAGAGTATCACCTAATAGACCGACCAGCTCTTCAGTTCCAGTCAACGAGCAGCGCAGTGCAACACCGACCCCTGATGCCATACTGGATGCACAGCCGCAGTCTAGACCCACCAGCTACCGAGTTCCTGACAATGACACCCAGTACAAAACCATTATCTATTCAGATAAATTAGGTTTAGGTTTAGGCAGTAGACTACAAAATAACTTAAAACAACATGTTGAAAATATATGTATGCCCTATGCATCTTACATGCAAATAGTTAACTGCATGCTTAGTAAGGAGTATGATAATAATACTACTGTTGTGTTATTAATAGGGGACAGCACAGGAATACAGCAACAAGATTTGACAAATTATTTTGATTCTATAGTTGCTCTTCAAGCAAGAAAAATTGTAATTTGCGCTTTCCCTTACTCAAAAACTCTGTCAGAGACACAAAATGCCCGGTTAGATAAGTTAAATCGGCTATTGTTTAATATGACCTTTGGCCATCGAGACAAAGTATTATATTTTGATACGAATAATTTTATTCGAAACTTTATATTGACTAGGGACACAATGCATGTGCCTCTTTCTTCGAAACGACAGATTGCCAAATTATTGGCATTCAATATTTATGACCCCATTATTGTTGAGACAATAAAACAGGGACCAACTAAAGTTGCTAACTGTAGAAGTTCTACACTCAAACCTCTGTATTCTGAGGTTTTGATAAAACCTAGTATAAGTAGGTTAAGCTTGACTGCTGATTTAAACTATCAGCGCAGACAACAGAAAAGCCCCCCTTAAAAAAACTTATCTTAGCTAATCAAAATTTACAGGGCGGTTTTTCTGGTAAATTACTAGAATTAGAGTTATTTCTAGAACAACATAGAGTAGATGTACTCTGTGTCACTGAGCACTGGCTACTAGAGTCCCAAATGAATTTTTCTGTAAATAATTATGAAATAGCCAGTTGCTTTAATAGAAAGTCTGCATTGCATGGTGGATCTTTAATAATAGTAAATAGTAGTTTGAAGTATAAAGAACGAAAAGATATTAGCAGACTTTCTGTTGAAAAAGTTGTAGAACTATCATGTGTTGAACTGGCTAAGCATATTGTAGTAAGCGTATACAGGCCCCCCGCCAGTGACTACAGTTTATTTGAATCCGTACTAGAGGATGTTTTAAAGGTAGCTTCAAGTAGTAGCAAGAAAGTTATAGTATGTGGAGATTTTAATATAGACTTGCTGGTAGACTCCGTTTTAAATAACAAATTAAAACTTATTTTCAAGTCTTTTAATTTAGTTAATATTTTCTTAGAGCCTTCTAGGATTACCGAAAACACAGCCACCTGTCTTGACAATGTATTCTGCGACTGTGAATTTTCGCATTGTTCTACAGTAACTTGCTTAAAGTCAGACCACAATGGTCAAATTGTCCACTTTGAAGCAGATTTAAAAAAAAAGGAGCAAGCTATAATTTATCGGCCCATTACAGCAAAAAAGATGGAATTATTTAGAAATTACATACAAAGTAGCTTACCTACACAAAATAATAAGACCCTTAATGCAAATGCTCATTATGGAGATTTATTCAAAGTTGTTTCAGGTAGTTTTGAAAAAGTTTTTAAATTAAAAAAGTTATCATCAAAAAGAAATAAAGTAGCATTTAGTGAATGGGCTACTGCCGGCATCCGAAAAAGCAGGGACACACTATATGCGCTATATGAGAAAAAAACATACACATATGACCCCAGTTTTATACAGTATGTTAAACTATATTCAAAATTATTTAAGGCCGTCTGCCACAAAGCAAAATGTGAGCATATAAAATCAAAAATCCTTCAATCGTCTAATAAATCCAGAACAATTTGGGCTATTATAAATAAGGAAACCGGTAAATCCAAATCAGGAGATCGCGAACTTTCACTTAAAATAGATGATAAATTAATAACCTCAAATGAAGACATTGCTACGGCTTTTGAACAGTTCTTTACAAATGTTCCAATTGTAACGACAGCTCCTTTAGACTCTTCTCCAGCTCTTGCTGAAAGTATTTTGAAAGACAATGTCCCCCCATGCCATCACGATTTTTCGTTCGACTATATTGAAGCCCATACCGTGATTAAATCGTTTAAAAAGCTAAAGCTTAAAAAAACTGAGGACTTATGGGGTATGTCAGTAATAGTAGTTAGCTCAGTAATCGATACCCTAGCACCCCATTTAGCCAAAATCTTTAACAAATGTTTAGATGAGGGTATATTCCCTGATCTAATGAAATATAGTAGGCTCGTTCCTTTATTTAAAAGCGGTGATAAGCAAGATCCCACAAATTTCAGACCAGTCTCAGTTCTACCCGTTTTGAGTAAAATATTCGAGAAGATAGTTCTAGGTCAGCTGCTTACACATTTCAATGACTATCAACTTCTCCATGGTCAGCAATTCGGCTTTACGCAAGGGCGCTCTACAACGGACGCCGGCGTCATGTTAGTTAAACATATATTTAGTGCATGGGAAGAGCGCAAGGATGCTATAGGCGTATTCTGTGACTTGTCGAAAGCATTTGATTGCGTTGACCATAAAACCCTTCTTTTAAAATTAAAGCACTATGGTATAAACGGGAATAGCCTAAAACTTATAACATCATATTTAGAAGGGAGAGTTCAAAGAGCTGATATAAATAGAACTAAATCTTCAGGGTCAGAGGTCAGGATAGGAGTGCCACAGGGATCGATTTTGGGGCCGTTCCTCTTCCTCGTATATGTAAATGATTTGCCGTTCATGGTTCAAAATATGTCAGAGATAGTATTATTTGCAGATGACACGTCTCTTATTTTTAAAATTAAGAGACAAGAAAATGACCTTGACAATACAAATAATGCTCTCTCTCGGGTACTAAATTGGTTTACTTCTAATAACTTATTGTTAAATTCAAAAAAGACGAAATGTATAAAGTTCACTCTTCCAAATGTCAAAACGGTAGACAGCAATGTTTTACTGGGGAATGACAAATTAGACCTTGTGAATGAAACTGTATTCCTAGGTATCACAATTGATGCAAAGCTTCAATGGGGTCCTCATGTAGAAAAATTAGCAAATAGGCTTAGTTCAGCAGCATATGCAGTCAAAAGAATTAGGGAACTAACTGACGTCGCAACTGCTAGGCTTGTTTATTTTAGTTACTTCCATAGTCTTATGTCCTATGGCATACTACTGTGGGGACGGGCAGCAGACATTGAGACCATCTTCGTCTTGCAGAAGAGAGCGATCAGATTCATTTATAGGCTGGGTAGTAGAGATTCGTTAAGAGATTTCTTTAAAGAAACTAACATCCTGACAGTTGCCAGTCAGTATATATATGAAAACATTATGTACGTTAGGAAAAATATCAGTAACTTTAAAACTTTAGGTAGCCAACACAATGTAAATACTAGAAATAAACATAAACTTTTGTTCCCACTATTTAGGCTGGCAAAGGTTAATACATCCTTCATGGGGCATTGTATACGCTTCTATAATAAAATCCCTGAAGATATATTAAGCTTGCCTGAATCGCGGTTCAAAAAATATGTTAAGCACACTTTGTGCCAAAAGGGCTACTATAACATAAAGGATTATTTAGATGACAATGAGGTCTGGAATGAAAGCCAGTACAATGTATGAGTTCTATGTTCAAAATAATTATGTAAACTATGTTAATTAAGGACTTTTGAAAAGACTAAGTTAGGAGTTTTTTTGTCCATTTTTTCTCCTAAATGATCTAGATTTTGAAATGGACACCTAGTTTGAATTGTAACGTTCATTAAGCCGCAGTTTCTGTGCTACTTTGAATAAAACCTTTTCATTTCATTTCATTTCATTTCATTTCATTTCATTTCTGTTATTGTCCATACTATCTTTAGATAACAAGGAAGGATAAATTGTATTTTTATCAGGTAATCACAAATCTATTTGTATTGTCGAGACGGCAGTTTTTTTAAATCATGAAACATAATAAATAAGTTTTATTTCAAAGGTGACAATGGCAATTAGCCTTTGTTGACCTGGAAATAACAACTTAATGTATATAAGGGGCAGAAAAGGGGGATTAGGTAGAGTTCTATTCAACAATTCAGCAATAATAACTTTAAGGCCCAGATCTGTTTTGAGCTGGTCGTATACCTATATTTGTGTAAGTTTTTAGTTTGTGTATACCGTAGTTTTTGTCAGTTAGTGAAAACTATTTAAGTACCTGTTTCATTCTGTTATGCATATTACGTATTCTATTCTATATGTATAACTATTACTCTAAATTACATGTAAGTATTCTATTCAGTATGGTATTTACCATGCTTGCACCACACCGTTGTCTGTAACGCTCTCGGAGCACCTGGCACTGACTGAAAATCAGCGCTGAAGGCTTGCCCATCAGCATAATAATGCTGATTCAGTTGCCGTTTATAGAGGCAGTGACACGCCGTGACCTTTAGTGTTCTTTTCTTTTTTAAATGTTATTTAGTAATGTGTTTTAAGTTTGTTTTGTTATTGTGGCGTGTGTACTGTGGCTATTAATGTTTTTTCTTCTTCTTCTTCTTCATCTACAATTTTTCCGCGCCGGAGGAAAAGCTGGCCATTGTTCCCCAATTCCAAATACAAGAAAGCTACAGAATAAATATACCTATTGCCTTGAACTTTTATTCTAAAGCTATATTCGAATCTAAAGTATTTAGGTTCTAAAGTGGACATAAAGTACCTAATCGATTTTGCTGAATGCAGCTATGTCGATACGTCGAGAAACGCGTTGAGCTGGATTAATCTTTGAGGGTTCACATACGCCAGTGATTAAAATTGCCAAGCCGCGGTGGGCACGCATGGTACTTAAGCCCATACTCTATATCTCTCTGAGAGAAGAAGAAAATATGCGCTAGTCCCACAATTGGTACATTTAAGAAGCACTTGAAAAAGCACTATTTATCTCTATCATAACTTGGACCTATATATTTATTTACGATTTACTATGTATTTTATTTAATTATATTTACAGGTATTTAGTCTATGTAGTGTATTATTTCTGCTTAGGTTATTTACTGTCAAAGGTTTTTGCAGTCTATGTAGTTTATTTTGTACACGTCTATAGACTCGTTTTTTACAGCTGCTCCGACTCTCCAAGGTTTGCTGGAAGAAATCTCTTACAGAGATAAGCTCGCCTTTGTACATGTTATTTCTTATGTAATGTCCTGTTTAATGTTTCGTGCGCAATAAAGTAATATAATAAAGACTTCAGCCCTAAGTAGGACTAAATGAAATGAAAAGGTTTTATTTAAAGTAGCGCAGAAACTGCGGCTTAGTGAACGTTATAATTGAAACTAGGTGTCCATTTCAAAATCTAGATCATTGTGAAGAAAAAATGGACAAAAAACCTCCAAACTCTTTTCAAAGTCCTTAATTAACATAGTGTACATAATTATTATAAAATAAAGAACTCATGCATTGTACATTGGGCTTTAATTCCAGACATCATTGTCATTTAAATAATCCTTTATGTTGTAGTAACCCTTTTGGCACAAAGTGTGCTTAACATTTTTTTTGAACCGCGTTTCAGGCAAGGTGTTGTCTTTTTTATGTTGTGATTTTTATAAAACATTAAGAAAACGCCGTTTTAGATGATCTTATATGTCTGTCTACATCTATGTCAATTTTTTGTTTTATTTTGTGTATTTTTTTGTGTATAATTTGTGTTTTGGCAATAAATGTAGTTCACTTTCTTTCTCTTTCACATTCACTTTCAAGCTTAATATATCTTCAGGGATTTTATTATAGAAGCGTGTACAATGCCCCATGAAGGATGTAGTAACCTTTGCCAGCCTAATAGTGGGAACAAAAGTTTATGTTTATTTCTAGTATTTACATTGTTTTGGCTACCTAAAGTTTTAAATTTACCGATACTTTTCCTGACGTACATAATGTTTTCATAGATGTACTGACTGGCAACTGTCAGGATGTTAGTTTCTTTAAAGAAAGCTCTTAACGAATCTCTACTGCCTAGCTTATAAATGAATCTGATCGCTCTTTTCTGCAAGACGAAGATGGTCTCAATGTGTGCTGCCCGTCCCCACAGTAGTAAACTAAAATAAACAAGCCTAGCAGTTGCGACGTCAGTTAGTTTCCTAATTCTTTTAACTGCATATGCTGCACGTATATCGGTTACCAAAAACAACATAATATTCCACCATATTCGACGATCATATTCTCTCTCTCTGCCTTGAACCAGATGCAAACGACCTTGTCTTCATCCCGAAACCGGGAAGGATCATATTGATATGATGTCATCGCCTAAACATCGTCTGTCTGCCTCGGGATCCAGTAGCATTGCCTAATTTGATCAAGGCCTTAAAAATTATGAGCTGTGCGATGCCGTAGGCGACAGCCATTGAGGCGATGGGTCCTGCAAATAATAAATTAACGAAGTATATTTTAGAAGAGACGTTATTATAAAATAAATTTTTAAGTAAAATAAAAGAATATATTATTAAAAAGTGCTATTAATCAACCTATTAATGCTAGAAGCGGCAGTAGACAGGGGAGCCGATTCTCGCCCATGCGAATTGAAAGCGTAGACGCAAAATATTCGAAGGATATTTGTCGCATAAAAATAAGATAGGATAACTCGACAGAGTCATCAGACATTTATTTTGTCATTCGAATTCAATGTACCTATCACGGTGTTCAGAATTGTGATTTTGTCTGTCGCTTGTCTTTTTATGTAGAAATCAAGTCTTAGAGCCTTTCGTTATCAACCCTTGTATGTCCCCACTGCATCGCAGGAAGGTTAGGCCATACTCCACCACGGGGGCCAAGTCCGGGTTGGTGAAGGATTGTAAGACAGTGGCGGGTCTTACTGTCAGAAGTTATCAAGCCGCCCATAAGGCCTCTGACACGGCTTAACGACTGCCATTGTATGACAGCCGGCACCAACGGCTTAGCGTGCCTTGCGAAGCACGGAAGCGCTCGGAAAAATGCCACTAGCGGTAATCACGGGACGCTCACCCATCCCGTACCTGACCGCGCCTGTTGTTGCTTAACCAAGTGATTGATTCCAATCACTCGGTTCGCCTAGGCCACGAGCGCTTTGTCGTATACGAATTATTTCCAAATGAAGTAAGAATTGGCTCCCAGGGGGTAGATCAATCGACTCGGGAGCAAGAGACCAAGTTCAATTCCCAGTGCGGGCATGTACCAATGACTTTGTTTTCTGAGTTATGTACATTTGTGAAGTTATAGAAGCAATGCCACTCGCCAACGGTGAAAGAAAACATCGTAATAGGTTATACTATTTTTATTTTTAATGCACCAACCCGTGCTAAGGAACAAATTTAAAAACCTATTTAGAGGCTAAAAATTTCACCCATGCCGGGATTCGAACCCGCAACCTCTGGCTATCCGTGCCAGCGCTCTACCAATTGAGCCAATGGGCGACTCACGGCATCAGTGAAATTTCGAACCTCTTTACACTATTCTCTGTATTACGTACAGGCAGCGACATCTGGCTTAAGCAAATTGCATTACTTACAGCCCCGACTACCTACTTTGCAGTTAGGTTTAACATCGGAACGATATCACTGTACCTACATGATTATACTATTTTTATTTTTAATGCACTAACCCGTGCTAAGGAACAAATTTAAAAACCTATTTAGCCACGGCACGGATAGCCAGAGGTTGCGGGTTCGAATCCCGGCATGGGTGAAATTTTTAGCCTCTAAATAGGTTTTTAAATCGTAATAGGTACTGAGTGTCTGCCTCAGCGCTTGAAATTGCCAATCCGCAGTGGGCACGCATGGTAATTATTATTTTACTTTATTGCACACGAAAGACACAAAAAATAAATACAATGCAAGAAAATACATGTACAAAGGCGAGCTTATCTCTGTTAGAGTTTTCTTCCAGCAAACCTTGGGGAGTCGGAGTGGAGATGTGAAACGGGCATATGCACGTGCACAACATACACTACATACTTAAACTTACACAGATAACAAAATCCTGCCAAGATATCTACTCAAATATATACTATATAAAAAAATCTAATAATGAAAAGAATAAACTACATAAACCATCGAAGAAATATATATTGAAATAAGAATAAGACGTAATAAATAGTAGATAAACAATATATAATAAGAACTTACTTACATAAATACCTATCAAGGAGTTAAGATATAGACAGATAATGCACTAATTATCCTATACACAATACTATATACCATTTCCTATTCAATAGCCGAATTATACGCCCCACTACAAGGCACAGGCCTTCTCTCAGAGCGAGAGATTATGGGCGTATTTAGCGGATTTACAATCTCGAGCGCTAATTGAAGCGCTGATTTGTGATGTTATAGTGGCAATACCACTCGCTAACGGTTTCCTTCAGGAAAACATCGTGAGGAAACCCGAGCTGTTCAATTGCCATAAGTATAGTTGATTCGAAAATATCAGGCCGCCATTTGTCTGTACAATTTCCCTTTTTTTGTACAATAAAGTGTTCTCTACATATGTATCTAAATAGCACGGAATGGTTACAAGGCTACAGTTTTGTGTCACATCCAGGCGTATTCTATCTACTAGAGTTCACTTCGGTGCATGCGTGTTGGAAGTGACATTCACAGCAAAACAACGCCTGTGCAGCGTAGTAACTAGAAGACCTGAAAAAGGTAGAGTTATGCTGAGACGTAGACAGGACAGCGCATCTAATCTTTGTCCTTTGCATCTACGTAATGAGAGGATTTATACGTGCCGTGGTACCTTCGTGGCACTCACAAGAGAAGAGACCACTCGGACGCTGCAGTTCCTGGGATATTGTTTTTTTATGAAATAGGCTCGCCCTTGAAGGGATGGCGAGGTTATTGTTTATAAAATATCACTTTGTATGACTTGGTACGCTAACGCTATTTTTGTTAATATAGTTTTACAGCATAAGAACAAAATAGCTAGAGTTACAAAAATCCGGTCAAGTGCATTGTCTGTAGACAGAGGGGTTTCCGCTTTACAGAAGTAACAACTTCATTAACGAAATTTTCAACGGATTTTGTAAGATGTTTTCATTCTACAAGTTTATTACTCCTTAATATTCGTTATATTATTACTCATCAACTTGTAAAGCCCTAGTTATGCTTTTAAGTTCATTATAATGTGCTACCACTCTGTATTTTTTTCTACAATCAACCGTTGAGCTAGGATACGGGGGGAAATTTGCATCGTCGTCGTCGACGATGCCCGCATGCTCAGCGTGGGGATTATGGGCATTACCCTCTATGATAGCACAACGTGGCGCTCTTTAGGGGAGGGCTAAGTCCAGCAGTGAACTAGTATAGCCTGAATTTTGCATATTAGGACAAAAAGCAACACAAATAACAAAAAATACCGGGCGCTTGAAACCTTGATATTTGGCAAGCGGAACCCTACATGAAAAATATCTTTCTACAACCAATATTTTTAAACAAACAATCCAACAATATCCCCTACTATGGTGTAGGCGAGAAAAAAATGCTTCCTTTAATTTAGGTGTAGGTTCCTTGTCGACTGAGGAACCCTAAAAAGACAAGCAAATATAGCAATTTATTCCAAATAACTTAATTGGGCGATAGAATATTAGATCTTATTAGGGACTCAACTGTGCAAATGCAGTTTTCAAGTTACGGTGTATTATCGTAGTTTTATTAAATTTTACTCTAGTACAGGCACGTAAATAATTATTATTACTACCTTTACGATACTGATAACGAAGTTACGTAAAAAGCCCCACAACACGTGTAAAAGCAGTTATGAAACTTAGTTCCGATTAGTTTGTCGCATTTCTGCGCGAAGGCTACACATTATTGATACAATGTATATAAGTCGCAATGTATCAAACGAAGCACGTAACATATTAAAGTCGACCGCACATCAAACTATACTTGTGCGTGTACTTTTCCTATAACAGTAGGTAATGTTCGTCAAAACGGCTTTAACTGCAAAATCGCAAGTGTCTAGATAGCCCCAAGCGTTCATCAAACAAAAATGACAAAAATGCCCAATCTGACCAGCAGAACTAATTTTAGGGACTGTTTAAGACAGACAAAACTTTACTTTCAATGAAGGAAATATTAATTGAGATGATAATGATGTCCTCCTCATCGTGATCCGACGACGTTGACCTCAAATTATGTTGTGGGATATCTGCGACGATGGCCGGCTGGATGTGGCCGGATGACGTGGATATAGATGTGGCTCGTGAAACTCAGCTTGTTTTTGAAAGTCCGATTACAATGACCAGTATACTGATACTGTGTATTAAAAATCAAGAGGTGCGCTTAGACATAGATGAAAACTTGACACGGAGGGCGCGAAATGCGTCACCGAAATTTTCATAATAATGTTACGCGTAACATTGAGTTTTCTTTTTAACTACTACTATATTATGCTCTTTTCTTGAAAACGGAAGAAACGTTTTTTTTACGATAATAATAGTCATAGTAATATCGCTACTAGGCGCATCAAGAATTGATAAAATATGTACCTACATTCTTTAACTGGATTGACTGAACAATCAAGTCATAACTATTGAGATACGGAATGCATTTCAACGGCTTAATTAGCCTTCGGCGGTATAACATTTTCTAATGGAAATCGCATACGGCTTCGTTATTGTTTGTACTTTATAAGCTTACGTAGAACATTATACATTCCACTAACTCAAACTCTATGGTGGTGGTCGCCGAAGTTTTTAGAGCTAAACGACCCCTAGTACTCTTCCAAAACGGAAGAGTTGACTTGCGACCGAGTGTACGAACGATGATAAATACCTAGTTCTACTAGTGATTTTTCACAGCCAGGCAATTTGTATCAAACCTATGCTCTACCATACCGATACACTCCGATATTCAGCACTATCATAGTAATAGAGTAGAGTAGGTAAGAATATTATTGATTAGGTACATCAGGAATTAAGTACTTACCTGTACAAAAATCTTCGGCCAATTGACAGTATATATATGACAGAATATATATGACAGTATATATATATATATATATATATATATATATATATATATATATATATATATATATATATATATATATATATATATATATATATATATATATATATATATATATATATATATATATAGAGTTAGTCTTGCAAAACGATTCTCTTTTCATAAAAAGAGACATACAGTATGGATGAATAAAGCCACTCACTTTAACCTACCTCAATAAATTCCTAAGTCATCGTGGGCCATAACTAGGATACCTTTATTAAGCAAAAGTTTTTAAGGTTCCGTACCTCAAAAGAAACGGAAACCTTAGGTTCACTTTGTTGTCCATCCATCCGACCCTCCGACAGTCTGTCAAGATCAAGACCCTTTATCTCGAAAACGCGTGGACGCATTGAATTCTAATAAAATTCATTTGTCCCGATCCAGGGACGAAAGTGTTCGTTGAGATAGTCCCTTGTTCTGAACGAAATTTCACTTCAAATGTTAAAATGCTAAAATAGCAAAAAATAATCCTTATGATGAAGCCCTCCGCGCTGTGTGATAAAGCTACAGGGTATTTTTTTTATCGTGTTGCGGGTTCGATTCCCGGTTCAACCGTGTAATTATTTAAAAATCTATGAATGCAGTTTAGATTGTTTTTGAAATTAAAATAATGTCTTGTTTCAGTAAAATGTTCCATCTACAATATTAAAGGTACTTTGCCTCCATGTGGCATGGCCGTGGGACGCCTTCTATAAATTGATTTAGATGACAATGATGTCTGGAATTGAAGCCAGTACAATGCATGAGTTCTATGTTTTAAATAATTATGTAAACTCTGTTATTTAAGTACTTTGAAAAGACTAAGTTTAGAGCTTTTTTTGCCCATTTTTTCTCCAAAATCTAGATTTTAAAATGGACACCTAGTTTGAATTGTAACGTTCATTAAGCAGCTGTTTCTGCGCTACTTTGAATAACACCTTTTCATTTTATTTCAAGTATCAAAGTAGAGAAATAAATATATTAACTCAATTTAACCGTAGTTTTATCTAGTTGCCTTAAAGCATTTTGCAAAAATAAGCGGTGCAAGTAGAAAGTTTCAACGAGAAAAATGTAATTCTAAAATGTGTCGCATAATTAGCGAGATAATCATCGCATATCAATACTATGAAAATACACCCCGCAGAGTGACCAGACAGAGACACATTTAATATTGGATACGATTAAAATTTTACTGTAAGCATTATTTTCAAGGATGTTGGGTAAAACGTTATTGATTATTTTACGGTTCCGTTCAAGATTATGGTCATAGTAATGCGCACCAAATCCTGGCTGAATCCTGACATTTGCGATAGAAATTAGTATGCAATTTGACAGACGATCGGAATCGTTCAGGACCGTGCACCCTTCGGGTACCTATGGAAACCTAAAAATTACTAGTACCATCCTGGTTACGCTGTTTGGTTTTTGTACATTCATAAGTGTGTTTGAAAATGTAAATAAATGTTTTATCTATCTATCTACACCCACACCTGCGTAAACTGTAAACTGACCTACACGAAAATACTGCTTCGTTAGGAATGCGAATTGCGATCCGCAATAGAATCAATTGACTCACATTTCCTTTCAATTGCCTATTTTCAACCAGGTGTTAGCTAACTGCGTCCTGCAGATCCCCTTTCAAACCCCAATGGTCAATTGTCTTCGAGTCTATCAATCATTATTACCTATATCATAACGCACTGCGTCGTCAATAAAAGCACTATGCTTACAGTCCGTTAGCAAGTAAAAATGACAGCACATCAGCCTTTACAGAGCAAAAATTTAATGAGCAAAAATTTAAAGGGTTGATAACGTAAATATAAAGGTTGAACTGCCGTCGGCTGAATCCTGTTTTCTCCAACAGTAGCACTTTATGCTTTACGTGTTAACATACGAGGTTTCGTTCTGACTATAGATACAACACATCGCTGAAATCGGAACTAGTGCAAACACCTTCAATAACTTGAAAGGCACCTATGTAGGTAGATTGCCGAAAAAATTAGAGGAAATCTAGGAATTGCGCCGCACAGTGGCCCAGTTACATTTGGTAAACAAAAGTATCGATTGACCATCTCCTGTTACTTAGACAAATTGGCGATTTTCAACAACAAGATGGAATTAGTACACACTGCAAAATTGACAACTAGCTTACGGAAGCTCTACTTCACTTGGTTTAAGTGTGAGAACCAAAAACAAGGTATATTCGAGTGATATCGACTGTACCGCTTACGCAATGTTACAATAATTTGGAGTACTGTTCTGTTGGTGTAAAGTTGCCAGCTAGGCAGTTAGCTTGGTTTAGGCTTAAAGACGGTCAAGAGCGAACGATAGCACTTCGCATGATGTAAACATGTTATGTAAAAAATCAGACACAAAATGGTGGTATTTTTTGCCGATCGCTCTTTTCTGCTGCATGAGCTGTTTACACTAGTTAAAAAAACCAATTACCTGTCGGGGAAAGCGAATTGTAGGTAGAGTTCCGTCAAAATACGACGACTTGTTAGTCTAGGGTGGGAATAAGGGATTTTTTTAAATCAAATCAAAGAAACTTATTCAAAATTAAACGGAAACCGTGACTTATTAAACGTTACAAGTGAAACTAGGTGATCATTTCAAAGTCTTGGAGGAAAAATGGACAGAAAACTCCAAAGTTATTATTTTGATATTTAATTAACAGAGTTTGCATATTATTTCAAAAACCCCTTTAGTTTTAATGCATTGAACTAGCATTAACTCCAGACATCCGTGTTATTAAAATAAGTTGTAGTGTTATATTACCCTTTTCAGGCACAACGTGTGCTTTACACAGTGTTCGAACCACGTTTCTGGCAAGCTTATTATATTTTCTGGGATCTTATTGTAGAAACGTATATAATACCCCATAAAGGATGTATTAACCTTTGCCAACATAAATCTTGGGAATGAAAGGATTTGTCCATTTTTATTTTTTATATTGTGCTGGTTACCTACAGTTTTAATTCATATTAGTTATGAAGTCATTTATTAATCGATTTTATGGTTTCATTAGTATTATTTACTTAATCAAAGTAAATTTTAATAAAATTTCTAGGAGTTTTTATTGGGTAAAACCCTTTTATAAGTGGTTCTACTATTACTAATTAATTAATTTTTTTTGACTAAATTTTTTCACGGTTCTACAAACAATACGGTTGTTTGTAGAACCGTGAAAAAATCGCCGGGAGAGGGTGAATGGGGCGCTCTACTCCAAAAAAAGCATGCGCTTGCAAGTCTTATGTTTCGCTAAAATTAATCGATAAAATGATTTCCTAAGCCCCAAATATCCGATTTCAACGATCAATCTCAACACACAATGTGGTAGAAGAAAAAATTGTTACCCTCAAGCTGACAAGTAAATGAGTGTTTACACCACTCTCCTAACTCCTAACATGCACTTCTAATGCACTCGCAAGTAGTGTGAACCAGCATTAGTTACCCCGCCTACCTCAACAACTCGAATGCGGCGTAGTTAAAAAGCCTTGCAAGGCAAGCTGCTTTTGGAAGAGGTAATATTTAAATTTTCCAACAATAACGTGTCATAGATAGATATATAGAACGTGTCATCTTTAAAATATGTGGTTTGGTCTTTTATTTTGACCTTTGTATCTACGTAATGAGATGATTTATACAGCGTCCAGTGGCACCTTCACTCACACTAGATGGGTGAAGGGACCGTCGCTGCAGTGCCAGGTACATTGTTTAGATGGAGTAGGCTTGCCCAGCATTCATATTCCATCCTGACAGCTTAGTTAATACGACTAGAAAACTGTAAAGTAAAACATCGTGAGGAAACCTGAGTGTTTGAAGAGTTCTAATTCCGCGCTTGAAATAGAATAGAAAGTTTTATTGGGCAAAAACATTATTGCCAATCCGCTTTGAGCAAGCGTGGCCCATATCACTCTGTGAGAATTAAGGCCTGTGCTTGGGACGTATGTATATGGAGCTATTTAAAAAAAAACATTCGACTAAAAAATAAATTCCGTCGCTATAAATTAGTAAACAGCTTCAAAATTTACGGTGTTCACTTTAAAATAAAGCTTCAATGTCTTATCGCCTTTTCTATAATGTGACAAGAGAAAGTGACCTTAAAATGAGTTGCTTGAATTCGAAGAAGTCACATGTCTGGGTAGCTCAACGATATTAGTAGTTCAGATATCCGGGTCCCGTCAAGAATGATTTTAAAGATCATAAAAGATTTTTGAAATTAATGTAATTGGCAAATCATTTATTTAAAGATCAGAAGTTATAGTCGGATAACCAATCTATAATATAAAAATGAAGCAATGAATGCTGAACCGATTTCGCTAATTCTTATTTTAGAATATTCCTTGAAGTACGAGAATGGTTCTTACGGAGAGAAAACCAAAAAAAAATAAGAATCGACTGTTAGGCGGTATGAAGTTCGCCGGGTCAACTAGTTTTATTATATACCATGTTAGTAGGTACACTTTTCTCTAACGATGTCTGTGTTTTTGTATTACTAATTAACGTATCGTATTTCGTTGTCCTTATTAACCAACAATGGCCGGTTTTACATTGTACAATAAGGTGTAGGCGACATTATCGGACTAATAGTTTCACTAACTTAATTACTTGTTTTATTAACTTACTTGTCGACTCTCTGTCAGAGCCGAGCTACTGACATCGCGATCTCCGTCTCTACCCGTCATGACTTAGCTCTGCGACTCAGAGCGAAACACAGCTCAAGCTCGTGATAAAAGTTGTATCCCACTATCGGGTAGTGGCATCTCACTTTATGCTGTGGAATAAAGCAAGAGGACGCCAGGCGATAATGGAATAAAACTTTTATCGTGAATTCGTGACGGTGTGCTCTTCTACCAGATCCGACTCTTCCGGCAAAATCAAGTAAAGTTCATGCATGTCTGACGCAGACATTACCGTTACCGTAGACTAGTTTTAAGAAATTATTTACCTTATTTGCTTACCAATAAATTTTATTTTAAGTAAATACATATAATTACAGCATTAAGTTAAGAGTGTGAAGTTCTTACGAAAGTTATCGTTCGACAAAAAATAAACATTCGTTTTAGTTATAAGCTCAGTAGAGAGTTGTAGAGAGTTGTAAGGAAGGCCGTTGTGCCAACGTTGTTGGCCAAACGATGTCGTGTAGTTGCAGTTATCATAATTATCACGCAATGTGAGAGCGGCCTTTGGAAACCGATGATTGGTAGACAAGGAGAAAAGCTAAGTAGGCCGGCTCCTCCAAAACGAAAATGCCTTCTTTACGTACAATGCCCGACAAAACACTTCAACAAATAATTTTGACTTCTCGTTGACGTATTTTGGGTCTCGTTGCATGACACCACGGGATGAGACTTAGATTTCTACAAACGTTAGCCAATGAAAAATAGTACAGTACTGCAGCAGCCAGCAAAAGAGGCATTGATGGACAATCTTGTAAATGATTTTGGACTGAGGCGATGCCGATGCACACATCACAGAACTTTTTATTTGAAAATACAGTTACTTTTCATAATCGATGACGAACAAATATTATTTGCCGCATTTAAGTGATCCTTTGTTTTTTTTTTAAAAGCATTCTAATTGCAAGCCAGCTCTAAATTTATATAAAACCTTTTTGACAAGTTACCTCCTTGGTTGCCATGCATCGAAGTAAAATATCGTTCCATTTTCTGAAAAAAGAGTTTGCTTTTATAATAGGTATGACGAAAGATTTTTAAATCCTCGTCCATAGTGTGGGGACCCATATATTGCTAACATAAATACCTTTATTTCGGTAATATACTAAGGTTTAACGAAAGTTAAAGCAATTTTTCTAAAATTCTTGTAAATCTGTGGGAAAACAGCTCGCAGTGTCATGGCGTCGAATCTGACATCACGCATAGCTAAAGAACATCAAACGTCAAACAAAGCACGGGTGAAGTTTATCAATGTTACCCAAGCGTGACGTCAAGCGGTGTGATGGCTGTTTTAGTAAAAACGGCGGAAAGTAGTATTATAGTGTTTTATTTAATTTTATTGAAAATATTTCTTTTATTTTATTGAAAATATTGGTAATATTTTTTTTTATAAAACTAAATCTTGGTATTTGGCCAGTACAACAATTTCGATTTATCCCGAAAAAGGTTGTCCAAAGAATGCTAAAATTTTTTATCTGAAAAAAAATATATATCAAAGGTCCTCACATGCCTATCGCAAACTTATCCCGATTGCGCTGAATTTTGTTCAAGTTTTCTGTCAAGCATTATACCTGCAATGGTTTTTCTTAAACCTGTGTTATACTTTCACTGCTGGGTAACCAGAATGTACCTAACGGTTTCCATTTGACCCACTCCCCATACATTGACTGCGTCTGTGGAGGATAACTGTGAAGGAGCGTCGTGACCCCGAAAAGTGCCGTTTTTTTCTCGCAAACCGCGCTTCGTTCTTTCTTTCTTTTGATTTGATTTGGCAAAGGAGGATGAGAAAATATTGTGAAAGTATTACTCTCCCAAAATATTGGTTTATTGCCCTGAAATATGTTAAAGGGCCCTTTTCCCTGAAGCCGGGAAAACGAAAGAAAACATTAATCCTCTTTTCCCAGAGATCTTTCACATCCAAGCATACAGGGTGTACAATTTGTTATAGAAACACTACGGCATTTTTTCGAATTCATATTAATTAAATTCAAATTCATCAATTCCAACGATAATTATCACCACAAAAAAATATTATTATTAAGAACCTTAGTGGCGTCTTTCTAACGCAAAGGCTGTCCATCCAAGTCCAATAAGGTTTTTTAGATATGTGGGATCAATGAACTCCGGCGCATGCATGATTAGTATACGCTTAGAAAATCACGTAAAGCAATGACTCACGCACGAAGTTCATAGTGGAAATTCTCAGTAAAAGATCAAGCAATTTTTATTGTGAAATTAGCTACCTACGGAAAACGCATGATTAGTTAGAATTTTAGAAAAGACAACCAAGAAAAAATACGTGCTGACGGGTCAGTTTCTGTTTACTCAGGCAGGCAATGTAACTACGTCCGTTTAGTCACATAGGTATCTGCGCTGAAAAATGCATTGATGAATCACCACCAGTGTAGGTACAGTGCAGATAGTTTTCTTTGTTTTCATATCAGCGACACCCACTGAAGTTAGCTCTTGCTTTACCCCTTTTGTTTACCCGTGGATACTTAAAGTCTTTCCCTCGTAAAGTAAACCATAGACACTTTATGGAGTTTTTATAGAGTTTTGTAAGGAATTGTGTTTTTATAAGTAGTACCATTTCTTTACAGCTTAATAGGTTTTATTCAGCGTGGATTCTGAATGCTAAAGGATGAAATGTGCTAGCGGTGATGGCATGGGCCAATGGCCACATTTATAAAGGCATCTATGAAAATTTACTGAAGCGAAAGTTTTACGTACCGATGCGGCCATCCGGGCCATTTTTTTTCATATTTTCCTGACACAAAGTATGTTTTTTTTGTCCTCCCAGCAATTTATGCATGAATGGTAGTTTTTTGTGTCAGCTTTCGGCTCATATTTTACAGTGAATCGTTGCAATATATTGACTCTATGATTGACTGTTATTATTTATCTGGTACGTTAATTTCTTGTACTGTGGTTAACTGGTAGAAAATGCTTATAGCATTAGGTCCGCCACTTTGCATTGTATTTATGCAATGAACGTATTAATAATAATTATTATTGCTACAAAAGCTTGGATAGTAACGGACGAGTGGCGGTACCTTCAGAAGCTTCAATCTTGGATATGGTATTATTTTGATAGTAGGGTCCGTATTATGGGCATTGCCCCCCCAATGATGGCATAACCTTGCGCTATGGCGCTCATTAGGGGAGGGCTATGTCCAGCAGTGGACTAATATAGCCTGAAGAAGAAGAAGAAGAGGGTCCATAAAATAAAAGAGGTTACTCATCCATAGCTCTTTCCATAACATTAAAAGTTTAAGGACCGCTGCCCTAAGAAACTTGAAACGGCACGCGTGAGAGCGTTAAAAATGACTGCTGCCTTCACTCAGTGCAGTCACCTACAAGCCTACAAAACAAGAGTCAAGTTTCCTATCCGCTTAAATGACATCAAAGCTGTTTGTTTCTTTTTTACAGAACACGCATCTTTTTTTCAGCGCACGTGTGCCTCTACACGACTTCCAGGCAGACATTATGGCGTGTTCCTTATCACGATTCCAACTTTCCGCTGAGATCGGCTGAATCGCATGAAAATAATAATCACTGTAAGTAGTCGTAAGCACAAGGCCTTTTATGGGAATCTGGAGCAATGACACGGCCTTTGTGTGGTGATGCATGCATCATCCCACCTTCCTGGTAGATACTTCGTTGTAATGTGACGCTTCCGGATTCCGATCTGTCAAGTCAAGAGCAAAGGTTTGACTGGAGACAATGAAGATGTAGAGCAAAGCAAACTGTTTTCCATACGTCTTCTAGAAGAGACATTGCTTTTAGCGATAAGACCGCCGATTGTACACGGCAAAACTTAGTAATGTAAGCTTAATAATGTATTTTATTTTATGGTGTGTGCAATAAAAAGCTTAGTCTAATCTAATCTGTTAAGAAAGCCGTGGTAGCGCGTTCTGTAGAACGCTCGTCTTACGTTCGTGGGTCGTTGCTTCGAATTCCGGCCTCTACCTAAGTTTGATACATTTGTGAAGTTATACCACACCTTAACTGTTAAGAAAAGCGTTGTGAGGAAACCTGAGTGCCTGAGGAATTCACATACTCTCCCTCTGACTTTCTGTCTCTCTTTGTGAAAGGCGGCATGTGCCCTATGAAGAAATATAATGGCTGCATTATGATTGTTAAATTGTACAGCACCAATTATTGCTCTTTTTTTAATTTTAAAGTTTAATTTTTAAATCAAAGGGCAATTTGAAATACAAATGCCGAGATTATAGACGTTATTTTTGTCATTATCTCCTGTGGGTATTTACGCAGTGCGATAGTGTCCAAAATAACGACCCAGTTAATGTTTTCTTTATGAAACAAAATAGTGTTACAATTGCTTTGCACATGAATGAATGAACAACCATTCATTGTCAAGAACAAAGGATATCTTGCACTTATAAACTTAGATACTAAGTTACTATAAATACAATATACAAATACAAAATATTTAGTGCCAAATAGTTTTTCCATGGGCCGCGGCGGGCCCCACACTAGGCAAACTGTATGAAGGACGCCCAAATGAGTGTTTAAAAAAAAAATATTATACGACCAAGACCAAACATTACGAAAAAGAAAAACATACAATTGCCATTATGACTTAGAAAAATATGACATATCCTACTATTATAAACGCGAAATGTAAATATGGATGGATGGACGTTTGTTACTCTTTCACGTAAAAACTACCGCATGGATTTTAATGAAACCTTACAAAAACATAGCTTATACATTAGAATAACACATAGGCTATAGGCTACAATGTGGCTACAATTCATAAAGATATTGTGTGAACTGTCCAAAATATGACGATAAGTGTCAAGTAAGTAGGAAAATATCTACCATCTGCGAGCTATTCTGCCGTGCGCTGCTAAAACCGGTAAAAACACATATTATATGTAATATATGATTGAAATGTTTAAAAAAATCGTTAAATATAGTTTATAGGAGCATACTTTAATAGCTATCTTTAGGCCTATGATTAGGGCTCCGCAGTGCTTAATTACCGTATTTCTTACGTTGACCATAGTGTAACGTTATTATAGTGCGACTGTAACAGTGTAACATCTCAATATTGTCAGGCTGTTATATTTTTTTAAATGCGACTCATAAATTATTTATGTGATAATTTTAATGTTAGTTCTTTTCTACGCAACGCAAATATTAATTACTCGAAATACTAATCCTGCGCAGACTAAAACGCGGGCACCAGCTAGTGAAAAACTAAAACCGCAGAACAGTTGGGGTAATAAAATATACATAAATATATGTACTCTTACGACATTTTATTTTAAGCAAGTAATAAAGTCTGTAAAATATACATCCAGCTTACCATCATTGGCTAAAATTCTAAGGAAAATTAGGTTTCATATAAAAAAGCGTTAAAAGGAAAATTGTAATCAGAAACTGATTTAGGGATATTAGGATGTACACCTTTACTTGAATAAAACTTTGTAAAATAATATTTTTCGTGTTTGATTTCATGTTTCCACATTCTCGAAATTCTTCTTTCCATACAATGTTATTACACACGCTTTAAGTGACATTTGATGTCGACATTGTCCCATTCCTAGCCATGTCAGTGTGACAGCTGTCGTGGAGCTCAAGCTATATTTTACAGACTATAGACCAAGTAAGAACTTGGCAAAACTACCTACCATAATATTAACATAATATTTAGACCGTAGTAACATGGTGTTTTGCTAAATTACTATATCAAAATCTATAAACCGTCTTCAGTATCGATAATGTTAAAAAACACGGTAAAATTGATTAAAAAAATTAACCGTTGAATAGTCCATAGGACGTCAACATTTTATACGCACGACTCTACTCAACTATACGGGCGACTTCGCAACAAAAATGTAAAGGTTAACCTGCCGTCGACTGTATTTATCTACTTATTGAAAGTAGTTACTTACCTAACTAACTTCGTATAAACAAAGGAATTTAATTTATCAAACCATTTAAGATACTGAAGTAGCGGTTTCAGGTTTGGCGTTATTTCAGTGAGTAGCTCATTGTATAGTTAAGTTTCCCGTGGTTTAATTAGATACTGAAACCAAAACGCCAAAATAAGTTCGCTTGGTTACTAGGTTAAATAAGATAGCCATGTGTGCAAGTAATACATTTTACAGCTTTGAACTTTTAAGAACCACATACAATAGGTATGTAAAAAAAGTTTTTATGAAGTGCTCAGTTTAGATGCCATGAATGAGTTGATAAAGTTAAACAGGTACAATTGACACTACATCCACCTTTGTAGCAGTGCACTTTATTCAGATACATTAAGGGTGACTTTGCAACTAAAAAACTGATGACGATACCTTCTGATTCACCGAACGACACTGTTCTTTTATGTTGACCGATTTAGAAGTAAAAGGTGACTCAGTAGGTAAAATTTCTTGAATATGATGCTTTCTTTTTACCCGACTACGAAATTAAATGAAGGTGTTTTTGCGAGTATGTCTGTTTCTGTAAGACCAAGCGGAGGCCGCACGCCTAGACCGATTCCGACAAATGAGGTGTCAAATTTAAAGTAATTTGGCAAAAAAATTACTCATAATTATATTAATGACTTCACAAAACTACAGGATGACGGACGTGATGATATTATTAGAAACGGTGTAACGTTATAAAAAATAAGCAGAAAAAATAAAATAACATGTCTGTTAAAAATGTCTTCAAAGAAAACTCCTTCATTGAATGAATATTCACGCTGAGCGGACGAAACCAAACTGATATTTTAAGTCCTAGTGTAAGCACAGGCCTTTTCTCGGAGAGAGAGTATGGGCTTAATTACCACTTTTGTCCAGGTGTCATTTAGGCCTTCTTTTAAAATATTGCAGTCGGGTTTTTATTTTTATATAGTTACTAATGTTTTTGAGTCATGGTTTCAATCGCCTTTCGGTGGACTTCCGGAGGTTAAAATATATATTATGCCATGAATAGTATATAATTATCATATCCTATCTCGCGGCCCGTGCAATGCTTTTATTTATTTTGGCAGGGGAATCCCACGATTCCTGGCTGAGGAGGTGATAATACATTATTATCGTTGTCGTATCTGTACCAGGTTCCTACCTATCTATGTTAACTACCTACTTCTAGAAATGAAAAACCTACCAATGTTCTTTCAATCATTGTGTTCTAACCAAGGGCTCCTACCAAAAATACAGCTTTATTTCTAAAATGGACCTAACTAGATTTATAACTTATTCTTCTATGTGTTTTTTCCCCAGACTTATATTTTTCTAAACCACTCTACCAATAACATCAGTTAAATCATGTTCTGCATTGGAGAATGTCAATTCTATGAAACACATTGGATTTGAACATTAAATTATATCAAAAAGTGTCTCAACAACAGAAAAAAATTGTGTATGATTGTTTTTCCAAAAAATAATGCTATATTTTCAGGCAACTTAAAATACGTCTCATGACAGAACTTTGGGCCTACTTTCAGAGAAAGAGTGCTTGCATATGCGCATGCGTACCCACCGTTGATAGGCGAATTCAAACGATCTCAAGATCGACCGAATGGTATGAGAACACATCCATACCTCAGAACCGTGAAACCAAAAACGGTTGCACGCTTGTCTCAAGATGTTTCCTTCAGAGTTAGCGATACTGGACTCGCGATGTATGCCGAATATCTTCCAAACCGGTCCAGCCGTCTAAGCGCGATTGCGTGACATTTAAGCAAACAGATAAGTAAATTGATTTATATTATGATGAAAAAGTCAAATATAAATAAGTACTTTTAAATATATAAATAACACTGATATGCCCTGAGTATACCAGTTAATATAATATAGGTAACAATGAGTTATGCGCAAGTTCTGAAACATCCCAGTTTGTGTTCTGAAACAAATTTTGTTCCATGTTTTTCTCATATATATATTTATAATATGCCCGATTAGGTGTATTTTATTAAATTCCCACTTTACAGCCCCTACCAATGTCGCGGTACCCAGTCGTTGTACAATAGAATAATTTTATTCTCCACTTCAGTGAAAATAAACGAAGTAAATTCAATAAATATAATCACATGCGGCTTAAAATTATGAAGCTAAAGCCTCAACAGTAGCTACTAATCAGAAAAAACACAACGACCTTTTTTTATAAATTGAAAGTGAAACACAATAATGTGCTTACAAAAGTACATGACAAACTGTAATTAACCGGAATTGCGCCTTTGGTGGTAACCCTACATACCGTAGATAGACAAAATGTTCGCGTATCGGGATTCGCCGGCATATGGCGGCGGGAGTACGCAAATAGGAAGTTTCTATATTTGTCCTTCGGAATGGAATACCATGTGAGTTCTTGGCAGCAGCTGGCAGGGGGACATACAGCTTGGCAAAAAAATTTAGAAATAAAAGATTTTGCTCGGACTCCGTCTTTGGATCGTTTCACACTGGACGATAAATGATGGACTGTTCCTACCACATAATTTTCATAAAATGAGTTATTGACCTGCTGTTAAACCGTCCTTTGTCCATTAATTTCTTTTGCTCACAAGAGGTACAGAAATAAAAAACAAACTTGCTCAGACTTTTTTCTGTATTAGTTAATTTCTTGCACTTAAGAGTATTATAAAAAAAACCACAGACATTTCATTATCAAGCGGTATGTGCTAATCAAACGTATTAAATGGACTTCGTTTTCGACAATACCACTAATAAAGTTTCACTTCCGGTTTCTTGAACTTTTGGACAAACTTTATGTGATGTTTCATGATCTGATTTTTCAATACCTACCTAAAACAAGTAGTTACTTAACTTACTTAGCGAAGTACCTCCTTTGGTTTCTACCACAACAGAGTACATGTTTCTACATTTCTTTGCCAAGCTCTACCTACGTAGATATAGGTACATGCACAACGCCCGCGAATTCGCAATCTGTTCCTTCAAGATTAGAGCTTAGATTAGAGCTTTACTTAGATACTTTACCGAGACGTTCTTAATTTATAAGTGGATCATGTTTCTAATATGACTAATATAGCTTCTGTATGTCATTGTAAACATACACTGTGGTTACTGTGTAATCTCTGGTATAACATTACCATTGAGATAACGACTTTTAAGAAGTGTTTGATAATAACCAGAGGATGTTACCTACGAAAACTGGTCACTGTATATTGCACTGCGAACTAATTACGAAATTGATGCTGATTGACGAAATAAATATTGTTCAAGTAGATTATGTGGTGTGAAGTTAATCACGTCATTTACTAATGTTTTCCGTTTGTAATTATAATTAATACCTACATTTCTAATTACGAAACTATTTGCTGCAGTTAGCTATTATTCGAGTGGACACTCCGTAATTACACTAATCACCAAATAAAGAACGGGTGGAAACAGTTGTGCGCAATGCTTCAGCGGTAGAAGTTATCGAAAGTCGGTGGGCAGAGCAAATTGATTGGCATAGTATCGTCAGACCGCGAGCTGCGCGCCCGCGCCTCTACTGTAGAAGAAAACAGTCAAGTTGTTTTGAATTTGCCGCGCAAACGAGCAAAAGGCGAAACTTTTTTTCCTTGACCGGCGGCTACGCTCGTCGTGTGGTTTTTGTTTTGTTTATATCCAGACATTTGCTATTAAAAACTGGTTTCTAGACCAAAAGACTCTTCCCAGTGATGTGTAAACTTTAGTATTTATTATTCGTTGTGCTGTTTGTTTCGGTATGTTGTTCTAGTGTGTTATTTCTGTGGTGGGAACCTGCGGTTATCTTTCGCTATGTGCGAACTTTGAATAACCTCTGTTTCCTTTGTTTAGGGACGTCGACGCCCACGCCGAAATTATCAAAATAATAGTAAGTCCGTGCACTACATCGCACAATAAGTGTGAAACCGTAAAAATGGATGGGGAACGAAAAATTAACTTAAGCGAGGGAGTTCCCTTGAATACCCCAGGTGCGGCAAACATTTTTTTGAATACCGGTAATAATACCAAAGTCAATTCACCAAATGGGACTGTTATTCATCTAAAAGCAGGTGATATTCAGTTGTGTACTTTGTGCTGACATTATTCCTTTGTTAACTCAAACTTTTCACTGACCGAATGTTTTATTTATTTTTTAGACAAAAACTCGCCCGCCGACGTCGGCCTGCATATAAACACGACTTTCTCGATCGCGTCTTCCAAGAAGATCCGGGTGCTGTTCATTTTGAATTTCCTGCTGTGTGTGATATGTATAGTAATTGGTTGCTCCGTTGCATTTTATTGCTGGAGCGAAATGTCTTCGATGCGACGGCAACTAGACGCTATGAAGGAGCAATTGCTTATTCAAAGCTTGAAGGACTCTGCTTTTGGCCAGGACAGAGCACAGGCTGGGGCTCTGGTCTCCTTCCATAGGCCTGGAGCACTCACCGGAGAGCCAAGAGCAGAAGCCAAAGATGATCTCCCTATAAATCCCAGGAGCATCTTGGCAAATGACAAAGTTCCTGAGCAAAAGTTGGATGCACCGGTTTTACCACAAAAAGGTATGTTTCTCTACAGTAAGTTACTATGGCTTTATTTATAAAAACACAATGCTTAAAACGTTCCTAAGACACGCACTAGAGCGGTCTATGGTGGAGATGTTACTAGAAAAAGTGTGACCTCAGATAGAAAAAAAGTCTGAGTGTTTTGGTAGAATTTTGTATTTATAAATATGGCCTACACTATCACAGTCCTTATGAAATTTTAAACCATAGACCTTATCATGATACCCGCAAACCCATTAGTCAATTATTATAATGTACTTTCTAATGTGTTTATTTTAATGTCTTTATTTTCAGACATCCTCGTTGCTCAATTTGTTGGAGCCAGCAAAGAAGTAAACCTGGGAATTAAAGGTGAGACCTATTGCCTATACTGTTGTTTGTTTATACTTTGTCTCAGTCTGTTTATTGTTCATACCATATTATCATTGCTATCACTACTGGTTGTTACTTAAGATCCATTTAATAGATTACTCATGTGACTAACAATCAACTTCACCTGCATTCCTACTTCATATGGCTATAATAAAATATGCCACATTGCACAGGATATACATGATTAGTTAGTATGATACACACTACACTTGATAGTTAATTGTATTTACATAAAATGCCTATAGAGTTCTATTGTGTCATTAGAAAATAGGTCTTTTGTCAGAGTGATAAAGATGATTTTTGAGACAGTGTGTGGTTTACGACCTTATAGAAGTGATTGATAATTACACACTGCTTTACTATGTTAATCGGCCATCTGAGCACAAACCGCTTTGCTCTTATTTTTAAATATTTCAGTCAATTTAAAGGTACCCCAGATGTTCAATTAGACATAGCTTCAGACAGCCATTTTAATTAGACTTTTGTTTTACATCAAAACACAAGTAGACTTTCAGACTGGTGAACTTTTAGTTGTGTTATATTAATATAACTTAGGAAATTCTTGATATAACTTTATTATTTTATAGAGACTAAATATTTCTGTCTGTCGAAAAAAACTAAAATAATTTCTGTTGTTTTGTACCACTACTTGGTTCTACAATCGACAGTTGATATAAAGCACGCGTGCTTTACATACAGGGTGAAATTTGAGCAAGGGGCCTTTACGGCTTCATTCTTAGAAAACCATATCTAACATTTGGGGCAATTCCCAGAATTCACATTAAATACATTCTTATAGATCACAAAAAAATTGCTACTTTATTTTATAAAATGCTAATAAGGATTAAAAGTCACTTTGGCATCAACAGACATTTCAGTATATACTAGAACAAAACATTTCGATACATTCTGTATTGAAAACGTTTTTTTCATTGACTGTAAAACGACGAAACATAATGTTCATATCATGTTTTCAACTATGGTCATTCTGCGCAACTTAAAATGATAACCAGAGGATAATTTTATGAGAATTAAACACACAGTATTATTGCGTTTAATAGTGTATCAGTATCCGCCAGCTGATAACTGAATTGAGTGCCCACTTCGTTGTTTTATATCAATTAATTCCACTCTAGCAAGTGCATTTCTAGTGATCTAGAGTATCGGACTAAATATCATGCCTATATATATAAACATTACTAATGATACATTTTGTAAACAAACAAACGAACTTGACATGGTTCGAGTGGCTTAGGCCTGGTTTACATTACTAAAAAAGCGAGTAATTTAGTAGTAGGAAAACTAAGTGAGATCGAATGTCTCTACTCGTCGAAAGGACTTTAGGTGAGGGGGCAGGAAATGCGCGTCGTCTTTCTAATTGTCTTTATACAAAATGTACTCAGGGTAACGGACGAAGCCTACACGAAGAATTTAAACTGTGGAGACGGGGCCAAGACGAAAACACTTTATAAACCGTCGAGGCTTTTCCTCGCCCTCGTCCAACATCCATCTGTATGCCCCAGGCATTAGTATAGGTATAGGTACTCGTCTTTCAACTTAAGAGGCTTCATAGGGTTCACTAGCGCAACCCACAGAAAAAATCATAGCCCTTATGTCATAATCATAGCTAAAAATCATATCATAGATTTTTTGCAAAAATTGGCTATCAAATCTCTCAAACATGTAAACAGTAATTTTTAGGACCTAAGGCCTGTCGAATCAAAACAAAGTATTTTATTCAAAATTACACAGAAACTGACTTATTCTTTCCTGCGATGCAGAAAGAGACCCGTGGCCCAGGACTTAAAAAGGATTGATATCAGTTACTTATTGAACCATAATTGTCTTACCATACTTAGTCTTTTCAGAGTCGTCTTTTGAAACTTTCTTTTGAACAAAATGTACATATTATTTAAAAACCTAGTACTAATACTCGTACATAAAACTGGCTTAATTCCAGACATCTGAATAGGTAGAATTTCCGATAAAAACGGCCTATTTTAGCACAATAATATGCCCTTGATCCCAAGTTTCCAGTCGTTGGCCCTAAGAGGAGGCATAAATTGTCATACTTGGCTCGATAATGACGCTACTTGAAGAACTACTAACTTCTAGTCGTAAGCTCTAATCAAATAGTGCACTCGCCGTTTTAGGTTATCTAGAACCTCGCGTTAGTTTGTAAAGCGCTTCTACAGTGTGCGGTAGGTCCGAAAATGTATTCTTTCTCTGTTCAGTTTCTTTGCTATTATTTATTTTCTATTAGTAATATAGACCTACTTATCAGCTGTTACATATTTGCTTGAGTAGGTGTAATGTTATAATGTCGGGGAAATTCTCACGATTTACGCCCAAAAGGTCAATTAGTTTTTTCACAAATTTTATGTAGATAATGGTTTTATTACGCTTCTATTAAAGTTGCTGTTTGTTTACATCTGCAGATTGACATGTAGGTGTGACCTTATTAAGTTGTTTTACGCCATCGATACGCACGCCTGATAGCAAGTCGTTATCAATATAATCATTGACACACTTAAGATCAAATTGTAGGCCACAGTCGTGCAAACATAACATAATCTCACGCCTGTATCCCAGAGTTTTAGGCAGAGAGGGAGGGAGGGAGGAAGGCAGGAAGGAACGAAGGAAGGAAGAAAACATTTATTCATTTTGTCACGGAAACACAAAGGAAACTAATAGGTTAACAAGCAAAATACACGAAATATAATAAAAAAGTCAGGAAGTGCGAGCGAGACGCAAAGCCAGACTTAGCGTCAGCCCTAATGAAGTCATATTTGTCGTTTCCCAGCAACCATTGGGTCGTGGTTGCGAGACTCCGACCAGGCCTTCAAGAACACCGCCATCGAACTACACACGGACCACGTGACGATCAATGAGGGCGGCCTTTACTACATCTATGCTCAGGTAAGACTCACTGCAATTCCCCATCACTCCACGGGCCCTAAGCTAACTGATCACGTTGTTCGACCAACGGACTGTTGTAAACGGTCAAATGAATAACTTCCACACAACTTGTTTTCTTACTGTGTCTTCACAAAAACTCACTAGATAGCACGGCCATTTGTGGCGTAAAAGCTATTTAGTCCCGGGTCTTTGATCCTAGGTTCTCGGTTGCGGATTTTAAAAATCACTATACATAAGAGAATAAAAAGACACTCATGAAATAAATCTTAAAAACAAAATTTGATAAAAGGCCTTATGCTCAGCTTTAAGTCGTCAGGGAACATGCACTCCAGGGCGACGCTTATTTTCAGCAAAAGCCTTAGATATTGGGTTGGAGATATAAAATGACTAGAGGGCCAGTTTCTGAATTGAGAATATCGCAAAGTAAAAATAGTTAAATGTAATGCTGACTTTTCGAATTCCTCAGAAAAGAGCGTGACATACGTTACTTACTCGTAAATATTTACTTAATGAAATTTTCAATTCAGAAAACCGGCACATAGTCGCTAATAATAGCAGAATAAAACGTTTTCATGTTGAATACATTTTAAATTGGTATTTTTTTTTACAGTTCTAGTGTTCCTTAGATGTCAGGTTTAGAGGTGTCAGAATAGTTACAGAGTCGCTTAGCATAAAACGACGTTGAATACAAATGATTTATTTATGTAGCCGTGTGTGTTTGTATGTTTGTTAATAATCAAACCATAATAGTAATAATAATCCTTACAATAATCCACAGTTATGCCACGTATTTAACTTGTTTGATGAATAATCTTCTAATATACTTAATACGTCCAGACAAAAAACAACAACAAGAGAAATAACATTATCATTCAATGAAAAATGTTATCTCTTTTATCATTGAACGACAAATGCGATTTCATATTACTAAATGAACACCAACAGTTAAAGTTCCTCCAATGGATATCGCATTTAATTGTGAATATATAATGTGCGTGAAACAGTACAATATAAAGTACAGTGGTGGTAGCTCGGTGGGTAGAATAATGAACTCGCGTGCGATCCCTAGTGCGGATGACTGTTTAATTTCAAAGTTAGGTACGTACCTTTGCGAATTTGTAGTCGCAATACCACACGCTAATTGTGAAAGAAAACATCGTGAGAAAACCCGCGGGTTGGTTGGCTCCACACGTATTGACTAGTCTTTCTTGTCGGCTAGGCCGACTAAACTGTGAGGATGGTATAGGTGCTGGCCATAGCCTACGCCGTCTAAAACCATGTCCCAGGCACTGTAGCATCCGAGTAGTCCCTTCACCCATCTAGTGTGAAGATGCCATTGGACGCTGTATAAATCATTTCATTACGAAGATGCAGAGGCCAATAAATAGTATAAAGTATAGTATGTGTAAAAGACCCTTTTTTTCCTTGGTGGCGTTATAGCTTACCTTATAGAACCTCATAATATGAACGCATGCTGGCAGCCCGTAGGAGACTATTACGTAAGAGTAGGTAGTGATTTGCTTATCATTTTAAGCTTGCGCGATCCTAAAACGTTACATGCTTGTACACATTCGTGAAACGCGCAAATCAACTCCTGATTCATTAACCGTAATATTCCGAAGTTTGCGGTCTCTTATCAATAATAAGTGACTAAGTTCAAGTTCGTTATTGTTTCACGTGCTGATGGTCTCTTTAAGATCACAATTTTAACACACTATACACAGATCTGTATCCATCCTCCATAGCTGTGTCGAGGATTCCCTACTGACTGCCGACAGCTGCAAATAGTGCGAGCTAGATCGTTTTAGAACCGAAGATGTAGTAAAGTACATTTAGAAATAAACATGCGTGTAGGGGGACGTTGGAATCCACACCCAAGCACTTTCTAGATTATCCGGCGCAAATACCTTTAAACCTCAGGGATTGGAGGACTCGAGACAGTTCGGAAATATATTTTTGAACTGAGTTGCTAAAGTTGATTGACAGAATGCGTCGGAAAATCGGAGACAAGACATTTTCATACCAGCAACCAAAGATAATTCACAAATTGCTCATGTGTAGAGTTTGTTAGCTCGGTAATCGATGTCCTAGCACCCCATTTAGCCGGAAACTTTCACAAATGTTTAGAGGAGGGTACATTCCCTGACCTAATGAAAGGCTCGTTCCTTAGTTTAAAAGAGGAGGTGGCAATATTCCATACATCTTAGACCAGTGGCGGTTTTACCCATTTTGAGTAAAATATTCAAGAGGATTGTTCTAGATCGATACTTACAAACTTCTATAACTATCAACTTCTCCATGGTCAGCGATACGTGTTTACGCAAGGGCTGTGAGCCTGTGACGGACGAAAACGTCATGCTAGTTAAACATATATTTAGTGCATTGGAGGATCGCAACTATGCTTTCTGTGACCTCTCGAAATCATTTCACTGACCATGAAACACTCGTCTTAAAATTAAAACACCCAGGGTTAAAGGGAGAATTTCGAAGAGATGGTTCGAAAAAATGACAAATCTTCAGGGTCAGAGGTTAAGATAGAAGTACCACTGGATCTATTTTGGGGCCGTTCCTTTTCATTTATATGCCTAACGGAGATAGTATTATTTGCGGACGACATGTCACTTATTTTTAAAATTTCTTAATTTAGAAATGATACAAGTAATGCTCTCTCTCAGGTACTAAATTGATTCCCTGTTTTACAAATGTAATCTTTCTTTTTATTCACTTTCGCTAGATGAACAGCCAAAATTATCTGTTTAGCTTTGTTCGTTAGCTGTATAAATAATCAAATCTTATCAATTAAGTATTATCTTATCTATATTGACGTTCTCCTCGGAATAATATTGTCTTATTTAAACAGAAGTAAGTTGAATCAATCAATCAAGGTTTATGTTATTGGGGTTCAATTAATTTGAGTTGTTCTCAGTGTCGCAACGATTACCTAGACAAATTATAGATTTCTGTTGAAACGTTAGTAATTCCAATATTTTCCGTAAATATTTCCAATTTCACGGTTTCAGGGTGGTACGGCCAAAATTAAAAGGATAGCACATAATATTTAACTCATCATCGTCAGTACATTAGCTGCAAGCCACATAGCAGTCTATACCGGATATTATTGAAATAACGCCCTTCCTAAAACTGCATACTTATTCACTGCGTCTTTTTTTTGTCCAAATGATCCATGCCCAGGTAATCAACGGCTTAGGTTCAAGGAGTTATTTTGTGGATATGCATCCAGTTTCTTCCCGAGAACCCTAATCCGTAGGAATTTGTGTGAAAACACATTTAAAACGAAGCGCTCGTGGCCTAGTCGAACCGGGTGATTGGAATCAATCACTTGAGTTGAGCAACAGCAGGCGCGGTCTGGTGCAGTATTGGTGACCGTTCCGTGACTACCGCTAGTGGCATTTTTCCGAGCGCTCGAGCGAGCGAGCCGAGTGCTTTGCATGACACGTTAAGCCGTTGGTGCCGGCTGACATGTAATGACAGTCGTTAAGCCATGTCAGAGTTCTTATGGGCGGCTTGATAACTTCTGACAGTAAGGCCCGCCACTGCCTTACAATCCTCCACCAACCCGGACTTGGCCCCCGTCGTTAAGTATGGCCTAACCTTCCTTCGATGCAGGAAGAGTAACCTGTGCCTATATCGACATTTACAACTAGCATTTTTTCATCAAGAGGTCAGAATTTTACATCTTATATTAGACGCATTTTACCCGCATATCATAAACACCCTAAACTGAATGCTGAGATAAATACTCTATTTCTGTGAGTGTATATTGCCTGGATAAAAATGACGAACGCAAGAAAAAAAAAACATAAAAACACACGATAGCGAAATACGGATGTAAAGTATCCACTTTTTAGATTTATGTTAATAAATCGGTAAAAATCCACAATCACGTCACTCGATCATGACATGAATCAAATTAAATACCCGATGTCACGAAACAACATACATAAAACAATACGCACTACACTGCCTGCACTCTTAACACAGTAGCATAAAATCCACATCCATTAATCTTATCAAATGTTCAGCTTTGATAAGATTAATTGATATTGCATGATTAGATTAGATTAATATTTGTTGTATTATTAAAAATATTTTTTCTATCTTATCAAATGTTCAGGTTTGATAAGATTAATGGACAGGCTTCTAGCGACTGTAACTTTTCGGGAACAAAGAATTAGGAATTATTGTTCCATGATAAGCCTTGTTAAGCCAATTTAAAGCACTGAGGTACTCTGCCGTGCAGGCCCTAAAACGCAGTAAGAGACATTTTTACGTTTTTGAGTTAAATATAGGGTTTTGACGGGCACGTTATAATTAAAACAGTGATCTAACCGATGTTTTGATTAGATGGTTAGCACAAAAATGAAACCACATTTTCAAAAGCAGTAACTAAAAAACGCACGCCTAAATACGTTGTTTCACTAATTAAAATGCAGTTATCGCGCTTACTTCTAAAACGACCAGTCACTTTAAAGTAAAAAGTAAGTAAAACTAAAATAAGACTTAAATGCAGTAAAATATCGTTTTTACTACAAAAATCAGTATTCTAAACCTATAAAAATATATATGCACTGAATCTAAAATGCAGTAAGAAGATTTTGTACTGAACTTGCTGATACTGCATGGTAGATCATTAAATAATTTCATATGCACTACAGATTAAAATGCAGCAAACTACTTGAATGTATTGTTTTATTTAGTGTTAGTAACCGACTTTCATAAAGTAAAAAAATCAGTAATTTTCGGGTGGTACACCACCCGAAAAACCAAAATAAAAGAACCTCGTTGAATCGTCTGCCGACGAAGAAAACAGAAGAAATGTATGATTGGAAAGATGCTTGTTCCCAGATGGGTGTAGATATCACAAAAGATGAAGATAGGAACCAGCTTAAGATTGCAGGCATAAAAGTTTTAAGAATTGAAAAGAACAAACAGAGCCCTTATTCTTCAACACTTCGTATCTTCTTCTTCTTCAGGCTATATTAGTCCACTGCTGGACATAGCCCTTCCCTAATGAGCCCATAATCCCCACGCTGGGCATGCGGGTTGGGGATAGCAGTTTGCTGGAATTGTACACAGATAAAAGAAGAAAGAAGATAATTTTGGGTCTGGAAGTTAAGAATGCTTACGACCATAAACCAGGAGTATCAGAAAGAAAGTAGGCTGATTTGTTACATTTATTAAATAAAAAACTAATTCCAGCATTGTACGCTCCATTTTTTCGTACGTTTTATAAAAATGAGTAAACTATACGCGTCATCTTACTTCCTTCAATAGTTGATACTGATGATGGCTGACCCCTGCATTATGGTCGTGAACGAGTGCTGTTCGTGTGTCTGGCCGCAGCACTTATGTTTTCCCTATTTTCATAAAACAAATAATGATTCGACATTTATATCTACTACTTGATGGCAATCATGAAATCTTAACATACGAATAGGTGGCAATTTATTGATGTATTAGGTTTAAGATGACATGAGAAAAGATGGTCAGAGTTTTTTTTCCGCTGCTTTTTTCTCCATGGCCCGAAGGCAGCGGCTTCCATTTTACATTGTACATTGACATTCAGCAAATAGAACGTAAATTCGTTTCGTTGAAATTAAATTAATTTGAATTTGAATAATTTGAATTGTTTTTCCATACCTAAGTTTACACAAGTCTCGTTTCACTTCCTAAACTAAACTAAAGATTTCCTAAACTAAACTAAACGAAAGTATCAAGATAATGCCATTAACGTTGTAATTATATATAATGTTTTGTTGCTATTTAGATTGTTTTCTGTAATGAAAAATGACTGTTTCAAAAACCTATTTAGAGGCTAAAAATTTCACCCATGCCGGGATTCGAACCCGCTACCTCTGGGCCAGCGCTCTACCAATTGAGCCAATGGGCGACTCACCGGCATCAGTGAAATTTCGAACCTCTTTACTCTATTATCTGTATTACGTACAGGCAGCGACATCTGGCTTAAGCAAATTGCATCACTTACAGCCCCGACTACCTACTTTGCAGTTAGGTTTTACATCGGAACGATATCACTGTACCCACATGATTATACTATAGCAATTCTTAGCACGGGTTAGTGCATTAAAAATAAAAATAGTATAATGACTGTTTCAGTTTCTATTTTTATATTTTGATAAAAATTTTGCTTTAATAACGACTTTTCTTGCATTATTTATTTAAAGTATAAAATAAAATTACTTACAATGACGTAATAGTAAAATAATGTTTAAATTATTGTCAGTAACAACGTCATAGTCATACATAAGTGATTCCTCGTCACATATACCTGTAAATAAGTTATACTTCTTTTAATTTAGTTAAACAATGTGAGATAATTACATTTAGTTAAGAATCAGGCAATATTTATTTTAAATTATGTTTCTTCAAAAGCTAGCAGTTACTAAGTTATTAATATCTGAAACTTTAAAGTAGATTATTTGCAAATTCGTCTTTCTTTAGACCTTGTCGCAAGCATGGTATCACATACTCCACAACAAATAGTTTGAGATGCCAATTAAAATGCAGTAAAGAACATCCTGTTACTGCAAATTAGTCCGCAAAGTGGCGAATAAAAATTTATTTTTGCAGTATGACCTATTTTTACTGCATTTTGATGAGTTTATGTGTACTTTTTTGCGTGCAGTAACTGACCTGATTTTGAAAAATCTTATATATTTTGAATCTAATGTACTAAATTAATATTTTTTTCGTATAGTCAATTTTTGTTGTCAGTGAGTACTTGTGGCAATCAAAAATATCCACCTTAAAACATTAGAAATAACTAAAAAATGGCTTCAAAAAGCTTGCGTTTTTCTCGGAACCGCCTTTTAACTCTTACTGCGTTTTAGGGACTGCACGGCGGTATGTGAACACCTCCGACACTCCAGTTTTGGTATTTGGTATACAATGTCCTATGCCCTATTCGGTAATAATCTTATTTATTGGTCTAGAGATCCGTTATAAACTAAATTTATAGAAACCGGGGCTTCCCTTGTGGTAATAGGGAAAAAACATTCTAACTGCGTCTGACGTGCGTTAAGTCATCTCGTTTTATAAATAACACTCTTACATTTTGTAGTCACTAGTAACACACAAACTGGGAGTTTACCAATACTTGAGCATCGCTGACTCGGCTTTCCATTTTCAGGTCACCTATCTGAGCAAAGCTCCCAACTGCTACTTCGTTTGGGCGCAGCAAGGCGAGTCTGAGAACCAAGCGGGCAACACGAAACCTCGGCTCCTGACTTCCTGCTCTAGTGGAGACGACTCCAGCCCCCGACCGCTCGAAAAAAGCCAGATCACATGCTCTACACAGACCATGGCAAGACTCTACAAAGGTGACGTCGTCACACTAGCCCAACGAGAACACAACAGAACAGTCTGGCTGAGGCCTGGGTACTCTCACTTTGGCTTCATAAAACTTAGTTCCTAATAAGGCTGTGATTAGTGAGTAAGTATGTGAACTCTGAATTAGAAACACTGCCATGGTGGCTAATAAAAATGACTTGATGACGTGCGAAATTGACACTGTTTAGGTTTTAATTATTGAAGTGCCATAATTCCAGTGTTTAATTCGGCGTTAGTGTTTTTTACTGTGTAATTATTCTTCTGTTTCTATAATGGTGCACTAATTTGTTGTATAATTTTTAGAAGATGTCTTCCTTTTTTAAATTAATTAATGGATCTCTGTATATTGGTTATGTAATTAAAAAAACTGTGTTGATTGAGTTTTTCAATATTTGCCTAATTAAAGCAAAAAAGTAGTCAATTACTAATCATTTAAGTAACATTCGTTACTTAAATTAGAAATTGCTCAATCATTTATTTTGTACTGAATCCTAAGACACATGTTGAACAATTTATTAAAATGCAACTTTCATACATAAATAGGACTAAGTTTAAGTCGAAAGTATGGATTGTCGTTCTAAGAAGCATTGTTTTAATTAATGTTCAAATAAATGTTAGTCTAAGAAATGAGTACTTATGCATTTTGGTGCTATGAATGATTAGTAGTAGAACTAAGTAAGTAGAATTACTTACATTTACCGCATTATAGCAATAATTATTGTTGTATGATTGCATGTGATATTATGATGAATGATTGTGAGTAATTTAGTTTGTATGTCACAAAAGGCGTACTTATTGTTTGTTTTGTACTAAAGTAGCATTTTAAGTTTATCTGTTCAATTATACAAATATCAAAGATAGTAGGATACATAGTGTCAATTTCATGATTCGGATTAAACCTGATTTGTAACTGGTGTTGCAGTAAATTGTCCTAATCTCTGATCATTAGAAATCTAAACTCCATTTAGTAACAAACCAAGTTTAGTTTAAATTGTGATATGGACACTTTGGAAGGCAGATGGAAGCAAGAAAAGTGTGATTCATGTGGGAGGCATAATTTTACTGGCCAAATTCGTGAATTTATGTGGGCTGAATGGTGAATTAATGATTACTGTACAAATAGTCCCAATATTCAATGTCAGTTTGTAAATAACCATTATGATAACTTTGTCAAAGACACCCGTCCACCAATAAAAGTGTTATATAAACTTATAATGCCTTTCCTTTTAGAAACAAACTGTTCTTTTTATCTTCGTTATTTCATTTTACTTTCATTATTTATTGGAAAATCGACAGCTTATACGAGAGGCATTACTATGTACCTATGTACATAGTAATTGAGATGGCTAAAGTCAAAGCCCAAAACAGGTTTTCACTGAGAACTAAATATAGAATTGTGATAACATTCCCTTATTTTATTGGTGTTCGTTATCGATCCTTGTATGTCCCGGCAAAGAATATATAACCACTGTGTCCCGGTATGTACTGTATTACCTGGAGCGACATAGTTAATAGTTAATACTTTTTTTTTTTATAATCTTTATTAGAAAAAGGTTTTGTCGCACAGCGACGATGTCACCCTTATAATACTTCTATTGTAATTTGGGGGAACTGCACATAAATAATATCAGACACAGATCAGTTAGGAGTAAAGTTTAAGCACAAAGTAAAATAATTTTGAATTTTCCCGCTCATCACATTTCACAGCAACGTTCCATTTCATCGCGGATTTTTTTGAAGCCGAATTGCTCAAATGTCAAACCGTGTAACCACAGATTAGGAAAAGATGGAACGACATCAGTGTGACCAGGTCTGACAGATTTCTGCCATTTTTGCAGATTTGGCTGCAAAATAAGCGAGCAGTGGGCCAGCATGGGCCATTGTGTACTGGGGCCATAACACATTTGTTGGGTTTCCAATCAACTGTTGTCTATTTGTTTTGTTTGTTTCATTTCATTAATGTTTATATAAAATGTAAATCAAAATTTTGAGGCCAACGTAGATACAGTGTAACTGTTGTGTTGTTTGATTGTAAATTTTGTATTTATTAAATAATTTTCTTCATAATTAATTTTACTTTTTCCATCTCCATAATAGATACTCATAATACATCTGCATAATATTTTTGGCAATTTTTTTCGACGTGTTTGGCAGATTTTGACAGATTTATAGCCGTAGACAGAGAATAGAATAGACTAGCGATGGCAATAATCGAGCATATTGAATAATCGAGTACTCACCTCTTGAGTGGTTTCAATAATCGAGCGATTCTGGTGAGCGAATCGCTCGAGTGGTTGGATAAGAGCAGCTGCGTACAGTTTGATACAAAAAACTTTTTCACTTAAATAAAATTAAAGTCATTTTATTCATTCAGCATCGAAATAATCAAAAAAGGTAAAATTAAACAAATTAAAACATATTGTTATTGTACATGGCGTTGAAACTTTTAGCCAAGTTTCAGCGGCTGTATAGTGCGAATCTAACTCGAATCTACTTTGTTATGCCATTATTTATTTACCTACAGTTTAAAATTTTACACACACTATTAGTACCTATACACTCACACGCCTCAGTTTAGACTTAATTTCACAGTTTCACACAAACGTTTTACTTTAATAAGTTACTCAAACTCTCGAAGTTATGTGGTGCACGAGCGAACGCCTATGAACGAGAAAACTGTCAACTTCCAAGAAATTCAGTACCTACCTACAACATAACGAGTTGCTCGATTAATCGTTGGACAGCGAGCGTTGAGTGAGTTGAACGAGGTGTGAGTGGGCGAACAAAAACCGCTCGGATTAATAATCGAGTAAACAACAACCGTAGCTCGAGTAGTCCGAGTTACGCAAATAATCGAGCAGCTCGAGTAGTTTCTCTCGATTATTGCCATCGCTAGAATAGACTGGGCCTGCGCGTATATGTTTGAGATCGTAGATCCCTCTACGTTTGAGATGGAGATAGAAGTTGGTACTTCATAAGAGTTGCTAGCATAACCCATTTTGTGTATTTACAAGTTGTAAACAGAAAATCGGGAAATAAATGAATACCTCAAAAGAAGCAAAAAAATTTATTAAAATTATACGTGGAACACTCAGAAAGTTTTGAGAAACTAAAAAACTAACTTCTATGAAAAAAATATTTTTATTAAATCTTTCCAAAGAACTTTACTCTCCATCAGCCTCTATACCAAGTGGTAACTAGCCAGTGTCGGCTAGGTCTACCTCACGATGGGCTGGTTGAGAGAGCGGAATGGGAGGTGAAGTGAATGGACTTACTTGGTGATGGTGGATGATGGCTCGCTTTAGCTGTTGGGCAGATGATGAGCGGTGATGGATGAGCTGATGCGTCCAGCGCACGGAGAACACTCCTGCACTGTTCACTTATAGTCTAATATTGACAATATATTGTTCTTTGAGCTGATAAAGTTTCTTGGTCACCAAAATGTCTATCACTTCACGAGAATTCGAGCACTTATCACGCGCGTATGTCACGCGCGGATGGCTGGATAAATTAGTAGCGAGCGAGCGGCACGAGCGACGGCACCGGAACGACAGACTAATGAATGAATGACCACAGATTCATGATTACGTCGCGCGATCGATTCTCGCGCGAACACCAAGTTTCATGCGTCTGAAACAATTTTCAAAACATTTTTTCCAGTCCTCCGCAGACACCTCTTCCACGGCCTTCTCAAACGCTGCTAGCGCGTCTTCCGGCGATGACAACTGTATCCCTTTGAGCTGATTTTAAAATTTGGGGAATTAAAAAGAAGTCACACGGAGCCAAATCAGGATTTTTCAGGCTGTCCATCGTAGGAATATCAGTAGCACTTGTACTAGTACTTGCAACCGCAAAAAGTGATAGAGAATACTATGATGTGGCCTCAGGAAGAGCCTGGAAAGAACACAAACGGCGTTTTAAAAAATACCTTTCAAAGTATACTATAGTTTAGAACCTTAGTTAACTATACATTAAGTAGAGATTGAAAAAATAATAGACCCAGGACAAAGACGTAATTTTACATTGAACGGTATATTCACGAATATATTTGTGAGGTAAACCATAACATAATAATGTACGAATATATTGCATCACTAAAATGTACCAATCCCTACAAATATTATAAATGCGAAAGTAACTCTGTTTGTCTGTTACGCTTTCCCGCTTTAACCTCTCAACCGATTTTGATGAAATTTGGCACAGACAATCTGGTTACGCCAACAGTATGTTCGCGTGTAATTTTTCATTCACAAAATAATTAACACTTGCAAGGCCGAATATCTATACTTAGTTAAGCTAAGGGTTGATTTACTTTTCTTGTAATTTCGTGTAATCTACATATTGGGCAACGCGAAGTTCAAAATTCGCGCGCTCCGCTGCAAATCCCTGCAGCGGGTAGTTTTTTGACACGACGCATCTTCGTCGTTTTAGTTGACTAGAACGCGCCGGCATAAAAAGTTGATCTCATCCCGGCTCTCGGTGTATTCTCTCTCCGAGAAAAAGACTTCCACCCAACGCGCGTCGAAGGGCCTTAATACGCTGATCACATCAGAAGACCTTCGTACTAGTGCCTCCAGCAAAGTGCTTGTTGTGACGGTCGCGCACCGCATCGCTGGCCAGCATACGTTCGGCCATTCCTTTAAGAAACTATTATCAGCAAACAAACTAGTGTTCTGGATCGCAGTGTTGTTTTGAGAAGCCCCTGGACCAATGCAGATTGCTGGACTTGCAAGGTTGGTAAATCATCCTATTTATCTGGGGTAGATGTAAAGCCTGCAAGCGGTAGACGCCGCAAATCGTATTTTTTCGTGTTTCAAACCAGCCCCCCAATTGTGGGTACGCATCCTGTGACGCGTAATTTCCTTTGAGCCTTCTTTTACCATCCATTTCTGTTCCTAACGAGCCGGATAGAAACCGCAAAGAATTCTATTTTTAAATACGTAAATTGCATATCATCATGGTAATCTAATCCTTATTGCGTTACGTATAAAGTCTACTTTTGTGTCCTCACTGTACTCGAATTCCCGTTATAAAATTATTAAAATTCGCATTTTATGACAGGATTCATTTATAAAATTGCCTAAGTTAATTGCAACTTTGTTATAAATACGTAACAGCTGATTATTAAATTGGTTAATATTTTTGTTTGTTAGTTAATAGATAGGTAGGTATATTTCACCTCGTCATAATATTCCATTATACGAGTGTTCATCGCATCGCAATACAGTCCATACCGCATTTGATTAAATTATTAAAATTTAATTGAATTATTTTGTCATTTCGTCTAATCATTTTGTCTAAGTTGAACTTTCTTTGTTTCTTATCGGAGAAGTTTAGTTAGGTACCTACCCACTTAGACTACTTGTTTACACCGCACCCAACACTTGCGCTAGGTTTGTACGACTGGATAAGTTATTTCCATTCGTGCAAATTTTGCATTTCGTAAGTTATTCGAATTGCTTTTTTGGATTTTACCGTTCGCACCTACGTTTGTGTTAGGGTTCCGCTACTATTTTCTTAATACTATTAAGAAAATATTTTTTTTCTTTCGCATCGCGCACCAACGTACCAGCTTACGTGTGGTAGTTAGTTTGTTTACTTAAGTAATCTCACATACTTATTTATACCTAGGTATTTAATATTTTGTGTACGTCCTTGGTCGGAAAGTAATTCTGAACCTATTGTTACTTAAAGTTATTTACTTGAGTATTAAATTTATTTTCCTTCCGTTTAGTACAAACGCTAGGGTGCCGCATGGTCGGGAAATTGGTTCCGTACCTATAAATATTTATTTATGTGATATACATTTTATTTTTGTTTCGCGCCTTTTCGCACCAGCTTGCGTTAGGGTTCCGCTTGGATGGATAAGTGGTTCCGTACCAATTTTTTGTAGAAAGTTTTTAATTTTTATTTTTCATTTACAATGGAGGATTTAAATAATAAACTTAAGCTTAACGAAGGCAAATGTGCCTCGTAGTTTAGTCGCATTCAGAGGATTTATGACTCCATTTCAAATCTCAATGATGAGAAATCGAGAAATACTTTTATCGCGCAAGCTAAAACAATAGATCAAGTTTGTAGCGATATTATAACTACGATTGACAATATAAATATGCTGTCTATGAAAATTAATCCCGATTATGAGGTTAATTACAATACATTGTCTGCCTTTGAGGATCTTTCGTTTGAAATTAAAAATGTTTTAAGTTCACTGACCCCAAGTACAGATTATACTAGGTCTTACGCGCCGAGTGTAAGCAACACTACTAGCAAGTCGGGTTCAGGGTAATGTCATATTAAAATACCGAGAATCGAACTCCCTACCTTTGATGGTGATATCCAAAACTTTCCGTTCTTCTACGAGACGTTTAAGCGGGTTATACGTACCAACCCCGATCTATCGGACTCTGATCGCATTCATTACTTGCTCAGTCACCTCACAGGCAAGGCGAGAGGCATCGCAGCCGGCATTGTACCCGCCGCTGAGAACTATCGTGTAATCTGGGACGCGCTTATCGCAAAGTACAGAGACACGCGCGCATTAGCCGTCAGTTATCTCAATCAGCTGTTTTCTTTAAAGCCAGCTGGTTCTTCACCCGCTAATGTAGAAAAGGTATTTGACAAATTCACCGCAATTGTAGCTGGACTTAAGCAATTAAAAATAGATAATCTGGATGATTTTATTTTCACGTACGCGGGTCTTAAGTTATTAGACTCCGACATCGCAAAACATTACGAAATGTCGCTTCGCAGTGTGAAAGATCCCGAAAGCGTAGACTATGATTATTTCGTCAAGTTCGTTCGTGAACAAGTAAAAATTTTGCATCGCACCGCGCCGCAGCGATCTGAGAGATCGACTGCCGGCAGCGGCGGCGGCGCGAGTACGTCGTCCACCGCGCGTTCGGTTCCGCAGGTGTATGTAGCTACATCACCTAAATGTTCGCTCTGTCATTCGACGCATGCCCACTTATTTAAGTGTAATGCATTTTTAAAACTTAACACAAATGACAGATTTAAATTTGTTAAAGACAACAATATGTGTGTCAATTGCCTTAGTGGTCAGCACACCGTATCCAAGTGCCACTCTTCCGCCACTTGTAAGAAGTGCAGTGGTAAACACCATTCGCTATTGCATTTCGAGCAATCACCACCGCACCAGAGACCGGCCGCTATTGTCCGTGCCGCCGCGCCGGCCACGCCAGCGCCGCCAGCACCCGCTTTAAATAGCAGCGTAAGTAACAGCGCCCGTTCAAGACCGGGTTTCTTTGTGCACGCATTCGGCCACGGTTCACAAACCGACCCGCACTACTGAAGTGTTGGCTACTGCGAAGGTGCTAGCAGTAGGTAGGAAAGGGAAGGATGTCTTGGTTCGCTGCGTTCTTGACCCCGGTTCTCAAAAGAACTACATAACTATTCGATGCTGTAGAAAGCTCGGCTTGCCTATACGCGAGGATTCGGTGGTCACCGTCAAAGGTATTGGTGGTACCTCTCAGTCCGTCCGAGGTTCCGTTCCTTCGTGCGCAACCCAAGTATAACATCGACGCTCTGGTTCTTGACGAGATAACCGGTCAACTCCCGTTATGCTCAATATATGTCACTCATCTACATCACATTGACTCGGAGCTGCTGGCTGACGATACTTGGGCTACGCCAGGGAATATTGACATCCTGTTAGGAGTAAAACTTTTTGCTAAGTTACTGCAACCGGGTCAAGTAACCTCTATAGCTGGGTGTCCAGACGCATTAGAGACTGTTCTTGGCTATATACTTATGGGAGATGCGCCTATTTTAGATCTTCCAAAAGCCACACTGTCTTTCTGCGCTACTTCTTCTTTGGAGAGCTACGATTTGCGCAAGTTCTGGGAGATAGAAGAAGTCCAAGCTTCTTCGATCACTAGCGTGGACGATAAACACTGCGAGCAGTTTTATTGTTCTACTACTTCTCGCACTCAGTCCGGCAAATATGTCGTTGCTTTGCCACTGAAGACAGACGCATCGGCGTTAGGGAATTCTTTCGAAATCGCACGTCGTAGGTTTTTTAGCTTGGAACGTAAACTTAAATCGCACCCTAACGTCAAGGTACTTTATGATGACGTCATAAAGGACTACTTAAAAAATAACTACATTTCCTTCGTCGAGGAAATTCTTCCTGGTGAAGTATCTTATTATATACCGCACCACGCTGTTATCCGCGAGGACAAGGCAACCACCAAGTTACGCGTGGTACTTGACGCCAGCGCGAGGACAGCCAATGGCACATCGCTTAACGATATACTTCACGCAGGTCCAGTCCTTCAATCAGACCTTCTCAACATTCTCTTGAAGTTGAGATTATTCGCTACAGCTATTACAGCAGACGTTAAAGCAATGTACCTTAGAATTTCAGTATGCCCTGAAAACCGTCCTCTCCAGCGCATACTTTACCGCTTTCATGAAGATGAAGAATTGCGAGTACTGCAATTTTCCGTCCTGCCGTTTGGGCTTAAATGCTCGCCCTTTCTCGCCATCCGCACCATTCAACAATTGTGTAAGGATGAAGGTCATATTTTACCTCTAACCAGTGAGATATTAAGTCGAGATATCTACATTGATGACATCGCAAGTTCTATACCTAGCAGTGCGCTAGCCATACAAACCGCTCACCAGCCGATCAAGTTATTTTCACTTGGTGATTTTGAATTGACCAAATGGTCAAGTAATAGCGCCGAAGTTCTTCGAACTATTCCAGAGTCATTGCGACTCACGCACAGTGTTGATCTAAGTAAGGATCCAACATTGAAGGTTCTAGGCCTTCGTTAGTTTCCCGACGAAGACTATTTCGCATTTCAGGTTAATCCTGATAACCGCCCCTGCACGAAGAGAAATATTTTGTCGTCCATTGCGCGGCTTTTCGATGTTCTGGGTTTAGTCGCGCCCATGATTCCATACGCCAAGCTTCTAATTAAGGCTCTTTGGCTAGCAAAAATCGGATGGGATGATGTTCCACCAAAGCACATTGTTCGCCTTTGGGAACAATTTCAGGCTGAACTGCCTTCTATTGCGCAACTTAAATTCACACGCCACATTGGTGTTGTGGATAATTGTACGGTCTCTTTAGCATAGCTTCGCAGATGCTAGCGAGAAAGTTTACGCCCATGTAGTCAAGCCAAACGGAGACATCGCTGTATCGCTCGTTTGTGCGAAGTCCAAAGTCGCACCTCTTAAGGTCATTTCGTTAGCTCGTCTTGAGCTGTGTGCAGCACTTCTTTTACCAACATTGATAAAACGAGTTTTTGATCTCTACTCCGACTGGTACGCCATTAAGGCTATCATAGCATTTTCGGATTCAACTGTAACTTTGAGTTTGATTCACTCATCGCCACATCGCTGGCATACTTATGTGGCCAATCGCATTGCCAAGATTCAAGAGAATCTTTCGGCTGAACACTTTTTTCATGTCAAAGGATCAGAGAATCCTAGTGACTGTTTGTCCCGCGGGCTGACTCCTGCTCAGCTCGTCCTTCATCCATTGTGGTTAAATGGACCGACGTGGCTTAAATTGCCCCGCAGCGAATGGCCTATGAAACCATTCGTCACAGGTGACTCGCACGAGCTTCCAGAACGGAAGCCTGTGGCTCTACCTGCTCTAACGTCGGAACTGTCTCGAACTCTCGCAAGTTCACATGCTGAAGACATTCTGTACAACCTTTCTAACAGGTTTTCCTCGTGGAAAAAATACTTGGAGACTGTTTGTTTTATCTTCAAGTTTTTAAAGCGCCTTCCTAAAGGCCCAATTACCATCTGACTTGGAGTTCGCTGAATCAGCCGTGTGGCGATCTGTTCAACGAACCCATTTCGAATCCGATATTGATCGATTGTCTCGCAACAAGTTATGTTCAAAGCCATTACAGAAACTAAGCCCGTTTCTGCATAATGGACTTATTCGCGTTGGTGGTCGCCTAGCCAATTCAGAATTGGACTATGACTCGCGCCATCAAATTCTACTTCCTCGACAGGATCACGTAGTGGAGCTCTTAGTTTCCCACTACCACGTTACAAATTTTCATTCGGGTCCAAATTTGCTTTTATCTCTCTTGAGAAATCGCTATTGGATTCTTTCCGCTCGGCGTATAGTTCGTCATATTACTTTTAACTGCAACGTTTGCTTTCGGGCCAAGCCGCGACCAGTTTTCCCCATTATGGCAGATCTACCCCAATCTCGGGTTGAAAGGCGTTCTCCCACACTGGGTGTGATTACGCTGGACCGCTGACGATCACGTCTGTTCGCGGCAGAGGACAAAAAGGTCGCAAGGCATACATTTGCCTTTTTACGTGCTTGACAACGCGTGCTCTGCATCTGGAAGTTGCCTCAGATCTAAGTACCGCGAGCTTCTTGTCAGCTCTTAAGCGTTTTCTTTCTCGCCGTGGTCCGATCGAGTGTCTATATACAGACAACGCCACCAATTTTATTGGTGCTAAATCATATCTCCGCGAACTCTACCAATTCTTATCGATCGAATATCGCCCATATTGGAAAAAGGAACTGGTAGATCACAAAATTACTTTGAAAACAATTCCATGTAGAGCTCCACATTTCGGTGGATGTTGGGAGAGTGAAGTAAAAAGTGTCAAAACGCATCTTTTAAAGGTAGTCGGTCAGCAAATACTCACTTACGATGAGCTTAGTACTATACTAGCTCAGATCGAGGCTCTTTTAAATTCGCGACCGCTCTATGCGCTTAGCTCAGATCCGTCAGAACCTACCGCACTAACTCCTTCCCATTTCTTAAACACGAAACCGCTCGCCTTTTTCCCTGCTCGCGAAGTAACTGAAACGCGTTCACATCTTATATCGCGATATGAATTGACTGACCAAATCGACCAATCTTTTTGGAAGCGGTGGCGCAATGAATACCTGCACACCCTTCAATCAAGATAGAAGTGGAATACACCTTCCAATCCACTGCGGATTGGTATGGTTGTCGTCTCCATGCAGGACAATGTCATGCCCTTGCATTGGCCGTTAGGTTTAGTTACGGGTTTGTAGAGTCGCAACTATTAAGACTCAAGGTGGTTTTTTCCAGAGACCAACAGTAAAGTTGTGTCCTCTGCCAACTCAGTAAATATTTGCTCTATTGTTTACTTAGGTTAACTTAGGTTAGAGTTACGCACCTTAAGGCCGAGTTAGGTTTATTTCGCAATTTAATGTATTTTCATGTATATTCGTGGTGATATGCAATTTATTTAATTTCGCTTCCTTTGTGTGTTGAAAGTGGGACCTTTCAAGCCGGGGAATATGGTTACGCCAACAGTATGTTCGCGTGTAATTTTTCATTCACAAAATAATTAACACTTGCAAGGCCGAATATCTATACTTAGGTAAGCTAAAGGTTGATTTACTTTTCTTGTAATTTCGTGTAATCTACATATTGGGCTACGCGAAGTTCAAAATTCGCGCGCTCCGCTGCAAATCCCTGCAGCGGGTAGTTTTTTGACACGACTCATCTTCGTCGTGTTAGTTGTCTAGAACGCGCCGGCATAAAAAGTTGATCTCATCCCGGCTCTCTGTGTATTCTCTCTCCGAGAAAAAGACTTCCACCCAACGCGCGTCGAAGGGCCTTAATACGCTGATCACATCAGAAGACCTTCGTACTAGTGCCTCCAGCAAAGTGCTTATTGTGACGGTCGCGCACCGCATCGCTGGCCAGCATACGTTCGGCCATTCCTTTAAGAAACTATTTTCAGCAAACAAACTAGTGTTCTGGATCGCAGTGTTGTTTTGAGAAGCCCCTGGACCAATGCAGATTGCTGGACTTGCAAGGTTGGTAAATCATCCTATTTATCTGGGGTAAATGTAAAGCCTGCAAGTGGTAAACGCCCCAAATCGTATTTTTTCGTGTTTAAAACCAGCCCCCCAATTGTGGGTACGCATCCTGTGACGCGTAATTTCCTTCGAGCCTTCTTTTACCGTCCACAATCTTTAGACCTTGAGAAAGGACATAGGCTACTTTTTATTGCGATAAAAAGCGATGAAGAGGTTGAAATAGAGGTTGAAAGTTTGTATGGGATTTATTAATTTTAAAAGATAAAACCATAAAACTTTATATTAAGCACTTGATAAGAAATAATTAAACATTTGTTCTAGCGTTTTTGAAATTTTAACCAGTGAGGGGGTGAAATAAGGGTTGAAAGTTTGTATGAAGTTCGTCATTTTTGAAGATAAAATGGATCAACTTAAAAAAAAAAATTGGCTTTTGAAGTTAAAGTTCCTTTTAACGAATACTCTGCACGCCGCCACTGCCGTCGGTCGTCGGTCGTCTCCAAATTCTTACCGCGGAAACCGAAATCCACGCGGACAAAGTCGCGGGCGGCCGCTAGTAACTAATATTAGTTTAGGGAGTCCTTACCGGCAAAAACAGTTTCGGAACGGAACCTTCTGTCAGAAAAGTAGAACTCTTTGTTTTTCGAAAACTATGGGTCTCGACTCTCGAAATGACGGGAACAAACACGGGTATACTTTGTCGGTTGCCAGTCAGTCCAAACGACCCGTGGCTTTAACCCATATGGTCCGTAGAGCCCGATCAGCTGGGTACCTGTAAAATAATTTTGAACAATATAAACATTATGTGCCCGGATAACGGGGAAAGACTTGCCAATGGTACGTTTGGGACCTCGTCAAAACAAGGATCTAACTTGTGGTTGGTTCCTCTGCCTAAACCCTCGGGGATATCGGGCGTGAGTTTTTTTCTTCACATTGGCCTTGTTTTTGCCAACACTAAGGGATTTTTGTATATTAAGTCTGGTAACACTAACATTATTATAAACCGCCAAAATTAAGATTGTCGCAGTTAGATTGCCAATCTATCGTATGAGCGCCTACATAATTTTAACACCAAAATATTCAAATTTTCGATTTAGTTTTCACGGCACATATTTATCTAATTTAGGGGTAATTGAGTGCAGTAGATGCATTTTATACCTTGCCGTAGTCTTGAACATCATAAAAACAGAGATTAGAGGAGAATTAATAGCACTTACGAATGTAAGGTTATGTTGGCGTTTTTACGCTCACTGCGGCTTCCACAGCCTAAAATGCTGCAATTTACCATTGTATCACTTTCGTCCAACTGCACCGAACACGAAAAGTACAATTTTATGGAGAAAATCAGCGATATCTGCCTAAATTCAAAGTAAAACTCGATAAAGCTCAGATTTGACGTAGGTTTGTCTGCCACAGATTTGAACTGTAGCAAACAAAAAAATCCTCAGTCCTTATTCTTAGAAAAAATCGCATACGTGCGTAAGGAACAGAAGATCATTACTGTTTCTCGCTTACACTTTATATGACTCGTATTAAGTCATCTCTTTCTTCTTTTTTCCTACTTTTCTATGGTTATGTCTCGTCTATCTATTCTCTGTCTACGTTTATAGCCCAGTGTGTGGCAAATACTCTAATTATGAGATGGTCACACTGCACGAAATGTAAAACGCTGTGGCAAAACGTAACCCACTGCTCTGTGGCCACAACAGATGAACAGACAGATCACAGACAGAAGAACAATTAATTAAAAACTAAACTAACATAATAATGAAGAACAAAAACCAAAGACGTGGCAGCATGGTCTAAGACCTTAGCCGGTTCCTTGCGGGACGAACTAAAAAAAAAAAAAAAACTAAACTAACATAACCTAAAAGTGCAAAGGGTTTTTGTTGTGAATTTTATTTAATTTGATTTCCCAAAATTGTGTAGTAAAATACGAAAATGTTGACAAGGTATTCATCAAGGTTATTTATTCAAAGTTTTTCATGGCGATTTTACTAGTTAAAGAGTGAAAATTTCGTGTTTTATTCGTTATTATTTGTATCTGATTACAGGATTCGCTACAGACCCGATTATAGGGTCTACATTCGGTTTCTATCCGATAAACCATCAGACGGTGATGTTAAAGCACCTGAAAAGACAACAAAAACTACTAAAGATAAAAAAAAAGACGATGCTGACTTTGTCACCAATACGGAAAAAATCCAAAGCTTGTTAAAAAATATGATGATAGAGTCCAAAATAAAAGAAAGTGAATACAGAGAGAGGTTCGCTTCGGCTCCCGATGTGCCTAGGAGACGCAAGCAGCACGCAGATGAGATTGAAGTCAAAATTGAGAAAATTGGTAGGTTTACCGTTCATGTTCACTCTTACCGTAAACTTATACTTTCAATATTTCAATGCAATGCAGTATATAGCAGTAACATAAGCCCAGTCACTCCATATAAGTGTCTTGTGATCTATTTGAGTGGCAGTATTATTGCAAATCAGTGCAGGTGAATTTATTGTCATGGGGTCTTAGAACTCTACATCTGCCATTCTGAGTAATATTTAAACACACAAGCCAAATGCTAAATGTCTCATCTGAGCATTCTCCTCATTTGTGCTCTAGCGTGACATATTTCACCAGAATGAAATCTCAACCTTACCTTATGGATGAGAGATATCTGCAAGAAGTTTGAATTAGTTAACTATCAGTATGATGATGGCCAGCAAATGATTGAACAACAGGCTTTTTTCACAGCTTTCGTTCAAAAACATTTACAATTTGTCCTCTCATTACAATTCACTATCCTCAGCAAAAATTGTAGGAACTTTTGTTAAATGTGCTCAAGAGTATACCACTATCTTACAGAGGAGAGCCTAATGCAAGCCGCTGGGCAAGTCGCAGAGGCCATTGGTGGAGATGTCAAACAGACAGAGGCTGAGCTACTGTCTAGAGTACTCGGCAAGATTAACCAGACTTCCACCAACCTTAGGTAAATAAACAAATTAATAAAAAAAAATGCTGCGTCTATTGGTAGCAGTAACTATCAATTTAATCATCTTTCAAATTGTTTCCATAAAAACAATGAACATAAGTAGAAAAAAGAAGGAATAATCACACTATGTGAAGTAAGGTCCCACATGTTAACGGTGAAAGAAAACCATGCAAGGAAACTTGCAGCTTGGTTGGCTCCATACATTTCATATTGACTTGTCTTTCCTGTTGGCTAGGCCGTCTAAGCTGTAAGGATGGTATGGTATGGATGCTAGGCACGCCTACTTTATCTAAAACAATGTCTCAGGCACTACGGGTCCCTTCACCCATCTGGTGCGAAAGAAGGTGCCACTGGACACTATATATCTTGTCATTATGTCGATGTAATGCACAAAGTTGACGGTTCCACAGCAAGGCATAGGCCAGGAGGCCTGTGCCATGCAGTGGGACTATGAGTCCTCTCTATGAGAGGACAGTTTTTTGCTTGATCACATGCCCACTGCAGATTGGCGATTCAAATCGACGACATACGAGAACATCTCAAGCCCTTAGGTTACTCTATTATGTTTTAACAATAAATTACTCATTTTTGGCGCTATGGCGCTTATTAGGGGAGGGCTATGTCCAGCATTCGACTAACATAGCCTGAAGTAGAAGCCTATGGAGGCCACAAGCCTTCTCTTCTCTCTAAGAGGCAGACAAAGTTCTAAAGCACCAAGCATGCCCAATAACAATTTGCATTTCAATGTACACAAAGAAAAAAACTAGAGAGATAGAGAAGAATGAATTGACAAACTTGTCAAAGAATAGTTTGATATTAATTCAAAGAACCTTCTACAGAACATTACCTTTACACTTCTAATAGACAGAAAATTTCATCTAGAATGTAACTTGTCATTGTTATGAAAAGGCTGCCTCCATTTACAGTGACCTGATCTCCGGTATGAAAGTAGACAGGAGCAAAGACAGCGACGAGCTCAAGCCAGAGACTCGGGGGCAGCAGGTGAAGCGCTTCGTCGCGAAGGCCAAGACTGACAGACAGGGTGGGCTTCAAAAGAAGGAGTTCTACAAGCCACAGCCAAGGGAACCCAGGAGGTAAGCCAAGATGTTGGAAGCGGGGTGAGAAGTTTAGTGAAAAAAGATATTTTATTATATACTTTTTTTTAATGCATTAACCCATGCTAAGGACAATTAAATTATAATGGAAAATAAAATAATCATTTACACTTTTGTTCCATTCCAGCGTCCAGCAAGTGTTGACAATGGATATATTCGCGGAGCAACCGCTCGGCGTGTTCCAGAACAAAGCTGGTAGCAGCGGCACCCGCCTTGACGTCTGGGAGAGTCTGAAGCAACGGGAGCTGGCGCTGGCGACTGCCCAGCCCCCTGCAAACTACTTCCAGAAGATGATCCTGTGGACCGAACAGGGCAAAGTCTGGAAGTTCCCGATTAATAATGAACAAGGTAAAAAAAATTATTTAGTTCCTAATTAACTATTAACAGTGGCAGTGGGCTGGCCATATCTCGCGAAGAACCAAAAACCGTTGGAGTAAACGTGTTCTTCAGTGGAGACCGCGACTCGACAAACATAGTGTAGGACGCCCTCCGACCAGGTGGGATGACGATCTGCGAAAAAATGCCGGATGTGGCAAGCTGAAGACAGAGCGCTATGGCGCTCATTAGGGGAGGGCTATGTCCAGCAGTGGCTTAATATATCCTGAAGAAGAAGAATCAACTATTGTGGATCTGAAATACCTTAGCGTTAGATGAACTTCTTTACAAGGCATCTTATGTAGTGTATACATTTTGACTTTTCCTCATTTTTAAAAATACGATTACTTAAAAAAATCTAAGAAGCATTTTAAACAGTCTGAGGTAAAAGGAAAAATGTAACCACAGATTAAATAAACTGCCTCTGAGGAGTGTTATAGAGGAGTCCTGTTTTAATAATGAAAGAGCACAGTTAAAATGTTCACAGTAAATAAGACAGAAGATGTTGTATTGAAATGAAAGTAACGCAGAAACTGTGACTAATTAACGTTATCTAACACAGGTGTCCAGTTCAAATGCTTAGTTCGTTATTCAGCATTATTTCAATATATAATTATCCTTAAGGACGTTCTTACATAGAGCATGCTCTCTCGCTCGCACAATTTATTATGATTAATTATTATCATAAAATTAGTACCTATTCGTTTTTTTATTAGTATGTGTTCTGAGGCCTTGATGCATAATTTAATTACGGACATCTTCTATAATATAAAAATGAATCGCTGAATGTGTTGGTAAGCGCAAATCTCAAGAGCAGATAAACCGATTTCGCTAATTCTTTTTTTAGACTATTCCTCGAAGTACGAGGATGGTTTTTACGGAGGGAAAAATAAAATAAATATTAAAGAATCGTCTGTTAGGCGGTACGAAGTTCGCTGGGTCAGCTAGTTATAAATATATTTTTGTTTTCCTATTGTGTAAACGGTGCCTTGAACTCCAATGTGCATCCGAAACATCTCCAATAGAGCTAGATTGGTTATTCATAATGGTGTGGTGGTCCCAACACTTATGTATGGTAGCGAAACTTGGGTGTGGCAAAAGAAGCAAGAAAGTAGAAATGAGGTCCTTGAGTTACTTTGAATGACATGATACGCAATAGTCTGATTAGAGAACGTTGTGTACTTAAAGAGGATGTAGTGACTAGAATTGAGACAGGAATTTTGCGTTGGTTTGGACATGTGGAGAGGATGAAGGAAGAAAGATTGACGAAACAAACATATATTGCGAATGTGAGTGGAAGGGCTGATAAGGGACGTCTTAGGCGGACATACGTCGTCCAAATAGGGGATGTATAAGCAAACCATACTCTAATCGCGTAGTTCGTCTTGGTCACGTCAGTATGACAGGCTCCATTTCTAGCTGAATGTTTCTAACGCTAGTTTTATCCAACAGGGATTGGTTGGATCTAGTTATGGCCGGCATGATATTGGTTAAACCTAGTATCAGCCATTAGGGTTTGGTTGGACCTAGTTCTAGCCGGAATGATACCAGCTAAGCCTTGTTTTACCCGAAAATAATCGGCTAATACTAGATTTAACCAAGAGGCAATGGCTACACCTTGTTCTAACCGGTTAAAACTAGAAGTAGCCGCGATTCGGGCAGGCGTCCGTCACTCGCTCAAGGTCACGCGTTTTATACCTGCCGCTCGGCGTATCGTCCACGATACAACCGACAAAGGGCCGCTACGCCCGCCTGAGCGCTCGCACCGCACGTTTCCCGCGTTTACTACTCGTAATGCCGAAACCACGTAATAATTGTTCAGTAGATGGGTGTAAAGGTAAAAGAACAAATGAAGAATTATCATTTTTTTCACTGCCGAGAGACGAAGAAAGGTAAGTGGTATTTTAAATCTTATATTTATTTTTTTAAACATTTAGGTAGGTAGGTACTATAAAAGTAAAATAAATATATAAAGGTAACTTAAAAACCTATTTAGAGGCTAAAAATTTCACCCATGCCGGGATTCGAACCCGCAACCTCTGGCTATCCGTACCAGCGCTCTACCAATTGAGCCAATGGGCGACTCATGGCATCAGTGAAATTTCGAACCTCTTTACAATATTCTCTGTATTACGTACAGGCAGCGACATCTGACTTAAGCAAATTGCATTACTTACAGCCCCGACTACCTGCTTTGCAGTTAGGTTTAACATCGGAACGATATCACTGTACCCACATGATTACACTATTTTTATTTTTAATGCACTAACCCGTGCTAAGGAACAAATTTTAAAACCTATTTAGAGGCTAAAAATTTCACCCATGCCGGGATTCGAACCCGCAACCTCTGGCTATCCGTACCAGCGCTCTACCAATTGAGCCAATGGGCGACTCACGGCATCAGTGAAATTTCGAACCTCTTTACAATATTCTCTGTATTACGTACAGGCAGCTACATCTGACTTAAGCAAATTGCATTACTTACATTAGTTAAGTCAAGTTATTAGTTAAGGGTTAGTGCATTAAAAATAAAAATAGTGTAATATATAAAGGTAACTGCTTTTTTTCGTGGACTTGTTAATTTTGATTCTAAATAACCACATCCGTTCTAACATTATTATGCGTAAGTGTCTCTGTCTGTCACGTTTTCACGGCTGTACTGTGGCTATACCGAACATTTTTAAAAATGCACGACAATGATAGTCGTAAATTGATGGAAAATGCCAAAAATATCAATTTTATAATAGTTCGCTCCAGCAGTTGCTTAAAGTCGTGGAGTCGTGAAAAACAAATACATGCACGACAAAGATGGGTAGTTACCATATTTGTCGTGCGTGTATTTGTTTAAAACCTATTTAGAGGCTAAAAATTTCACCCATGCCGGGATTCGAACCCGCAACCTCTGGCTATCCGTGCCAGCGCTCTACCAATTGAGCTCAGAGCATCAATTGGTAGAGCGCTGGCACGGATAGCCAGAGGTTGCGGGTTCGAATCCCGGCATGGGTGAAATTTTTAGCATCTAAATAGGTTTTTAAATTTGTTCCTTAGCATGGGTTAGTGCATTAAAAATAAAAATAGTATAATCGTGTATTTGTTTTTAATGTTAATTTAATTTAGGATCAACTAAATTGGCTTTTTAGTGTTTCGTAGTAAAAATTAGAAACAAAACATGTACAACAAACATGGATGTCAAATATTTACGTATTTCTCGAATTCAAACCAATATAATGTGGTCGACTCTGACCGCCACGCCCAATCCAAAAACTAAAATCAGTTTTGTCTGTCCCCTTCTTTTTAGATATTTGTCTAGGAATAGAGAGGGACAAATAGAACCCATTCCAATTTTAGGATTAAACGTGGCGGTCAAAATCGCCCACAATGACGAAAACTTAAGTTTGATACCTTAATGTTTGCTTTTCAGACGCCGCAATTGGCTTGAGATAATAGGGAGGCCTGATCTAATAACAACTCAAACAAAGTCAGCTTGTCATTTTATATTACATATTTTTGACAAATAAATAAATATGGTTATTTCACAACATTCGTTTTATTACAGTAATAATCATCATAGCTACAACCCTAGCGCATTCGTGCGATGACGCGCTTGCACGTGAGTCGCACGGTGGGCAACACAATCTCGACTCTTTAAGCGGGTACTTATGGTATATTTCTCCTCGCTGTGAACAGTAGTTATTATTATTAAGATTTTGTAGGCTATTATAGCGTAGGTATTTTCGCTTTAGTATGGGAGTGATGTATCTGTTACGTAGTAACTATTATCTAATCTGTGATTCGGGTTCTAGCCGTAACATATACACACATCAGCCGTAGCAAACACATAATCCCTTTGAACTTAAAGTTCTTTCCACTATTCCAGGTCTCGAAGAAGAAGAGCAAGTGCATTTCTCAGAGCACATTTTCCTGGAGAACCACCTGGAAGACTGGTGCCCTAAGAAAGGTCCCATCCGCCACTACATGGAATTGGTATGCGTCGGCCTCTCCAAAAACCCTTTCTATACTGTCCAGGAGAAACGCGATCATATATTATGGTACAAAGATTACTTCGAGTCGAAGAAAAGTATTCTAGTCGAGGTCGGCGCTTGGGATAATGTGCCTGAGAGTAAATCTGAGGCTGTGTAAATTGTTTTGTAGATTAAGGTATAGTGATAGCAATAAATGTATGAGAAATTAAACAACTTAGCTCCATTTTCTTCACTTTATTGCACCTATAGGAAGTACACTTCGTTGTTCTTTCGATGCATGAATAAAATTTGGATTAATTATTATTGTACAGATTGTCAGGTGTTGACTATGTTCGGAACCCAATATATAAGATTAGAGTTATGTACTCTGAAGAAATAATTCATGGACACTGGTAATTTGACCTTATTTAAAATAAGTATCCAATTTGCATTACCTTAAAACAGAGGAAACTCGTTACATCTAAGTACATATCCTTACATTAAACATCGTATACTTCAAAAGCCTCCAAAAAATGTAAAAAAAATTGTTACAAATTAAAAATAATATAAAACATCACGTTCTTATGTTTGTACAAAGTTTCTAGATGTCACAAAATATATTGTACAAATGTTCGACAAATGTCTCGTTTAAAGCACTATTCGCTCTGCAAACCGAGAACAGTTGGGATATAATCAGGGACGTATTAAGAGGTGTGGATGCCCTGGGGCATCAAAGAAGTGGACGTCCATGATTACTTTTTGAACAAATTAGCTTAGCTTATTTTCTGGTGTGTACAATAAAGAGTCCTAATCTGATCTTAGTCATTTGCGGCATTAGGTAGAAAATTTCATCTATAACTTTCCATGAGAGGGTTCCTCTCGTGTGGAGGTCCAGGGCCTGCAGCACCGATTCCCTACCCTAGATTCGGCTCTGGATACAAAGTTTGGAATGATAAAATGTCTGGAATAAACTAATAAGCGACTATAAAAAGTTATTTTTACAACTTTTTAAATGAGTCCAGTTACGTGAATATGTAGCGATTACAAAACTAGCCAATATTGACGTCGTCATTTTTTTTATTTAAATATATTAGACACCTGTGAATGGGGAAAATGTAATGTGCTTTGTCTCACAAGGCAATGCATAATTAGAGTATAAATTGTTTACCGTGATAGACAAACTTTCATTCTTTGACCATTGCGAGTTTGTTACAAAGCAAAATTCACATTTCCTACAAATAGTTGCTCTTCACACTACCGTAAACTGCCAAGTTTGTAGATATTGAAATCAAACCGAATGTTACATCTCACGTATCTCTGCTTATCCATTTAATAGAGGCGTATTAACTTCGCTCTTTATTACTCCTTCGTATACGAACGAGTTGTAATGATAAAGAAACTTAAGACTTGTCCTTCCTACGGACATCTCCTATCACTGTAATATTTTTTTATAATTTAAAAATACTTCTCAATTTTTGAAATATGTGACCGAACATACATCTAGATAATAAAATCACGAGCATTTTAGACATTTTTTGTATACTAAAAGTCCTATTTATAAAACACTCCCCGCAAATACTGTTTAACTTGGTATTTCCCTTTAAGCAAGACAGCACTTGTGTTTAGTACTAGCCAACTATTGGGCAGGAAAAATATAAACTGGTCGAATCGCTGACACGAAAAGAAGAAGCATTTGTGTTTTAGAGGAGACGTTTTTTTATTTTTTTTTTCTAATAATACTGTTTTACTACTCAGACTAACCTTCCTGCAAGAGACTGCCGCAGCAGTGGGGGCATACCAAGGGTTGATGTCAGACTATTGACCGCATTATAAGTTTCTCTTAGAAGAATCGCTTTTTATAGATGATACCGCCAGATCTAGATGAAAAGAAATGAGTTCCGGATTACAAAAACTGTTTTCTTCTATAAATTAAGTCTAAAATGTCTACAATATATTTCCTAGAACTTGGTTTGCGTCACATTTTTCAAAAGTATTCAAGTTTTTTTTAAATCATTAAACATGTTGGAATGTTCAAGCGAGACATGCCAACGGCAGCAGGAAGCTCAGTTAATAGCTCGATAGGTACTAATAAGAGAAACTAGGCTGAACACGGAATCACATTAATAATATATAGCTAAGAAAACTTCCAGTAAAAATTAAACATAACAATAAATCTTCACACGCAATCACAGAACAAGAAAGGTCGAATCGGAAGACATAAGGTGAATAAAGACCATCCAACGCTTAGAAGTAGATTTATAGTAAAAGTCGTATACGAACAATTTGGAGAAGACAAGTGGAAGTGCGCCTTAGTTAATTATAGGTGAATTCACACTTTAGAAGTTAGCAAAGATGTAAAGACATAAAAACGTGCCATCGGATTCAATTTGTTGAGAAAATACGGAAAACGGAAAAATCGGAACAGTCAACATAGTTTCCAACTTCTAAAAATATGAGCACACCTAAGTGGCAAGATTTTACGATAATAACATATTCTTTGAATAACTTACAAATAAACGCCTGTGTCCATTTATTTAATCAGTATTTTTATTGAAATATACACTTTATAAATAGAAATATTTACACTGTACTTGAATTTCGTGAAATTACATTAAATTTCTGACTGAATTGGTAGTGTAAAGATTTTGATTTAAAAAGTGTGTATTTCGATAAAAACACGTATCAAGATTGTCTACATTTTTTTAAGTACCTAAATGGACGAGCGAAACATGTTTTCGATTGGCTAATTGATCCGCCATTTTATTTTTAATCCATTCCGATTGGCGCCAGGAATGTCAAAGCTATGTATTACAGTGTATTTTGAGCATAGATATCAGAGTTTTATGTAAAACCTACAATTCGTTAATTACTACCGCTATTACCCATTACGTCGAACTAACTTCTGATTAAAGTTATTTCACAGATCTTCAACAAAATTATTTACTTACTTGATTGTATGCGACAACAAAACATATAATGTGGGTTTAGTAAGACCAATATATTACTATAATTTATATCATGTTCACAAAACTGTTTCAAAATGAAATTAACATCTGCGAGGACAATTACTAGGAACTCGATTAAAATACTTTCCTTGAAGATCCGTTGTTAAAAAAAAAATACACTATCCTACTCATAGCAATCGTATTAGTTAATTATGTACTATAAATTATTTATTGTACAAAAACGGAATGATATCATCGATTTCTGACGGGGGGCAGGAAATATCACGCAAAACTAAATAGCTGTATACGTTTTATGATACAGTCACCAGCACATAAGAATCGAACTTTACATACGATGATGACGATGCAAACAAAAATGAAAGGTCAAACTGCTGTCGACTGAACAAGCGTTCGATCATAAAGCCACCTAAGATGAAATAAGCAAACTGTAGTTGCCAAAAGGCAAACATTGAAATGATCACGCAAATATAACTTTAAAGACGAACCCCCGTCGATATTGTCTTGATGGAAGGATGTTTCGCATTGAATTGACATCGCTGAAGTGGACGGCTGCGGAATAGACGTGGAGCCTCGTCGCTTACATCACCTAGAACATGAGAATCCTAATTAAAGTAAGTGTTTATTTTTTAAATTTAAGTTCTAGCCAACGGTGAAGGACAAAAATGGTTTATACTTCGTTAACCGCTGCCCTAAAGCCGTAACGTATTTGTAGGAAAAAGGCAGCTGAAAAAAACCCACACTGACCATCTCTTCTAAAACCTTATAAAAATAAGGTTGTCTGGAAGAGATCGCTTGTGTATACGACAAAACTTAGATATGTAAGCATTTTAATGTATTTTGTTTTCTGGTGTGTACAATAAAGAGTTCTAATCTAAGATCATCTTAAACTAAATATCAGAGCCTATATGATAAGATTGCCATCACTAAATATAAAAGTCGAAACCTCAGTTAATGTTAAATACTATGTAAATATATCAATAACAGAATGTTAATCGGTTTTTAACATTCTGTTGCTGCTGCGGGGTGTCGGCCTAGAAAATAGCACCAACCCAATTCTTCCCGCGGGTGTCGTAAAAGGCGACTAAGGGATACAAACCGGGGGGTGGGCAGCAGCGCCCCCTGCAGTACAATTCCATCGAACTGCAATCCCCAACCCGCATGCCCCGCGTGGGGATTATGGGCATTACTCCCTATGATAGCACAAAGTGGCGCTCTTTAGGGGAGGGCTATGTCCAGCAGTGGACTGGTATAGCCTGACGATGACGAATCGGTTTTTCAGTATATATTAAAAAGATTTGTACACGCTTCTATAGACTGTTAGCTTTTAGAATATACCTCGGTTATTATCGGATAGAACCGGATATATTCGTGTAATAGAAATATCGGAACTAAGAATCGGAATGACACTTAATTTTGAAATCAGAACTTGATCATCAATCAGTACGAAAACCAAAGCCTACTCTAAAAGCTAACAGACTATACAGATGTCAAAATATGGCTTCCTAGAAAAATGCACCATTCACTTCGCCGCCGTCGGATCGCCTTGCTTATGCGAACGTGTGCGTGAGCATTTAATTTTCTTAACAAAAGTAGAGCCAAGAAAACCATTGATTCTGCGTCTCCTGTCTATAGTACTCACCTCCCTAACACTGTAAGCTACAAGCTACCCCAACCCTCTAAGCCAAGCTACATGGCAAACTACAAGCCATGGTCCCATTAAGGCCTCACCTGCAGTATCTGGCTGGCCTCGAAAGCCGTCCCGGGCAGCAGTACGATGGGCGCGGCCACGCGGCCCGCCTCCACGCACACCATGTTGGGGAACTCGTCGTCGCCGAAGTCGGGGATCTCCTTCGCGAATTCCGACCACGGGTTCCAGATCACTGGAATGGTAACAGAGTACGTTAGACAGAGTACGGAGACAGTGTAAATTAATATGCTGTGAACTCTCTCCTATACTATTTTTATTTTTAATGCACTAACCCGTGCTAAGGACAATTTTAAAAACCTATATAGAGGCTAAAAATTCCACCCATGCCGGGATTCGAACCCGCAACCTCTGGCTATCCGTGCCAGCGCTCTATGCAACTGAGCTAATGGGCGACTCACCGTTCTGAAATTTCGAACCTCTACACTATTCTCTGTATTGTGTACATGCAGCGACATCTGGCTGAAGTAGATTGCATCACTTACAGCCCCGACTAACTACTTCGCAGTTAGGTTTTACATCGGAATGATATCGCTGTACCCACATGATTATACTATTTTTATTTTTAATGCACTAACCTGTGCTAAGGACAATTTTAAAAACCTATTTAGAGGCTAAAAATTCCACACATGCCAACTCTCTCCTTACTAACAGACTTAATTGGCTTACCCCCGGTTTCCGTATACTTACAATTGGTTAGTCTATTCTTAACAACTGTCAAATGTTTATTTCTTATGCGCTTTGGCCAACAGACAACTGTTAACAGTACATTAACAGATTGTTAGTGTACAAGATTTTCGACGACAAAAGTGTGCGTTCGAGTCGATCGTCTGGTGATCCGATATAAGAAAGGGGATGGGGTAAAAGTATTTGGTAGATCTGAGAATAGGTCGTAAGCTAATTCTGATCGAATCCGGTCACATCCGGCACGGTAATCCGACGTGATACTCTTTATACCAACAAGGCAGTCTCTCCTAACCCCCAGGACGAACGGCAAAACCGGTTCGGTCCAGTAGCTCACCGGTATCGGGGAAGTTGTACTTCTGTATCCGCATTTTGCGGCCGCTGACGACGTTGGTGATGATGTGCTCCTGCATGGTGTTCTGATAGATGCGGTCCGTCCACTCGTTGATGGTCACCACCTCGCGAGTTTCCTGGTACACGGCGCCCTCCCTCGTCTGGAATGTGAAAAGAATATTCACACTATAGCCAGCTCGTGTTAACACTAAGTGTAAATAAATCTACGCCATTAATTAAAGACTATAGACAAAGTCGTAGATTTAAAAGGGGGAGCGGTGCTCTAAATGTTCGGTTGCCACATACTTGCATTCAACTTATGTGCTATTCACGATGCTTCATAGGGTATACCTGTTCTTAGAGAGTAAGTTTAATACGACATGAGCTCTGTGAGCGCACTTTAATTTTACAACAGCAATTTTATCAAAAATACTTACTAAAATACAACTAAAAATAAAGGACTTAAAGAACCCATTTCAAGTGTGTAACAAATAGTGCCAGTACAATCCTTGATTTCTATGTTTTATAATAATTATGTAAATTCTGTTAATTAAGGACTTTGAAAAGACTAAGTTTGGAGTTTTTTGTCCATTTTTTTTCCAAAATGATCTAGATTTTGAAATGGACACCTAGTTTGAATTGTAACTTTCATTAAGCCGCGGTTTCTGCGCTACTTTGAACAAATACTTTTCATTTCATGACTCCAACCTTATACTTTATGTAAGGTCATGCTAGAGTTACCCTCCTGGTAACTCCAGCATGTTACCTGGAGTTACCCTCCTGGTAACTCCAGCATGTTTAATAGTAAAACTCTTATGCATCATATGCCGTCTGTACTTTTAGGTTAAGAAATATTTGTGTAATTTCCTTTATTATGTACAATAAAGTGTTCTCTATCTATCTATCTATCATGGTGGGCAACCTAACGGAGTTGTCACGGTTCACTTCAAATATCTTGGTTTATTATCAAAATTGTACCTGGTCATCCCTTGCCTGCCACCCTGAACCAATCGTGAGGTCGGACTACCATCGTCGATTTGGTCGACTACATAAGATGACAGAAAAAAACAAACTACATATTCTGAGATTCTACATCTGAGACGTCTTAATCTAATCAGTCCCCCTCCATCTGCTTGAGCTCAAAAGTTTTACGTGACCGCTCCAAATCTAACAGTTAACAAATACGAGTTGCAGTTTCTAATTGAATAATTTCGGGTCTCAGTTCCAATAGCTATTCACTGCATCAATGAAAACGCTCTCGTGCGTGACAGTGATCTAACAGGGGCGCACGCCTGGTACCTTAAAGTAGATGTGTATCAGCACCTATATATATTTTGAAAGTCAGACCCTTCTTTGAGTTGTACACGCTGACGTAGAGGTGTTCCATTCACCTATTATCATCTATTCACTTAGGATCAGCTTGCTTATACCTTCCCTTTCATCCTAAACTCCATAAAGTTGGCCATAGCAGACTAAGTCGGCCACGTCTGCGATATCCGTTGCGTGTTAACTAGTGACACTTCTCCCAACCGTCCGAGCTTATACGGTATACGTGGGTCGCCTGATTCTATGTTTATTCTAACGGTCAGAGCTTCATCGTTCACAATGTTGGTTCTGCAGCGCAGCGCTGTATTAATTTATTGCATATACCCGAAGAACTTATACATTTTTAAGAAAGAAAAGTACATTAATTTTCAAAGTTATTGATGGCAATCATAAAATCTTATTATATGTATAGGCGGCAACTGATATTTGGTTTAAGATGACTTGAGAAAAGATGGTCAGAGTGGAGTTGTTTTTTTTCCCGCTGCCTTTTTCTTCACTACAATACGACCAGAAGGCAGCGGCTTAAATTTAACATTGACATTCAACAAACAGAATGTAAATTCTTTACGTACTCACCTTATCAATGAACATGCAACCGTGCATGCCAGTAATTTGGCACCGGCGCACGTCTGGCACCTTGAAGTAGGTGTGAAGCAGCATCTGGCATGAGAAGGTCAGGTCTTTGCTAGGGTTGTAAACGCCGATGTTGAAGTGAAGCTCCTTCTCACGCAGGATCAGCCGGTAGGTCAGCCGAAATCTGAAGGGTAAGGTTGAGGGACTATTGGTAAGGTCTTGAGGGATCTCTCGTGTGTGAACGAGGAAGTTTCCTATCATCCTAACAAGTTTTATAGCAGCGATCGTTTATCATTCCCTTGTAGTAGGATCATAGCGAAATTTCAATTAACGTGGAACGGTTAATTGGAAGTTTCTGATTCTTTTATTTTTCGGAAGCAATGCAATGCTGTCTTATATACCCATTACAGTGTTCCGCAAACTTTTTGTATTTAAAGTACATCTATAGGTGGTGGAGGTACACCACACATTAATATTTTTCTCACCACAAATTAATAAATTACAGGGTGTTCTCTATCTATCTCCGTCTACATAGACAGAGTACAAAAGGTATTTAAAGAGGTAACTAGGGCAACAAAAAAGGCGTTTATAATTAGATTTTGCAAAAAACTGTCTCTAGAAACCTCAATAATAGCACTCGCTACTTTTAGAACCCAGAGCCAATAATCTAGTACCATAATTCATCTCCGTTAAAAATGGCCGTGTTTAGCAAAACCCGAAAACCTAGTACCTACTTTACAAAGGCACACAAACTGATGACCGCTGATCTAAAAGATCTAAAGCACTCACTGAAAGTGCCACATGGAGCGCGTGAAGTCGCTGTCCATGAGGCTGAAGACAGCTTCCACGTCGCCACTGGGCAGTCGCTCCGGCATCTTCTCCACGTGCCACCGCGAGATGCGGGCGAACCCGTGCTGCGGCCCGAACGCCCATTGGCCGAACTGCGCTGTGGACCGACGGACCATATTACATTACCACTGCTGGACATAGGCCTACTCCAAGCACGCCATCTCCTTTTGCCCTCGAGCAATCTCCCTTAGCTCTTATACGACGTGCGCAAAATCTTAAACCATTCCAATCGCCTAATTCTCAAATTCCATACAAATTTCTATCGCAAACTTGAGTTTTATGGCATTTATTGCTCGTAATTAGCAAGCTGGTGGGCGTCCTACGTCAAGTTTGCCAGTTTATGGTCTCCACTCACGCCTGTGTCCCAAAGGGGTAGAACTCCGGCGGGCGATAATGCCATGTAACAGATTATAATGGGCCACACATTCACAATAACTTTGTTGTCATAATCATATAATGTACAGCAGAGCTTGTAGGTTAGCGTGTTATCACGAATTAAGAATAACTTTATTGTCATAATAAGCATATAATGTACATTCCTGTTACACGCATACATTTTGCCATAGTATTACAAAAAATACCTACAGGGCTGGAAAACCTGCATCAGGAGGCTCCGCTCTTCCATAATAACATGTTATTTGAACTACCCTCTCAACGTGGAGAATATACTCAGATTAAATTTTCATCAGGTAAAATATTCGGGAATCCTCCATCGCAAGAAGTGGACGAAACTGGTCTCCTGAGCTATATTTACACTGTGAAGGTAAACATATAATAATAACATCCACACTATACAATCACTGCAGTTCTATAGAAATGCATTCTCTCTCCGATTTAAGCAGAGTATGTACAAATGAGATGTACCCCCAGAGACTCAAAGCGAAGGAGTTTCCCAATTCAGTTTCACTTACACGATACCTGCACAAAAAAGTGACTTTATAAATTAAACTTCTGCCGCAACAGTAGCAGGAAAAACTTACGAAACACGAAAGGAATCCCTCCTCGTATCGCCCTCTTGCCATCGAAGACTGCTTGTTTACTGAAACAATGAGAATTCAAAATAAAACTCTGCGCAAGTTTGCCAATCACTGACCAACTGGGGAAGCATTTAAACAAGGACTATTTAATGAGTTCCGAAAACCTTATCGCAAAAAACGAAATAAAAAACTTCGAAGGTTACACGGCCGTGGATTTCGCAAAACTTTCCCAACAACTTCTAATTTGTACTAAACGGAAATATTTTAATTACACGAGGAAATGTACTCGTCGTCCCTGAACTTTTCGAGCTTCCTCGGGCGGTTTGCTAACCACGTATATTTTTTGTCATTTATCTCACTCCGAATGACCGGGGCGACGCGCTCGTCTGTCTGTGAAATTCATTCATAGAAGCGATATTAGTAATGGGATAAAAACCGCAGCTTGTTGCGGCGCGTATCCAATATGCGGTGCACGTCCGACTCGAATCCTGATTCCGATCCGTCATTACCTCTGCGAATGGTAAACATTCGCGCGCAACCGCATTCGACACCGGCAGGACCATCAGCATTAAAGCTTCGGCTCACGTGGAAACAAGATCAATTTTAGCGGTTGCATTCCGACGCAGACGCGGGCGGTGCAAAAAGCACCCTTATATTATAAATGCATCAGTGGACAGGCCGGACGGGACAAAAACCAACGTCAAGCAAGGCACGTATAAATTATTTATGCCATTTTTAGCATTTCGGTAGCAGTTTGTGAGTCTGCCGGACATCGCGACAAGAGGACACCGCCGAAAGCCGCTATTGTAGATTGTTATCAGCGTATCGTTTTAAATCACTTGCCCAATGATGCGGCAAATGCAAAAAAACGACGTCATTGCTTCATCCGCGCGAGGTTTTGCGCAGTAAATCGTCGCTTTCCGATGGTACTTCCTGCATTAGCAGAGACATTAAATTTTGATAACACCACAGGAAACCTACGCTTCCAGTGAAAGGCAGTTTGCCGAACAAGTGCAATAATTCCATGCCTACCTAGTCTAGGAAACAACACGATAATAAACCTGTACTTTTGTCGCTGACAAATATGGCGCTGCAATTTCCATAACTCATGCGGGAATAGTCATCAATGTCAAGTAACAACACGACTAGAAGAGAATTAACTGCGATAATGTTTATTTATTGTACGGACGCCATGTTCGCAAATAACATCCTCTTTTAGTGACTCGGTTTCTTAATCCTATCGTCTCCTTCTTTCTTTAAGAGACAGTCTGATGAAGTGTTTTGCTGTCTACTAACCGGCGGTTATTCCGACGTTTCACGTTATAAAAGTTGTACTTTCTCTTCTTGGAAGAGGATGCTAGATAAAGTTTTAATTAGAGATTCCGAGCGGGATTCTTTGATGGATATCCAAAGCCACGGGACACGGGCCCGATACCCCGCACATTCTTGCTTCGAAACTCAACAGTTTTTGCCGTACGTAACCTTCCAGAAATGTCTCAGCTCTCTTTGTGAAGATTGACAGTCGCCAACACCGATCGGTTGCGGCCTGAATGGTTTCTGTTCCGAGCCGCTTTTTCAGTGGTACTCGGAAAATTTAGGTAGAGTTAAAAGAACCTATATGGGCACTTAAGAAACTTTATTGGAACTGTTAAATGCATTCGACATATCTGAATCTCGGGCAAGACTCCTTTTGGGAAAAGTTGAAAGGAATGCGATTTTTAAAAGAAGTAGGTAATCCAACTATAAAGTTTACATAACAACAGGTCAAGTGGAGACACAAATAAATACTGTAGTTTTATCCAAAGCACTTATCGCAACTGCACACTTCCAACGGTAATTACTTGATAAATTTAATTATCTTTAACAAGCACTTGCGGGAATCTCTAATCCGTTAGTTATTGACAGGAGGCTTGCTAATCACAATATCGCGCAAAAAGCTCTAAGACAGTTTCCCGCGAAACGCCTCTCTCACTGCTTATTGTTTGCTTGACACTGTTCAGAAATAAATAGACTTCGATTCTGCAAAGTCTTGCCGGTTGAGACCGAGGTAGAACTGGCCGACTTTTGGGGATCGGCTTTTGTATTACAGGGACTCATTTCTTATGCTGAGACTAAAGCGGCATAATGTAGGTTCTTCATAATAGATCTGACTGCACATTTTTAGGAGGCTTAGAAATTTGTAGCTACTTTTACAAATAGTTCAAGATTTTACCTAGAACATGTTTTGGTGACTATTTATCATTTATGGCTACATAGCGGCTGATTAGCATTTTATTTGACTTTCGCACCTAATAATCCAACAGTAAAAGTTGTTCAAAGGAATAATTCTCCCGCGAATGTAGCCTATGGAAACTTCAGCATTTATTGATACAACAAATCTAGCAGTCAATCTCAAAGGCCCGCGGGATTTCCCAGAGAGGTCAACCCTGAAATACGCAGACTACCGTCCCAGTTTCGTTCCGCTTCAAACCGCCTCGTCTGAACAGATTCACCGCCCAGACGGAGCATGAAGCTTGGAGCGCCGTGGAGTAAGTTTCTCAACATTGTTGCTTGCCCCTGTGAACCGCTCTAGAGAGTAGAGTTGCGCCGGCGCATCGCGTGCGTGGCCCTCGTCAATGCGGGGCTTACACCACATCATATCCTGCATCAATACGTGGTCAATTTTTAGTAAAACTCTTACGGTCACCTGCCAAGGAAACATGGTTGACAGTCAAACCCAAACAGACGGCAGACTTAGAAGGGGCGAGCAAGCGTAATTCATGATGTTGGGTCCCAATTTGTTTAAACTAGCTAGGACAGGGAATGGGGGATACAGACAAAGTCACGAAGAAGCGCTCGTAATCTCACTCAATTTGATCTCAATCTACACCTAAAAGTAGTAGTATTGACCGTACATAGGATTCCAGCAAGCAAGAATTGTACATATACCTGAGACTATATATTTTAAAATTTGGATCCAGCTTTGAGCCGAGCAACTTCTGTACCGAAAGGAACATTCCAATTATCGTTGGGGAGAATTGAAGAATGTTTAAAAGAGTGCGCGTAATACAGAGGCCGGCCGTTGTACGATAAGCTACCTTATAATTACGATACATCGTAATTTACGGGACACGGGAGCGAAAACCCGTTCTGCCCATTAAAGGAAATTCATACATATTGATTGAACGAGTAACACGAACGGCGCTAAAGGAGACCTCAATGATCGAGTAGAATTAGAAATTATTAATAGCCTTAACATTTTCTAATTAGGAGGCATAATTAGTTAGCTGTTGGAGAAAAAGGTGTGCTTTTAATGGAAGTTCAAGCTTAATTGGGTTTAGAAGAACAATAACTAATCAAGCAGAAAAAGTGGTTCCATGCATGTTGAGCATCTAATGCAAAAAGTTATCGTACAAATGCAACACATCCCATTTAAACAAACACTAGTGGCCCCTCGACCAGACATCACACTTACCTCTTTAACCTGCCCAACAATATGCGTAAGGGAGAAATCCTCTTTAAGTTGGATAATCCCACTTATTACAAATATAATAAGAACTGAAGAGCCCGAGCCATCGCTAACCTTACCTATGAAAAAAGCAAAAAAAGTAAAATAAACCGCGTCCCATTTGAGCCGCTACTGTATAGAGTTAATGACTAGCAAGCAGCGTGTTACTTTGACATATTAAGAGAAGATCGGATAACTGGTTTGAGACAAAAAAACTCAAATGGAAGACTTGGACTTGAAAGGCTAGTGAAGCGCGTACAGCAACCTCTATGTACGCTTTTATTGTGATAACTCAAACCCACCTACAATGATACTAGACATTCATGGATATCCGCCTTATTCGTCTTCTTCTCTCTCGTCTTTTCACAGGAAAAGAGAGATAGAGTATTTGGTATGGGCAAATCGAACATCATCAACGAGTAGTAGGTAATCATTGGGTTGGCAATGCGGAGTAAGAAACCCCTTTAGGCGATTATCTTCGGAGAACCTTGATGTAAAAGTAAAAATATTTACAAAGAAACAAGGAGTAAACTAAAGTTAATGATTTCAAAAAAACGGTTCTCACCTGAGTCTTCCGAGACCACGGTACTTGAAAAAGTGACGAAGCGTCGGAAAATTGTAAAAATGTAAAATTAAACGAGTAAAATCCTTGTAAATACAGTTCTTATTATTTCTAGTGCTCATGTTAACCTTAGAAAATACTATAAAGAAACAAGGATTTAAATCAAACAAATTACTAATTGGTTGGAGTAGACCGCCTACATTCAAAAACCCTTTCGTCTGCTTTGTTTTGTCAATGTCGAGAAGATGCAGATAGAGTCGAATCAACGTTAAAAAACCGGGCAAGCGCAGGTCGGATTCGCTCACCGAGGGGTCCGTACAATTTTGTAGGTAGGGAATTACATATTATAATGGTTCAAGGCCCGAGTAAATTTTTTTTCCCGAGCCTTCCCCGTATTGAAAGACAATATTTTTTAATTATTTAGTTAAGTAGGTATCGTTTTCAGATTTGTCTCTGTTATTGTAGGAAAGACGACATTACTTGCCAGAGTCCCTAGTTCTAGGTCAACGGAAAGTACCTTCTAAATTGTTATTCCCTTGAGTTTGAGTGTCCAAATATACGTTTTTAAAATAACATTTTTTTTGTTAATTTAGTAGTTTGATTTTTTCATAGCTTCAAGGGACTGTAGACCTGAGTAACTTAGAAGTTTGATTTTTTCACATATTCAAGGGATTGTAGACCTGAGTATATGGTTTTACTTACAACTCGGTACCTCTAAGCGTTCCCAAGATAAAAGAGATAAAAGTGACAGACGGACGGACGGACAACGAAGTGATCCTATAAGGGGTCCAGTTTATTCGTTTAAGTGTACGAAACCCTAAAAAACACAGGTTCGCGCGGGATCAACTGTATTTCTTTCTGATGGTGTGTACCCACCACCCGAACGAATGCACAGATCAGTTCAGTTAACCTTATCACTAGAACAGGGACATCGTCCAATTTTGGTAGCCTCAACCATTTGTTCACAATGATCGGTTCTTTCGCTTCGGTCCCCGAAACGAAAGAGTTGCACTAAATCACTCCTTCATCCCAAAGATAGGCAACTTTGGCTTGCAACCATATCTACCTTTTTCTGAGAGAAGAAGATACATAAGATTGAACATAACACCGTCGTCGATGTGGAGGAAGGTTCGCCACGGTGTAGTTCGATTTGACAAACCGGCCAAGAAATGCCACACAACGAGGAGCCGCGGAATGGCACGCTACAGCCCCTTGGACAAAACAAAGGTCACCGGAACATGTGACAAGTTTACAGAACTATAATTAGTCTTTCAGACCAGCTGAAGGGATATCGACAGTTAGTGTGAATGCTCAATGGGTAACGGGATACAATTGACATTATCAGCTGGATGTACAACCTTCGCGGATCTAGCGGACGCAGTCGAATTGACGCAAACAAAACTTTAAATGATAGTAAATGACAACGACGTGTGGCCAACAGCTTACGCGCAAGGTATAGTTGAGTAGGTCCTGACTGACCCTCCACAAATAAGTGAGTTTTTAATTGGCAATCAAGAATGCGTGTCGCAAGCATTATGAAAGCGTTATTATGGACACCTTGTCATTAAAGGGTATATAAAAATGTTTCTGAAAGCTCTTCATTAATATCTAAACATGAAAGAATGAAAGACATTTGGAAAAAATATGGTCAAGTGATAAAAATCGTTTTCTCCTGTTGTATTCAAATGTTTCTGGGATCTAGCAGTATCTTCGAAACGCAAACGAAACTTATATTCTCGCTAGCAATTCGAATAAAAAAAGTGACTCTAAACGCCCCAACACTGGTGAAAAAATTGTAGTTCCAGTATTTTTTTTTTCTTGTTGAATGGGAAATTAATACGATAGACCGCAAAGTTACATCCAAGAGATCTGTCCAAAAGTAGTTTCTATCCTACAACTCGCCGCAGAGCCGGTTCTAAGGTAAGTACTTACAAAGTTTGGAACCAGAAGTGTTCATTGTACTTGCATGTACGTACGTAATACTGGTAACCGTGAGCTGAGGGCTCATGGCCAACGAAAGTGTTTTTGCCGACACCGGAACGCGTAGGTGACGCGGGCCTAACACCGGGGTCTTACGAGTGGCTGCCAATGCATGCCTACAGCTAGTTTGACGGGTACAGGCTACCAGAACGTGCAGCCGGGAGACGCGGGACAAGAGGAATTTGAAGGAATATATTCAATGTTTTATTTTATGACTTGCTGTAGGCTGTTTACTGCGCCGTCTCGTCAACTTTGTGGTGCTTCCACTCTTCAGATTTTCACCGGGAAGTGAAGTGTAGCTTAGTTGAAAAAAAAAAACCTTTTTTATGAAAATACTTTTTTTTTGTTTAATTTGATACTCGAGGCTGTTATTGTTATTGACATTATATTATACCGCGACTCATCGTCTGACCTGTAAAGGGCTCTATCTCTGAAACTGTAATGCAAGTGTCACCGAATATCCGTTGCTTTTTTTCTCTTTCCAATATGCAACTTTCAAAGGTTGCATAGACACACTGCCTCTTTAGCCTCACCGAGAAAGAAGCATAATGGAAAACATATATCTTCTTTGCTCGCGGAAAAAGGTACAGTGACAAGTTGTTACTATGCCGTTGCTAAGATCATAATGCAACTCTTGAATAGATAAGTCTAGCAGCAACGTCAGTGGGAGTAAAACGATTGATTTACGACATTATACATCAACACGATAGTAAAACACAACTTTATTCTGAAGAGATACACTCAAGTTAATGTAGGTAATGTTGCTTTAATGATATTGTTGCATAATCACGGTCAATTACATTCAATTTATGCCACCATGACTTTACATTACAGCGGTATGACTTCATACTTTTAATTTAAGGATACGTTAACTAAACCAACACCCAGTGCCGCAGTTGGTGCTTTTCAACGGGTTGGCGAGTAAGATTTGTCTTTTGCCAAGATGTGAGCTTTGTGTGAAAAATTTCGAAGTCCTGAAGAAAATCCGGAGAAAAAATTATATTTTTCTCAAAATTAAATTAATAAATCCCTTGTGTAGCGCACGTCTTACACGAGATAGCAGATCGTGCGACTTTTGCAAAAAGTTCGGACTAATCCCAGACGGAAGGCCGAGAAAACAAAACCGGCAATAGAATGGTAACCTTGCGATAGAATTTCCAAAAGATACGCTTGCGGCTTTTTGCGGGTGGGATTTGGATATAAAATACCTACATATTAATTAGGAACGTTCTAGTCAATGTTTTTCACAAATCGACGGCAGTGCGCTTCTGATAGGACAACGTATGAGGAGGATAGACGGCCATTCGCTTTTCGACACGAGAAAAATCCAGCACCTGGGAGCCGATTCTCGCCCATGCGAATTGAAAGTGTAAACACAAAATTTTCGAAGGCTTAGACATTCGTCGCATAGAAATAAGATAAGATTACTTGACCGAGTCATTACATTAGACATTATTTTCTCATTCGAATTCAATGTAGCATGACATTCAGAATACAATTTTGTCTGTCGCTCGACTTTGTATGTAGAATTCACAAGTCATAAGCACTAGAGTCGTATACGAATTATTTGCTAATGTAGTGAGAACTCCCTCCATGGTCTATCTGTGTTCGATATCAACCCTTTGTATGTCCCCACTGTTGGGGCACGGGTCTCTTCCTGCATCGCAGAAGCCATACTCCACCATGGGGGCTAAGTCCGGGTTTGCAGAGGTCTATCAGTGTGCCAAATTTTAATCGAATCCATTCAGCGGTTTTGCGTGATTGCTTTACAAACAACATACGATTTGACGACCTCTGTGACGCAGCGGTAGCGCGTCTGCCTACCATGCGAGAGGTCCCGGGTTCGAACCTTGGCTGGGGGCAAAAGAATACCCCTAGGTCTTAGATGTGTACATGTTTGTGATGTCGCTGTTTCTGGTTCGCACGACACACGGTATTCTAGTGTGAGGCCAGAAGCAATGTATGTCTGTATGTAAATGTTATGTGACACATTCTTTCACATTTACAAAGCGTTATTAAACTAACATAAAATCAATAAGCAAAGGTTTAAAATTACATGTTTCGTCCAAACCGAACAAAAATTGATTAATTTTTAACTTAAAGTTTTTTAATACATATCGGTACTGAAGAAACGTTTTTCCGTTATTAGATTAGATTAATACTCTTTATTGCACACACCATAAAGAGTATTAGAAGCGCTCGTGGCCTAGGCGAACCGAGTGATTGGAATCAATCACTTGGCTAAGCAACAACAGGCGCGGTCAGGTACGGGATAGGTGAGCGTCCCGTGACTACCGCTAGTGGCATTTTACCGAGCGCTTCCGTGCTTCGCAAGGCACGTTAAGCCGTTGGTGCCGGCTGTCATATAATGGCAGTCGTTAAGCCATGTCAGAGGCCTTACGGGCGGCTTGATAACTTCTGACAGTAAGGCCTAACCTTCCTGCGAGGCAGGAAGAGACCCGTGCCCCAGCAGTGGGGACATACAAGGGTTGATAACGATCGATTGCACACACCATACATTTTAGAGTACATGAAAAACTTAAATATCTAAGTTACACGGTATAAAATTGGCCAACATTTTCGTGGGTAGATAACGAGTAGAGTACGCACTCTTTTACCTCCACGAGTAGACTTAAGAAGAGTAGAGTAGACCCAAAGCTCAGTTCTCGCCAACGGAACTATACCTACACAGTTTCGGCTGATCTCCTAATCGAGGCCCGTCGGTGATTGATAAATTTGATTTATTCACCGACTTCCTTATACACAGCATTAATAATATTCAGCCAACGGAGAATGGAAGTAATTACACAGACACTCGGCGCGATACCGTAATGTTCGTGTAATCTGCTAACGTACCAACAACCAATTAAGAATGTATTAAGAATTAAGATTATGACAACGTGGAGATGAGCCGGTGATTTGACTGATTCGACGTGTGGGGAAAAAACTTGAACTCACGAAATGATGCCGGAACGATTACGAGTTTATTTAACGTAGGTACATAAGTCGAATGATATAATGTATTATGCAAGTCGCTTAGTATATCTAATTTAGGTACAAAATAACAATACAAGTCGGTGGTAATCGTCAAAATTCGAATCTACGAGAGATGTTTAAATTATGTACATTAAACTTTTGTAATGTTGAGCGCAACCGGCTTGTCAGTAATAAAAAAATGATGTTTATTAAACCAAAAGAAAATTTCCACATATTGTTTTAGACATTATGAGCTAAATGAAAGGAGCATAAATAGAGTAATGATGTTGCAACACTAGGCTAGGCCTATAAGTATACAAAAATACTTAGGGTGGACTGAATACTGCTGGTAGTAAGAGTACCAACCAGCTAGAAACTAGTCGGATACCAGTATCTAAGTCAGTCGGTCCGTACTCTGCTGGAGCTGGACATAGGCTACCCCCAAGCCACGCCATTTCTTTCTGTCCTCGGCCATAATCCAGCAGCTGTCTGCAATCTGCCTCAGCGAACTGGTGGGCGTCCTACAGTGTGTTTGCCGGTAGGTGGTCTCCACTCGAGAACTTTAAGGTTTAGGTCCTAAGAACCTTTTTTTTAAAAAACCTATTTAGTTGGCTAATAAAAATTCCACCCATGCCGGGATTCGAACCCGCGACCTCTGGCTATCCGTGCTAGCGCTCTTTCCAACTGAGCTAATGGGCGACTCACCGGCATCAGTGAAATTTCGAACCTCTTTACACTATTCTCTGTAGCCAGAGATCGCGGGTTCGAATCCCGGCATGGGTGGAATTTTTAATAGCCTCTAAATAGGTTTTTAAAATTGTCCTTAGCACTGGTTAGTGCATTAAAAATAAAAATAGTATAACCTTTTTCTTATTTAGTTGTCGCTGGGGAAATATTCCAAAGATACCCGACCCCCTGAGGGGAAAACCGGGTTATGTGGGATTTTTACCTACTAAAACCCCCCGGTGGCCCCCTCTCCGTGCGTTTGGTAGGGGGCTCTGGGGTCTCACTGAACACTCCGGAACCCCCGCACACTGTGCACTGAAGCATCCGTCCTCTCTACAGGTTTCCGCCTGGAGAATCCGCAGTGAACGGCAGCAAGCGGCCACCACACACCGCCGCCTCCACTGGGTCGCTTGAAACGGTGGTTCGATGCCCACTCTCACAACCCGCGACCCCAGTGCCTCCTTTTAGTCGCCTCTTACGACAGACAGGGGATACGAGCCCTATTCTAAGCCCGGGACTACATAGCTAGGTCCTTAGAAGCTTAGGTCTCTAATGTTTGCTGGATGAAATCTCTTTTAGAGCTAAGCTCGCATTACTAAGTGTTAGTTGCTATGTAATGTCCTGTAGAATGTTTCGTGTGCGAATAAAGTATAATAATAATAATAACCTTTAGGCCCCGTGGACTATCGGTCCATAGGCAATAAGAGATTCACTTTCCTCAGTGCAAATTGTTTATAATTTCTACCAACAATCCAGGAAACGGAGAGCAATAAAAAAATACAATAAAATTATTCGGTTTTGCATCAATTAATCGAAAACTACCCACTTTATCCGTAAAGCTGCCAGCAAAAGTGTACTGTGAAATTAAAACCTCCCAAACACAAACAAATCAATCCTTCTACCTATCTATGTAGAACTTAAGAGTTTATCAACGACAAGCGTTTGATAGAAATAATTTATTCTCCGAGGTAGACATTTAGGTATCTGATATCAAATCCAAGCATGCTGATAGTTGATCTACCTAGGAGTCGAGCAAGATATCAGGACAAGTTTCAGACCTTTCACAAAACTTATCCATCAGACGTTACAGCATGATTTCGAAATCGCTAGCAATTTTTAGGGAGGGAGTATTAATTTCATTACTATAACGAGTATTACTAATATTATATTAACAGTAATTGTATAAAAAAAATTTAAATAATCGTGATTATTGACTCTTGCTTCGAAACTGTGAATTTAAAGTGAAAGGAGTACGGTTGTAAAATTATTTTTGTTGTCAAAAACTGTTTTTGACGCACCATATTTTTAAATCATCCCTTTAAAATCAACCGAATTGGAAGTCACTCGTTTAGTGTTTTAAGTGCAGTATTTTACCAGTAAAGTATTAAGCTATGAACAAGGGCATCATCGAAACCAGCAATAAGTAACGGCTTTGATATCAAAGCATTACAAGTAGATTATCTTAATTACATTTTCGATTGTTTTAGTGTTATTGTCGCTCGCGCAGCAATCCAAGCAACCAAGAGACGCCTTCGCAAACAAGAGAAGCCATCTTCCTTGTCCTACTCTACGTCCCTTCAATAGTCAACCTAGTCTTTCCACTACATCTTTAAACGACACTTGGGACGTCCAACCGGCCGACGTCCAAAGCAACGATGATTTCTTTCAATTGCAATAACGTCTACGCAACAAACCAATGGCATTAAAGAAGCATGCTGCAGTTCTGCATACTGCAGCATATTTCTTTAATGCCATTGGCAAAGAACTTGGGCGTAGCAAAAAGCTTTCCCAGCAGCGAACTGCGGTCCCGGGGAGCGGGCGTCCAAAGCGTATCCAACACCGTGACAGGGGTCACCGGCTCTAGCCGCGGCCGCAGATGCGGCCGACAGCCGATTAATAAGGCGCTGGGACTCCGCCCCCGGAGCCCGAGGCTGCTACTCGGGGACGGGGGCCGACGAGGGACGAAAATTCTGCTCAGTGAACTTTGGTTTTCAATATAATACCTGCGTGTGTAACATAGCAGGCCTAGACTACGTGTCTTGATATATTTACACTTAAATATTATAAGTATGGGTAAGTATGCAGCCTGTTTCTTTTATCACCAGCCTAATATTTAAGTCGTTGGTGAAAGCACACGAGGTAAAAGTGGAAGTAATAAAATAACACACGATTCACTAGTGCAAAATTAGACAAATTAGACATTGCCACATAAAGTTTTCTAAAACAACAATGTTTCTGGTCAACGAGCGCACTAAGCCCAATACCTGCGCCTTTTTTTCATTTTGTACATCAAACGCATGCACATTTGATTACATTGCAAATACAGCTTGAATCCTATAAGGCATCATGCCAAGTTTTACTTCCTTTCCTGAGAAAAAAATATGTTTAAAACTAGTCATCTCATATTCAGATTTGTCCTTCAAAACGGGGAATACTAAAATTCGGCGGAAACTTTCTGGAGATTTTCGAGTGGCTCGCCGTCCCACTAACAGCACCAATTTAACAAGAGCACAACTCGTGTAGATAAGCCGATTACTACAGCTATCTGAAGGGACAAAGAGACAAATGCTAAGCTGTTTGTTTTAAGGCCGAAGGTAGCTGGAAGGCACTCGGTGTGTGTATGTGATTTGTTGTAGTTGCGGACGCAAATGGCTGGAATTAATCGGATTTGCGGTGGTTCGCCTGGGGAGGCACTAATGATGAAACTTTAGGAGTTATATCAAAACTGCGGTGAGAATAAATGAGAATATAAACTGTTACTTCACATGTTTCAATTATCTTAAAACTGTATTTAATTTTAGATTCTAGGAAGAACGACTATTACAAGATACAATATAAAATACAAGAAAAATAGGATAGGACTAAGTCAATTAAAGTCTCCACAGAACAAAGCCGACGAAAATCAAAATTGTGCGTACTAACGCACTTTTTTTCGTAAGCACTGTCTGTGTTCTACTGATATGCACTTACTGGTATTAAATGTTGTATTTAGGAATCAGCTAAAAAATTAGTGAAGATAAAAAAAAATATTTTCAAATTATAGTTCTATTGTTATATTTTCATCTCATGAATGATGAAGACGATCCAATGACTCTACATTTCGATGATAAAATCTCCACACAACGCATTATATTTCCATCAACCAATCATTTAAATGTTTAGACACATCAGCTGTTGCTAAGTACTTGTAAATAACTACATGCTGATGATGATCATGAGTGGAATTCACACGATGCCACCATGTAAGGCAGCGTTCAGCACGACTTGCGATGACATCATCGCAGATCGCGTGCTAGCCAACAGATCATAGACTCTGTAGACACAAAATAATACAACCAGAGGTATTTCCAATTCGCCTTTTACACTCTAGCGAAAAGATTAGATTTTAGCCAGCCTGAAGTTAACACAGATGCTTAGCTGGTTTGGAAACAGATGTGAAGCTTTAATGTATGAACTTGTGGGTATTAGTATTTCTTAATGATTCGCGATACTCATACATAGTTATATATTAAACGGGTCTAATCCCGATTATTCATGAGGTAAAACGTAATTGCCTTATTTCCCGACGTTTCGGCAGCGTTACAGTTGCCGTGGTCTCGGGTAGACTCATTGTGGGTATTGCAGGACATAACAGGATTAATTATCACTCATCTTATTTGGAGACATATAGGCATTTTACTGAGTATTATTGACTGTCGTACCAATAGACGCTATCAGTCTGCCCAATCTGTGAATCTATGAATAGAGCCCACAGCTGGACTTCACGCCTTACCTCGTGAGTCTCCTGGAACTCGCGTCCTCATCATTCAAAAACAGGTAAAGCAACAGACTCTCGAGTCACAAATGCAGGTGCGCATAAATTCAAAAAGTGCACATTTGTGAAAGTGCAATTTTTTAATTCGTGCTACAGTTTCGTCGCTCCCTGAAATCGACCGAAAGTGGCCATCTGTCTGCATTCAATTCGGCATATGCTTGCCCGTAATTAGTGAGCGCCCAAACAAAAGCACGAACGAGAGAATGATGACGAAAATTATTAAGTTGGAACTGTGTAGGTGGATAATGACGTGCAGCGAAAAAAGTTAGACTGTTTAGATCTAGATAACACAATGTTGGCAGTTTGTTAATTTGTCAAAATTGCCTGTCTCGTAGAGTTCGGTGGTGATTTTTTCCCGGCTTAAAGTTGATATCGCCATTAGCAAAGAAGGCTCTTAAAAGTTCAGGGTGCCTATCCCTTAACTGTCTACAATATTGGGTAATCGATTTTGACATTTTCGAAGTGTCAAAATATGTGCGTATCGTGTTCGGAGTAAGTTCAACCGGACGCGACCAAACTGATTGATAGGGTCAATTAAAAACACAAGGCTATCTTTCAAACTCTTACTGCCGGGTTATGGATTATGGCTAAAAGTTTTCTTTTGATAGGCGATAGTTAATTATTTAACGAACATAAAACGGGATTCCTCCCACGAGTATTACTTTGAGTTTTCGATATTTCAGCACAGACTGAAAAATAAATTTGAATATTAGCTTCATCCAACGGCTGCGCCCGCGTTTGACATTATCCCACAGGAACACATTACCGGATCTTCCTATGTCTCAATTAAGATCTTTGTAAATCCGTTCAGCCGTTATTGCGTGATTGAGTAACAAACAACCAAAAGACTTCAAAAAATTTCACATTTATAATATTAGTGGGATTACGGAAAAATATGACTAATTAGAAGGAGGTGGTTTCTCTGCAGACAGATTATCTAATTCTAGTTTAGGGCAGCGATTACTAAAGTGCAGAAAGCCCGCTGACTTAATTACATTGCAATATTTGTCTTGTGTTGCAAACAAGAAATTTGTTCTAAGCCGAAATTTCACCTGGATAAACTCTGTTGTGAAAGTGGCACAAGTGAACGTTTCACACACGTAAAACTTTAAAAATGACTAGCCGGCGACTACTAATACCTAGCGCTTGTTCTATTCATAAACGTTGAAATATATTGAAATATGTTGAAATATATAGTAGATTTTCAGTCGCTTGGAACATTAAAATAGTATATTCTATGAACTCCGAAAACTGTCAACATCCCAAATCTATAGAAAAACATAATTTTTACAACTGAGGGTGCACACAAACGAAAAGCTCACTACGGGACAGAATACCTTAGCCAAGGAAATAATTACCCACGATCTGTTAGCTAGAAAGGCGACGTAGATACGGCGGCCGCAGATTATAAATCATGGCTGAGTTAGGCCTGGATAATTTAGCTAAATCACAGCAATCAGACGTTGAATATTCCGAGTGGGTGGGTGCTTGGATTACTAAATTACAAATTGGTCTACGGTCCGGCTAGGTGGGAACGGATAGATAAATCTAGGTGCTAAAACAATGAAGTGGGCCTGAAACTGCACTTTTGAATTGATGTACTTACTTATTGACTTCTACTAAGCAGATGGGCGAAGAAAGGGAACAGTCAATGGTTGCATAATCACATTTCGACTTTTTAACCTCAAGTAGCACATTCCCCGGTGTGCATTCCGAATAATTAAAAACGTTGTATTCGTCGCGCCCCAGGCGATTTGAACAGCGAGTGTTAAGAACAGACGGAGATCGGATAATCATCTCTATCATAATAGTAATTCAGTTTAGTAATTTTATTCATTAAAAACGAAGACAATACATTCCATAAACTATAATAAAGAGTCTACTAGTAGTGCTTCTTCTTCCTAGTTTCTTTGGCATAAAAATAGTGTCACTGCTTTGTACGTACTGTACTGACTGGATAGATAGAACTGAATCACTCCAAATCCCGACGTTCTGGCAACATTTCGGCTTTCCGGAGTTGGCAACCCATAAAATGTTAATTACAGAGTTGAGGTCGGTGGTCAGAGGTAACACCGTTGAGCTGTGAGAACGTTCGGATTTATAATAAAATATTAGAATATGAAAACCTAGCGTTTCCAGGCTCTAAAACCTCCTCAATCAGACCAGACCTCTACATAATTGGGTCCTTCAAGCCGATTGTCTTGTAATATGGTCGAGGGTACAGAATGCCCGGGAATGGAGGTATGCGTACCCACCTAATAAAGCCAGTCGCGATGATACCCGCCAAATGTATTCCTGCAGCCATAGGAAAGTTTCTATTTAGACTAGAAAGTCTGAACAGCCAGTAAGCAGAAGCTACCCCGACTGCGCGAGCGCACATTTAAACAAGACGAAACCGACGCGACGACGGCAAGAATGCCAGCGTCACCCACCGCCCGCGACCTCCCTCGTTTGGTCACACACCATTGGCTCGCCTGAATAGCCGCAGCCTCCGGGCTGAGCCGTGAGTTGACGATTCTTGGTGGACAGTCTGGTAATAGATAGTTGGTCCAGTGTGATTCACTTTGGGTGTTGCTTTCTTGCTGATGGTAACGGGCGGCAATGGACTGGGTACCGAATACTGCGAGACTGATCCGATGATACTGCCAGAATAACAATGAGAAGATATCTACGAAAGATTGGTTTTATATTGATATAGTTGACACAAGCCGTATAATAGACCTCAGCTCAAAACACTCCTATACACTTTATAATTGGATTTACCTTTAGCCAGAAGGGTTCTGAGAGCAGTTGTTTTTTTAAAATTTCACGGTTAAGATTTGTTTACAACATTTAATCATCATAGCTTTCTTGTCGTTAAACACGTTAGCACTTACACGAGCCCTGTACGAGCTATGAACATGTTATTTTACATATTCGAGGCTCGTAGAGAGCTCGTGTTGTCAGTAATTTTGAAACAATGATAATAAAGAACCTAGAACTGTTTAGAGCAGAAAATCTCTGAATTGATCTGCAATCATTAACAGTGCCACGAGGTCTGGCCGAATGCCCCGCAACATTCATTGCCGCTTAACACAGCGCACATGTGTGGCCAATTTTTTTGGACCTTTCTCTCCTCGGGCGTTACTTAATATCCCGTTCCAGATGTTACATTTATGCGAAAAGTGCAGTTTATTTTACTAATCTAAGACATTTAATAGTATATTGGATGTGGCTCGTTTCCAAATGTTCCCCGTAAACATAAACTAAGGTTTAGTTATTAGCATCAATCATTTTCATCTTTATCAACTGAATTGTAAAAATAACAAATAAGACTGCGTAGTAAAAGTTACGTAGTAAAGTAAGTAGTAGTACGAGATTAATATAAATAAGAAGACTGCCAATATTAATGTTTTGAGTTTTATATATTTTTATATTTTATCGTGTAATAAATTCCTACATGTCTTAATTCCCGCTCAAAATTCCAACCTAAGCAGGTACCGCGAATTGTCATAATAAACTACGAATTGCAGTTTTATGAAACTCAGTCCTGGTGTTAAGTAAAATGGTCTAAAAGTTTAATAATCTCTATTAATGTTATTTTTACCAATTATTGCGTGTTTTCTTAATAAAAGATTTCTATTCTACTGACAATCTTATGTAAGCTCGTTGAAAATACTACATCCCACTCAAAAATTATTTATGTATAATAGGATATCTTAATCCCTATGAAGGACGTCACCATAGGCTTTCACAGCTTCAGGCTTTTTTTGTTCTCTTCACGATGGTTTGTTTTTTATTTAGTAATTTTTTGTGCATTTTGATTGTTGTTTACTCTGTGTTTCAGTGGCAATTAAGCTAAATGTCTACTTTATTTTTAATTTATTTTTTTATTTTTCTTCCACTTTTAGTTTTGTCCCCGGCACTTAAGACGCGCGTGTCAAATGCTACCGTGGCATAAGCAAAGGTTTAGAAGGTCAATCATAATAAATAACCTTTAACGGACATGGTCGAGAAGATGCGCCGAGCAATCAGATAACGAACACAGCGGCTAAAGACATACAGTTAACCCAGATAAGCCATTGACGGATCCCGTGGTCATCCTGGCATTGTCTCGGGAGCGGAATAAAATTATCTGAGCATTAGCGGGCGGGGGCGCGGGGCCGGACCATTTGTCATCGGCCGAGGGGAGGGGGCTTCTCGGCGGCAGACGGGGGCAAAAACTAGGCGCGGAGAGCGGGCCACAACGTAAATACGACGGAAGGACCACTCTCTGTACTTTCTGAACTGGCCATTGAAACGAAAAGCTCTTATTCAAAGTAGCGCAGAAACTGCGGCTTAATGAACGTTACAACTCAAACAAGGTGTCCAATGTCCATGTCAAAATCTAGATCATTTTGGATAACAAATTGTCAAAAAAACTCCATAGTTAATATTTTCAAAGTCCTTAAGTTAACAGAGTTTACATAATTATTATAAAACATAGAACTCATGCATTGATTTAATGGATTTAATTCCAGACATCATAGTCATCTAAATAATCCTTTATGTTATAGTAGCCCTTATGCAACACAGTGTACTTTACACATTTTTCAAACCACGTTTCAGGCAAGCATAATATAATCTTCCGGGATTTTATTATAGAAACGTATAACAACTTAAGATACAACAAATTAAGCATCCATACAAGCATACCATACCCTATGAACCAGGCAAAGAGATCACGAAGAGATATTGCCAGACGGGGCCTCTAGTAGAGAACTCTGTCCGGTTCTTAACAGGAATCAAACGAACGACAACAAACTAATAATTATATTCTTTTTAATGCATTAACCCGTGCTAAGGACAATTTTAAAAACCTATTTAGAGGCTAAAAATTCCACCCATGTCGGGATTCGAACCCGCGATCTCTGGCTATCCGTGCCAGCGCTCTTTCCAACTGAGCTAATGGGTGACTCACCGGCATCAGTGAAATTTCGAACCTCTTTACAATATTCTCTGTATTACGTACAGGCAGCGATATCTGGCTGAAGCAATTTGCATCAATTGCAGCCCCAAGTACCTACTTTGCAGTTAGGTATTACACCGGAGTGTGAGTGGATGGGAGTAAATATGTGTGTAAAAAAGTACGTGTGTGTGTGTGTTTGTAAAGCCTTTTCCCCGTTATATTATTTATGCATGACTTAATAGATTGACCAAGATTTATGATTTGAGACTCATGACTTAGATTTAAGAAATCATGGTTGTATTATTTTTTCTGATTGTGCAATAAAGTGTTCTCTATATATATCGAATAGTGATATTTGGGCAATTATTGTTGTTATTTGAAGTAGTATTATTTTGTTTTTATTAATTTGATTGGAAGTAGTTCCTTACTACAAATATTTTTCTGGATTGCTGTAAGGAATAGGACAGTGGCAATACGTGTAGAAGCTGGAAGTAAAGTCAAAGCTTGCATTTGATATTCCGTAAAATAGGTTAAAGTAAGAGGTTCCTAGAGGTTTGTTAGTGTTCCAAAGCCTTAAAAGTTTAGGTCGCTGCTGATTTAGATAAAGCCAATGTTACCCTCTGTTGTATTGTTGCAGCGGTGTGGGTCGGGCGAGCTTGATACCTTAGGGATGTGCGGTGTGCTACTGAACACTATATCTCTTGTTGGTTTTTGTTTTTGCCTTTCGAATGGTATGTAGCATGTAGCTTTGGAAGTTCGCGATGGAATTTGAAAATTATATTTCAGATGCATTAGAGCTTCGGAAAGTGCATCTTTAACATTCGCAAAATAAGGGCAAGTGTAAACTACAGGTGCCTTTAGTTCGAGGACGAGTTTAGTTTAACATAAGGCTGTGTAAGTCACATTTAATAGCAGACACAGGATAACTATCACGTGCGCCTCTCTCGGAGGATGTGTATTCTGACTATCCAATCCCACAAAGCGCGCAACTTTTTTCAGCCAATAATGAGACCATAATGACAATACTGCCGTCATTTTTGCTGGTTTGCAGTGCCATAGGGACAAATAAGAAGTAGAGCTTGGGAGAGGGATAGAAGCAGAGGTAAATTGTCGCCACTCCGACCGCGGCTTCCAGTACCTCGCAGGTCAGACTCAGCATAAAACTGACACAAGTTCGCCTTTAAAAAACCAACTCTTGTTGCGAAATTATAATAAAAGGCCTCCGTCGCGAAACCGACAAGTCACAAAAGGGTCAAGCTCAGTTGTGGCACGTCACCGCGGCAAAAACGCGACTACAAACTATATCTGATATTAGAGAGCAGACGCGTGCCGTGCCGACGGGTTTTTGCCGCCCAGTCGGGGACCAGAGCGGGCGCAAAGCTAACACAGCAGAAGAACGGACTTTAGGAGCCTTCAAGCAATTACCTCGTCTTTAATTTCTCTGAAGTGACTGAGATCTTGGCATAGGTACAGCACTCGTTGAGTGGCCGTGTTTTTTAAAGCAAATCACTAAACTTTTTGACCCTCAGAACAATACCCATAGGTTAAATTGCAGGTATACTTCTGGCTGAGCTATAGTAGTAACTGCTGGTAACCTATTGTCAGTCTTCTACTTTGGCACTAAGCTTCGTTATCGTTATCAACCCTTGTATGTCCCCACTGCTGGGGCACGGGTCTCTTCCTGCATCGCAGGAAGGTTAGGCCATAATCCACCACGGGGGCCAAGTCCGGGTTGGTGGAGGATTGTAAGGCAGTGGCGGGCCTTACTGTCAGAAGTTATCAAGCCCCCCATAAGGCCTCTGACATGGCTTAACGACTGCGATCACATGACAGCCGGCACCGACGGCTTAGCGTGCCTTGCGAAGCACGGAAGCGCTCGGAAAAAGCCACAAGCGGTAGTCACGGGACGGTCACCTATCCTGCGCCTTACCGCGCCTGATGTTGTTTAACTCAAGTTATTGATTGCAATCACTCGGTTAAGCTTATTAAGCACGAACTAAGCTTATTGAACACAATTGTGATGACATTGTCTGGTCACCCTGTCAAAGGCTATTCTAGTTTGAGCCGAGGACCATTTGTGTTGGGTGGATGATATTATAGCCATCCCTCTGGGTGTATTTGCGCCAGAACCCTAGGACACGACGCGAATTTAATTTGCCATACGTGGCACGGTACCGCGCCGTAGAGTTACGCAGCCCGGTATCATTAGCCGAGTCGAATTTACTGGAAATTCGAAGATTACAGCCTGTTGAAAGCTTCTGCTAAATGTGTAATTGCTTAATCATACAGCTGGGGCTGATGAGTTTGTTATTATGATACCGGTGGCTAATTTTAAGTTCATATTGGTGAATTTCGAAGATAAAAATCGAGATTTGGAAACTGAAGCATGCATCGTTGCAAACTATTTTAACTGCTACTTAACCTCAGGTTGGTTCCCCTGTTGTTTAATGGTATCTAATACGAAATCTACGCCTAATATAGAACACTAGTTTTTTAATGTAAATGACTTAGAGAACAAACATACATACATACATACATACATACATACATACATACATACATACATACATACATACATACATACATACATACATACATACATACATACATACATACATACATACATACATACATACATACATACATACATACATAACCGGACTCCTGTATCCCCGAGGGGTAGCCAGAGTCTAGGAACTGCCACTTACCACGATCCTGACAGATCACCTTCGCGTCATCAACGTCATAAGTCGTTGCATGCACTCACGCCGGTTCCGGGTACTTTATCCCGTACGTACCCCCTTATCTTCCCCTTTGCTAATACATCCCCTATTGGTCGATGTATATGCCTGGGACGTCCCTTTTCAGCCCTTCCATTCACTCAGAGAACACTTCATCATAAAAAAGGAAATTAAACAGAAACCCTACGCTGTGTGTGTGTTGAAAGTTACAAGAAACCGGAAATTAAACTTTATTAGTTGTTTTACCGAAAATTCAGACAATTTACTACCTTTAATTAAGCTTAATGCTCGTACATATTTTTAACCAAATTACTGTTCTTTTATTTATATAATGCTTGTACGTGCAAGAAATTAACTAACACAGACAAAACGTCTGAGCCAAACCTTACTCTATAATTTCTATTCTTTTTGGACAATTGTGACAAGGGAATGTGTTGAGTGGGAGGTATTATTATTATTTGTAGTATTTAGCGGGTATAGGTGGAATATCCGAAAGGAATGAGAATAACACACAATTATCAACGTTATGACAGTTACGTGTAACTTACGTGGACAAACTAAAGCGACCTGCTAAATCTACGTCCAAATACTGTCTACTTCAAAATCGGTGTGGAAGTATGGCGGCGTTTTTTTCCCGGTTTTTTTTTTAAATAACGTCTATAACAAATAGATCAATATTCTATTGAATGATTACCTTGAAGTAGAAGGTGAACGTAACGTTCTTATCGCAACCGATAAAATAACATATGTCCCTGATTTGAAAGTGTAGAAATGTCTTAGAAAATAGCACCTCGAAAACAAGATAGCGTCCCAGTTACAAATAAATAGGAGACCAAAAAAACCACTATAACGCAGCCTATCCAATAAACCGAAGCCAATGTCTGTTAGGTACACCCACAGTGAAAGAAAGTAATTCTAACACAGAGGGATCCTAAATTCACACCACTTGATTGCGAACAGGGCCGTTTTAATTTCCACCCCCTTTATTAGAAGTTAGTAGCTCTACACGTAGAGGACAGATCGCAGCGACAGCAGAGCAAATAAATGGCGCAACTTTATAGTGTGATATTACTGCCGATTGAATGGAACATTCTACAATCCTAATAATAACTATAACAAATCTCGAAATCAAGAAACCGGCGTGCGTGCATGCAACGACTAATAAACGTTGATAAAGCGAAGGTAAACTGTCAGGATCGTGGCAAGTGGAGGGCTCTGGTCTCTGCCTGCCCCTCCGGGATACCGGCGTGAGGTTATGTTTTTATAACAAATTAATTCATGAATCGAAAGCCGAAATGATTTGTTAGCCGAGCATTTAAGTCAATGTTATGCTAATGTCTAAACATTATGGCCCTTACTAATAAACACCGTATAAGCCTGGTATAGTTACACAGTGTTTTGTTCACGTCATTTGAATGTAATTTTCAGTTGAAAGAAAAGAGACAAAACACTTCATAGTTATACAATAGTTACACCAAGTTTATAAGTAAGACTGTTTGTGAATAATTTTGAGACTTAAGATACTTAAGATATCTAAAACCCAGATGCCTAGAATTGAATAAGGGACTTGTAAGACCAGGTATTTCTGTACTCGAGAAACATTTTAAACCCCACTTTGTACCCCTTTCATACCTGCAACAGGATTATTGTCAGCACTTTTTCCTTGTTGTTTTTCAGCAAAATGAATTCTCTAATTTACAATATCAGGCTAAACCCCAAATATAAGTAAATGCCTTGTGCTAAAAAACGACAAAGGAAAAAAGTGCAACAGACTTACTGAAAATTACCCAGCTGCGACCTCGGATGAACGAATCGTCATCGTCCAAAGACAATAAAGCCTAATCGAGAGGCGCATTGCTGTCGGTACGCCGTGTAGGTAAGCCCGGAGAATCATTAGTGGCACTCGGTCGTTTGTTAGCCGGCTCCGCGCCATTCAGGGCCGAAGACGGGTTTTTGCTCCGCCAAATTGCATCCAGCTTGAGCGGTGTATTCCTCCGTTGTCCGAATTCCGAGATACGTCACTTTGTTGGCACCGCAAGTGACTACGCATGTTCTTTCCTGTGGACTATGCCGGTTTATGGAAAGATGTCAACGAGTAATCGCAATCTAATAAAAGAGGCACTAACCAAATTGCACCCCTCTTGAGCGGTGTATTCGAATTTCGAGTTACGTCTTGATTGGCTACGCATGTAAGCACGCACGGTCCTATCCTTTGCATTTTGTTGTTATTCATAGATGTCCACGAGCAAGAACTCTGTGTCAAAAGAGGCACTAGCCTAAATCGCATCCGGAGAGAACGGTGCATTCCTCCGTTGACCAAATTTTGAATTACGTCTTTGTTGGCTACGCACGTAAACTCCAAGGTAGTTCCTGTGTATTACGCCGATTTATGGAAAAATGTCCAGGAACAAGTACACTGTATTAAAAAAGGCATTACATAAATAAATAATAAATTAATTAGGCTAAATTGCATCCAGCTTGAGCGGTGTGTTCCTCCGATATCTGAATTTCGAGTGTTCATAACTGACGTAACCTGCCGTAACGTATCCGAGGCCCTAAACTCCACTTTCGCTAACTAGTTTTGTTAAAACAACCGGAAACAATATTTTCTCAGAATAGGTACCCACTTTAATGTTAGATCAATAAAATTTAATTATCTATTTATTCTATATCACAGTATGTTCTTAACTGTTAATAACTGGTAATAAATGTAAAACTGTAATTGCAGCATGAAAAATTGTTAGTGTAAATATTTTTTCCAATTATTGCTTTTCTTGATAAATAAATAATATTGGAGCAAAACCTGACCACTCTTAAAATGAGCTCCAAAACCAAACTCTGTGACTTTCCCCTTTCAACTTCGACTGTGAAAGTACAGCTAAGAGTCTTCTGAGTCGTCACATAAGACGTCACTAATTCAGCAACATTGTGACGAAAATGGGCGATGGTGGAATACACCGCCGGTGCGTGTGAGTTTCCTAAATTGATTTCGTATTAATTGAAATAATACTGCCCCTGCGCAGTGGCGTGGAAGCTTGTCGAGTTAATGAAGATTGGTGTTAAGATAATGACGATCATCCTTTGGGCTAATGGCTTAATACGCGGGTATGTGCCTTGGTTATGAAGTGAAGAAAGCTTTGCAATTCATGGTAAATTGAACAGTATACACATTAATCGTCAATTATCGGTACTGTTGAACATCAACGATAGGACAATATTTTTTCAATTATTGATTTTTATCTGTGATTTTAAGCGATTACTCTGAAAAATGCTTCTATCATTTCTTCTGTTTTATCTTTATACCTAAATCATTAAGAACATTTAGATCGTGACATAATCCCTAATTAGTTATTATATAACATTCAAACCATGAACACAATCACTTGTCTTGGGTCTTAGGCTAGATTTACGTTGGATCTTATCGCAAGACCTAGCAGACCGCGAATTCGACGCGATAACAGGAAGGAAGCTCTACATACATAATCGGAATGCCCAATTAATCCATTACCCATCCAGATTGTATCTATGTTCAGGCAGCAGATGAACAAAGCTGAGTGAATAACTTCTCAAAACCTTTGCGCTACGGCTGCCATTGTACTCAATACGGATACATGAATTCATGGCCATGTGTAGAAATAGAGACGATAGAAGGATAGATTCGGTTTTTCTCATTCGTATATTTTGATAATATACTGGTCAAAACCATTTGGGGAATGAGATTTCAAAGTGGAATTAAACTTTTTGCTAATGTTTTTAATTATAACTGGCCACTAAATATTAAAGTGACATTCATCAATCACGAAAGTAAAAGTAAAAGAACATCAGCGTTTCTATTAGTAGTTCTTAATATGGTGGCCAAAGTCTATGTACCTTCGTATACAAAAAAAAAACAATATACAACGCCATTGAACTTTCTTAACTTTTTAATTACAGAAAACTTGCTGGGTAGTACTAATTAAAATCAAAGAACTTTTTCTAAATGTTTTGAGCAGTATCATATGGTTGACAATAAAGTGCTATGCGATGTAAAGTAAGTGGCTCATCCACAGCTGCAAATCGACTTTTATAGTATTTAAGTATCGTTTTTCCACTCAGGAAACGTGTAACTAATTAAAGTGTACCAATTTAGTTGGTCACAAAATTAAAGTGAAACAGCGATGCATCGTCGCTACGGAGCGATGAAGCGTAAGACGAAGGCAGCAAAGTGGCACTATGGAACAGCCTATCCCTCTAGGACATAGAAACGTAGTAGATATTCTCTACCACAGTCACAGAACGTAAGACAGTGAATACTAAAATACTTAGATGACGCTTAAAATAAATTACGAATAGATGCCATGAACCATTCGCGGTCATTATTCGCTAAGGAGGCGGGCCGTTGGCTTGTAACTTTATCTTTTAAGGAGATCGAATGTGGTAATGAATTTTCGATTACTAATAGTGACTTGTTAAACATATGGCTTGCGGCCGCCGTTACCGATATCTGTCTGCTCGTACGGTTCACACGTCGTTGTGTGTTTATCGATAGTACCAATCGTCTTGAGATAGGCCATCTCGAGGGTATTAACGATATCGATCGCGCGCCTTTAGGCTCGAGCTAACCGTCGTTACTGAACCTGGGTTAAGACTGCTGTGGATTCGTCATCATCAAGCTATATTCGTCCACTGATGGACATTGCCCTCCCCTAATGAGCGCCATAGCGCCCTGTTTTCAGCTTGCCGCATCCAGCATCTGCCTGCAGTTTTTCGCATATCGTCATCTAGTCGGAGAGCGTCCTACACTACGTTTGCCGAGTCGCGGCCTCCACTGTGCTGTGGATTGCGATTTCTTATTATGAGGGAGTTCAAACTGTCTTCAGAACCTAAGCAGTCCTTGTGGTATCACTGAAAAGGAGTGCTTGAGGCCTGAGCCTGAGGCCCTTCCGTAGTTGGGTAGCCTTTAATCCCTCGGTTCCAGTGGCAATTACCCAAGAAGGGATAAAACAGCTATTCTGCGGGGGTGATAATGATAGACAGAGGACACTATATTGCATAACCACAAGAAGCAATTTAAAGTGATATCTTATACCTATCTAAGTAATTGTATACAATAATTGGCGGTGTCATCGCTTAGATAAGTATCAAAGTTTTATAGTTGTGATTGAAAATAGACATGAAATAGACTAATAAGTGGCTCATAATTGACCAATAAACAATTAAATGTTTAATAAAAACAAAAACGTAAAAACTGCGTAAAAATCTATAAGAAAATACTTATTTTTTGTACACTCTCACTGAAACAGTTAAGATGAATCGAACGAAAACCTTCTTAAGCTAAAATCCATAAAACCGTTTAGGATACAGAGCGTGACAGAGAAATACACAAGAAAAATAAAACCCTCCTTCTAGCGCAGTCGGGTAAAAAGGCCAGGGTATGAGTCACTTAGATATAAAACCTTTTTAAAGATTGTTTTATCTGGTATCTACTGTCTATGTCCATATAAAAAACAACCGTTCAAGGCACTGCAGCATCCGAGTGGTCCCTTCACCCACCACTGGATGCTGCATAAATCATTTTATTATGTAGATGCAAAGGTCAAAGTTTACAGTCTACATAAAATAGTTCTTATTTAATCTCCATCAGGGTTGTTTAAAACATAGGTTCTTTTTAATTCAAGGATTTTAGGCAATAACTCAAAAGTCGACTGTACGCTGAAAGACTTACTAGATCTGATAGATAAGGTAAATTTTATATTCTCTTAACATTATTTTCTGTGTTGGGTGCGTCTGCTCAGCATATTGAATATAATGTTTCAAGCTTGGATATTATGTTGCAAAATTGTTTGAAACAAAAATTTCAACCTACATACTACCCTATAGTTTAGATTTGTATCATACACTTAGTTCTTTATAAAGAGAGATAAAGATAAAGAGATAGTTAGTTTCTGGAAAAAAATTGTACTCAACTACTGTGTACTTGAAACTAGATGAACAGCCAATTGAGAGCCAAGGTTGCAATGTATATTCATACATTAAGATCATCGAATTCACAATGTATTTAGTAGAAATACAGAATATCATTAGATGTCCAAAATACACAAAACTTTTTATTTTACCAGAAATGGTGGGAAGATGGAACACTCCAGGGGAAATTCTCCAGGTGAATGACACTATTTTTGCCAGTTTTAAAACTTACAAGTCAATTTAGAATCACTTACCTTACAAATAACTGTTCTTGATTGTTAACTCTCCATGATACCACCGTAGCTCCTGCAAATAAAAGATACAATTGAGTTTTACCAAAACTTATATATAGACTTGTCTAACTAAAGTGATGTGGAATAATTAACATTAATTTAAATGTTATCAATCAATCATAGATAATAATTACTCTTTAATATTGGTTATGAATGCTTGAGTGACTGTGTGTATGGCTTATATTTTTTGTGAGTAGGTACATCAAATAGCAACCTACAATTTAAAAGTAAGTACAGTTTACTTCCTACAATCCATTAGTCAAGGCCATTCTACCTCAAACTAGCAGACAAATCTATTCACCTTAAAAAAACTAAGTGCAAAATTGAACAGACGCTGGCGATTACACCTCAAACGCTTTAATGGACTTAACATAATCCTAGCAGCTAATGGACAAAAGAACGAAGGGTAATTTGTTCTTCAAAATAACAAATTCAAAAGTTCCGCGCATCACATCAAAATAAATAATAATAAAACTTTAGGTTATGTGTTCGGTTGCCTTTTTCATAAGAAAGTTAATTAGGTGTACAATTTATAATGCCTTCGTTAGATTTGGGTAGGTAATAAATGAGTTACTCACCGAAAAGATTTACGGTACAAGTTGTATTGTTGCCTCGATCAAGAACGACAACACTCGTCGCTGCCATTTTCCGATTGACAATTTTGACAGAACGCAAATTGCTGAAGCCGCTCCGCTATGACTTTCTTGTTTCTTGTCTAGTTAGGTGGTGTTGCTAGCTATATTTCCGTTAAAGGTATAATCGATCGATTAAGGTAATTAATTGTGGTCATTGCCAAAATACCTATTGTAGGTGATCAAATCCTTGATTTTATATTTATATTATACATTTTTCTAAAATAAAATCTCATAACATCATGCACATATATAATATATTGTATCTTACCGAGTAAATCTTTGCTGTCAAAATACATGTTTTATGAACGCATCCGTTATTGACCAATCATAAACAGCCAACGCTTTGCCGGCTGCTGTCATTTTGTGGCATCCTACGTGTATTTTTCCGGTTCTTGTCCTTTCTTTCTATTCTGCTCAGTCGGCTTGGAATACGAAGGAGCACACCGGCGTCTGTAAAAATGTTCAGTTCAATTAAATTAGTCTTACTTTTAGGTATAGTTTACTTGTGCGGGGCGACAGAAGAAGATGTCCTCGATCTTACAGACTCTGATTTCTCGTCGGTGCTGGCTGAGCATGACACAGCTCTTGTCATGTTTTACGCCCCATGGTAAGTCGTTCACGTGGATACCTTGGAGTCAATGGCCTCGTAAGTTTCAGCCCTTGACATTTCTATGTGAATTTTGGTAGGTGCGGCCATTGTAAAAGATTGAAGCCGGAATACGCGGTGGCTGCCGGTATTTTGAAGAACGATGACCCGCCTGTGGCTCTGGCCAAGGTGGACTGCACGGAAGGAGGCAAGAGCTCCTGCGAGCAGTATGGCGTCTCTGGCTACCCCACTCTTAAGATCTTCAGGAAAGGAGAGCTCTCTCAGGAGTACAATGGCCCTAGGGAATCTAGTAAGTTCTAACATCCTAACTAATATAAAAAATATGAGTGTTCCAAGTTCATCATAAGTTGTGTCTTCTACTCCTGACATTAGTACCAACGACACTCTGAACCTTATTCTGAGGTCCATGGACAGAAAATGGAACTATATTTAGTATGTAACTATTTATCATCATTTAACACACACAAAACAACAGTTTTTTTTTCAAACCATGTATTTTTAGAGCTACAGCTTAGATTTTATTTCGCAAATCATGCTTTATCAGTAGATAGGTTCTTATCAGATGCAGTTATGATAAGGCAGTCAGTAGATCAGATCTAAATACTATTGTGTTTTATAAAAATAGTGCCCACCTACAAGATATCAATTCACAATAGGAATTTAGCAATGCCACATCATCAGTTAGCAAGAGTCACCAAATATGAAATTTTATTTGGATAAAATTATTTTGTGTTACGTAGTTATGACACTAACCACTGTTGTGTGTCACAGATGGCATCGTGAAATTCATGCGCGCGCAAGTGGGCCCCAGCTCTCGGGAGCTCCGTACTGTGGCAGATTACGAAGCCGTCCTTGCCAAGGATGATGTTGTGGTCGTTGGCTTCTTCGAGAAGGAGTCTGACCTCAAGGTAAATAGTACACATTAACTTCATAAAACACTAATGTCTGTTTAATTTTGAAGAAAAAACAATGTCTCATACAAGAGCACCCCAAGATATGCTGAAAGAAAAAAAATTAAATATATAGAGAATGTGACAGTGGTGTCATTCCCTGAAAGCCCAGCTAAAGAAAGATGAACCAATTGATAAGTGTCCTACATGACAGTTTGAATAAAATGAGGAAGATTGAAAAAGATACAAGGTGTTGATAAGCTCAGCATTTTCAACCTTTGCAGGAAAAGGAGAGGCGCACATTTGCGATGTGCTTTTATTTATTGCAATCAAAATAATTAGTGTATTTTGTATAATGTATTTTATAGTGTAATTAGCCATCTACGTTATCTACAATAGTTGATGACGATGCTAAGTAGCTACTTAGCATCGTCATCAACTAATCTTTTAAGGTTATAAACGTTTCATCTGATTGAAACAGTGCAGCCTGTAATTTTTCACAGTAATGTAGGTACACATACACATTCTAGATCTCATGAGATGAAGCAACCACAAAACTTTCCTCTTAGCCAGTGCAAACAGGAAAGTCAATCTTCACTATTGTGTACAGAGTAAACCAAGCAGCGGCTACCCACACAATGTTTTCCTCATTTCCACTTTTTGTACAAACTAGGTGGTTAGTTTTATAATACACAATATAATTATATCTTCCATCCTCTGAAACTGACAAGGTTTACTTAAGAATTGGGGTGTGTACTGTAGGGGGAGAGGCGGTAGCACCTTAGGGGCACTTGAGAAAACACAACTGTTTCTTTCTCAGGGAGAGTTCTTCAAGGCAGCAGACAAGATGAGGGAGCAGGTCAGCTTTGCGCACACATCATCCAAGGAAGTGCTGGACAAGGCCGGATACAAGTGAGTCATGTTTTTTTTTTACTCCTTTTTTTTATTAGCTGTTGGACATCTTTGCATGTGTTGAAGAGTCTTTGTTAATCCATACTTTGTATCATTCTGTGAAAAGTGGTATATATTTGTAGGAACATTAGTTACATCGTTAGACCATCAATGTAATTGTAAATATTTAAAAACTAGCTGACCCAGCGAACTTCGTACCGCCCAGCAGTAGATTCTTTAATATTTTTTTTTTTTCTCTGTAAGGACGATCCTCGTATTTCAAGGAATATTCTAAAAAAAGAATTAGAGAAATCGGTTTAGCTGCTCTCGGGATTGGCGCTTACCAACACATTCAGTGATTAATTTTTATATTATAGATTATTCAATATTAAATTCAATTTTATACTGGGATTTTTTGGAATATTCCCGAGTACTGCCAATTAGTGCCCACCCGACTTTCAGTCCGCCAAAGCACCAAAAATTTAGTACCTCACCCGCATTAAGATCGATTCTTATCGTTGCCCCTATGTAAGAAAATAATAATAAAAGATAAAACAAGAGTGCTTTAAACAAACTCCATTCCTCTCAAGCACTCCTTAAGAGCAATTTATTTTATTAGTAGATGCAGTTGTTCTTTGTAAAATCTCCAGCACAGATTATTTTAGGCAGCGTTTTTAGAGTGTTAAAGGATTGTGTTGTTATGAATTAGGGCGAAAATCTTTATTTGCTGTAGATGAGACATTGAAGTATCCAAATAGAAAATGCACCGTCTGAAAATAGTGATACAATTTCACTGCGTCTCCACACTAGAACTGAGCCATAATAGTGCAGTCAACAGCACATCAACCGTTATACTCGTGCACTCTACCCAGTTACGTCATGGGAATTATACAACTATTTATTACTATTATTTGTAATTCAGGCAGGCAGTTATAGAACTGGTGAAGCCTGTATCCAGATGTACATTTGTGTTTAACTCCTTGTCTGTTTTGTTTCCTTTAGATATTTATCCAGTTTGTTTTTAAACATATTAAACTATAGTGAAAAAGTTTATTTGCTATTGACTGTACCTACATACGGGAAGCCTGCGTCAATTAATTTGTAAAAAAACGAAAAATTGGGTTTGAATTAAGTTCAAGCAAACATTAAACAGGTGTTTCGAATTTGACACTCACTGTTCTTTTGATCCTTTATTTATTCAGCTGCTTTATTATTACAGTAATTTACAGTTTGAAAATTAAGTAGGCACTTAACCGGACAATGTATAATTTTCATTGATACAATGGCCTCCTGACCTAACATGTTTTCGTTGTGACATAATCATTACCGTCCAGGCTTGATAAGGCTCAGCAGCGGTAGCCGGCTGCTAATGTAAATTCCCGATTGCTGCTCTGATACTATCGCACTGTGCTACCGTCATTATTATACATTTATGGGCTGAATATGAGAAATTAAAAAAGTGTTATCTTTTTTAACCGTCTTCAAAAAAGAACTTTTTTTTAAAAAATTGTTTTTACGAAAACGTGTTGGTACAATCTATCAATAAATAGTGATTTTGTAGCCGCTCGAGAAATGCCCTTAAATCTTACAGCGCACTTTATGAACCGACAGGATGTCCGTAATAGTAAAAACAGGATAACTAGTTTGTCACCTATACCTGAGCCAAATTCGATAACGAATGGCGATGAACAAACCGTTGCTAGGCAACGACTTGTTTACACCTAAAAGGTAGATGTTAACAACCTTTAAAAACCTATTTAGAGGCTAAAAATTTCACCCATGCCGGGATTCGAACCCGCAACCTCTGGCTATCCGTACCAGCGCTCAATTGGTAGAGCGCTGGTACGGATAGCCAGAGGTTGCGGGTTCGAATCCCGGCATGGGTGAAATTTTTAGCCTCTAAATAGGTTTTTAAATTTGTTCCTTAGCACGGGTTAGTGCATTAAAAATAAAAATAGTGTAGTTAACAACCTTTTCTAGAAATCGTTTTCATACAAATAATAATCGTTCCTCCTACTAATGTAAAATGCTTATTTATATTTATATGTTTATGATTTTATAGTGAAAGGCTTAACCGATTTGAATATGACATATGACAACACTGAAATACAGATTTAACAAACATCTACGCGAGCCATGCCGCATGATTTTCCTAATAGAATTAAGCGCGTTTAAGCAAAAAACATACAAACTCTTCAACTTTATAATATTAATAAGTACGTATAGATGCTACTATGAAAATGAGTAGATTGGAACCACCTGCAAATATTGCAATAAAAGGAAGTTCGTTGTATATATTTTTATTCATATGTTCACACTAATCATCACTGTCACTGGCCAAAGAGGAGGATAACTTTGTGTCTCCGGTTCAGCCATTTAAAGTTTTATTTTTGGCAGCAACATGGCCTTTTACTTGCCCCCATATGATTTCTATCGGATTTAATTCACAATGATATGGGGGCAATCTATATTTTTGTCTTGTGCCATTTTGTCACACATATATGCTACAGTGTATCCGTTCTTAAATGGCATAACGAGTAAACAAACCTCACTCGACCACAAAACACGAATTCCGGAAGCATCACTCGATGTAGGTTACCACATTTAGTTGTAGACACTAGTTAAGACACAGGGGCATCATATTTTACCGAAAACTGGCTGAATTTGTGATTAAAACTATGATTTTTTGCCGAAATTCTAAATACACTGATTTTCTGATCACAGGTTAGCAAAACTACACAGATTAGTTTGTAATTTTTTTTTAGTGTTGGGATGCGGTTGTATGACGTGAATGAAAGAACGAATGAACGAAATTGCGCTGTTATGTTATTTAAGAAGTGCACATAGCACCGGAATAATAAAAATAACAAAATAGAGTAGGTATTGCGGTGGGTATTGAATGAAGAATTGAAGTTTGATTGATTTTTTTACTAAAAACTTGCATGTTAAGCGGGTGTTCCATTAGCGGGCCACCAGTTTTCTTTACTGCAGTTTTTTTTATTTTCTGCGAGCCAATGGTATAGACCGCAACTACATCACCCTAAAATCCGGCGATTTTGTTTTCAAATTTTACTCTGTGGGTTATACCGTTGATTCTTCGAGCATGCTTGAAATTCTGTCAGTTTTGTGACAGAATTTCAATGCGGTATACAAAACTGCCAGTGGATCAGCCGAGCCAGCGAGCAAACAGTTTTTTTCACGTTGCTGTAGCCACGGTTTCCAAATGAGATCTTCTAAATATCTCCAAATCAGTATAAAAAAAACTTAAAATGATATCTTTCGCAGAACAAACCCCCATTTTAAATATTTTAAATGGTCTAATATCTTTAATGTTCTACACGTTTTTTGATTCTACTTTTCCCCATAATGATCTTAAGAACTCTTTATTGAGGAGATAGCATTACCGCCAACATTTATTAGCGGAATTTTCTTATTTTTTTTGTCCCCGTTTGTACGTATGTATGGGTCGAGTTCAGTGTAGCAGATGGATTGCGATACTAATATTACATAATTATTTAGATTATTTTATGACTTAAACTTCATTCATTCCATTCATTCAATAATGAAATCCGTCATTCATTCAGTAATAACCAACACTATGAAATGTCACATTTTATTGGTCAGCCATGTTTGTTTACTCGTTATGCCATTTAAGAACGGATACACTGTATATATACTTAAGCCATATACACGTATTGACAAAAGACTAAACTTCACTTGTTGGCATAAACTAAATTTCCCAAAATGTTTGTCACACCTGAATTTCATCCATGTTTCTTTTTCTGTAGGGCTGTGGCGTAAAATTAATGTCGAATTTTCTAGAGTTTTTCGAAATAACAAGGTAATATGCATGTTATTTGAGTGATTCTAGTTAAATATGCTGCAATAGGAATTGTTAATAAATAGTTAGCAAGTAAAAGGCTATAATCATGTAAACAATAGAAGATTTGTAAAACGTGAGTTGTGATAACCCTAAATTGGTTTGTTTACCTCTATTGTTTATCGAGTTTGGCAAAACTGTAGGTGTTATCGTTGTAATTACTTATTTAACCTTCAGTATTGTCACAAAAGTAATGGAGTGCCTTTTAAACTAAATACAATAGTCTAACGATAATGTCGTCACGTAAATACCACATAACAGTCACGATAACTGAACTGTTTATGACAAAATGCACAGTCAATAGAAACTTTATTTTACGTAAATTATTGCTAAATATTGAAATATGTAGTTACAAATCGACGCCTTACTGCTAAAACCGACTATCTGCATGAAATGTTGTTATGCACACAATAACAAGTTTTAGTATAGTTAACGACATCCGAACCTTAAACTCGAGTTTTCTCGAAACAACATTTCATGCAGATAGTCGGTTTTAGCAGTAAGGCAACAAGTTTTAGTATAGTTAACGACATCCGAACCTTAAACTCGAGTTTTCTCGAAACAACATTTCATGCAGATAGTCGGTTTTAGCAGTAAGGCGTCGAAATGTCGTCTGCAACGAAGCAAAACGTGGTTACAAAAAATCCTTACGATACAAGAGTTCTTGTATCGAGTAATGGTATCAGTAGAACTAACTAGCCCATAGGATCTCAGTTCATGACGTATTTCCGAGCATGAAGTAATCCAGGTTTCGTAGACTGTTTTTTTTTGCGCTTAAAATAATTATGTAGTGTAGTGTTAAATAGCTATGTCCATTTGTGAAGTCGCGAATGGTGAACAGTTGAAGACAGGGCGCTATGGCGCTCTTTAGGAGAGTGCTATGTCCAGCAGTAGACTACATAATATAGCCTGAAGAAGAAAAAGAAGAATGGTGAACTCGCTAACGGTGAAGGAAAACATCATGAGGAAACCTGAGTGTCTAAGGTGTTCAAATACATCAGCGCTTGAAATTGCCAATCCGCGGTGGGCACGCGTGGTGCTTACACCCACAATTTCTCTCTCTCTGAGAGAAGGCCTGTGCCCTGCAATGGGACGTTTATTGGCTACAGAAGAAAAATAAAAGCAACTCAAGTCGAAATGTTCAGCCCAGGCATGCCCGCACGCCGGTTTGGGGTACTTTTGGGTCATATCGGTGTAATTTCCATTGGTAGTCGTTATACGGTATACGAAACAGGTATAAAAATTAAGTTGTAGTAAGTATAAACAGCTCTGCTTTATATAGTTCCGGCGAGTGAGACACGTAATAAAATTCAGAACTCCCGCGTTATGGTGTCACGCGGTCGCCGCATCATATGCAGCGCCCCACACCTCACCACTGAGAAGGTTAAGCAGCGGTGTGCATCCTCGCCTTAAGTACAATAAAGCGTTCTCTGTTTATCCATCTAAAAGCCTTTTTATGTATTTTATTTTCTGGTGTGTACAATAAAGAGTTCTAATCTAATCTAATCCATCTATGAAGCAAAGGTGATCTGTCAGGATCTTTGCAAGTGGCAGTCCCTGGTCTTTGCCTGCCCCTCTAGGATACAGGCGTGATTTTGTGCTATGTGTGTTGTGTTAAGTATTTATTGTAGTTTCGTTATCAACCCTTGTATGTCCCCACTGCTGGGGCACGGGTCTCTTCCTACCCCGCAGGAAGGTTAGGCCATATTTCACCACGGGGGCCAAGTCCGGGTTGGTGGAGGATTGTAAGACAGTGGCGGGCCTTACTGTCAGAAGTTATCAAGCCGCCCATAAGGCCTCCGACATGGCTTAACGACTATCATTACATGACAGCCGGCACCAACGGCTTAACGTGCCTTGCGAAGCACGGAAGCGCTCGGAAAAATGCCACTAGCGGTAGTCACGGAACGCTCACCCATCCCGTACCTGACCGCGCCTGTTGTTGCTTAACCAAGTGATTGATTCCAATCACTCGGTTCGCCTAGGCCACGAGCGCTTTTATTTATTGTAGTTTCATGAAAGGTAATTCGGCATTGCGTGTAGTTGCGCATGATTGGCAGGAACTAAAAGGCAGGATTCCAGCATCGAAAGTGTTTTATTTCAATCAGTCTATTTATTCTGTCATGTCGTAACCTTAGACCGATTGAATGCACATACGAAATTCTATCAGCGGCTTAAAGCGTTGATTGTTATGAATTCGCTAAGCATATGGGTATGCCTCGTTCAGTATACAATATCGTAGGTCTTTCGATAGTGGATGTTTGCAATTTTCTAACATTTTACACTGCGTTAGTAGATAAAGCAATGAATTTCACGCCTTATTCGTGTCAGTGTCTAGTTAAATTACTGCTCCGTTTCTTAACGTACTTATTATTATAAAAAAATGTCATCCACAAAACACATCGTACTTAGTGCAAAGGCGTTCTTAATGCTAAGGAGCATTTTCTTCCAGTCAACCTTTGGTTTGTGGATAATGACTGGGCTGGTACTTAGTACTTATTTTGTATGCAATAGGAATACGATTTGCAAATATTCTCATGCGTTTCAGGAGATAAGATAAGACATGAATATTCTTTATTGTACACCCATACAGTACAATTGGCGGCCTTATTGCTTAGAGCAATTTCTTCCAGACAACCTACGATGGAGAGTTGCTAAAGGAAAAGTGAGACGGGTAGTTGGTGCAAATATGAATATTGTTATACATATAAGTACTTACACTTAAAAATAATATACTTACATAAACCATTACATATAATACATTACATATAGGCTGCGGGATAGGCGACAGTTTATGCGATGTTAAAAAGGCCAATATTTCCTATTATTCAGCTTTTTTCTACATCTAAACCAGCTAATGATAGAAATAGTTAAAATACGGTTGTAAATAATGCCCAGTTCGTTATAATTCTTTAAAGAAATTTCAACCCCTATTAACGGTTTCTTGGCTTTGATAATATCACAAATAAAATTTTGTTTACACTTCGACACCATATATAAGGCTTGCTATAAACGTTCCAATCTAGGGCACATACTTTCTCCCAGAGACAGAGAGAGAGAATGGACTTAATCATCATATTCACTTCATATTGGCAATTTCAAAAACGGGCATTAATGAAATAAAAATAAAATCAGTGTAATATCAATAACTATAGCTGTGCCCCGCGGTGTTAGCCGCGGTTTAGCGATTTTCCCATGGGAATAAGATATTTTCCCGCAGTAAAAGGTAGTCTACGTGTTAAATTTTCCGACGTTTTGGCACTTTTACAAGTGCCATGGTTTCGGATGACTACCTGTAGAAGTGCCAAAACATCGGAAAATTGTAAAAATATAATAAACGAGTGAAATCCGTATAAAAACAGTTTTAATTATGTCTAGTGCTCGTGTTAACCTTAGAAAATACTATATCGTCCGTATGTGTTTTTTTTTTGTTTAATCAAGGGTGTCGGCTAACATCGTACCAAATTTGATTAAAATCGCTCCAGCCGTTTAGACGTAATAAACATACACATTCAACAAACTTTCGCCTCTATAATATTAGTGTCATCAATAGAAACTAATATAATCTTTTTAATCAACAGAAACGACGTCGTCCTGTACCGTCCCAAGCGTCTGCAGAACAAATTCGAGGAGTCTTTCGTCAAGTACGAGGGAGAGCCAGAAACTTACTCCTTCAAAGCCTTCATCACCGAAAACTAGTGAGTATAGAACAATCACTCTTCAGATGTAGTTGTGTAAGAAAACGCGACAAAAAATATAAAGCCATTAATATTGCATGGATTGAACTGTGACGTCAAGACCGCGAGAAACTCATAGAACTCTTCCTTTTAGTGAATGTACATCGAATTGTCTAACTATAAATTGTAGTTTTAAAACTGAAATAAAACGCTGCCTTGACAGCTTTAAACCATTCACAGGGTTTGGGTAGTCGCGTACCGTCGCTTCTCTCCCATCAAAGAGATTATTTTTATGAGATTCATTATATTATACCCTACAGGGCGAAACATTATACAACGTGTCCCAAAATTCAACGATAAGCGGGCGCCAAAAGGTAAACCTGCTCATGAGCATTCGAGAAAAAATAATAAAAAAAATATACCTAATTTTTTTTTTGGTTACAAAATAAATTAAGAAATTCTTTGAAAATGTATACCTTTTATGATATTTTGAGCTACCACGACCACAATTTCACAAATATGCTTGAGGTTTTTTTGTATCGGATACCTAAATAGTACTACTATTCACCACAACTCTTAAAAATACTAAAATGCCCGCAGTTTTTACACAAAAAATTATCAAAATCATATTTTTCCCTCAAATTTAAACAAAAAATTAGTTTCACTCTACTTTGACTAATGGTCTTGTAAAAAAAAAGTATGGGCACCACTACGGAAAGTAATTTTTAAAGTTGACGCAACTAACGAAGATTCCAAAATGGTACAATAATCTAAGATACCTAATCACAAAAAAAAAATATGCCCACTATTAGTAAACAAGAACCAAAATTCTTAATATTTCTTGTTTGTAAAAATGAATTTTACTTTATGCACAAAACGAGTCATAAGTTGCAAATTCCTAGAATTTTCATGGAACTGACGATAAAATTTAAAATTAAGAGATAGAGAGAGGGAGAGAGAGAGGATAGCGAGAAGTGTACGTTAGAGAGGGATGGATAGATGTTCTTTGTTGAGTGATAATAATGCAGGTAGATAACATCCCGTTCTCAGCAAATCAGTACGCTCTGCTCCTTTGTTTACTGCGCACATTTCCGTATTCAATTGACGTGGCTCTCGTACTAACGACTTTTGGCTTTGCATTTTGGACTGGTTTAAGTGATCTGCAAACTGAACTGACCTGGCATTATTTTGGACTGTGACAGTGTTTTGTGAATTGGACTTTTGGCGTGTACTGTTTAGCTTTATCATGCCGCTACCATACACGCCGATGGAATATGCTAACATGCATCTCATTTATGGAGAATGTCGGTGCAATGCTAATGCTGCTAGCAGATTGTATCGCGAAAGGTACCCAAACGCTCAAAGATATCCAGATTATCGAGTATTTCTGAATGTGCATCAAGCGTTTTCAGAGGGTCGTATGCCGTCAGCTAGAAGAAACGCTGGCAGACCTAGATCGGAATACGATGAAGAAGTTCTCAATGAAATAAACATTGATTCGACTACCGCAGTACGTGCCATAGAAGCAGCTACAGGAATCCCAAAAGTTCAGCACATCGAATTATAAAACGTCACCGGCTGCACCCATATCATTACAGACGTGTGCAAACGTTACTACCACGGGATTATCCACTGCGGGTCACATTTTGCCGTGTGATGCTTGAAAAGCACCGGGAAGATCCTCAGTTCTTGGACCAAGTACTATGGTCAGATGAATCAACCTGCAAGAAAGATGGCTATCTAAATCTTCACAACCTACACAGCTGGAGCACTGAGAATCCGCACCTGATGAGACAAGACAAATCCCAATATCAATTTAAGGTCAACTTATGGACGGGCATATTAAATGGAAAAGTGATTGGGCCTTTTGAATTACAAGGAAACTTGAATGGGGACAGTTATTTGAACTTTTTACAAAATGATTTGCCAGAATTACTAGAAGACGTTCCGTTAGGAGATCTACAAAATATGTGGTATCAAAATGATGGGTGCCCAGCTCACTACGCTCGTCCTGTTAGACAATACCTAGACCAAGAGTATCCGGGGCGTTGGATCGGGCGACTTGGTCCTATCTTATGGCCACCCCGATCACCCGACCTAAACCCCCTAGACTTTTTTTATTGGGGTTGTATCAAAGACAGGATTTACGCAAAACCGATTACGACATTGGACGAGCTTCGGCAAAAAATTACTCAGGCTGCAGCACATATCAACGCTAGAAGATATGCACGAAAAATAAAACGATCCTTTTTAAAGCGATGTCGTGCATGTATTTATGCCGGTGGAAAACAATTTGAACATTTACTATAATGTTAATTATTTGATAAATTTACTACTCAAATAGTTACCATTGTTTTATTTTAACAAAACAATTTTTGGAACATGGTAAAATTTATTACTAAAAAACCATAAAATTAAGAATTTTGGTTCTTATTTACAAATAGTGGGCATATTTTTTTTTTGTGATTAGGTATCCCAGAGTATTGTACCATTTTGGAATCTTCGTTAGTTGCGTCAACTTTAAAAATTACTTGCCGTAGTGGTGCTCATACTTTTTTTTACAACACCATTAGTCAAAGTAGAGTGAATCTAATTTTTTGTTTAAATTTGAGGGAAAAATATGATTTTGATAATTTTTTGTGTAAAAACTGCGGGCATTTTAGTATTTTTAAGAGTTGTGGTGAATAGTAGTACTACTTAGGTATCCGATACAAAAAAACCTCAAGCATATTTGTGAAATTGTGGTCGTGGTAGCTCAAAATATCATAAAAGGTATACATTTTCAAAAAATTTCTTAATTTATTTTGTAACCAAAAAAAAAATTAGGTATATTTTTTTTATTATTTTTTCTCGAATGCTCATGAGCAGGTTTACCTTTTGGCGTCCGCTTATCGTTGAATTTTGGGACACGTTGTATGTACTTCGAATAAAGTTACTTCTACTCATCAAACCCGAGGCGTCAAAACGTCTTAAGTAAATTGGCAATTTTGAAATAACTAAAATCGTGTTGCTTATATTTTGGTTTCATAAATAATAAGACCCTTACAGGGTCGGTCCATGTTCAATTAGTTAAGTAACTGTATCTTTTTAATTTTTCATGAATGCATTGAATAAATGAAATTAAATGATATATAGTTACCTGAGAAACTTACTTTAAATTTGAGTGATTTTGAGTTGGGAGGCTCTTTAGAACATTTGTCCTTGAAGGATTTTCCGCCAAGAGGCTTTGGCCTTCACATCTACGAAATGAGATAATTTATGCAGCGTCCTGTGGCACCTTCCCTCACACTAGATAGGTGAATGAACCAATCGGACGCTGCGGTGTCTGGCAATATGTTTTTTTAGATGGATTATGCTTGCCCAGCACCTTTACCATCCTGACAGCTTAGTCGATCTTTTTTATAGAGTGTAAGGCATTCCCTTAGAATTGTGTTAAACCTACTACCCAACCGTTTGCGTGTGACTAACCGTCCGTTCAACCACCTAGCCATGGCCTGGTCGGCGTGCGCCAGAAGGAGAACCTCCAGGACTTCACGAACCCCCTCGTCGTGGCTTACTACGATATCGACTATGTCAAGAACCCCAAGGGTACCAACTACTGGAGGAACCGAGTGCTCAAGGTAGGGGTCTGGTAACGCAGATTAGTGGCAGTTTCCTGTCATCATCAGCACTGGCCACTGCTGGATGTAGATAGAGAATACTTTATTGCACAACTGGAAGAAAGAATTGAAAATTATTTCTTATGTTTAAGTAATGGTATACAACCGTATTGGTACAACCATTGGATGGAGTCGATTGTGGGAAGAATATAGTGGATAGATAGATAGATACCAATAAGGTATGTAATATCAAAATTTGTGAAGTAGGTAGTAATATTATCTTATCCTACAAATACAGGAAAAAATCTGAAAAACTATACATTTGCAATTAAATCATAGTAAATAAGTCTGAAGCTCGGAAAAAAACTACAAGACTCCATTCCTAAACTTGTATGTAAGTACCTACCTAAAAATTAGTACAGAACCCTTGGTGCGCGAGTCGGAGTCGCATTTGGACGGTTTTTTTTAAATTAAAAGATAAGATAATGTTTCATATACAAAACACACATTAAAGTATTTGGATGAAATTAACACTGAACCCATAAAAAGAAAACTCATACACAAAAAACACATTAAAATATTTGGGTGAAATAAGATTAAAACACAATTTCAATTAAAACACACTTGCATTAAAAGAAATACAAAAATAATCATAATTACTATTATGTGTTTTTATTTACTACGTATGAGCATCGCGATTTCTTAAGAAAAGCATAAAATTAACCAGATCCCCGTCACCAGGTGGCCAAGGAGATCAAGGACGCCAAATTCGCCATCAGCGACAAGGACGACCTGACTCACGAGCTGAACGAGTTCGGCATCGACTTCGGCAAGCGCGACAAGCCCGTCGTGGCCGGGAAGGACGCCGACGGAAATAAATTCGTCATGAGCGACGAGTTCAGGTAAATATCGATTATGGACACTAACTGTTAGGCGGTTGTCAAAGGACACTGCATTAATCCCCCTAGGATTTATATAAAGCTTTGCACACGTCGCCGCGGCGGCACGGCGATTATATGCACAGTCGTCGTCGTCGTCAGGCTATATTAGTTCACTGCTGGACATTGCCCTCCCCTAATGAGCGCCATAGCGCCCTGTCTTCAGCTTTCCGCATCCAGCATCTGCCTGCAGTTTTTCGCAAATCGTCATCCCGCCTAGTAATGAGATGATTTATACAGCGTTCAGTGGCATCTTCACTCACACTAGATTAGATGGTGAAGGGACCACTCAGATGCTGTAGTGCCTGGGACATGTTGTGTTCATCGCAGCGGTGGAAAACGCGGTTATGAAATGAAATGTAAAGGTTTTATTGATAGTAGCGCAGAAATTGCGGCTTACTGAACGTTACAAGTCGATAGGTGTCCATTTCTCAGAGGTACTTTAAGTAAAATGCCGTATAATTTTATGATTTATAAAAAGCTCTCAGAGGCCTTATGGGCGGCTTGATAACTTCTGACAGTAAGGCCCGCCACTGTCTTACAATCCTCCGGCAACCCGGACCTGGCCCCCGTGGTGGAGTTTGGCCTAACCTTCCTGCGATGCAGGAAGAGACCTGTGCCCCAACAGTGGGGACATACAAGGGCTGATAATGAAATGATGATGAAAAAGCTCTCGCTTAAACTGTTGATATTTGGCTCGTTTTTGTTAAAACAGAATGTTGATTTTGGAATCGTTCCTCGATTGCTTGAAACAAAATAAAAAAATATGTCGGTATAATGTATGTAGTGTAAACTTATCAACAGAGTACATTGATTTATCGGACATTTATAAGCGATTTCACGTAGGGCTTATGGAACTAAAGTGGCGATTTTTGTTTTATACGTCATAATTTTGTTAAGAATGTTTTAGAGGGATAATTATTGTATAAATGAGATTTGAACTTGACAACCAAGTTTCTATATTTAATTAAATATTTTCGTCACACGAGAATTGAATTAGTTTCGGTTTACAATTTTCAGCTTTAACCTGACCCGTTCCTTATCGAGCACCGATGCTGATAAGACTTGAAACTGTGTTGACTCTAGAGAATTCGCCACACTTAATTCAAGCCTGCAAATTTTTATTTAATGAAGGTGGCCACTTTATTAAGATTTTATAATCTTCTATTCTATTCTAATAGTCTGACAAATCAAATCTGTAAGTGATGCAATTTGCTTTGCAAATTGATGATTGATTTGCAAACAGATGTCGCTGCCTGTACGTAATACAGAGAATAGTGTAAATAGGTTCGAAATTTCACTGATGCCGGTGAGTCGCCCATTGGCTCAATTGGAAGAGCGCTGGCACGGATAGCCAGAGGTTGCGGGTTCGAATCCCAGCATGGGTGAAATTTCTAGCCTCTAAATAGGTTTTTTAAATCAAATCTGTACATGTTATTGACACAATCCAAAACTGGAAAACCGTTTCAATACCTATGTACCTTCGGCCACTTTTGTGGTATCCGTCGCTTGTTATCCAGTTAGTGGCAATTTTGCCCATCTAGAGGGCCCATAGGACTTAAAGCGAAGGGTGGATTTCGGGATTCGGACAATCCTTCTTAAATCTAGTACCGAGAGATTACAATAGGATTATTTAGATGACAATTATGTAAAATGCATGAGTTTGATTAAAAAATTATGTTAACTGTGTTAATTAAGGACTTGAAAAGACGAAGATTGGAGTTTTCTTATCCAATTTTTCTCCAAAATGATCTAGATTTTGAAATTCGACTTGTAACGTTCATTAAGCCACAGTTTCTGCGCTACTTTGAATAAAACAATTTCATTTCATTTCGAAGATGTTGGATTCCATCACCCTTAAATGTGAACCGTTTAAATTCCGTCAAAGGCATGGCCCTTTTTCTTTTTCTTCAGGCTATATTAGTCCACTGCTGGACATAGCCCTCCCCTAATGCGCGCAAGGTTGTGCCATCATAACCCCCACGCTGGGCATGCGGTTTGGTGGAATAGTACTGCAGATCCGCTGCTGCCCACCCCCCGGTTTGTGTCCCTTAGTCGCCTTTACGACACCCGCGGGAAGAATTTGGGTTGGTGCTATTCTTGGCTTTCCATATTTCAATTTAAGCACTGTAATGTTTGTTATTTGCCAGTCTGCAAAGCAATAGAAGTACAATGTAATTCACAAGCACAAATTAAATATCTTATCTCGTATCTCTCGCGAAGAAGATCCAACGCGCGCGCCCACGAATCAAGTCGATTATACAATTGGAATGCGATTGGTTACTATACTACCAATAGTGTCGGTGTAAAACATATTGCCATACTAATATTAATGTATTAAACAACTAAGCATTTAAGAGACTCATCTCCCAGGTCTGAGCACCGTACGTTAGTATAGGTAGTTTGCACATGACGAGTTTTCGCTTCTGAGAAAAAGATAGCGTACCCTTCATCATCTCTTTCATGAATTAGAAGTTCATCCGTATTATCAGCTAATTAAGTGTAATTACTTTCCCGTGTAACATGCAGTTTAATTTTTTAAAGGACTGGATGTTTTTTAAAAACCTATTTAGAGGCTAAAAAATTTCACCCATGCCGGGATTCGAACCCGCAACCTCTGGCTATCCGTGCCAGCGCTCTTCCAATTGAGCCAATGGGCGACTCACCGGCATCAGCGAAATTTCGAACCTCTACACTATTCTCTGTATTACGTACAGGCAGCGACATCTGGCTTAAGCAAATTGCATCACTTACAGCCCCGACTACCTACATTGCAATTAGGTTTTACATCGGAACGATATCACTGTACCCACATGATTATACTATTTTTATTTTTAATGCACTAACCCGTGCTAAGGACAAATTTAAAAACCTATTTAGAGGCTAAAAATTTTCACCAATGCCGGGATTCGAACCCGCTACCTCTGGCTATCCGTGCCAGCGCTCTTCCAATTGAGCCAATGGGCGATTTACCGGCATCAGTGAAATTTCGAACCTCTTTACACTATTCTCTGTATTACGTACAAGCAGCGACAAATAGGTTTTTAAATTTGTCCAGCACGGGTTAGTGCATTAAAAATAAAAATAGTATAATTATGTGGGTACAGTGATATCGTTCCGATGTAAAACCTAATTGCAAAGTAAAAATAGTATAATGGTTATAAAAATATAATGGTTATAATAGTATAAAAATAGTATAATGTATGTTTTTTTTAGAACACTGAGCTAATCATTGAAAATGTCAAAATCGTCAAGTTAACCAGTAAATTCAACTGGAATTGTAGTTTTCGCCAGATAATCCTGGCACTAATCGACTGATGAATTCAGTCGATTAGTGTTCTATGTTGTAAAGGACATTATTTTCGAACACTACACTAAGTGAATCATGGAAAATAACATTATCTTTAATATTTCGCAATTAAATTCTTTGTATTTTTGTCTCAGACAACCAATCCTGTCAGTTTATTTATCAGCCCTAGGTAAACCTTGCCTTTACAATCAACTCTCATCCTTCCAGCATCGAGTCCCTCGTCGCATTCTCGCGCGATCTGCTCGCCGGCAAATTGGAGCCGTTCGTGAAGTCTGAGCCTATCCCAGAGAGCAACGACGGCCCGGTGAAGACGGCCGTGGGCAAGAACTTCCAGGAATTGGTCACTGACAGCGGACGGGACGCCCTCGTCGAGTTCTACGCCCCTTGGTGCGGACACTGCCAGAAGCTGACGCCCGTTTGGGAGGAGCTGGGAGACAAGGTTTGTGATACACTGTTTGTACGTAAAGGTACAAGGTTTGTGATAAACTTTGGCTTTCGCGATTTGTCTTCAGGGTCCTGAAGACAAATCGGTAGACTAGGCTGGGATTCTTTTAGTTTAGTTTTATATTTGCGGCTACATTTCTAAAAAAAACGGTATTACAAAAATACGACTCCCATTAGAGTAATTTTATTTAATGTATGGTTACGTTATTCGTTGTAAAATCTTCACCACAGACAACTTTAATCAGCTTTTTTGGAGTGCTTTAAAAATCGTGTATGTCCCCACTGCTGGGGCACGGGTCTCTTCCTGCCTCGCAGGAAGGTTAGGCCATACTCCACCACGGGGGCCAAGTCCGGGTTTTTATAAATGGGTTTTAATGAAAGGGTCTAACGTCCTTATGGGTTATAATAAATAAGTCACCTTATGACGGTAACTTAGCCCATGACGCGTATAGCAATGAATATAATAGTAATATTTCGGATGTATCAACCCCAGGATACAATCCCAAAACATTGCAGGATTTCACTTAAAACCAGGCGCGGAAAGTATCAAGACTGACGGTACGGTGACAAATAAAAGTCGAAGGTATCAGAGGCAAAAAAACTCATTTATATGAAGGTGTGATAAGGTTCCAAAGTTTTTTTGTAACCATAACCTGATTAGAAAGCTAGAGATGTTTTTCTTTAGTGCTTGTACCAGTCTGCAGCTTGGTGACAAGGTTTAGTTAGTTAGACCTGAGATTTCCGCACTTAGCCTCACAGTTGGGCCATTGTACGTAGCAAGCGCTGAGGTACGCTAACACCTCCGACACTAGGGTTTCCTTACGATGTTTTCCTTCACCGTCAGCAAGTAGTATTGCTACTATAATTTCACAAATGTACATAACTTAGAAAACAAAGTCATTGGTACATGCCGGGGTTCGAACCCACGACCTCCCGATTGAGAAGCCGGCGTTCTACACCGCTCCGCTACCACCGCTCGGTGGTGACAAGGTTTGTGACCAACTCTAGTTGAGACTTCCAGAATAATTCAGAACCTGAATTATGAACTAGTTGAGACTTCCAGAATAATTCAGAACCTGAATTATGAACGACAGTCAGGCCCAAACATTGGTGCCAATTTCTCCACTTTTTTAAATGCCACAGTAATTCCGGCTCTATAGCATTATTAGTAACCTCTGATGTCGCCCACAGTTGAAGAATGAAGCCGTCGACGTAATCAAGATCGACGCGACCGCCAACGACTGGCCCAAGTCCCTGTATGACGTCTCTGGCTTCCCCACCATCTACTGGAAGCCCAAGGACAAGAGCAAGAAGCCCCAGAGATACAATGTAAGTAAAAAAAGACTTGTTTATTGTGCCGAAACATAAGTGATATTCAATATCTCAGAATCTTTAAACTGCATTTTTTTTTTCGCTTCCTTGCAATCTTTCCTTGACATTAACCTAGAATTTTGGCTTCATTGTCATAGTGGGCTTGCATGGTATATGCCCTGTGGCATATCCATATATTGCAAATTGCTTCAAGTTATTATCAGTAAAATTTTAAAGCAAATCATTTATTTAATGACTACTGTGAAAGTAAATGTAAAAAAATTAATATATGAAGAGACTAAAGGGTGGTGAACGGGCAGAGTCCCAGCTTGAAATAATGTTACCACAAGTTAGCAGTTCACATAATAAAAAGGACCTTTATTTGGACAACCACATTATTTTATGCATTCACCCTTGGGTAGCCAAGTCAGCATACATACTTATGTCGCAAAAAATAAATACGTTGTTACCATACGACATGATGAAAATTGTTTCTTGTAACAATCCAAAAGGCATTATTCGTGTTAGAACTAATTACAGGCCAGTTGTCAATCTTTCGCAGCGCGCAAACTGTAATTTCTGTTACATTTTCACCGCTAACACTCGAACGCAGAACTCATAATTTCTCTCTTCCACAGGGTGGCCGCGCCCTCGACGACTTCCTGAAATACGTCGCGGAGCACTCCTCCAGTGAGCTGAAGACGCTGGACCGCAAGGGCAACGCGAAAGACGAGCTGTAGGCGCGGGCGCAGCTGTGACGTCACTCGCAACTTTATACGAGATCTGTGTGCGTGCGGTGTGTGTAAGGGGCGCCGAGCCGACTGAGTAAAAGGGGTTCATGCATTTGTGTTAGTGACGCGACAATCTGAAACGGTACTGTTGCAACTGAAAAGGCCAGTGAAAACTGGACGTTTGGTTTAGATACTGACAGATTTGGTAAGCGAAAATGGGAATATGCGTCAGTTGTTTGTATAGATAGTTGGTCAGTGTGCGCCTGTTGCAATTTTTAAATGTCCGTACCTTCTGCTGTAATATTTTCAGTGTATTTTCGAAGTTGGCCAGATGGGTTGACGAAAATCGGCCATTTTGTTCGATATTTGAGGTGCAGTGACGCATAATGCATTGTTAGAATGTATTCACATGCACAAGAGTTTTGAAATAAAACTTTAATTAAGTTTACAACTACTATGTGTTAATGAAATAGTGCCCCATTTATTGTGAAGTCATTCCATTGGTGATAGGTCCAAAAGAGACCTAGTTTTCGGGGCTGATTGCAAAACATTGTGTCCATTAGTTTCATAACTTTTACTCATTGGCTCTGCTGTAACAAAACATGCAAAATCTTAGAGATATATTTTTTTTGTAACAGCATTTTGGTGTTTATTATTTTAATGTCTCTTATCTCAAAATAATCCATTTCAAGATTTTGCATGTAAATCGTAAAGTAGATTAATCTATACAAATACAGTAATATTTAATGCATTTCTTTATAATTAATGTCGGTGGAATTATGTATTAAATAAACTTAGGTTGTATTTCTAATTCTGTTTTATTGTTTTTGACTGATGCCCTATAAATCATACTGTTCCCATCAATGAATTGAAGGCACAACTGTCTGCACTATATGTAGCTTAACCAAATCATCTAGGTATTTTTTCTTAAAACATCCCTAAATCATAAAAAGATTGAGGGCTAATTTTTAACAAAAGATGGGGGGCAGATTTTTGGCACACCGTAACCTTGGCTTAAACCGGTGCATATCCATAAAAATCAACCAGATCGCTTTAGTGGGCCAATGTTGTTCCTTAGCCGGCCTTTATTCACATGAGCTGGAAGAAAATACTATCTAGTATTAAGCTCGCCTTTGTACAAATTATATTTTTAGTCCAATAAAGAATTTTTCATTCATTCAGTTTCTTGGGATCCTCATACATCAGTAATAACATTGTATGCATTCTCTATCAGTCCCAGTGGAGACTTGTTGCGTCAGAGGCAATGAGTCACTTTGGTTGCTGAGTTAGCAAGGTATTCTCTATACCATATAGAAAATGCGAGTTTTTTTAAAACAGTTGACATATGAAATTTTATTTTATTCTTAAAACATTTCATTCACAAGTGCTCCTCTTTCCACCTTGCTATCCACTGTACAATGGTTTGTACATTACTTGTTAGTTGCTCTTCTGTGTCGTTTTGCAATTCTGTGACTATTTCAGGCTTATAGGACGCCTGGGCCTCTTCTAGTAGCGTCTCAAATATTTCGCATTGTATATTGTCTTCTAATTTCTTGCCAGTGTAACCTCTGCAAGAATTTTATAAAGATTAGTGGGAATTTCTGGTCTTCACCTGAAATTGATAATATTCCAAGGAAGATTCCTCTTCAGGATAATTACTTAGGTCCGTAATATTATGCCTTTTCAGTCTTGAATAAAATAAATACTGGAGTTACAATTTCATAAATGTATGTAACAAGTTGAATTAAAACTGCCAATTTGTGGTCAGCATTCTGCCAATACTCAACCACTTCCACTCAAAGAGTACTTCTAATTGTATTTATAAGAGTTTTTACAGAGTTTTTATTATGACTGTACTTTTGGCTAAAGGTAACTTTCTAATCTTAACAGTCGCTGTTTGGGACTGGGATTTATATGCAGATATCAATGACGAAGGTGGCACAAGATTAACATATAGCCACATACATTGCTTCTGGCCCACCACTAGGATAGCCTCTGTCTTGGGAACCAGAAACAAATACATCAAAAACATGTAAACATCTGAGACCTGGAGTTCTTTTTGTCCCCAGCCAGGGTTTGAACCCGGGACATCTTCCATGGTAGGCAGATGCGCTACCTCTGAAGACAGTCATGCTGTTTATTTGAAGGCAAGGTACCTTCACATTGTTATTAATCAAATTGTAGAATAATTGCATTAGGTCTAGAAATGAAAATTGAACTGTTATATCAAACTAGGTAAATACCTGGCAGTGAGTCTATCATACAGATATGTGTTGTTGGTTCTGATGACAAAAACTCCATCGAACCATCTCTCGGGAAAGAACTCGCAGCCGTGATAGTCGACGATATTGCCACCTTTTGCCATCATGCCTTCCATTATGTCCAGTAACTGAATAAAAAGAGTATTGATAATAAATGCTCAGGTAAGTTAAGTAAAATCATACATGGACATTTAGATTCAATAAATGCAAGTTAATTTACACTTTAGCTATGAGACGAACAAGGAACTTAAGAACTTAACCTACCTTATCTTCATTGAGGAATGGACATTGATATTGTGGATCATATTCGTCTAAACAACTGTGTTCCTCGGCCAGTTTGGATACCTCCCGCCATGTGTAGTTGGTCGCGACTGCAACTGATTTGCATATAGTCGACTTTCCAACTCCGGGAGTACCTGAAATAACAAACTTTGATTTGTTCGACTTTCGGATCAGTTTTCTAGCTTGGCAATTATTGTATTGAAAAAGATACCTGTTATTAGAATATTGGGCTCGGACCTCGGATAACTTGCCATGGTGAACAGGCTGACTGGATCAATAATACAGAAAATAATCTAAAATGTAATTTGTGTAAAATGTGCGGTGCGCTTCCACTCGTGTCCAACTCGTGTCAGTTCACAAATTAGACATTATTTATATGCTCTGTGTTAGACATGTCAGTTTTTATATTTTGTTCACTTCACACAGACTACGTAGCAGTGTTATTATCGTCAAAATCTGGGTTGCCGTATCTAAAACTTCAAATTGCCTTATTTTAGAAACAAAATCGCAGATCTGCCGTATTATCTTTTAATTAAATAATTAGTGATTTAAACACAAAAATAATAAGAACATTTTCCACTTTCTATATTTCCTTCATCATATATGTTTCCAATTACACTGCTTGTGCAATGAATTTTTTTTTGTTTTTCATTTTGATAAGCATATCTCATGACACCTGAAATTTTGTGCAATCGCCTTGATTTCGAATAGATTGTTTAGCTAAGAGTGGGATATATAAAAGACATAGCATGAGACCTCTAGTTCAATTTATGTCAGCAGGAAAATTTTCTTTGGGAAATCTACGTTTCGTTTGTAGTATATTTTGTAATAAGCTTACAAGCACGTTGGACTTGAATTGCCGTATTATAATATACGGTAGTCGAAATCCTGCCGTATACCGTATATTTGAAAAAATATCCACGAATTACCGTATATTACGGCAATTGCCGTATCAATAATAACACTGCTACGTAGGTACATCACAAAATCAAATGGTAGGGCTAGCGATAGTTTGTATTTTTAACCTGTGGTCGTTCACGTTCCCAGATAATAACAATTTTTTTTTAACATTTATTCAAATAAAAATCCAAAAAAAATACAGAAGTCTGCCAAACTGCATAACAGTTTGTTGGCAGATGCTCTTGGTTTTACATGTTCGAGTTATCTTATATGCTAGGATTATATGAGTTAGCTTTATTTGATATACGCTCATTCAAATTCAAATGATGCCTCTACTATTGAGTTTGCTTAACTCAATAGTAGAGGCCTTAACAGATAGTACAAACTCATTTTGACGTTCAAGAACATAAACATGCCACTTTTGATTTGGAATGTCACAAGGTTTAAAATTTTCTAGAGTTGTTCTGTGTGAAAGAAAGGTGTCAACAAAAATTAATTTATTGTTTGTTACATGTAAAATAATTAATATTCTAAAGTCATATTAAAAACCCCACTGTGTTAAGTTTCAATAGGTTATTCGGCCCCACCATGGAAAATTTTTCAACAAAAATTTCGATCGGAAATCTTGAGGGAAAATCAAACTGGACAACCTGGAAGTACAAAATCTCTATAATGCTACGCGGAAAAATAGATGCTATAGAGATAGTAGAAGGCAGTTTGAAAAGGCCAGAACCTCCTCAAGAAGGTGCAGGTGACGCAGCTAACGTGACTTATAGTCAGGCCTTAGCCAGATACAAGAAGGCGGACTGCAGCGCACTGCTCATTCTGACGACGAATATGACTGAAGAGACATTAATGAAAGTAATAATAAAATTAACAATGCTCATGAAGTCTGGCGTGAGTTACATCGATTATTTGATGGTCAATCAGAGGACAGGGCATACAACCTGTGCATGGATTTTTTCACATTCAAACGAAACCTGTCAGATGAGGTTTCTACCCACATGTCAAAATTAAAGAATGTCTGGAACAATCTGAATGTTGAAATTCAGAAGTCAGATGCTCACAGTAAACTCCCTGATCTGTTCCTGATTTGCAAAATGTTAGAAACTCTCGATGAAAGATTCTTTGCATTCAAATCTAGCTGGTTACTTTTGAACAAGACCGATAGAACTGTTGACAACCTCATAAAACCTCACAACTCAACTGTGTTCTTACGAGAAGGCTCTCGAGAACAAAGAAGGGACTACTAGTCAAGAGACCTTAGTAATCCAAGAAGTCCAAAAGTCGAAACCAAAGAAAGATGGGAACGTGAAGTGTAACTATTGCTCACAGATAGGGCATAGAGTAAGGAATTGCAAGAAATGGATTAAGGATGGTCGTCCTCCGAAACCAAGCAGTTCAGCACAAACCCATTCGTCAAAGCAAGTACAGAGCATAACCATGATGGTAGCTAATGCATGTTCTAAGGCAGCAGATCAAGATAAGGAAAATTGGTTTGTTGATAACGGAGCAACGACGCATATTACCACCAGGAGAGATGTGTTTCAAGAATTTCAACTCTTCGATTCTGATGACCAATCTGTGAAGACGGCAGATGGGAAGATAATCCCAGCTCTAGGGAAAGGCGTTGTCCTGGTAGAATCGAGTGTGGGAGGTAAGAAAGAAACCATACGACTGAAAAATGTCTGGCTTGTACCATCGCTGACGAAGAATCTTTTCTCGACTCTGGCAGCACAAGACAACTTGCGGAACAGTTTGTTCACTTCTGCCGCAGAACGTTGTCAGTTAGATATTGATGGAGAAACAAAGATTGTAGGTACGAGAGAATACAAGGGAGGACTGTACAGACTACAGTTCAAGACAATCACTCCTTCAAGAGAATCTAACACAATCGAAGTGAACGCAATCACGGGCACCAATATGCTGCAAGTATACCACGAAAGGTTCGCCCATCAGGATAAGCGTCATGTGAAAGTTCTTGTCAAGAGAGAACTTGGTATTGACTTGCCTGAGGACAAAGATAAATGCGAGGCATGCATATTTGGGAAAGCTCATAGAATGCCGTTTGGGAGAAGAGAAAGAGCAACCACTCCTGGCGAACTAATACATTCAGACGTCTGCGGACCTTTCGAACATCCCAGTGAAATAAAGTATCGCTATTTCGTACTTTTCAAAGACGATTACTCTTTGTACCGCCTAGTTTACTTCATGCGCCAAAAATCTGAAGTCAAGGATAAACTGTGATTGATGCTCAATGAAATGAAGAATGTTGGCCACACTGTTAAATGTCTCTTAAGCGACAACGGAGGAGAGTTTGATAACGAAGAAGTTAGAAAGATTCTAAATGAGAATTGAATCCAACAGCGACTTACGATGCCATACACTCCAGAGCAAAATGGATGCAGCGAAAGAGAGAATAGGACGCTAGTCGAAACCGCAAGAACTTGGTTACACGCCAGAGGAGAACTGCCACAGAAACTTTGGGCTGAATTGATAAACACAGCAGCATACGTTCTGAACAGAACAGGACCAACCAGAGAAGAAGGCAAAGTTCCCTACGAATTATGGTTCGGCAAAAAGCCAAAGATTACGCATTTACGTGTGATTGGAAGCCAATGCTATGCTCACGTGCCCAAACAATGCAGGAAAAAGCTTAGCAAGAAAGCTATAAAGGGAATACTCATAGGCTATGAGAACAACGATGGCTATCGCATATGGAATGGAACGAAGACAATCCGGTCCAGAGATATCACTTTCGCGAGTGAAGTTGAATTTAAAATCTCATTAGGGACAAAAGAGCGTAGTCAAGCCCCTGCAGAATCAGAGGGAGACAACACAAATAGCAATGAGGAAATTGAAAAACAAATTGAGTCACAGGTTTCTCAACCTCAGGGAGAAGCTAGACCTGAAATTGACCGTGCTCTAGAGGGAGAGAACTCAGGAAGAGATCACGATCAAGATGAACCTTTCGACTTTTATGATGCAGAGGGTGAACCCATAGTTGTAGAAGAACCGAGGTACAACTTGAGAGATCGGGATACTTTAAGACGCCCTCAGAGATACGACGATTTCATCTGCTGCGTGTCAGAAAATAACTTCCCAAACAGCTACAAAGAAGCTATGGAGAGAGAAGACAGTGAAAAATGGCTTCAAGCCATGAAAAGTGAGATAACCTCACTAAAAGAAAATAATGTATGGACCTTGTGCGACTTACCATCCAACCGAAAGGCATTACCGTATAAGTGGATTTTCCGGATCAAACGAAATCCCGACGGATCCATCGACAAGTACAAAGCACGCCTAGTCGTAAAAGGATTTAGACAACGGAAAGGCATTGATTACGACCAAACCTTTAGTCCAGTCGCAAGAATGGCCACAGTAAGATGCTTACTTAGTGTATGCGCAAAGGAGAACATGCATCTGTTACAAGTTGATGTGACAACAGCCTTCCTTAACGGAAAACTGGAGGAAGAGTTATTCATGCAGCAGCCAGAAGGGCTTGATGACGGGACAGCTAGAGTTTGGAAGCTCAACCGGAGCCTTTACGGATTAAAGCAGGCGCCACGCTGCTGGAATACATGCTTTGAGCAAATTCTTTTGGATCTGAATTTCAAGCAGTGCGAGGCCGATTATTGCCTCTTTGCAAAGCACGTTGGAAGCGAAAAGATTTTGATAGCCTTATACGTTGACGACGGACTAGTAGCAGCTTCAAGTGAAAAGCTGGCACACAGTTTCCTGGAACAACTTAGATCAAAATTGAAAATTACCATGAAAACGGCTACGTATTACTTAGGAATAGAGATAAGACAAGAAGATGATGGAATTTTCATTAATCAGGAGGCCTATCTAAAGAAAATCCTCGAAAGATTTAACATGATACATTGCAATCCTGTTTCTACGCCTATGGAAAAATCAGTAAGCAAAGAAGGTTCTGACTCAGGGAAAGTTGGGAATTTCCCTTACAGAGAAGCAGTAGGTGCTTTAATGTACCTTATGACAGGAACTCGTCCTGATATTGCATATGCTGTTGGTGTGGTATCCAGAAAACTAGCAAACCCGTGTCACGAAGATTGGCTCAGGGTGAAAAGAGTTTTCCGGTATCTGAAAGGTACTATGAACTTAGGGATAAAGTACCTTAAAGGAAAATATATAAATTTGATTGAAGGATACAGTGATGCCGACCACGTTGGAGATCCTTCAACAGGAAGATCTACATCAGGTGTCGCATGTCTATATGCTGCTGGAATAGTATCTTGGCTGAGTCACAGACAAGCTTCAGTGGCAATCTCGACAACCGAGGCTGAAATAGTTGCAGCAAGCGAGGCAGCAAAGGAATTGATCTGGCTTCAGACAATATTCAGTTTCCTATCGCAATTACAAAGCATTCCGACTCTGCATGTAGACAATGAAGCAGCTATCAGATTAGCTCACAACCCAGAGTTTCATAAACGGACGAAGCATATACGGGTTCGGCACTTCTTCGTCAGAGAAATGGTTTCAGAAGGAAGCCTGAATGTCCTGAAGATAAGTTCGGCAAACCAACTGGCAGACATAATGTCGAAGCCAGACCCAAGGCCAAGGCTCACCCAATTGTGCGTCAAATTGGGACTGATGCAACACTAATGTTTTGAACGAGGGAAAGTATTGAGTTTGCAGTATAGAGTTTGCAATGATATCTCTCACCATAACAGATAGTACAAACTCATTTTGACGTTTAAGAACATAAACATGCCACTTTTGATTTGGAATGTCACAAGGTTTAAAATGTTCTAGAGTTGTTCTGTGTGAAAGAAAGGTGTTAACAAAAATTAATTTATTGTTTGTTACATGTAAAATAATTAATATTCTAAAGTCATATTAAAAACCCCACTGTGTTAAGTTTAAGTTTCAATATCTACAAGTGGGCTAACATTCTGGTTTATTAAGTCTTGGCTGGCTTGTAACTGAGAAAATGACTATGCATGTAGCCCGGATCGCATAAATGGCTTGGTACATCCCGACCATTATAATAGAAAATCTCACCATTTTTCAGAAAATAAAAATAAATTATTTTGCCATATTACAACAAAGCCATTATAGCAACTACACTGGGACCTAATAGTTGGTATAAAAACAAAAATCATAGGATAAGAACTCATTTCTTTGATTTAGGCGGACATTGTCCCATTCGCAAAAAGTCCCTTTAACATTTCGCAAAAGGTCCCTTTCGCAAAAGGACCCTATCGCAAAATGACCCTAATCCAAAACTCCCTTTCGCAAAAGGACCCTAACGCAAAATGACCCTTTTGCCATCTTGTGTACATCATGACCGCAGTAAATGAATCGTTTTATTGAGCGATATGGGATATGAATAGAGAGTGTAAACGAGATTAACAAAAAAAAAAAAAACAAAGATCTGTACTCTGTGAAGGACCTCTATGTCACAGAACAACACATTATTTAATTCGAAATCCAACATTTATTGCAGTAAGATCTGTCAAACAAAACCCTAACACCATACACTAAAAGGGAAATGATGCCAACAGCTTGTCATCGTTGTATCGCATACGTCATCGTCAAGAATTTGTGGTTTAGTTTTGAGGTTATGGTAAAAATAACCTCAAAACTTAGTAATTTTCTTCTGAAATATAAGAAATACCACGTTATTTCAGTAGTATTCGTGAATTTCCTTGATCTGTATACTATAATGCGTATATACAGACCCAAAGGCATTACAAAAGGGCAAATCGTTTTATGTACTGTGTTGGGTGTCTTTGCTGGAGTCTACATTTGGAGACCTCTCTTTAACGAGCTTTTTCCTCGTCAGCAACGAGCTGTAGAAGTGCCTACCGTCGTTACTAAGTCTGATTGAGCCATGGGTGCCGTTGGACACTGGTTTAAGCATTCCAGCCCGATCGTAAAAGTGTTGATGGCCATAGGAGTTACTTCCAGCATTGTCCTGATACACAGATATTACTACACGCCTTATGTTCGTAAACAGAGATATCTTGAAGCTAAGAATTTTGCCGATATATTGGAAGCTAAAACCAACCGCAATCAAAGTGATCAAGAACAGTATGGAAGTTTCAAGTAACTTCAGAGTTATGTAAATGTAGTTTTAGCTACTAGTCTCACTAGCTATTAAAATGTAAAATTGTACACATACATATTGATGTTTGTTGATTTGACATTGCATCCTCTATACAATATTGATTTCTTCTTTGTTACACATTTACCTACTATTACTTCCAACCGAACATACATCCTGCAGTGGAGTTAGTCAACCGCGGTAGGCTTGAAAACGCATTCCACGTGGCGCCTACATCTGAAGGCACCATGGGGCATGGAATCCAATGCCTTCATCTGAAATAGTTGAAATACTTTAGGACTGCTTTGCATTGCAGGTGTAGTTGTACGTACGACGAAGTAGGTAGGTCATGTACCATTTCATACTTAAAAAGCAGACCCTGATTGGAACAAAGTTAAAAAAGGAAATAATAATTTTAAATTTTTCGCAAGTAGGCCTTTACACACTGCGACTTATAGCATCGATGCAGTCGCGATTTTTTGAAACGCACGACAACAACGGTAACAGATTTTTGCATCGATACTGTCGCTTGCCACTTGCCGTCATCACTCACGTCACGCCTCATGCGCAGTGTTGACCACAAATTAGATAGGTTGACGTACGTCCAATACTTTCGCTGTGTTTACGATTCTTTTGAAGGCCTGCGCAGACGAGAGACTATCCCCCGGGTACTTTTTTGTCCGTCGATATAGGTAGATATCTTAAAAATTGTATCGAATAACGCACACGAAGGACTACAAGTACCCCGTACAAAAAGTCCCTCAAGTTACCGAGGACATCAATAGACTCGGTGTTTTCTTTTAAAACGCCTTTTCTTTTTCAACTTCATGTAAATTACAACACAGCGTGATCTCAGAATATTTGCTTCCATAGCGTACAAAGTACCGCAAGTGTTTAAAGGTGGACCATTGGCGACTGCATCGATGCTAAAAGTCGCAGTGTGTAAAGGGCCTAAATCTTAATTTTTTGGAAAAAACAGATTCCCTAACTAGGTACCTACTCATCAGAACGCAAAATCGGTACCATAAAGGCCTGCGCAGACGAGGTACTATTCCACGGATACTTTTTGTCCGTCGATATAGATCTCTTAGGCTAAGTGCGCACGGGTTACTTTTGTCACCGTGACTGTTTCGTCACTCTTATCAAGACCGTGGATATGTATGGAGATGCGCGTATGTTACGACGTGACATCTGGGTGACATTTCGCGCATCTCCATACATATCTACGGAGTGACGAAACCTCAAAACAATATTGTTCTGAGGAGAAACAGTCACGGTGACAAATAAATTATTTTGAATAACGCACACGAAGGACTAAAAGTACCCCGTACAAAAAGTCGTGCAAGGACAAAATTTCGGTGTTTTCTTTTAAAACGCCTTTTCTATTTCAACTTCATGTAAATTATTCTGGGATTACCTCATGTAAGCGTAATCTCAGAATATTTGCTTCCATCACTCAATTTCCGGGGAACAAAGGACCGCACATTGTAGGCGTTGAGTCCGCGACAAGTATCTTCTCGGGGGACATTTAGGCTAAGCGCGCACGGGTTACTTTTGTCACCGTGACTGTGTCGTCACTCCGTAGATATGTATTGAGATGCGGGAAATGTCACCCAGTCGTCACGTCGTAACATACGCGTATCTCCATACATATCCACGGTCTTGATAAGGCTAAGGCTAAGCGCGCACGGGTTACTTTTGTCACCGTGACTGTTTCGACATTCCGTAGATATGTATGGAGATGCGCGAAATGTCACCCAGTTGTCACGGTCGTAACATACCCGCATCTCATATCCACGGTCTTGATAAGAGTGACGAAACTTCTGTGGACGAAACAGTCACGGTGACAAAAGTAACCCGTGCGCGCGTAGCCTTAATTTAATTTTCTTACGGACGAGGGACTTTTGTCCTCAACAGACAAAAGTCCCTCGTCTGCGCAGGACTTAAATTGAACATTGAACTAAAGTCTAACGCCAAAAGGGAAAATTATTACTGAAGGGTTAAAAACGCTTGTAATCGCGAAAATTGAAATGTAAGCTGGAGTTACATGGACAAGGTTTACACCGAAATGGAAGAGGTTGGGGAGGTCTGGCAATGGGAAAACAGAGACAAATGAGTTAAGAGGACATAAGAAAACATTAATAAATGATTCCCTCACTGGTGGGGCAAACCTATATTAAATCTCTCATTGGAATATAGTGGGGCCTCAGAATAATAACTTATTATTCTGAGTGGGGCAGATTCCAATATTCCCACCAGGGTCAGTCCTTCAGATTTATTGCGAATTGTTTGGGAAAGCTTAACACACAATGATTACATGAAATTCGAACTATAAAATGCTTTATTATAATATACTAGCTAGACTGGCAATGATCATTTTGGTCTTTTAACTTTCCAAACAATTATAAATCTTTTGTAGGGCCAAACCTTGGTGAGGCAAGTCACCTTTAGTCTCCACTTTGCCCCACTGATCAGGCAGATGATAATGTTTTAGTGAAATAAATCTGGGCCCCTCAATGGTGGTGTAAGGAACTTTTAAATGAGGAACAACAAATCACAGGAGGCTACTTTTATTCTATGAATTTACACTTGCAGTCATCATAACAAAATATTTCAGATATATGTATAACCTTAACATCATAAATTATAAAATAAATGTTACAGCATAAGCCTTGTAAAAAATAGAAAAGGAATGAGTTTGTAGCCCTTTTTCCTTCTGAACACCTTTCGGTGAATGAAGTATCGCAGATAAATAATGAATTGTGCTGTTATCAATTCTAGCAGCTACTTCTTGCCCTTGGCTCCAGCCTTCTCGGCGGCTTTAGTGACCTTGCCGCCACCAGCCTCCTTGAAGTTGACAGCCTTAATGACACCAATAGCTACAGTTTGCCTCATGTCACGGACAGCAAAACGTCCCAGAGGGGGGAATTCCTGGAAGGGCTCCACGCACATGGGCTTGGAGGGGACAAGGACGACAATGGCAGAGTCACCAGACTTGATGGACTTGGGGTTCTCCTCAGTGGACTTGCCGGTACGGCGGTCCACCTTCTCTTTGATTTCCGCGAACTTGCATGCAATGTGGGCGGTGTGGCAATCCAGCACAGGCGTGTATCCATTGCAGATCTGGCCGGGGTGGTTGAGTACAATGACCTGAGCGGTGAAGTCAGCTGCTCCCCTGGGGGGGTTGTTCTTGGTGTCGCCAGCGACGTATCCACGACGCAGCTCCTTTACAGACACGTTCTTGACGTTGAAACCAACATTGTCTCCGGGTACAGCCTCCTGGAGGGCTTCGTGGTGCATCTCCACGGACTTAACTTCAGTGGTGATGTTGGCTGGCGCAAACACAACAATGACACCTGGCTTGATAATACCAGTCTCCACACGGCCCACGGGCACCGTTCCGATACCACCAATTTTGTAGACGTCTTGCAGGGGCAGACGCAGGGGCTTGCCCAATGGGCGGGTGGGGGGAAGGATGGCATCCAGAGCCTCAATCAGGCACTTGCCGCTAGCCTTGCCTTCCTTGCGCTCAACATCCCATCCCTTGAACCAGGGCATGTTGGTGGAGGCCTCCAACATGTTGTCTCCGTGCCATCCGGAGATGGGGACGAAAGCAACAGCAGCAGGGTTGTAACCAATCTTCTTGATGTAGGAAGACACTTCCTTCTTGATTTCCTCGAAACGGGCCTCGCTGAATGGGGGCTCAGTGGAGTCCATCTTGTTGACACCAACAATCAACTGCTTCACTCCCAAGGTGAAGGCGAGCAGCGCGTGCTCGCGGGTCTGTCCGTTCTTTGAGATACCAGCCTCGAACTCACCAGTACCGGCAGCGACGATGAGCACGGCGCAGTCGGCCTGGGAGGTGCCTGTGATCATGTTCTTGATGAAATCTCTGTGTCCAGGCGCGTCAATGATGGTAACGTAGAATTTGCCTGTCTCGAACTTCCACAGGGCGATGTCAATGGTGATACCACGCTCACGCTCAGCCTTCAGCTTGTCCAACACCCACGCGTACTTGAAGGAGCCCTTGCCCATCTCCTGGGCCTCCTTCTCGAACTTCTCGATGGTACGCTTGTCGATACCGCCGCATTTGTAGATCAAGTGGCCGGTGGTGGTGGATTTACCGGAGTCGACGTGTCCGATCACGACAATGTTGATGTGAATCTTTTCCTTGCCCATTTTGGTGGTTCTAAAACAAAACGAAACCAGAAATTAGCGCGATATATCGAGAAATTCGTATTCAAATAGGTCTCGCGATGTACACCGGCAAAGACAAGGTCGGATGGCATGAGTCGATAGACGGCCGGCAATATGGCGGACGCATGGCCGCCTCGCCCTAACTTGACATATCACAATGGATGTCAGCCATTACGGGGCAAATTCGTGGAAAATTTTAGAATCACGTTCAGCACAATTGATTCCGTGGTTGTAGAACATGAATAACGGTCTCAGTGTACTAGAGTGGTGAAAATAAGGAAAACAACAAGTCCAATAACCACGTGGTGGAGGATGATACCGGTGTGCAAGTGTGACGCGGCACCGCCGCACATGCAACACTTTCGAAATTCGAATTTTAGATTTACAAGAGAGTTAATCAAAACAAACGACGACTAAACATTTTGGGAAAGCTAACGAGGGTAAATAAAGGGACAATGGATTGTGACGGCCCGGAAGGTTTAGAATTACACCACATTGATACATCTCACAGAACTGAATTTAGAGGTTTTGGGCCGACAATAGTTACTACACGTACTGTTTAGAATATTTAGGGACTAAAAACACTTGTTTTGGCACTGCACTTATAGAACAATTTTGTTCTGACACTCACCACGGATACAGACAACGTGTACTATCCGAGACAGACTCCAACAGAAAATGAACGAGAAATGGATTTTCCTTCAGCTGGAAGGACGACGTGGATTACTTCCGGTACCCAGTGTTGCCACAAGACTTTATAAGTTTTCCCCATTTTTTATAACGTCCTTCATAATAGTAGCAAAAACTATTTTCTATTACCTATTTAATGCCGATTTTTTTAAAACTAGGGAGAAGGTAAAGGATGACTCACGCTAGACCGTGTCGGGTCCGAGCCGAGTGTCGGCCGTAGCACGGTCACCGAGCCGGTTCCGTGACTTCAATTACAAAGACGAGCCTCAAAGGCGCCATTACCGTTGCACCGTAATGCAGAATGAATTATTCGTCCGAACAAAATTAGTGTTGTAACTAGTCTACAATCATGTTGAATTTTGACGACCAGCCCTCCTATTACGTAGCAATCCACTCTATCGAGTGAAGCATTTAGACGACTCCTGAGTGTCAAAAAATGTATGCATTTGAAAGCCGGAGTAGCTTAAAAGAAGTAAAATCAACGTCAAGCAACTCAGCGGATGCTTACGTAATAATGCCCCTGGAATTAGTTAGCGGCTATTGCAATCGCTCTGGACGACGAAGAATCTGAGGAATCTTCAACTACTAGGAAATGGAGAGTGCATTCACTTTGGAGAAAGCGACAAGAGAAAGGAGAATATATGAATCTTTGTAAAGATCTATGTAGTTATGAAGACAAATATTGGGACTACTTTAAAATGACTAAAGAATCTTTTGACATCTTAGATATAAAAATTAAAGATGATTTGACTAAATGCATTACAAAGTTTCCGGTTCCTATTTCATCCAAACATCGATTAGTGTAAACATCGTCAGTGCACTTCTATAGCATCACTACGACTACTCGGGCGCAACTCGGTGGCACTGTATTCATGCGACAGGCCGTGGCCGAGCCGAAGCGGGACCGGGTTGTTTTCGAGCGCTGTCCGTTGTAAGGCCGTCACTCGGTTGCCGCTCGGCATAGCGTGAGTATGTTCATAAAAAATTATATGTAATATTAGTTAACCGTGCTACGGCCGACACTCGGCACGGACCCGGCACGGTCTAGCGTGAGTCATCCTCATCAGGGTCGAGATGACAAACTGGTGTAAAAATATAGTCTTTAATTAAACGCGTCGCACGTAAACAGACCAATTTCATACACTTAATAAAATCAGCTAATTTTACAAAAAAATTATAAAAACACTGAAAGAGGAAAAATAAAAGACTGAAATAGTAATAAAGTACTAATAATAAAGTAGTGGAGTATGGACTAACCTTCCTGCTATGATGATTGAAGAGATCCGTTCCCCTGCAGTGGGGATATACAAAGGGTTACGTTACGTTACGTTATCAACCCTTGTATGTCCCCACTACTGGGGCACGGGTCTCTACACAAAGGGTTGATATCGAAAAATAAAAAAATATTGACAATCCAAATGCTGATCATTGTCAACTAAGGTGACGGGACCAACATAGTACAAAAAAACAAAAAAATATTAAAATCAGGTTGCATGCACTAAATAAAGTTTACAAAAAGCGTTTGCATAGTATAAAAAGTACATGATTTCAACATTATTGGCAGTTAAAAAAAATACATAATTATAAATTACATCGGCGCCCACACTAGGCCTGATCTGTATTGTGGGGTTCTTCCACGTAGTCAAACTATTTTGTCCAACTGATTTGACCACGTGGAAAATTCGTTCCTCGTGGTCAAATTAAAGTAATGATCCTTCCTGTATAAGATTCTACATGCCAAAAAGTACAGTCAAACCATAGTCAAACTATTTTGTCGAACTGATTTGACCACGTGGAATTATGTTTCCGCATAGTCAAATTAGTAAAATGCCCTTATTCCGTGCCGACCAACTAAACTGATCAACTAGTTGTTCCGATCTAAGCTCAGTACGTGGTTTTATTCCTGTCGGACTAAATACTCAAATCAACCATATTAAGCTTATATAAGAGTTCCCAACGGAACAACTATAAAGTCTTATTCTTTATATGGGGCAATGCCCATAATCCCCACGCTGGGCATGCGTGAGTATAACTGAGCATCGCGAATCATAAAAAAAAACAATTTTAAATTCTAGGATAAACTATTTATAAAAATTAACTCCTACATTTCCGTGAGAGCTTAGTACTTTTTCCAACATCGAAACTCGACTCGGACTAATCAAATATACAATATCTAACCATGACTTTATGCAATCCCAGTACTTCATTTCTAAAATTAAACGATAACAATTAAACAAATAAAATTGAGAAAAGTGAGTATCGGGATGAGGAAAGAAACGCGACATCATTTTTACTAACGGGACCACGAGGGATAACCATACCTCGTGGACGCGTTAACGGGACAAAATAATAGGACCACGAGAAAACAACCCAATAAGTACATGTTTGTTTTATTTTACTTGTAGTGAATGGCCGCCAATACCTATGTACTGAATTTAGTTCGCCACAAAGATTTAAGATTAGTTAAGTTGATATTTTGCTATTTAAATAGATACGTAAACATGAAGTTTATTATTTTGTTGTTTTTTTAACGAGTTGTTCCGTGAAGAATAAAACTTCATAGTGTTTCCATTGGGAACTCTTATATAAGCTTAATATGGTTGATTTGAGAAGTCCGACAGGAATAAAACCACCTATTGAGTTTACTTTCGATCGGAACAACTAGTTGATTTGTTTAGTTGGTCGGTACGGAATGAAGGCATTTTACTAATTTGACTATGCGAAAAGATAATTCCACGTGGTCAAATCAGTTTGACAAAATAGTTTGACTATGGTTTGACTGTACTTTTTGGCATTTAGAATCTTATACAGGAAGGATCATTACTTTAATTTCACCACGAGGAACGAATTTTCCACGTGGTCAAATCAGTTTGACAAAATAGTTTGACTAAGTGGAAGAACCCGTATTGTGGGGGTTGAAAAACAATTGCTACAATTACGGTTTTCAACGTTGAGATTCAATCAACTTACTAACACTGAATAAATATTCATAATATTATGGAAGAAACTAAAATAAACAAGCCTAACTGCATATGCTGCAAACTAAGCCGATTTGCCAATTTTTCTATATGAGGACCGTCAAGGTCATTTTCTTATCTTTTATTTTTAAAAATAACTTACATACATACAAACATAGGTGCATATAAACATACGAACTAAACAGTCACCCACTTTTTGAGCTCCGCCGCAGTCGGGTAAAATATAGAATCTGGTACCTTAAATATAAACAACTACAAGTGCTGATTGTAACACATTACATTTCACATTTCTTTTATTTCTCACACTCTACTAAGTTTCTTCAGGGTTGACTTTGTAACTAAAATGCAAAGATTGATCCGCTGTCAACTGTACTGAAAAGTTTAAATTACTTCTTTTATTACCGTATTAAATTTGTATGAAATTTGTATCAACAAGTTACGTCGGTAATTCAGTACTTACGGTAGAAAGTTGTCGTACGCTTTTACTAAATATATTAAGCTAAATTCATATAAAGCTCTCAATTATCAATGAAAATATAGATAATTGAGAGCTTTATATGAATTAAAAACTGTTCCGGCATCCGTATCTCAAACTAAAGCCGGTTTCTAATTTGGCAACCAGTTTTGGCTGCAGGTATGCCCCTGCTTGATTGTTCAACTTCCTCAGTCCTTCACCTCCAAATTAACCATATAAATATATTGTTTTCGTGATATCTACTATAGCCTCATCACAGCCTAGCCTCATAGTTGGGCCATTGCACGTAGCAAGCGCTCAGGTAAGTTAACACTTCAGACACTAGGGTTTCCTTACGATGTTTTCCTTCACAGTCAGCGAGTGGTATTGCTGCTATAATTTTACAAATGTGCATAACTTACAAAACAAAGTCATTGGTACATGTCGGGGTTCGAACCCTTGACCTCCCGATTAAGAAACCGCTCAATAACATGGGTTATCCTTTTTTATCCCAGTTCTACCCCAATAGCCGCGGTCAATTCAGCACGCGGCTCTGCCCATGCAAGGCACACGGCGCGGCACACGCGCGCCGTGTCCTACGTCGCGTCGCAGTGGTGGCACGCTGTTGACGGCTCCCAACCCACTATTCAACACAGTTACACACCGAAGCTGCCGTGTCCGGCGAAGACCTGCGCCAGGCGGTAAGTCAGTGCACCAAGCTTGCATTCGGTGCAGTCCCGAAGAACGGGTCGAACGGCGGCCACCCCCTCGAGGCCGGCGGTAGCTTGCGCCAGCTTCTTCCACCACTCTCGGAAGAGATCGTCGCGGGCTCCCTCTCTCCAACGGACCATCTCCTCCAGAAGAGGCATCCCGCTGTTGGCGCGAACCTCTGCGCCGCGCCACTAGACCGCCGCGAGAACCTCAGCTTCAAGGTCCCACGGAGGGCTACCGGCCAGCACCGTCACCGCTTCGTACGAGACGGTGCGGTACGCTCGAGCCAGCGTGGTCGCCATTACCCGCTGCGGGCGCCGCAGCAAGGTCCGATTCGCGGCAGTGCCCAGGGCGCTCCGTAGAGCGTCATAGAGCGCAAATATGGGTTATTCTAGTTTAAATCGAGAGTCTGTCATCTCATACTTGGAAGCCAGTCAATTTATGACATGACTTGACTTGACTTTACCCAGGAGGAGTTGACCGGCGCCAACTACGAAATTTTTTTTTTTTGTGATTGAATTGTTTGTATATGAAACAGTCGACGGATAAAGTTACCTTTTCGCCAGTATAGTGTTATGCAAATACCTGTAATCTAGTAAATCATTATAAGAAAAATCAACATCATTATGGCGTGTAGTTACTTAGAGATATTAATACATATTTAAAAATAAAATAAAATAATGCATTATACTATTTTTATTTTAAATGCACTAACCCGTGCTAAGGACAAATTTAAAAACCTATTTAGAGGCCAAAAACTCCACCCATGCCGGGACTTGAACCCGCATGCGGGTTCTAATATCTAATACTAAGATATTAATACTAGATAAAAACTACTTTCTTTCCTTTTTTCACTATCAGTAATCTGCTCCCACATTACGCGCACCAAATGCAGAGCGATCCCATTCGTGTATTACCAAGTCCCATATAAATTACTGTCATACATTTCAGGGTCCTAACAGGATTCGGTGAGCGCAATTAGGTCGCAGATACGATCCAAGTTTTATTTAAATCGTTTGAAATTGCGGGTAGAACCACATTTATAAAAATAGCAACAGACCAAAAAAAATCACACATTTTATTTAAGTTACCCAATAAAATTAAACAGACGGAGGGTAAGTGAAAAAATAATAAAACACAAGCACTCAATAGCACTCTAAACAAATGCAACATTAGGGAACTTGCGTCAAATTTATATTCGATCCGATATTATTCGAGCAATGTAACCTCCATACCATAAAAGATATACAAAATAAATTGATGCTAAATGTTTCAATGTTCTTAACTAAATTACCTTTAAGAAAAACTTCCCATTACTTATATATTTCTATAAAAATACTAAGCCTGATATAAAGTGAACTATTCATATTCGTATGCAATATAAAGTACTATATGATGCCATTTAAAGTAGAAATGGCGCCTTTGATCCAAGTATTTTATTTCAATTCACACTTCACCTGATCCACGGGAGGCCCGAGAGTGGTCTTTAGAGAAGAAAATGCCGTAATTTGAGATTTTCGTCCGCCTGGCAACAAAGTCAAAGGCATACGTCACTTCCGCTTGTGTTTGGCTTCGTTCAAGAAATGTAATTACTGACTTGGTCTGCTAATTTATTGATTTTTTGCTTTTTCCTCTTCTCTCGTTGTCTTTTAGAGAGGGACGGGGAGAAAAAAGTATATAACTCGCAGGAGTGAGGGCGAGTAGTTTTAATTCTGTGAAGCGATAAAGTTTTTATTATTTTTATTTTAGGACTTGAATATTACTAGAGTAATAATTCAAGTAAAGTGTAAGTATAAAGCTTTTCAATTGATAAAATTTTGATTTATTCTGTGAATAAATCAACATCTGTCATCTTGTCCCCTCCCTGCCTCGAGGCTCGTGGCCCCTCCCAAGATTTTCACCCCCCCTCCACACCCCTCTCTCCACTCGTCATTCAAAATTCTATCAAGGAAGGAATGATTCGTTCAATTTCGTTTTAGAATAGAATTCGGAAATACCGTGAAATCAAACGAAAGATGGAATAAATTCCACTCCACTCTATCGATTAGTTAAGTAAGAAATGGCGCGTTTAGGAGCTATCTAAGAAAATACCAGCTGGCCTACGAAGTCCAACATGTTCAAGAATCGTGGGGACATTGTTTATAAATGCACAGTTCGCCTTTTGGAGGATACCGAGATCTTGGAGTGCGAATTCCATGTGGGTTCATCATCTATTAGTGTTCCTTATTTAACCGATACAAGGAATACTTACATTTACTCAAGTAATCCTCCAAAGTTCTACCTCAAGACTTACGTCGCATTTCGTTTCAGCCAAGCTACAAAGGCAAATTTCTTCTCGAACATGTATGCCAGCAACTAAATCTCACCGAGACTGACTATTTCGGGCTCAGATATGTGGATGGCAACGGGCAGCGCGTAAGTAACACAACTGATGGGTGTTCTTACAGTAGTACATAATCGGCTTTTATTTATTTCCATGTTTCCTCTACTTTCAGCACTGGCTTCATCTGGCCAAGTTGATATTGAAACAAGTGAAGGGTAAGTCAAATTAGGCTGACATTTTAATGGCCAGTAGTATTTCTATACTTGCATATAAGACTTATGTATGGTTTGACAGAAAAAAAGCAATGTTGGTGCAAAAAAAAATGTTAAACAAAGTTTTGCCAACCTCAACAGTTTTTCTTTTTAGAAATACCAGTTTAGTAAGTATAGTATCCAAATTTTTTTTTGTGGGCTTATTAAAGCATTGACTGATTAAACAAGAACTTGTAAGCCTTGCACCTTAAACTTGAGAATGTTGTATGTTGAAATCCCAGCATTACCAGACATACATTCGTTAAATGGTAGTACATATAAATCATAGTTGGTTAGATGGGACATTTCCACTCATCATATATGCGGGCCATTGTAAGTAACAAGAGCTAAGGTATGTTAACATTTCAGACACTAGGGTGCCTTACGATGTTTTCCTTCACCGTTAACAACATATTGCTACTATAACTTCACAAATATACATAACTTAGAAAACAAATTCATTGGTACCTGCCAAGATTTGAACCCAGAAACTCTCAAAACTAAACCACAAAAGCCAAGCACAAATGTCGTCGTCGTCAGGCTACACTAGTCCACTGCTGGACATAGCCCTCCCCTAAAGAGCACCGTGTTGTGCTATCATAGGGGGTAAAGCACAAATGTGTAGGTGTCAAAGTGTGAGAAAAAAAAATTTTTCTTTTATTTTTAAATTTTTGCTAAGATTTTATATCTTCCACAGTATAAAAGCAATGTCACCCCAATCTAAGCTAGTCGCAAGTTTTGCATTGGTAAATCCAACTGGAACAGATAAAATATCCACAATGCACGAAAATTATTGATCCATGCCTATGTCAATAGTCTATGTCATATCAGTAGATATGACTATCTATGTCTAATCTCAAACAATAACATGAATGAAACTTCCAGTCGTAATACATGTATGTTTCTAATTGCTGACAAACAAAGGCTTATTACGTCTGCCGATTTATTATGACTTGTGGAGCCAAAAGACTCATCAGAGACAAGGAATTGACTACAGCAAGTTTTGGGTAGGGTTATTTGTCTTCCCATCTGTTATAAGACGTTTTAAGATGTATGGGGCAACTTATCCATTTGTTAATTTTTGTGCCCAAAATGAAGGTAATGTGTTTGGCTCATATGTCTTCTATACTACTTGTCTTCAGACATACATACATTTGCGAATTTGTATTACATATAAATCGTAGTTAGACCTGAGATTTGCGCATATCACATGTGCGGGCCATTGTATGGAACATGGGCTGAGGTTTTGTTTACATTTCAGACACTAGGGTGCCTTCTTCACCATTAGCGAGTGGTATTGCTACTATTACTCCACAAATTTACATAACTTAGAAAATAAAGTAATTGGTGCACGCCGGGGCTCGAACCCACGACCTCCCGATCGAGAAGCCGGCGTTCGACCGCTCTGCTACCACCGCTCAATAACATGGGTTATCCTTATGCGTATGTATATATGTACGAAGGTCCGATTCTGTTTCCTCGTACCTCTTTAACAAAGTAGATTTAGACAAATAAAATCTCAATCAAAAGCTTTAGTGATTTAAATTATTTTACATCAATTTCTGCAGATTCTATGTGGCTTATGTAACTAGCGCAAAAGCGAATCGATTGAGATATTATCTTTCAAAATCTGACCATTGGTTAAAGAGTTACGTGGGAACATAGATCCGGACATACTTAAATACATACATACTAGCTAACACATAACCCTCATTTTAGGCTCCGCCGCAGTTCGCTAAGAACTGAAATACAAAGTACATAATCAACTGCCCTACTGCTGTAAACGGGCGTTTTCTGCGGAAGTCAAAGTCCTAGGTTCTTGATCCCAGGTCCTAGTCTGTTGGTTCTAAAAGTTACAGTGGTTATTCAGATTTTTTATGTTACTTTTTGAACACAAAAAAAAAACGTTTCATAAAACAAGTTATGATTTTTATCCCATTAGTGGCGTTAGTTAGCACCCCAAAGCGCCCTAAGGGTGGTCCTGGGAGCCGATTCTCCCCCATGGGAATTGAATGCGGAGACGCAAAATTTTCGAAGGATTAGACATTTGTCGCATAAAAATCGGTTTCATGTATTCTTACAAAGTCGTAGGTGCAAATTTGCTAATAAACGCTCGCTTAGAGGCGTCATAATAGGCGTAATGTTAATTACCATGCGAATGTTTATGTACAATTCAAGTCATACACCTTAGAGTCGTATATGAATTATTTGCTAATAACATGGGTAATCCCTGGTTGATGTGGTGGTTTCTGGTTCCCACGACTCAAGGTATCCTAATGTAGGGCCAGAAGCAATGAATGTGCCTGTATGTAAATGTTATGTTATTTGCGACACGTGCCCACCGCTTGGGTATTTCAAGCGCCGAGGTACATTCTTCTTTTTTAAGCTATATTGGTCCACTGCTGGACATAGCCCTCCCCTAATGAGCGCCATAGCGCAAGGTTGTGCCATCATTGAGGGGTAATGCCCATAATCCCCACGCTGGGCATGCGGGTTGGGGATCGCAGTTTGGTGGAATTGTACTGCAGGGGGCGCTGCAGCCCACCCCCCGGTTTGTGTCCCTTAGTCGCTTTTTACGACACCCGCGGGAAGAATTTGGGTTGGTTGGTGCTATTCTCTAGGCCGACACCACACAGCAAAGGTACATTACAACCTCGTAACGTTGGTCAGTACCATTGAATTTAATCAAATTCAATGTCAGTACCCAGCCTTAGACACTCGGGTTCCCTTACAATGTTTTCATTCACAGTAAGCGAATGGTATGCGAGTTATTAAAAACAGTTTCTTTTCAAACACGTAAAGGCACTTCTCTAAAACTAAATCACTGTAGCGTCGAGCCAGTAAATTTTTCTTTCTAACTTTCAGATGCGACCCCGATCCTCTTCAGTTTCCGCGTCAAGTTCTACCCGCCAAACCCTCTGCTCCTGAAGGAAGATGCGACTAGATTCCAGATCTACCTCCAGCTGAAGAGGGATCTGCTCCATGGGAGACTCTACTGCACTTCCAATGAGGCAGCCATGCTTGGGGCTCTCATTATACAGGGTGAGTTGTAATGAAGCTAATTTAATTTGTAATAATTTATAGATCTGCTCATTTGAATGGAACAAACATATTAGCTTCTACTTACCTACATATCTAGAAGAGGTAATTCAGTGTAACAAGTCAATTGAGTACCTATATATAGTACCCCTTCCCCCTCGGACGCGAATCGCAACGGACGTGTGTTCTGTAGTGTAAATTCAACATTATATTTTCTAAATTTATTAAAATATTATTCCAACAAATATCAACCCGAGTACTAGGAGAGCATAAGTCGGCCGGAGCTGCGGAGGTGAGACATCCCCACGCGCACAAATTTTGCCTACTCACATCGGACGCCATTATCACGAGCCGGACTAATCAGCGTGCGGCGCTTGTCTATCCTGCCCTGATTGATCCCTATTAGACACACCTACTGGCGGCGCCCGCGTATAGGAAGGTCCAACTTTTCAAAACCCGTCTTGCAAGACTTCCGGGAATTTGCACAACACCGCCGCCGCTAGACAACTCTGCCGTATAATTAGGCCTACTCCAACCGCAACTCGACACAGCTTTTAAACTCAGCATGTTTCGTTCGCCGAAATCCTCTCAATTGGGCACCCCTTCGCGCTCGGAGACTGATTTATCGAACTTGGATCAAGACCAAAATAATCAATTGTCCAGTCCAAAACAGTTTTTAATGCAACGAGGAGCTAAACGCCCGCGGGATACTAGCGACTCATATCCAACCGACTTCTCCGAGTTAAAAGAAATGATTATGCAAATGATGTCGTCTCAATCGGAGCGATTAGATAAATTGGAGCATCATATTCTTGACATTAAAGGACAGACAACTAACATCGAGTCGACAAATTCGGACATCGAAAAAACTATGTCACATATTTCCGACCAAATGTCCGCCCTCGAATCACAAATAAATAATTTGGAGCGGGAGCACCTATCTCTGTCTACCGAGATGTCAAAAATTCAGACTAGAATTGATTCCTTTGAACGCTATGTTACCAAAACATCAATTGAGATTAGAAATGTCGCTAAACAAAATAACGAGACGAAAGAGAAACTTTACGAATCGATTTCTCGATTGCTAAAAAATCTCAACCTAGAAATCACTACTGGCGATATTCGAGACGTGGCGAGATTGCCCTCAAAAAAAGAACAAAAAAGCTCCACCATAACTGTGGAATTTTGTAACACCCTAACTAAGGCAAGATGCCTATCTATGGCTAAGGAGTTTAACAAAAAGAACAAAGACAACAAATTGAACAATACACACCTCGGCTTTTCTGAACCTGAAGCGCCGATATATATCGCCGAGCTACTGACTCCCGCCGCAAAAAAGCTGTATTATTTAACACGCAAATTCATCAAAGAAAGTCACTTCAATTTCTGCTGGTCTTCCGACGGAAAAAATTTTATTAAGGAAAATAACGACAGCCCTTACTTTCAGATCAAGGACGAAACACAACTTTTAGGTCTAAAAAAGCCGATTCTGGATTGACTAGATGCTTATTTTAATTTGTTTTATTGTATGATTTTATTTTTCGATGTTCCTACTAAACTACACTACGAGTACACAACACGATACACAAATACACAAAAATCATCACAAAAATTACACAACAAAGACACACTTACTACACTGCTCAATACAATTACACCACTCTTTATTGAGTGCTATATTTATTATTTCCTCTCTAAACATAACCTTATGCCCCAGACATTTATAGCTTCCCGGTATAAAATAACAACTAGCCGTGAAACCTTAGATAACAATATTTTTTCAATTTTTTACTTACAAATCAGCCATTACGAGGTCTATTATTCATATAATCCTTATGGATAGAAAAAAAGATTCATATTTAGAAAACCTAGACCACTTTACCCTATCTACTGCCTTATCTTGTACCCCAGAACAATGCCTTACCCATTTTACTAACCCAGAAACTAAATTAAAGTTGCTAACTCTAAATATACGATCAATAAACAATAATTTCTCGAACTTTCAGACTCTTATATCGAGATTAAACTTAGATTGTGATATCTTGGCCCTAACCGAATGCTGGCTTCCATGTCTTTCTAATATTAATGTGCCAATCCTCGATAACTATAATTATATCCAAACGACCAAACACCAAAACCAAAGCGATTGCGTTGTAGTCTATATAAAATCCGAGCTTTCATATACGTCTGAAGAAATTGATCTTAACGGAACAGCCTCTGGGCTCTTAATAAAATTTGACTCAAAAACGGCCATTATCTGTATCTATAGATCACCTTCAAACAATAATATTGATCCTTTTCTACAAGCTCTTGACCAAATCCTACCTTCCCTCTCCAAATACAAATCTCTCATACTGACCGGAGACCTAAATATTAATATTACACCATCTTCCTTAGACTCCCGATCTCACAACTATCTAAATCGATTGTCATTTCACGGCTTACTCCCTGCACATGATCTACCCACTAGAGACCAAACCTGTTTAGACCACGTAATGCTTAGGTCTCAAACAGCGTCAAAAACTCTTGTACTTGAATCCCATGTCACCGATCATCTACCTATCCTTTTCATTCTAGATGCTAAGCCCAAACGCGACCTGACTATTACGACTAGATCTTTTATCGACTATGTTGGACTGGACAAAGACTTCGAAGAACTCGACTTTACTCCAATCCTCTCCTCCACAAATCCTGAGACCTCAACATTAGCCTTAATAAATAATCTCTCGGTATTTAACTTAATTATTAAATTAAGAAAAATACTACAACAAAACTACTTTCTAAAAAACAAAAAATATTGAAACCTTGGATAACGCCTGGTATTTTACGTTGCATACGAAATCGAGACCGCCTCCATAGACAATTTAAATCAAACCCCAACAACGATACTTTCAAACTAACTTACCTCCGTTACAGAAATTATTGTAATAAACTAGTAAGAAAACTAAAAAGGCAGTTCGAAATTTCCGAATTCCAAAAGGCTGGTACAAATAGTAAACTACTCTGGGACACAATAAAAAGAATCTCAAACTGTGTCAAAACAAAATCTATACCTAATCAGCTTCTTCAACTCTCAGTCACTCCTAAGCAGTCGTGTAATAGCGTGAATAGTTTCTTCGTTAATGTTGGAAAAAACCTAGCTGACAATATAGCCAACCAACCCTCTAACTCGTATAATCCTCCGCCTCAATCCTCCACTACAACCCCTTTTTCTTTTGTCCTGCTAAATACTGACCCAGACGAAATTTTAACTACTATTTATTCCCTGAAACCCCACGCTGCAACTGGATGGGACGGCATTTCATCTACACTACTTAAAAGATTTTCTAAGCGTTTAGCCCCCGTACTTACACACATATTTAACTTATGTTTTGAAAACGGGCACTTCCCTTCTGCTTTTAAGAAAGCTATTGTTCACCCTATATTTAAGAGTGGAGACAGGTCATATCCTACAAATTATCGTCCAATTGCCGTGTTGACATCTCTGTCTAAAGTTTTAGAGCGTTTGATAAATAATAGACTCTGCACTTTTCTTGAAAAAAATTGTCTAATTTCCGCTCAACAGTTTGGCTTCCGCAAAAAGATCTCCACCACTGACGCCGTTTTAAGACTGACAAATTCCATTGCTCAAAATATCAATAGTAATAAAAAAACTCTTGCAATATTTCTGGATCTGGCAAAAGCCTTCGATACTATACAGGTTTCCACTCTCCTATCGAAGCTATTTGCAATAGGAATTAGAGGTCCCCAACATGAGCTATTGTCGTCCTATCTTGTAGGTCGGTCACAGGCCGTAAAAATAGGATCTCACTTAAGTGATGATTTGACTATTTCGCATGGCATCCCCCAGGGTAGTATTTTAGGGCCCACGCTTTTCCTCATATTTATTAACGACATGTGCAACATTTCTCTTGATAACGGCTCTATTACAACTTACGCAGACGATACGGTTCTACTCTTCAATGCCGACACTTGGACAGACCTCCAAAATATTACTCAATTTGGTTTCAACACAGTTTTCAACTGGCTTTCCACAAATTCCCTTACTTTAAATACTTCAAAAACTAAATTCATCCCTTTCTCAGCGACTTCCGCTAATCAACCAAAAAAACCCTTAATTCTCCAAGCTCATTCCTGCTCCAACCTTTCGCTGTGTCAATGTCCTTTTATTACCCAAACCGATACCATCAAATATCTAGGAATTACCGTCGATAAATACCTAAATTTCAAACCACATATCGACCATCTGACTTGTAGACTTCGTAAATTAATGTACGTTTTCAAATCCATCAGAAATGCCGCACCCCCTAATATAATCAAAACAGCTTACTTGGCACTCGTCCAATCAATTCTCGTCTACTGCATTCCATGTTGGGGTGGAGCTGCAAAAACTCACTTAAAACCACTAGAGATCGCTCAACGCGGTGTACTTAAAGTTGCCACGAATCGCCCTATATTGTTCCCTACTTCTAAACTCTACTCATTGTGTGACGTTTTAACTGTCAGACAGCTTTTTGTCTCAAACACCATAATGCTCCAACACAACAACACACCACTGCTTCAAGTCCCAAAACGCCGTAAAGACTTAATTTATCAAACACCTTTTCCGAGACTTTCCTTCACAAAACGACACAATTTGTACCTTGGACCCTCTCTATATAATAAATTTAACCGCATACATCCCATTTTCACGCTTACGTCACATGAATGTAAAAAGAAAGTAAACTCAATTTTAAAATATTTTTCTTACGAACAAACCGAAAACATTCTAATATCCTCCAACCCGTTCTCCAGCTGATTAGTCAATAGTTACACTCAATGAATTGCCCACACCTACATAAACACACACATACAATAACACACACACACACACACACATACACACGCACAAATATACACACACATACACACACAAATATACACACACATACACCAGCATGTTATTCTGTAGTTAACAATTTAGTTTTAGTTTTGGTTAACATCCTGTTTAGTCTCTCAAATTTATACATTACCTTCTACTGTCATATCTCCATTGTAATTATCCTAAGCATGACAATTTATATCTTACCATATACCTCGCCAGAGGCACGGGCCTGCTCGCCATAAACACAGGCTACATGTGAGCCTAGCTATGGCAGCAGACATGTACCCAAGTACATTTTATGTTATGTTTTTTCTTCTTAGAATAACTTAATGTAGATGTATCACTATGCAACCTTTACCTTGAATAAACAAATTTATTATTTATTATATTATTATTATATAAATTTTCTTCTGTCTTCATTCAAATCATGACTGTAAATGTATAAGTTTATCTATGTCAGTGATCCGAAAAGTTATTGTTTTATAGTTTCGAAATTTGGGAATTTCAGAGGTACAAAACTTTTTTTACTACAAAATTTTGAATTCTCTATAGCGCAACCACGAATAAAATTTTATAAAATACTTTTTTGCGTGTCAAGTGTCAGCGAAAAATCTTAATAGCCCTAGATATTTTAAGTATTTATTTACCTATCTACCTAGGGCTGAAAACATAGTGCAAGATAGCATGTCCTCTGAATACGGTATTTTTTAGCAAAAACTAGTAATTTTTTCGAGGCCTACTAATTGCAGTACACCAGTGTGCTGCGGCACCCACTTTGCAGAACACTGCTCTATGTTATACCCATTGGGTGTACAAAAGCTATACTTAGTTTCTGACACGCACATAGGCACATTGGCAAAAAAAAGCAACATAAGAGTGTTAATCTAAAATTCAGAATTAAATGAATAAGATAGACTCTTTTAAAATACAAATAAATACATTTGCATTCTGCCTGATCGAAATGTTTTAAACATCCAAATAAGTTGACAGACCCACTAACTGATCCAATGTCATCGCCCTGTTACCAGAGTAATTGTATATACCTAAAATAAATAATTATTCTCCTTTCAGTGGAACTGGGTGACTATGACCCTAACATCCATGTGGGGAACTACGTCACCGAAATGAGGCTGCTCCTCAGACAGTCCGACACCATTGAAGCTAGGATACAGGTATGCATTGTCGGCTCCTTTTGTGTTGTTTTTATAATGGAATAAATAGTCTGAAATAAACAATAATCAGTGAGCTGGCCATATCTCCCGAAGAACCGACAACCGACTCGGCAAATGTAGTGTAGGACGCCCTCCGACCGTGTTTTATGACGATCTATGAAAAACTTCAGGTAGATGCTGGATGTGGCAAGCTGAAAACAGGGCTCATTAGGGGAGGGCTATGTCCAGCAGTGGACTAGTGTGGCCTGATGATGTTGAAACAATAATCCGATGATCTGAGGCAGATTGCTAGCAGTGGCTGGATGAGGATGGCCGAGGACAGAAGGACGTGGCGTGCCTCGGAGAAGCTCTATGTCCAGCAGTGGGCGAGTATGGCCCGACTGATAGCATGAGCGATTCATTGAAACAAAAAATTAACCACGAAGGAGGGCGAAGGAAGGGCCGAGGCGGCAAGAGGCTGCTTCTTCTTGTTCAAGCTAAATTATGTAGTCCACTGCTGGACATAGCCCTCCCCTAATAAGCACCATAGCGCCATGGCCTATTTCCTGAAGTGGAATTAAGAATGTGATACAGCAATCTCCTAACAACCAATTAATAAGGCAAACCTCTGTCTCTGCCAACCCCACCCGGGTGCAGGCATGACTTTAAGGTCCTTTTATTTCAATCCGTCGCGTTCTTACTCAGACTTGTAAAAGCAAACCTTTTTTTACTATTTGTTAATTTGGCTAAACTAAAGTGCGAACTAGGCCGACTAAGCTGTTAGGATTGTGTAGGTGCTGGGCAAGCCTCTTCTGTCAAACACCACAATGTCACTGCAGCGTCCGAGTGCTGCCATCACCCACCTAGTAAACGATTTTGATGAGAATCGCTGCTCTGAATTAGATGCTCGACGCAATGAACTGAAAGCACGCCCACCCTGTGCTATCATTTATAACTACTGCTCACCTGTTCGCATTGTGCGCAGACATTCATTAACAAGATCGGCTATACTATTTTTATTTTTAATGCACTAACCCGTGCTAAGGAGAAATTTAAGCCAGATGTCGCTGCCTGTACGTAATACAGAGAATAGTGTAAAGAGGTTCGAAATTTCACTGATGCCGGTGAGTCGCCCATTGGCTCAATTGGTAGAGCGCTGGCACGGATAGCCAGAGGTTGCGGGTTCGAATCCCGGCATGGGTGAAATTTTTAGCCTCTAAATAGGTTTTTAAAGTTATAAAGTGCGAAGAATTTAATGTCACACACGTCCTGAGTTCCTTGCTTGTGAAATCTGAATTACAATGCGAAGTCAAAGCTATTTTGTTTACGCATAATCATACTTTTTTCGTATTTAAAATGTCACACTTTACACCACCGTTACAAACACAAATATTCAGTCGAAAATTAAAACTTTGAAGTTTGTAATCATTATGCACATGTGTAATATAATGACGCATGTGGTGTAAAGCAACCTTACCATGTCTTTCCAGGAGTTGCATAGGGAGCCAGTGGAAGGGACGCCTGGTGGCAGCGGCGGCGTTAAAGGAATGTCCACACAGGAGGCCGAGCGGGCCTTCCTCAAGATCGCCTGTCAGCTGGACACTTATGGCGTGGATCCGCATCCAGTCAAGGTAGGCGAATGACTCGCGATGAGCATGCATACAGTCTGTTAGCTTTTAGAAGCTTTAGAATATACCACGGGCACTAGAGTAGGCTTCGGTTTTCGCCGAAAGCACGAGTATAATACTACTTCCTGAATAAAACTTTTCTTCACTATTTTGAAAAGTTAGATAAAGTTTAGTATCATATTAGTTCCGATATTTCTATTACACGAATACATCCGATTCTATCCGAAATTAGCCGAGGTATATTCTAAACAGACTGCAGTTAATTATTAAACGGTCTAATTGCGATTATTTATTAATCGATGTGACTATAGGTTCTAAACTGTAAGTTCTAAATATTGTTGTCACAGTCGTTAAGATTTCTTATGCTCACTTTTGGATAAGAACATATTACAAAAGATAGGTAGGTTTACATCTTTGATTATTGAAACCGACGAAAACTTGGGGTTAAGGGATATTTATCTTACAAAAATATATACATATAACTCATAGGTACAAAACAGAAACTAATTTTAACACTAGGTGGTGAATTATGGAGGTTTTTTTTTCCGCGACTCGCAGATTAAAAAAGACAAACTGTGAATTGTAGCTTAAAAAAGTGTCGTTAACAAAATTTATTTTAATTAAAAAAAAGAGTCGAGTGAGTCCATTAAGTAAATTGAATAGGATCTTCACATCGCCATTCGACCTTAACGATATCAAATTGTAGATATGTTGTTGTATAATATTCATGTACTGTTTTATTATTATTATTAACTAGCTTTTGCCCGCGACTCCGTCCGCGTGGACTCTTTTTGCAACCCGTTCACTCCTTTGAGGGTTAAATTTAGAAAAACTGCGAAACACGTGTTCAATCAATTGTGTTGAAGAGTATTTATTTTAAGTTTCAAGAAAATTAGAAAACATTAATTCATTCTTTATACCTTCCATACAGATTTTGGCAACCCTTTTCGCCCCCATAGGGGTTGATTTTCGAAAAATCCGGTCTTATTCATTGCTTACATTATATATAGACCCTCTGTGCAAAATTTCAGCTTCCTAGGTCCAACGGCTTGAGCTGGGCGTTGATGAGTGAGTGAGTCAGTCAGTCAGGACTTTGAATTTTATATATTTAGATTAGGCCTTAAGGCGGCTTGAAAACTTCTGACAGTAAGACCAGCTACTAGTTTTACAAGCCTCCACCAATCCGGACTTGGCCCCCGTGGTGGAGTATGGCCCATACCTTCCTCAGCTAAGAGAACCATGCCCCTTCGGTGGGGATATTATGGGTTGATGATTATGATTATTATGAAATTATTTATTGTACCTGTAAAGATTTATACAATTGGCGGGCTTAATACTAAATAGTATTGTCGCGGTCCTATCCCGAACCATCTAGAATAGAGCCTTCTAGGAGCCTATCGAATAGTCGCCGCATGCTGCGTTTTAGTAAACAATAAACGCTGCAAGCAATAATGACTCGTATGTCCACTAGAGTAAGGTTCAAAACTCTTTAAATGAGTAACTGTTCGAGCGACCTTGCCGCGTGTACCGAGTGTAGGTACATAGCTACGGGAATGTTCTAGAACCCTGGCCGGCGGATATAAATAGCGGCCGCCGCGGCGCGCTGTGAGTTCCATTTGGAATAGCGAAGAGTGAACTTCGAGCGAACATACCTGCGATACGAGCGATAACCTACGACCTCAGCGATACTATTGGACTTCGATTGGACCTGCGATTGGAATCTACGTGTGGACTTCGTGTCGTGAAGACCTGCAGACCAGACCCTGCGTGAATAAATCCTAAGAAGTTGTCATTGGCGTTTTACATACAAATCCAGAACCCTAGCCCGTAACATTTGGTGTCAGAATTGGGGATTTGGAGATGCCACTGACTCCGAGAGAGGATACTTCTGGAGTGAGGACCAGGTCCAGAAGTGCTGCGGAGGCCACGCCCACTGCCCCTCAGGCCACGCCCACTGGCCATAGGGACACGCCCACTGGCCCCGCCCACCAGGCCACGCCCACCGACCAAGCCACGCCCCCTGGCCCCGCCCACCAGGCCACGCGCGTAGTGGAGACACTGCATACCTGCCCAGCGGCTCCGCCTACTGGCCACGCCCACCAGGCCACGCCCACCGCCCCCGTGCACCAGGCTCCGCCCACCGGCCTTGACCACCAGGTTTCACCAACCGACCAACAGGCTCCGCCTCGTAGCCACGCCCACCTGGCCACGCCCACCGAAGACATTAAACCTCAGTCACGTACAATGGAGGTTTTGGATATGTCGTGCCTGATGGCAATGTTGAAGGGCATGCGAGAAGAACAGAGCAAGCAGATGCAGTGCCTGCAAGAAGAACAGAGAGGCCTGCGAGAAGAACAGAGCAAGCAGATGCAGTGCCTGCAAGAACAACAGAGCAAGCAGATACGGAGTCTGCAAGAAGAACAGAAGGCAGATCAACAAGTGATCCTATCTGCCGTTACAAAGTTCAGCGATACGGTCGCTAAGCTACATGAAGATGTAGAGGTAGTGAACGAACGGGTTTCCGAATTAGAGGATGACCTAAAAAATGTGAAAACCGGCCTCACTGGACTAGAGCAGGAAGTTCGGCGTATTAAAGCTGCTGGAGCTACGTCGAGCGGAGTTGTCAGCATAAGCCAAGGGCCTAAAGTGAAGGTGCCTCCGTACGATGGTACTACGTCTTGGGTCGCCTACCGACAGCAGTTCCAGACTGTCGCTGCTTCAAACGGGTGGACGGACGAACAGAGCCTGACAGCCCTCACCGTCGCGCTCAGAGGTTCGGCTTTATCTGTCCTGGAGGCACTGCCCACCTCAGGCAGCGAGTTCAAAGACCTGCTGGAGGCACTTGAGGCTAGATATGGTGAACGACACCTGGAACACGTTTTTCGTGCTCAGCTACGCGACCGGACTCAGCGCTTGGGTGAAGGACTTCAACAATGGGCATTGGAAATTGAGAAGCTGGTTCGAAAGGCGTACCCTTCTGCTGATAGTAAAATGGTGGACACGAATATTTTACAAGCCTTCGTCGACGGAATCAAGGATCTTGAAATAAGGGCTGCAGTAAAGCTTCGCCACCATTCCTCGTTAAAAGAAGCTCTCGCACACGCCCTGGAAATAGAAGCTGTGCGTCATGATATCCGGCAAGGGTATAAGCTTCGAGAAGTTACGGAGGAAGTTAAAGAGATCAAGACACCGCCCAAGAAGAACACCGGGCCCATGTGTTACAAGTGTGGGGAAAGAGGGCATCTGCAGTTCACGTCTCCTAAGAAGGAAAGGCAACCGACCAAAACAGATGACAGACTGGATGCGTGTCTCAACAAAATAGAGCAGCGTTTTGAAGAGTTTGTGAAGAAGCATAACGCTGCACCCTCCGCCGTGAATCAGGGAAACGAATAAAAGCCAGGACTGCGGGGCGGGTACTGGCTGGAGCGGAGGAAGCCCCAGTAACCAGAATCTCACAAGCATGGAACGGAAACAGTCTACTAATACGCGGTGCAGTGAACAAAATAGAGTGCAAAATCACCCTAGATACAGGAGCCTCTAGAACAATAGTGAGACCAGACCTGGTGAAAGCTGTAGGGAGCCGCAAAGGCACCAGTTTAAGCAGACTTCTCTCCGCTTCTGGCCAGCAGATACCCGTCCTGGGTGAAAGGTCGGTTACGATATGTGTTGGGGAAGCATCATATATTCACGACGTAATCGTAGCCGAAATTATGGATGATTGCATTCTGGGCCTAGACTTTATGAAGAAACACAATTGTCACATCGATGTCACTAACGGTGTCTTTAAATGTGGTGATGAGGAGAACTTCATACTTGGCGGTCCCGATGGAAATGTCACGTGCCTGAAGAAAATCGTAATACCTGGACGAGCACAAACTGAAGTAAAGGTGAAGCTGCCTTCGAGTCAGAAGAATCAGCGGAATAGGTGTGTGCTGATTGAAGAAACACGAGACAGTGCAGCCAGTCAGAAATTGCTGACAGCAAGAACTCTCGTCTATGGAGGCAAGACCGCTGTAGTGAGGGTTGTGAATATAGGCGATCGTGAGATTACCCTTAGTAAAGGTGACGTTATTGGAAGGTGTGAGGAAGCCGTTTGGATGAGAAGTTGCCAATCATCTCCAAGCTCGAAAACATCGAATACCAGGAGTGAAATTATAGTCACTAAGCTCCTTGAGGATTCTAAGGGTAATCTGAGCTATTCACAAAGCATGAAAGCTAAGAGGTTGCTACTGCGCTTTAGGGATATCTTCTCTGACGAAGGAAATCCTGGAAGAACATCGTTAGTTCAGCACAAAATCGACACCGGACAGGAGCGACCTATTCGTCAGCGAGCAAGGCGCATACCGATTGCTAAAGAAAAGGAAGTACAAGACATGTTGGAAGACATGAAGAGAAACAAGATTATAGAACCTTCTGCTAGCCCATGGTGTTCTCCCGTAGTGTTGGTAAAGAAGAAAGATGGTAGCACAAGGTTCTGTGTAGACTATCGACGGCTTAACGATGTGACCAAGAAGGATAGTTATCCATTGCCACGAATAGACGATACCCTGGACACATTGAGTGGTATGAAATGGTTCTCGACATTAGATCTGAAATCGGGCTATTGGCAAGTGGAAATTGATCCGAAGGATAAAGAGAAGACAGCCTTTTCAACTGGCAAAGGTTTATGGCAATTCAACGTGATGCCTTTTGGATTGTGTAACGCGCCAGCTACATTCGAACGACTTATGGAGTGCGTACTGGCCGGATTAGTTGGAGAAGCCTGCCTTGTCTACTTGGATGACGTCATAATCATGGGTACAGATTTTGAGGACCACTTACAAAATCTAGAGCAAGTTTTTAAGAAGATAATGGGAGCAAACTTAAAGTTAAATCCGAAGAAATGCAGTTTATTTAAGAACAAGGTTAGCTATCTCGGCCATGTGATAACCAGCGAAGGCATACAGACCGATCCAGCCAAAATCGAAGCAGTGCAAAAATGGCCTACTCCCAAAGACAACACTGAAGTGCGAGCATTTTTAGGGCTATGCTCATATTATAGACGGTTTGTTAAGGGGTTCTCTGAAATTGCCAAGCCTTTACACAGACTGACTGAAGACAAGCAGTCATTTCATTGGGATGACACATGTGAGAGTTCATTTCAAAAATTAAGAAAATGTCTTTGCGAGACCCCAATCTTGGGATTCCCACAGCCTAACGGCCAATTCATTGTTGACACTGACGCCAGTAACACAGCGATCGGAGGAGTGTTATCGCAGATAAAGGGCGACAGAGAGGTTGTGATGGCATATTTCAGTAAATCGCTATCGAAACCTGAAAGGAACTATTGTGTGACAAGAAGGGAGCTCTTGGCTGTGGTAAAGACAGTACAGCACTTCAGCAAATATCTCCTCGGCGTGCGGTTTACGCTTCGCACTGACCACGCCGCCCTGAAGTGGCTGTTACAATTTAAAAATCCAGAGGGGCAAGTTGCTCGATGGATCGAACAACTGCAGGAGTACGACTTTATTATTGAGCACCGCAGCGGAAAGGCGCATGGAAATGCTGACGCACTGTCAAGAAGGCCGTGTCCGGAAGACTGCAAGCACTGTGCCAAACAAGAGACAAAGGATTTGCCATTGAGATTGACAAGAATGAGCCCATCGAGATCTTGGGAAGATGAGGCGATGAAAGAAGCACAGGAAGATGACGAAGATGTACGGCTCATTGTCGCATGGAAGAAACGAGGCGAGGATAAGCCAAGATGGTGCGAAGTCGCTCCTACTAGTGCTGTCACCAAGGCATACTGGGCTCAATGGGACAGTTTTATTCTTCGGAACGGAATACTTTACCGCAAATGGGAGAAACCTAACGGCAGAGAGTTCCATCTTCAGATAGTTGTCCCAAGAGATAAGGTACAAGATGTCCTTCGTGAAGTACATGACGGCGTGTCAGGTGGACATTTGGGCGTAAAGAGGACTTTAATAAAGATTCGAGAAAGGTTTTACTGGCTCCATTGTCGAGAAGATGTGCAAGATTGGTGCCGCAAGTGTGCTACTTGCGCCGCGGTGAAAGGCCCACCAACTAGAAGCCGAGGAAATCTGCAACTTTATAACGTTGGTGCGCCATGGGAACGCATTGCAGTTGATGTGGCTGGACCGTTCCCAGTAACGGAATCAGGAAATAAGTATTTCATGGTAGTTATGGATTACTTCACTAAATGGCCAGAGGTATTCGCCATACCCAATCAAGAAGCCACGACTGTTGCCTCCAAGTTGTTTGAGGAAGTAGTTTGCCGGTTTGGTGTGCCCTTGGAAATACACTCCGACCAAGGCAGGAACTTTGAGTCTCAAGTTTTTCAAGAACTCTGTAAAATATTGGGAATGCATAAGACTAGGACCACCCCATATCATCCTCAATCTGACGGCATGGTAGAAAGATTTAACCAAACACTTGAGAGACATTTAGCAAAAGTCGTTGACAGGCACCAGAGAGACTGGGACAAATACATACCGCCATTTCTTCTGGCCTACAGAACGGCAGAACATGAAAGCACGAAGGTAACCCCGGCGCGTGTAAATTTTGGCCGAGAACTGAGAATACCAGTAGATCTGCTAACTGGAGGGCCTCCTGATAACCCACGTTCTCTACACGACTACATTTCCGAGTTACGTGAGAAAATGCGAGAGATTCATGCCATAGTACGGGAAAACGGATTGGAGTCGAGTGAAAAGATGAAGACTAGGTATGACCGCCGAGCAAATACAAGCGGCTTCGAAGAAGGAGCACTAGTCTGGCTTCACAATGTAACTCGACGAAAAGGAAAATCTCCGAAATTGCAGACAAGATGGGAGGGACCGTACAAAGTGGTAACTCGGTTAAATGACGTGACGTACCGAATTCAACGGCAGCCAAGAGGTGCACAAAAAGTGGTTCACATCGACCGCTTAGCTTCTTATCACGGCAGTAATGAAGATGCTCGGGACGAGCATCTCTAAGAGGGGAGCAGTGTCGCGGTCCTATCCCGAACCATCTAGAATAGAGCCTTCTAGGAGCCTATCGAATAGTCGCCGCATGCTGCGTTTTAGTAAACAATAAACGCTGCAAGCAATAATGACTCGTATGTCCACTAGAGTAAGGTTCAAAACTCTTTAAATGAGTAACTGTTCGAGCGACCTTGCCGCGTGTACCGAGTGTAGGTACATAGCTACGGGAATGTTCTAGAACCCTGGCCGGCGGATATAAATAGCGGCCGCCGCGGCGCGCTGTGAGTTCCATTTGGAATAGCGAAGAGTGAACTTCGAGCGAACATACCTGCGATACGAGCGATAACCTACGACCTCAGCGATACTATTGGACTTCGATTGGACCTGCGATTGGAATCTACGTGTGGACTTCGTGTCGTGAAGACCTGCAGACCAGACCCTGCGTGAATAAATCCTAAGAAGTTGTCATTGGCGTTTTACATACAAATCCAGAACCCTAGCCCGTAACAGTATTATGTTTATTTGAAGGTTAAAAGTTCCTCAACTACTGCACAGTGCACGGCTGTTGCGAAAAAAAAAACTAGCAATCTCCACAAACCTGATATTGGCATACCTAGGGGTGCTATAAAGATAGGATAAGAATATTGTTATTGTACACTGGAAAAACAACAAAAATACAAAATAATTACGAATATACATAGTACAATTGGCGGCCTCAATGCTAAAAGCAATATCTTCCAGACAACCTTACTATGGAAAGTTGCTGAAGGAAATTATAAAAATATTTGAATTGAATTGACCTTCGCAGGACCACCGCGGCAACCAATTGTACCTGGGGATCAACCACAGCGGCATCCTGACGTTCCAGGGCAGCCGCAAGACGCACCACTTCAAGTGGCCCGAGGTCCACAAGATCAACTTCGAGGGACGCATGTTCATTGTACACCTCAATTATCCCGAGGTAATAGCCGGTTTATTAATTAATCTAACGTAGTCTGTTAGCTTCTAGAATATACCTCGGGCGCTAGAGTAGGCTTCGGTTTTTGCCGAAAGCACACGAGTGTAATATTACTACCTGCTCTGTATAAAACTTTTCTTCACTATTTTGAAAAGTTATGTAAAGTTATAAATTATATTAGTTCCGATATTTCTATTACACGAATATATCCGATAGTAGCCGTGGTATATTCTAAAAGCTAACAGACTGTAGACACGTAATGCCTATTTGTTATGAAAACAGAAAATTGCAATACACAGTAATAATCGCATTACTGAGCATTGCAATTTTCTGTTTTCAAAAAAACAGGCATACAAAGGTGCTTAATTTTTTTTTACATGACAAATACCCATACGCTACGCCTCATACGCTAACAATTTGTTATCTACATGTTCACAGTTGTCAAATGTGTTTTGTAGGAATCGAGTTTGCAAATAGTGACAAAAAAACGAAGGTTACACAGCCGAATGCAAGAGACTTGCGTGTCTTTCTTTTTCAACAGTGTTGTTGTTAACATATAAGTAGTATTGTTTGTTCCGGTAAAAGAAAACATCGTGAGGAAACCCGCAGCTTGGTTGGTTCCGCACTTATTGACTTTCCTTCCTGAGGGGTAGGCCGGCTAAGCTGTCAGGTTAGTGTATCGTAGACATCGGTGCGAACGGGCAGATGGGAAGGCGTTTTATGAAAATCGTTTGTGTGATCGAATAAAAATGAAAGAAATATTATAATTTTCATGTGCGTACTACATTTTACAAAGCCATGACAGCAAGAAGTTAAAAAAGACAAAAGAAAATAGTTTTCCCTTTCCAATATAAAAAAACTAAGCTGGCCAGCGAGCCGCGATGACGTGCATTCGGCCAGTACGCTGCTGCAGTCCTGAACGGATGGTATAGGTAAGCCTGCGCGCTCGTGGCCTAGGCGAATCGAGTAATTGGAATCAATCACTTGGTTAAGCAACGACAGGCGTGGTCAGGTACGGGATGGGTGAGCGTCCCGTGACTACATACCGCTAGTGGCATTTTTCCGAGCGCTTCCGTGCTTCGCAAGGCACGTTAAGCCGTTGGTGCCGGCTGTCATATAATGGCAGTCGTTAAGCCATGTCAGAGGCCTTATGGGCGGCTTGATAACTTCTGACAGTAAGGCCCGCCACTGTCTAACAATCCTCCACCAACCCGGACTTGGTCCCCGTGGTAGAGTATGGGTCTCTTCCTGCATTGCAGGAAGGTGCTCCCGTGCCCCAGCAGTGGGGACATACAAGGGTTGATAACGAAGGTAAGACTACACCATCTTCACCCATCTAGTGTGAGTGAAGGTGCTTCTGGACGGTGTATGAATCATATCATTACGTAGATGCATAGGCAAAGTTTTTTGTTTCAGAAAAAGCACACAGTCGGTTTCAAATGCCCGAGCGGCGCGGCGTGTAGACACGTGTGGTGCTGCGCCATTGAACAGATGTTGTTCTTTACGTAAGTTCTAAATAATGGTACACCTACACAAACGATAATACATAGATAAATAAATAAATGAATAGGTATAATAATTATTTCTTGTTTATATTATTTTTTTAATGCACTAACCCGTGCAAGGACAATTTAAAAACCTACTTAGAGGCTAAAAATTACACCCATGCCGGGATTCGAACCCGCGACCTCTGGCTATCCGTGCCAGCGCTCCTTCCAACTGAACTAATGGGCGACTCACCGGTATCAGGGAAATTTCGAACCTCTTTACAATATTCTCTGTATTATGTACAGGCAACAATACAGAATAAACCTTACCTTATTGCAATATACGAGGGGCGGCTGAAAAGTTTTGAGCCTAAGGTATTAAAAATGCTGATAGAAATGTATAAAAAATTTATTTTTCAATGTAATCTCCCTCTATTTCAATACACTTCTTACATTTGTTTAAAAGAGCTTTTAACCCGGTAAAAAAATATTCGCCGTCTTTGCCTTCAAAATGCTCGTTTACGGCCGCCTTCATTTCTTCGTCACTGGAAAATCTTCATCCTCGGAGGTCCTTTTTCAAATTTGAAAAAAGGAAATAATCACTAAGAGCCAGGTCTGGACTGTAGGGTGGGTGGTTGATTTCTTCAAATCCTGTTTCGGCGAGGGCACGTCTCGCAACTCGGGCAGTGTGCACGGGCGCATTGTCCTGCAAAAACAGGACTCCTTTCGCCAGTTTGCCTCTCCTTTTCTCGACAACCACTTGACGGACTTTTGTCAACAATACGGCGTAATAGTCTCCGTTCATTGTAGTATTTTTGGGAAGGTAGTCGATGAACAAAATTCCTTCGCAATCCCAAAAAACAGTGGCCATGAGCTTGGAAGCCGATCTTTCCACTTTGAATTTCCGTGGCGGCTGTTCTCCCTTTGCTATCCATTGCATTGACTCTTGTTTTGACTCCGGATCGTACTGCCGGATCCATGTTTCATCGACAGTGACGAGGCGAGAAAAAACATCGTTAGGATTATCGCCACAGATGTCCAAAAACTCCTTCGAAGTTGTGACTCGACGCTGCCTGTCCAGTGGCGTGAGCATTTTTGGCACCCATCGCGCGCACACCTTTTTCATGTGCAAATGATTGTGCAAAATGTCACCAATTCGCTCCTTGCTGATGCCTATGGATTCAGCTATCTGCCACATCTTGATTCGCCGATCTTCGAGAAAAAGGTTTTTCACTTTTTCAATATTTTCTTCGGTAACGGCGGTGTTTGGACGTCCTGACCTGGGATCATCTTCGAGCGACTCCCTGCCGTGTTTGAATTCACGTGTCCAACGTTTTACGGTGGCAAATGAAGGTGCAGAATTCCCATAAACTGCAGACATTTCTTCAAATATTTTTGTCGGCGTTTTGTTCTTCTTGGTGAGAAATTTTATGACAGCTCTGTACTCCAATTTCGGGCAAAGCGCGAATGACTCAGACATGGTGTTGTTTAATGTTCAATTACTAGAAGCGTAATGATGATAATGACATGAAACTTGGTATTTATACTACTTAGAATACGCGCAATTAGTGATGCACATTGCGAGTCATTAGTGATTCTTAGAAGTACTTAGGCTCAAAATTTTTCAGCCGCCCCTCGTAAATGGTTTATCTGATAGTACCCGAAATACCCGAATATACCCAAGGTATATTCTAAAAGCTAACAGACTATACAGTTGGTCTTCCTCTAGATCTCCGCCCAGGAACTGATGCATTTAGCACTTCGTTTGCTATGTACTCAGAAGGATTTCGTTTCACTTGCCCAAACCATCTCAGCCTACTCTCTTGTACTTTATCGGCGATCAAATCAATTTATTTCAACGTAAAGAATCTATATTCTGGTTGCTGACTGTCAATGTACAATGTAAATTGTAAGCCGCTACCTTCGGGCAGTGTTGTAGTGGAGAAAAAGATAGCGCGAAAAAAATATCTTTACTCAAATTATACTATTTTTATTTTTAATGCACTAACCCCTGAGTACAGTGATATCGTTCCGATGTAAAACCTAACTGCAAAGTAGGTTGTCGGGGCTGTAAGTGATGCAATTTGCTTAAGTCAGATGTCGCTGCCTGTACGTAATACAGAGAATAGTGTAAAGAGGTTCGAAATTTCGCTGATGCCGTGAGTCGCCCATTGGCTCAATTGGTAGAGCGCTGGCACGGATAGCCAGAGGTTGCGGGTTCGAATCTCGGCATGGGTGAAATTTTTAGCCTCTAAATAGGTTTTTAAATCTTTACTCAAGTCATCTTAAACCAAATACATCAGTTGCCACGTATACCTATAATAAGAATTGATGATTGCTATCAATAACTTTAAATGTCAAAGCATTAGTTAAATGTCTTACAAAGGTAGGGAAAACATAAGTGCTGCGGCCAGACACATGAACAGCACTCTTGATGACGCAGTGGTCGGCCATCATCGGTCTCAACCTCAGATCATGATCTGAGGTCTCAACCATTTTAGAGGGAGATAGATGACGATGTCACGCATGTCAAGATGTCCAGGCTCCCTCGCATGTATTCATTTTGAGCTAGTTAGCCTACTGGATCCCTTAATATCAGGACTAAACTCCGCCCCCTTTCCCCGCAGCTTGCAGTCCTCTTCTGACGCCTGCGTGTACACGGGCGGGGGCCTATTCTCGTGGGGCACCAAGTTCAAATACTTCGGCCGGACTGAGCGGGAGATTCTGGAGAGAGACGGCCTGCTCCCACCTAGGGATCATACTGTGAGTATTTGTATTGTTTTTATTTAATACCATAATTATTTATTGACTCGCTGACCTAGCGAACTTCGTACCGCCTAACAGTCGATTTTTTTTATTTGTTATTTTTCTGCAAGGAATATTCTAAAAAAAGAATGAGCGAAATCGGTTCAGCTGCTCTCGAGATTTGCGCTTACCAACACATTCAGCGATTCATTTTTATATTATAGATTAATTGACTGCCTCGTTAGTCTAGCGGTCTAACGATTGGTTACCGTGCTGGAGTTAGTGGGTTATTCTGAGTGGGGGCGCCGCTCCGACGAGGACCAAGTTCCGTTACTACGCGATTTCTCATTAAAAAGAAAAAAAAATGTTCAAATTGTCACGGAAACACAAATGAAACGAGCAAAATAAAACAATAAAACAAAACAATTGTGAAGACAACACGACATTAAATCGAAGGCAGCCGGGAACCATACAATATAAAGTATGGGGCCCAGCCACTTCTGAGTTTCTGTCCCCTAAACGCCGTTAATGCACTAACCCGTGCTAAGGACAAATTTAAAAACCTATTCTAATAAAAATAGTATAATCATGTGGGTACAGTGATATCATTCCGATGTAAAACCTAACTGCAAAGTAGGTAGTCGGGGCTGTAAGTGATGCAATTTGCTTAAGCCAGATGTCGCTGCCTGTACGTAATACAGAGAATAGTGTAAGGAGGTTCGAAGTTTCACTGATGCCGGTGAGTCGCCCATTGGCTCAATTGGAAGAGCGCTGGCACGGATAGCCAGAGGTTGCGGGTTCGAATCCCGGCATGGGTGAAATTTTTAGCCTCTAAATAGGTTTTTAAATTTGTCCTTAGCACGGGTTAGTGCATTAAAAATAAAAATTGTATAAAGATTAGATCCGCTATGCAGACAGGTTTCTTAAGGCTACGGCCGGCTGGCCTTCCTTCCTTCCCAGATAGGGTTTGCGTCAGCGCCGTCTATCGATCAAAGGAGGTACTATTTTTTAAGGCTCATTTTCCCATATTGATTGGTACCTATTCTTCTTTTGTAGGACGAAGGGTCGAGTAGTGGCGGAAAGAGAAAAGCTAACAGCGTTCCCGCGACGCCGTCAACGCCTATGACAAGCGATTTCGGTGAGTGTGCCTGGTTCAAGTAGCTGTAGTTAAACTGCCCTTGGCGTAAGAGTATCTCGTCTGGTTACCATGCCAGAGGTCTTGGGTACGATTCCCATTTCGGGCCTAGTTTGGGACCAGGAAAGTGTGGAAGTTATTATTATTATTAAACTACAATCTAGACAGTCTAGATTGCTAGACAATCTAGCAGTATTTTAGGGGCAATCGAGAGGCCTGTTTCATAAAACTGGAATTCATGGTTTATAAAAAAAATTAAAATAACGAGGTCCATCACTGATTTAGTCTGTGTGTCGTCAGTCGGTTACGTTACGGTTTTATACATTATTTATTATTATATTTATTTATGTAAAAGAAGACATGACAAAACCACACTTACATCATTCGCCAAACTCTTAATGCAGTTTATCGGCAAGCTCTTGATAACAATTTTTATATCACCAGTTTTTATACATTTACTTGCTGTGCCTCGCGGTTTAACGGTTTTCCCATGGGTACAAGATATTTTCCCGCAGTAAAACGTAGCTTATTTGTTAATCCAGGGTTTCAGCTAACTCCCATACCAAATTTTAAAAAACTATTTAGAGGCTAAAAATTCCACCCATGCCGGGAACCTGCGACCTCTGGCTAACCGTGCCAGCGCTCTCCCGACTGAGCTAATGGGCGACTCACCGGCTCAGTGAAATTTCGAACCTCTTTACAATACTCTCTGTATTACGTACAATTTTTAGCCTCTAAATAGGTTAAAATTGTCCTTAGCACAGATTTGTATATTAAAAAGTATATATGTATAATATAAAAATGAATCGCTGAATGTGTTGGTAAGCGCAAACCGATTTCGCTAATTTTTTTTTTTAGAATATTCCTTGAAGTACGAGGATGGTTCTTACGGAGAAAAAAGTATTTTTTTTTAAAGATACGACTGTTAGATACGAAGTTCGCTGGGTCAGCTAGTATTCATATAAAATTTTATTAAAATCGCTCCAAACGTTTAGACGTGAAGAAGTAACAAACATACACACTCACAGCTTTCGCCTTTATGATATTAGTGTGATGTGATTGATCACCAGGTTACAGTAGTCTGCCCCGGTCAACACACAGCGCGCCGCTCGGCGATAACATCGGTGGTACAATGTTGAACTCCACCTGCAATGGAGGATGCTTGCTCAGCGGGCCGGCGGTCGACATAGCCCTGTCCTGTTGCGATCATCTAAGGCCTCTGGCGGAGGAACATTCAGCCAAGAGAGGAACTACGCCCGGTAAGTGTTTTGATCGATGTCACAATGTTGACAGTGCTAATACAATATTGGCCTAAGGGATGTGTGGTACACTTGCTCAGTGGTCTAGCAGTTGATATAACGCTGTCTTGTTGCTACCATAAAGGAGCTATTTCTGGTGAATAATAAGATCATTGGAACAACGTTGACGTTATTGGTACCATGTTGACCTTACGCGTGGGCGTTGTCAATATTGTTAATCTCCCACATAGATAAGCTCGCCTTTATAAATGTATATTTTTATGTCAACTTTCCTGAGTTTTGTTGTCGTGTGCAATAAGGTATAATAATAATAGCTTGTGTGGTTTGGCAACTAAGTTCGACTCAACCTGCAATGGACGATGCTTGCAAAAACGGCCAGAACGGGTTGGATCTATAATGACGTCACAGTTCAGAAAATATAGCTATCCTATTTTTATTTTAATGCACTAACCCGTGCTAAGGAACAAATTTAAATAGGTTTTTAAATTTGTTCCTTAGCACGGGTTAGTGCATTAAAATAAAAATTGTATAATCATGTGGGTACAGTGATATCGTTCCGATGTTAAAACCTAACTGCAAAGTAGGTAATCGGGGCTGTAAGTAATGCAATTTGTTTAAGTCAGATGTCGCTGCCTGTACGTAATACAGAGAATAGTGTAAAGAGGTTCGAAATTTCACTGATGCCGTGAGTCGCCCATTGGCTCAATTGGTAGAGCGCTGGCACGGATAGCCAGAGGTGGCGGGTTCGAATCCCGGCATGGGTGAAATTTTTAGCCTCTAAATAGGTTTTTAAATATAGCTATCCGACAACCTGAGAGTAGACTTGACGTTTATTTGTTTACTGACTAGTGACGAATATTTTCTGATCGACGCCATATTGCTCAAGAAAGCATTTGAAGTGTTCTGTGGTTTTGGTGGCTTATTTTGAAATTGGATTTTTATTACCTTTTTTTAGAACAAATACACGAAAAATTTTAAAATCACCTCTTTTTGAGCACTTCTTAAACACCAAAGAAAAATCAGAGTTGGTTTTCAGTGACCTTTCTAATAGCCTATTACGTAAATCAACTCCTTTATATTATCGAAATTGAGATAAACAATAATTTTCCTTCATGAATAACTAGGTATCACAGGTATCACCATTGATTTACAGTAATATTTCTTACACCAAAATATAACAAATACCTTGCCAGTGCCAGGAGGGGAGCCCGAGCCGTCGAGCGAGTATAAGTTCCGGGAGTCTCTAGAGCATTCGTCATCAGAGTCGGGACTCACGACGCAGCCCGAGCCGCGGCCGCCAGAGGATTGGACGCGGCCGCCAGAAGACTGGTCCCGACCGTCATCTGTGGAACACACGCCGCACGCACTTCCCGCGCCCAATGCCCGTTTGGTAAGCCCAGTGATCGTTTTGTAAATAGAAACAAAGAAGACAATTATTCAAATTGCCACGGAAACAAGCAAACACGAACTAAAACAAAAAAAAAACAAAGCAATCGTTAAGAGAACATGTGATACGTGTGTATATGGTATGAAGACAACCGGGTACCATACAATAATAATAATACCTAATTTAAGAAATATCTATAATACTAACAGTGTGGACTTGTTCCGAAATAAAAATATTGAATTGAATATGTATGTAGTTGTATGGCACTCAGCCATGTCCGACTCCAAACGCCCCGGATGTTTCCGTGACGTCTAAAAGGGGGCTCCATTTCAGCATACTTCATTGGTGTGTGCTAAGCTATCTGCCCATGTCGGTTTGGCAGTCAGCCAAATACTAGTTCAATATGCTACCGTTACATCACTTCACTCCCTTCACATATGTCGTGCTATCTCGTCTCTATACTCTTATATTTAAAAGAGAGCCCAAAGACTCCAACGACTACTTGACGACTCGTGCGAGTCGTTGAAGCACACTACTGGCGTGACCTTCTGTGAAGCTCGCGAAGTCGTGATGCCTGTGGTGAACGTTTGCTTGGGAAGCCTCGCGCTCGTTTGGTAAATAGCCCCATGTTAGTTTTGTATTCAACCCAATAATAGTTAATTAAACTCTCTTCAGTACCGTTCGTGCGTTCATTTGTTGTGTCGTCGTCGGGCATATATAAGGGTCAATTCTGTTGTATAATTAAGTTAAAGAGGGGTCGCCGGAGCACTCTTGTTCGGAGTCACTTCAGAGGCTAACCCACAGACGTGGGGTAACGACATAAATTAAAAACTTATTTAGAGGCTAAAAATTCCACCCACGCCGGGGGCCCATGCTAACCGTGCCAGAGGTCGCGGGTTCGAGTCCCGGCATGGGTGGAATTTTTAGCCTGTAAATAGGTTTTTAAAAATTGTCCTTAGCACGGGTTAGTGCATTAAAAAGAATATAACAGTTTCAGGCACACGCCCACCTGTACAAACAACACGTTCTCTGTTGCCAATTTACGTCCGTGGCATTGGTGTCTTTGGTGGTCGTAATCTAATAACGTATCCTTCTCTTCCAGATAAATCAGCCAATGGCCCCGCGAAGGTTCAGCTTGCTGCGCACGTTTGTACCTTCGTTCCTTTTCGTCAGCATTTCGCTGGTGTTCATGATAATAGTTGTATTCGAAACCGACTGGGCACCTCTCAGGTTATTGAAGAGAAAACCTGAGTTATTATCGCTACAGTACCACTACTATAACCCGCTGAAGGAGTACTTAAAACGAAAGTTGATCGAGATTTTTTGATCAGTAAATTCTTGGGTTTTCATTTACTTTAGGTTTTATATGATTTGGGCACAAATGAGTTTAGTTTTATTGATCTTTACGAGGGCGGTGATGTTATTTGAGCACAAATTGAACTATTTACGCTTCAAATCTTAAAGACGCTGTCTATTGAATCTCGTCTTGTGTTTACGCTAAGGAGATGGAAGTTCGTGTAGATATTAAGCTGTTATTGACATGTGTGAAAAGAATCAGTGAATTATATCTTTGTTCATTGTTTTAGGGTGCTAGGATATGTACAGTACTGTAACTGGTGATTCTGAACGTTAATGTTCCGTTCTTTCTACTTTACACTCTTATTAGTTCAACAAAGTTGTGCGGAATCACCGGTACCTACTGGCATACGTCGCAGATGACATAGGTCTTTAATAAGATCAAATGTCTAAGGACGTGATCTCATACAGAGTCCCACAACTCTATTCTTCCTTGGGCTTTGTTAATAAAAAAGCAGTAACCCTCTTGTTGCGATACGTATTTTTCTTTTCATGGATGTAAATGGTGCGAAGCATGTAGGAGTTAGGTATTAGGGTAAAACGGTAAATTCTGCTATGACGACTGCGATTCCAGAGTGTCAAATTTTTGGGACACGTTTTTATATAGTTTTCTTAGTATTTAGTCTAGGTGTTAGTCGACTACAGTACAATTACTAAGGATAGATAACGTGGCGAGAGATGGTATACCAAAGTATTGAAGAAAGGTTTAAGACGGGTTCACACATAAAGGGGCATGGGCTATAAACCTCTGCAACATTCTCTTCTATAAAATCGTAGTGATTTAAATAGCACCTCCTTGCGCGAGAGTGAGATGCCACAATTCATATCGTTTCATCGGGCTCGATACTAAGATCAGACTGAGCTTGGGGTCAAATAGTCACCTCGTCCTACGCCCACTTGGCGATTAAGAGCGGAATGGCGCGAACCTTTGTTAAAGGGATAAAGACTTGTTAACAGAGACAGTAAATTCACATGCACTGATTCCAATCTCGAAAGGAAAACGCTAAAAAAATAATACCAATTTCCGTTAGGAGACTATACACAAAGGAGCCATAGTTTAATTGGTCTTTCGCCTCGCTATGTAGCATTAAGCCGCATGCCCCGTCATGTGTGATCCCTGTTTTATCTAATATGTTCTCACACGATACAGATTGATACGCTGGGTGTTAAGTAATAGACTACTTTTACGCATTTATGACAGCCAACTTTAAAATAAATTATCTTCCTACATAGGGATTCTCTCGTCAATCAATAGGCTATGATATGACTAATGAGGCTTTGATATTTGCTTCGTACTTACGATTAAAGGGATGGTTCAGCAAATAGGGTGGTGTTACATTACCTTCGTTGCAGGAAGACAGTTTATCCATCTGTCTGTTCAAGTATTAACTAATTCATTTTTTAAAATAATTTTTATTTTAGCTGTCCTTAAATGGAGCATGCTGCCAGGCTTGTACAATTTAACATTTTAAATTAATGGTAATAAAATTGGTAAACTTTTGCTAAATGTGGTCCGAAGGTTAGATGCATAATTAAATAAAGGATGGAATGAAAATGATAAATTGTTCGAGTAACATAGAATCTTCACGTATGTTATCAGATTATCAGTACCTATATACGAGAAACGGGAGTTGAGACTTGTTGATTCAGTCTTCAAAAACAGACGATTAAAATTATATTCTTTTTGTCTATTCTATTATTTATTAATTTTGTTATAAATTATATTCGTATGTCGGTGGTCGCCCATTAGCTCAGTTGGGAGAGCGCTGGCACGGTTAGCCAGAGGTCGCGGGTTCGAGTCCCGGCATGGGCGGAATTTTAGCCTCTAAATAGGTTTTTAAAGACGATTAAAATATTGTTTACCTATTTGGGGGACCATCGTGTTTATGGACAAATTGCTTACATTAAGTATACGTATAGTTTTACGTTGAAGACATCAATTAAAAGAAAAAAACAAAGATTAACATTTAGCGCACAGGCTCTTGATAAATATAGGTCCGATAAGTAATTTCACTGTAGCTAGCCTATACAAGTCTGAACCTTTTGATTGAGATTTCTTCGATGTAACGCACAAAAGTTGTTAATTTATATTTTAGAGCATTTATTTTGGTTTCCACTTTTAGTACCTGAGTATTTATTAGCACTGTGATATTAATATTATTTCATTTTTATTACTTTTGTTTTTCTATTATCATTCCTGTTATTGCTGTAGTCTTCCAGTGAGTTTTTTTTTTATTTCTTGGCTACATGCAGATTGAATATGTTAATAAATTGTATATTGCAATAATTTTTGTTTATGTGCAATTAAACGAAGCAATCTATGAAATAATGTGCCATCATGGATTTTTCTGTAATATATACTAGTCAGTTTAGACAATTAAGGTATAACAAAATATATTTTTTATTTTATTTTCGTTAATTTTATCTTAATGTATTTTAAAACTTCGCTACTTTTCTAGAATCTAATTGCACCTCATGTCACTACATATCTTGCTTTATTTACTGCACCTCGTTTACTTATGTACAAACTTTATAGATAATTTTTGATAAGTTCTGAGAAAGTACATATTTTTTATAAAGCCTCGCTACTAGGAACATGGGTAAAGTTTTACGTAGGACTATGAATCTCACTCCACTATTTTTCTTCTGAACAATTTCAACACAAATTAAGTATTTACCTAATACAGTCGCCAAAATAGTCTGTTGAATATTTATAAACCTATTTAGAGGCTAAAAATTTCACCCATGCCGGGATTCGAACCCGCAACCTCTGGCTATTCGTAGCCAGAGGTTGCGGGTTCGAATCCCGGCATGGGTGAAATTTTTAGCCTCTAAATAGGTTTTTAAATTTGTTCCTTAGCACGGGTTAGTGCATTAAAAATAAAAATAGTGAATATTTATACCTAACATAAAATACCTAGATAGAGGACTAGACTTAAATGTAAATCGCGGAATCCCTAACAATTTAGAGAAGCTTGAGCGGACACCTGTGGCGAATACAGGGGACCTCTGGGGGCCTACTCTTACGTGCCGAAAAGATAATCCGTCTCTTAAGAAAATTCAGATTTTATATTCCCATTCCCCCAGTTTCATATGCACCATTGAAATGAAATGGTGTTATTCAAAGTAGCGCAGAAACTGCGGCTTAATGAACGTTACAAGTCCAACTAGGTGTCCATTTCAAAATCTAGATCATTTTGGAGAACTCCAAACTTACTCTTTTTAAAGTCCTTATTTAACAGAGTTTACATAATTATTGTAAAACATAAAACTCGTGCATTGTATCTACTGGCTTTAATTCCAGACATTGCCATCTGAACAATCCTTTACGTCATAGTAGCCCTTTTGGCACAAAGTTACATACGTAACACATTTATTTCAATAAGAAAATACTTAAGTGACGTCCTGTCACGTTCTTTTATGAGAAATTTGAAGAGACAGCACTACAGTTAACTATTTACCTACTTAGCGAAATTCTCAATTCAGAAACACCCTGAATTTATATTCAGGTATTTTGTTTCATTAGTTTCGTAATCACAATCAATGGTGCAAATGACAGTACTAAGTACTTATCGTCTTCACCATTGAATTTTACTGTTCATTGCGGCTATTAGGATCGACATTGTCCAATGTTCATTACTCTGTGTTTATTAACAAAATAATGAACTTTTAATGATGGCTCTTACTCAAAAATCTTTGACACTGCGAACTATTAGTAATAGCGGGAGAGTACGTGAACAATGTTTTTCTCGAATGCCCACTTCATAGTAGCACTCTCTTTCCCCCTTCGCAGGTGGCCTACCATTCATTTAGACGTTAATAGCCGATGTAGATTCCTTAACTAAGGAATTGAGTTCAGGATTTAAAGCCTAATTTTAAACAATTTTATTCATGAAAATGCAAACGTGACGCGAACGAGAATGTTGTTTTATTGTTTGTTCAAATAAATGTATAAGTCTCGAGAGACTGGGGCCGTTTCAGTGGCACACATGTTCTGTTGTTATATACATATTGGTGCCGCACTGAAATGGACCTGCATATTACATTTGTATATTTACAAATGTACAGTCTAGACGTTATGGCCTTATTAGGATGAGTGTGTGCTTAGGGTAAATATATAGAGTTGGACTGTTCTGTCGCTAATAATCATTCTGGAAGGTGAAATAAACAGTTTATCATAAAGAAAGTCCCATCTTTCAAATTTAAGCATCTTGTTTGGTGATAATCTCGAGCAAACGAACGCTTTTTCCCGCCCAGAAATTATTATACTCGTATGTGTGCACTATTTGTTTTTAACTTTACGGAACAAATTATTATTGTATGTGGCTACTGTTTGTACCTAATATTCACGCACTGACATGCAATTCGGAATAAGTACTTATTTATGTTTGATTAACTTGTGTACCTACATAGCAGATAGCAGTTATATCTGGAGTAGTAACCAACTACATCTTATGACCTCTACAATATGTTTCGTTGTATCTATGGACCAACCACCTGGTATTTAATATTATCAAATGACGAGTTTCAGACGAGACATTATTTTTATATTGTTATTGCTTTTTATTCATGTTTTATCCGATCTGCGTCTACGATTGTAAAAATACCTCTTTTAATTAAGCTTAAGGTTTAAAATTAAATTATGAAATTGTATTTCTGTAGTTTTAATTCAAACAAAGAGTTCGTCTCATAATTTATTTTCATAAAAATATTTCCAAAATAAGCAACAAACAATAATAATATAATAACAAAGTATAAGAACATTGAAATTAGGTATATCAGGACTATTGGGCGTTTCACACCACCTTTTGTATTCGCCTGTTATTGCCAGCCAAGTTTAGTTGAAAAATATGGCACTTTATTAATTTGAACAAAACATTAGATAGAATTTTGATAATTTAATGGTTTCCAATTCGTCTCATCGACAGTTCGATTGATAAAGGCCTACGCAAACGAGGGACTATCCCCCGGGTACTTTTTTGTCCGTCGATATAGATCTCTTATGAATTGTATCGAATAACGCACACGAAGGACTAAAAGTACCCCGTGCAAAAAGTCCCTCAAGTTACCGAGGACATCACGAGTCCGGACTGGACAAAAGTTCGGTGTTTTCTTTTAAAACGACTTTTCTTTTTCAACTTCATGTAAATTACAACACAATGTAATTTCAGAATATTTGCTTCTATAGCGTACGCTTCACTCAATTTCCGGGGAACAAATGACCGCACACAGTAGGCGTTAAGTCCGCGACAAGTGCTCGGAGGATTTTTTTTACGATTCAAGGGACTAAAGTCCCTCGTCTGCGCAGGCCTTAAGACAAGTAGTTTTTTTGTACGTCACAAAATAAGAATTAATTTCCTAATTATCCAACCATTTCCACCTTCACTTTGATGACAGTATATGCAGTGTACAGTCTGTATGGATGTAGGTACCTATTTTAATTATGTCAAAATGCACCAAATCAACTGTATTGTTATACTTTGAACCTCTCTGCACAACTTTAAAACATGAATCGGCCGATTGATCGGACGAATGGGAAACATTCGGTTTCGTTACAAAATGACCTTAAGTTTTGGGCACTTTCGTAGAGATCCACAAATAATAAAATCCAAAGAAATCATTTACAACTTACACTTCCAATTTTTCAGACTTGTTTCAAGACTTTCAAGACTTGAACAAAATAATACAGAGACACTATGCATCTATTTGAGCTGTAAATTATAAAATACATAAGTCCTTAACTAAAAATAAATTCCGTATCCACCCATATACATGCTTGATTGACATTGTAACATTTAATATAATTAGCGCTTATAAAATTAAGAATAATAACTGGCGCCGACAGTGCAATTTACTAGAAACATTTTAAACGAGCTCCAATGCAAAGTATTTCAGAATTACTAAATTGCACTGTCAAAACGCACTTTAATTAAAACTAGAGTTATAACTACGCAGATGCCGTCACATCTCGCTGGGCTTCACAAGGGCCAGTAACATCACCAATGAAATAAATCATATCTTTCGGCCTCGTTCACACACAAAAGACGGGGGGGGGGGAAGGGGCGGAAATGATGCATGTCTTTCCAACTCACCTTCTATCAAAATGCACTAAAGGGTCGGGGCGACTCCCACACAGAAAGAGCGTAGGGCGAGGGCGAGGAAGAGGCCGCGTCGTCTTTTTATTTCACCTTCGCACAAAATGTCTTGAAGGTTCGGGTCGAAGCCCACACAGAAAGGACGGGGCGAGCGCGTGAATTCTATACGCGTCGCGTCATGTATGTCAATCATGTAAATCGTTATTTTTGGAACTCATGACGAAGGCACTAGGATCGGAGACCTGGGACCGTAGCCTGGAACTAGATAGCACTTACGCCGCTAAACGCTCAATTTTAACGAAAGTGCTGTCTACTTTAGGTTCTAAATGTATAGACTACTTGGACAGGGGCCCCAAAAAAGTAGATAAGATTTTTTTTCACTGGTTGCGCTCGCCCTCATGCAACCCCTTAATGGGAATATTATTGTCCATTAGGGTATAAAAGCTTCGAAGCGGGGCAGTTGATCGGTCGCCAATCGGAAACCGTTAGGTGCAGCGCGACCGTAGTGACTTATATCGACAGGAACTGAAGCGAGGTACGCCAACTAAACGTTTAATCGACTACAATAGATATCTGCGCGTGGCCAAGGAGACCCTTCTCGTCGGCGGGTTCCGTCGGGTCCGCGGAGTTTAGCTTGAAAGTGACGCTGGTCTGCGCGGGCGTATCGGCAGGGGGAAACAAATACGCGTCGATCAGTCTGGCCAAATTCACAGATATCGGCTGCGAATCCCGCTGGTCTACCAAGCCAGCCCCGACGAGCTCTGTCGCGATGCCATCTGCTGAGTCTTTTCCAGCCGCGAATTCGAACCGGATGTCGTTGAGCTCCTTCTTGGAGTTCCTCATACGTAGGACGAGGTTTATGACCGGCTGGTCGCCTACTGACGCTGTGGAGCCGATGGTGAAGCCAGCTTTCGGGTCGCCTTCATCGCCGCTTTCTTCGTCGGAGGAGTCTGCCCGGAGGAGCTGGTTCATGGGCCGCGTGTCTTTGCCGGCGGATAATTCGTCGTCATCGTCGTCTTCGTCTTCGCTTTCCCACACCCACTCGCCTGTCTCCATCCTGTGCAAGCGCCCTGAAGTGCCGGGCTGTCGCTTGCTGGCTTTGTGCACTCGAGTCTCCATACTGGGCCCGATCGTCACTAGCGTCTGGACCAGGTACTTCCGATCTTTCGCCTTCTTGAAGAACGAGTGCTTCAGCAGTTCCGGAGCCGAGGGCCTCTTGGTTGGATCCTTGTGGAGGCACTCGGAAATCATTTTCCTGAATGTCTTACCGTAGGCTTTGTACTGGTCTTTTTCCTCCGCCCCGGTGTCTAAGGTCGGCGGGTCGTTTTGAAGAGTGAGCATCAACACTTTCATTGGTGGGTATTTGTGGTAGGGCGCGGTGCCTGTCGCCATTTCTATGGCCGTTATGCCGAAAGACCAGATGTCAGCTTTGAAGTCGTAGCCGTGATTCTGCTCCATAACTTCTGGGGCCATCCAGCAGGGAGTCCCCACGAAGGTATGCCTCACCTTTTGCCGGGATATGTCCCTGCCGGTCGCTAACCAAGCTGACACGCCGAAGTCCGCAATTTGGACTGTGCCATCGTCGCCGAGCAAAATGTTCCCAGCCTTGACATCCCTGTGAATTTGACCGTTTTGGTGGAAGTACTCGAGGCCTTTTAATACTTCTTTCAAGACGGTGGCAATTGTGGCTTCGTCGAAGACGCCGTGTTTACAGTTGGAAATCCTCATTTTGTGCTTGATTATGTCGAGCAGGCTCCCGCCTTCGAGAAGCCTGAGAACCAGCCACAGTTCGTCTTTAACAACGAAGCTGGTGTAATACGTGACGACATTCTCGTGGTTACAGCTGGACATAGCCTGAATCTCCTTTAGGAGCTCATCCATCGAGGTGTTCCATTTCTCCAAGTTTATGCGCTTTATGGCGCATTTCTCTCCGCGAGGTCGACAAAATGCCGCGTGTACAACGGCCGTGGCGCCCACTCCGATAACCTCTAGAAGTTCGTAATCATCCTGGCTGTTTGGCCAGGTATGGCCGCTGCCCGCCATTGTAAACTACTTTTTATTTACAGAGTAAACGAATCTAGACTTTGCACTGTGTCATACAATTTTTATTGCTAATAAGGCCAAATGCTAAGGCATGGATTACCTTACGATACGCTATTGAGTTTAATTATGGACTTTTATAACTTTGTCGCCCATGGTGATATGATAAGGAGGTTTGAAGTTTCTTATGATAAACTCGTTGTTGGTGTTCGTGTGCTCGAATCTGTGCAGGACTGACCCGTAGGCTCTCAGCTGTTCAACTGTCTTGTCTATGTGTGACCTCACAGCGTTATCATTGTATTGTTCTAGTTTTTTCGGGTACAAATCATCGCCTGAAATAAATGGGAAAATGTTATGACGTAATCTATTATGCGTAGGATAGGTTCTTTGGAAAAATGATGGGCAAGCGGCAGCCAATGGCAGCATGAATCAGGCGGTTCACACCGCGGAGAAACCTCGATCAAGAGGGAACAAAGAAGAATTAGTTAAAACTTTTTTGAAAATAACACATGTGGACTTTGTTGACTTCATCATACAATACTTTTAGTAAGTTCCTAACACTTAACATGGGCGACTCACCGGCATCAGTGAAATTTCGAACCTCTTAAGCCAAATGTCGCTGCCTGTACGTAATACAGAGAATAGTGTAAAGAGGTTCGAAATTTCACTGATGCCGGTGAGTCGCCCATTAGCTCAGTTGGAAAGAGCGCTGGCACGGATAGCCAGAGGTCGCGGGTTCGAATCCCGGCATGGGTGGAATTTTTTGCCTCTAAATAGGTATTTAAAATTTGTTTGATAGTCTGTAAACCAACTGATTCTTTTTGCGAAATAAAAATCTGGCTACACTGCACAATTTAGAAGTAAAAACTTACCTGGCAACACATGCAGCCACCCGTCTTTAGCTTGTACAGTGATCGGGTACAATAGTTCATTCCCCTTACAGCTGCGTTCCCTGGCAAACCGGATGAGTTCGTCAATATCGGGCAGCTCAGAGAGACGGTGGAACTCGTAAACTTGCGGTGGGAACAGTTTCACTTCCCTTTTAAAGTTTTTCTCGAGAACTCTTGTGGGGCTGCTCCACTGTAAAAAAGTAAAGGATCGAGGTAATGGATTTTATTGCTGGTAGCTTAAAGAAACTTTTATTGTATTATCTCATATGGCTATTATGGCAAGCCACAACCCTAATAAGACTTAAGTTACTGTTTCAATAAACAAATAAGTGTTTGTAAATTGCACTACCTGCTAATCTTGCCTCGAAAACTTAGGTTAGATGGTAGATAATGTTAAGTAGCATTAAGCTCGCCTATGTGCAAAACTTTTATACAATAAAGAATTTTAATAATAATAATATTATAGGAGAAAGGTTTCCGGGTGTAAAATCCACATTACAAAAGTGTGTATGCTAGAATCACTGAAAGAGGGCCAATGACACCATTTCGAAAAGATATTTTTAAAATATTGTGTAATTTTATATGCAGTGAAACGTATAAAACTGGTTATCTTATTTTTTATTTTAGTAAAAAAACAATACAACACGTTTCTTTGCGTACAGAAAGAAACGTGCGTGCCCTAAAATATAAACAATTAGTATTCAGTGGCGACAGAATGAAATAATCAGATTTAACGATATTAGGGGAAATTACATATTGAAAGGTCATAACACTGATTTAGTTTTATAAAAAAAAGAGATTACCAATGTTTTCAATAAAATAAAAGGAAAATCTTATATATAAAAAGGGATTGCTGTTCGTTAGTCTTACTAAAACTCGAGGACGGCTGGACCGATTTGGCTGATTTTTGGTTTTTTTACTTTTGAGAAACTCCAGGGTAGGTTTAAATGGTGATAAAATATGCAGATATTACAAAAGCTTTGGCGGTACGAAGTTCGCCGGGACAGCTTGTAAGTAATAAAAATACTGCTTTCAGCCATTTTGACAGAAACAAAAATCACACCGCGTGACGTCATACTTAGGTCAACATTGGTAAACTTCACCCGTGCTTTGTAGCGACTAGAAGTCCATTGCTGGCTGTGGACTGACACCGGCTGATTATGACGAAGTTGAACTAAATCTGATTTAGTATTTTCTAAGGTTAACACGAGCACTAGACATAACAAAAACTGTATTCCGGGACCACGGCACTTGCCAAAGTGCCGAAACGTCGGAAAATTGTAAAAATGTAAAATTAAACGAGAAAAATCCGTGTAACTACAATTTTTATAAAGTCTGTTCTCTTAAAATTGCTGAAACATCTCACCTCTAGACTAACGACCTCATCACTGCCCTCCAACGCATTGGGCTTTTGCTCAAACGCAGTGATGAAGAAGGCTGTGTCGAATCTCTTTTCGAACACCTCTGGAGTGAGCCAGTTGCTCCAATAGTGCAGCGACCAGATATCAGGGTAGACGTTGAGCTCGTTGCAAAGGTTGAGCAGCTCCGACGGGTCCCTGCTTACCTGAATTTTTTGACATTTTTGACATTTACATACAAGCACATATATTGCTACTGGCCCCACACTAGGATACCCTGTGTCGTGGGAACCAGAAACAACGACATCACAAACATTTAAACATCCAAGACCTAGGCTTTTTTTATTTCCCCCAGCGGATTCGAACCCGGGACCTCTTGCATGGTAGGCAGACGCGCTACCGCTACGCCCCAGAGGTCGCAGATATGGATTTTTAAACAGTATTTTGTTAATGATTCACTTTCACTCATACATAATCATATATTAAACGGATCTAATAGCGATTATTCATTAAGCAAAACGTAATTAGTAGCTTTTAGAATAAACCTCGGCTACCATCGGATAGAATCGGATATATTCGTGTAATAGAAATATCTGAACTAAGATGACACATAACTTTACATAGCTTTTCAAAATAGTAAAGAAAAGTTTTATACATAGCAGGATACTAGTATTACATTCGTGTGCTTTCGGCGCAAAACCGAAGCCTACTCTAGAGCCCGAGGTATATTCTAAAAGCTAACAGACTGTACCTTATTTCCCGACGTTTCGGCAGCGTTACAGTTGCCGTGGTCACGGGTATACTGAAGTGGCGAGTATAGTCAGTTATTGTAGGTAGTCACTTTTAGTTCTTTGCAGCTAGCCGAAACGGCAACTGAAACGCTGCCGAAACGTCGGGAAATAAGGTAATTACGTTTTACCTAATAAATAATCCCGATTTGACCCGTTTAATATTCAACAGTTTTATAAAGCTCATAGAAATGTTCAAATTTCTACCTAATGGGATTTGAGTAAACAATTAATTTCTACTCAAGGAACCACTTGTTATGTAACGATACTCTTTTAACAATAACAACTCAGAGCAATTAATAAAAAAAACGTGTAGTTTGTAAATAAGTGCAATCTGAATACATATTCCAATGATGTTTTATTTGACGTTTGAACTGGTGATGGAGTCATGGAGATACGATCGCAGCGTAAGCAATTTCGGTACCTAGTGGCAATTTTCTGCGATGCGAAATAACTACGTTAAGTTAAGAAGAATGAAGCGGAAACAAATTTTTCTGATTCTTATAAGGAAAAATTGCGCCTAATTACTATTCTGCCTGAGTTTTAAAAAAGCGTAGATTTTGTTTTTTTTTAATTGTGAGTTTAATTCAGTAAATTGTAGATATGTATTGTTTTAAGGTAAATTATACTCCATGGTATATTATGCGAAAATCTTTGTTTGGTATGGTTTTGGTATTTTTTTTTCGATGTAATAGGTGATTTTGAGAGCCTTACAGAATTAAGTTCAGTTTTCGTTAAGGATTATATTTTATCAAGGCGCAGAGACTGCGCCATGCTAAGTTCACGCACTGTGCATACATTTACATGAACCCATTCGAGCACCTTTCGACCCCAGCACCCCTCAGGACTGTAAATATGCAGAGGGTTAGGGTTATCAAATTGAAACTGTGTTATTTCCTTTTTTATGTGCAATAAAGTATTCTCTATCTATCTATTGTAAACAATTGATAGAGGGGACAGATGGGGGGGCGTCCGAAAATTACAATTTTCGGCCTACTCCACCACGGAGGCCAAGTTCGGATTGGTAGAGGCTTGCAAGACTAGTGGCTGGTCTTACTGTCAGATGTTTTCAAGCCGCCCTAAGGCCTCTGACTTGGCTTAGTGACAAAAAATATAATTGAAGCATTATAATCGAAATATTCAGCCAATGCTCCCAAAATTACCTATTATCTCGGAAAAAATATATCACAACAGAACATAGCAGTAGCAGTGCCGCTATAAGGTGCTACAACCTTAAGCGTTATGTACGACGTTTACTTACCACTTGAAAAAAGAACAATATTCTCTTATACCATCCAGAGAGCAGACAAAAACAGAAATAAAGAAGTATCCATTACAAAGTCAACAATATAAAGTGCCTAGAGTACTTCAGGCTAATTGTGTATCCAACATTATCTTGCTTACCTTCTGTTGCCACTGTTTGACATCAAAGTTCGATAAGAAACTGGCCCAAGGACCCGATCTCTCTTCGTCTTTAGCCCTGCTGCAGATGAGTACTCCAAGCTCCTCAAATGTCTCTCTTATAGCTGTTATCCGGAGCGACACATGCCTGTGAAAGCAGAAAATTACTGAGTTGAGAGAAATTACCTCCACCAACCCGGACTTGGCCCCCGTGGGGTATGGCCTAACCTTCCTGCGATGCAAGAAGATACCCGTGCCCCAGCAGTGGGGACATAAAAGAGTTGATATCGAAGTACACCTAGTTTTTTGGATGGAATTGTTACAAAGAATTTATTTCTATTGCACTTGTTTTAAGTAGTCTCTTGGGTAATGAAATATTGTAACTGTCCCTATTTTTTTTACTTTTTTCTAGCTTGCAATGGCCATCAGTTTATGGCCATAGACAAGTTTTTTTTTACGGCGATTAGCATGTCACTTATCTTATTCCACTAGTCGAACTTGTGTCACATACCATGTGTCTCTTTAAATGCCTCGAGGTAGAAGTAGAAGTCTAGAGGTAAGTCTGTTGTTAGGGTTCCGTACCCAAAGCGTAAAAATGGGATTCTATAACTAAGATGACACTGTCTGACTGTCACCAGGCGGTATTTCATGGACAATGATAGCTAGACAGTTGAAATTTTCACAGATGATGTTCTGCTCCGTTGCAGAACAACAAATATTGAAAACAGAATAAACAAATATTTATGTGGAGCTCCCATATAACAAACATGATTTTTTGCTAGATATTAATAAATGCAACAGGTAGAAGTTTGAAATATTGACAGAATATTTAGTTGTATATTCACATCGAAAATTAAATAATGAAATTAGTAAGGGTACGGAATCCTTCGCAGTCCAACTCACACTTGGTCGGCATTATATTTGGCAATACTATGTCTGAAGGTTTTAGTAATGTTGGCTATTTCCACCTTGATGGTGCACATATCCGAGTACTTGTACAGCCCTGCCCTTGTTCACCAGGGTGTGAGTGCAATGGCCCTCAGCAGATTATTTTGAAAACATCGAAGGTTTTGCAAATTTCGGGTTTTAATGGTCTCCAGAACTGTAAACCATATGTTTTGAAGGGAAAGATGTATCCACAGATTATTTAAACTGGTTTTGTGGAGTGTTGTTTAAAAGGATTTGTGTTTTTTTTTAATAACACCGTAATGCTATGGAACAGTAACAAACATTTTTATTATTAAGTTCCCCATATCAACATAACATTTTCCAGTTTTCTTTTCTTCAAGGTTGAGAATGTACTGCCACTTTCCATCACATTAGACAAACCAAAATATTATTAGAAGCTGAGAAATTATTTAACAGTCAAAATAGTTCAATAATGTTGTAAATGTGACTCATTTGTGATTTTTTGTGTGAATGTCCAATGAGATAGACTTTTTCACAGAACTTTCGATATTTTGACTAGGGGAAACAATGGGAGCTATTGTAGGAATTGATATTTATCATCCATTTTAACATGTTTCTTTTGTATAGTTAGCAATACTAACAATGTAAGGAGCAAGATGGCAAGTCAACACTTTTACAAGCAAGTTAAGGACAAATACCACTGGCTAGCAAACAATCGTAAGATAGCAACCATATTGTATTTCATTCAGCTTTTGTGTGCATATAAACAAACTGTTCATAATAATAATTGAAATATGAAGAGCAATAATGTTTATGATATTGTTTGCTCAACTTAGGTCTTTCCTTATTATCAATTTCTTGGCTTTGATAGTCAAGTTAATGTTTGAAGTGTGGCAATAACTCTTACTCATTTTTTTTGAACAAAACACTTTTTGACTTCAATTTGTCATAGTATCCCAAGCTTTGCCGAGCCACATTGTAACATTTTGACATTGGTAATTCGTGCAGAAATGTCTTCATTCAACTCTCCTTATCGTCTTTGTCAAGGGGATTGAAAAAATGTTTTTGTCCCTACTGTAAACTTGACAAATCAGAGTTACTTAGGACATATTGCTAGTTCCCAGTCGATTTATTTGTTTACGCTCAGACCAAAGCTGAATGAACCGAATCTACCTCAAGACAGGATCCTGTCGAAATAGGGGCGTGACAGGGGCGCCAGGGCAGTGCAGGGCGTCGAAGTGACGCTGCGAGTAGCCGAATGACTTAATGAGGCGCACCCACTCGGGGCTAGCGTCCGCCGCCTCCGCTACGCCGCCTGGGAACACTACACTGTTCGCGAAAGTAGCCCGGCTCCCGCGAGTCTGAAGCAATATGTCGTAATTAACTTCTTTGAGGTTCTCGCGCCGCGATAACGCCTCCCGACTCTGTTTAGCAACCACTATCAGCGTTGAAGCGTCGCGCCAGTTTTTCATCATGATCCACTGTCGAAATTAGGCGATTACACGGGGTTATAAAGTACAAGGTCGATACTTACAATGTTTTCAAATGTCAGTTGCAGAATAAACAAGAATTCTTATCGTGTTATCTGCAACTTGCTAATGCTAACCACTATTGTTTGAACGATAACACAAGTGAGAAATTGCGATACAAAAATAGCACAAATTGACATTTGCTCTCAGTTTTCGCCATTTCGATTTCTTTTCGTTTTCTCAAAACTTCTACCAGCTGTCAAGAGGATTTTGTGTTAAAAATTTCAATTGTCATTGAAATATGCTTTTTATCCATATTTATAGATAATTTTTTATATAAAATGCCTTATTTCTGTTGAAAACTAATTGCGCTGGACTGAACCTGACAAAAAATATTTCTGTTATTAAAAAATATTGCGTGTAACGGAGCGTCAGAATGTTACTAATGCGTTCATTATATATAATAATAGCTATGGAATCGTTCAATTTAACCGCCTAATTTCAGGTAACTTCAGACCAAGAACATCCTTCCTTCAGACTGAACATGTTTAAAATACATTGCGTCTATGAATGCAACTCTTGCCGGTTTCTCATAAAGTTTTAATTCACCTTAAATGCCGATGACATTAATTAAAAATTCAAATTAAAAACATAAGTATTGGTTGTAAAACATAGAAACTATATAATATTCCGATTAAATAAACATTACAGCTTTACAGTAGTATTTGTATACATTATTTTGCTGTTCTTTTCAGTAAAAAGTAAAAAACAAATATAAAAAGACATATAAGATCAAATTCTTAAATGTAACATGATTTTTTTGAAAGCTGTCATCGGAATTTTGGTTATATACTTAGGTACTCTTTGGGCATTTATAGAATCATGTCCTTTAGTCCGGGTATAGAAATTGACTTGACTGATTTCCACAACTTCCACCACACCACACAATCACTATCCTTGTTCCAATCTAGGATACCCTGTACTATGGTAACCGGGCAAACATCTGACCCGAGTGTAACATTCTAAGGTACCTACACCTGTTGTTGTGTCCGGTCCGACTAACATCTGAACAGTACCTTTCATTGTCAGTACACGGGAAGGATTGACCTCTTGTTAAACTTGGACTCTTGATATAGCTAGGTAAGTACAACTAAGATTCTATCGAATCTATTTGTGAAAATAATGGTTTGTTTTAAAGTAACTGACTGCTACTGTAGCTTAGGCCATTTAACCTGCGCGCGAGAAATAGACAAAAAATCACTCGGTACCGCGTTCACGTAGCGGATGAGAGCGGGATGATTGACGAGCACTAAACTTTCAAGCATGATGCAAGGCCCTTTTAGGCACTATATTCTATGGCTGGACCACGTTAAAATTTACATGGGGTGCAGTGGGTCCATCCTATACTATTGGGGTGCAATTACATGGGGTGCAGGGGACCATCCTAGACTAGGTATATGGATGACCTCAGTTTTTTTTAAAACTGATATTTCGAAAAGTAAGAATCTAATAAATCTGATAGATCAATTAATGTTCTTCACAAACTCTAAAAACCCTTCGTGTGCGCGTCGAGTTGGAAAAGCACACGAAGGTTTCCGTACCATCATCTATAGGTAGTACAACGCATACAGTTTACCTACCTGGGGCTGTCAATATCGAGCAAATAAGACAAAAAAAAAATCACAAATCACGTGTATTACACGGTAGCCCCACTTAAATATTATTTTGCCCGCGACTCCGTCCGCGTGGACTTTTTTTGCAACCCCGTTCACTCCCTCAAGGGTTAAATTTAGAAAAACGGCGAAACACGTGTTCAATCAATTGTGCTGAAGAGTATTAATTTTAAGTTTCAAGAAAATTAGACAACATTCTTTATACCTCCCATACAAATTTTGGCAACCCTTTTCGCCCCCTTAGGGGTTGAATTTCAAAAAATCCGGTCTTATTCCTTGCCTACATTATATACTTATAGACCCACTGTACAAAATTTTAGCTTCCTAGGTCCAACGACTGGGGCTGGGCGTTGATGAGTGAGTCAGTCAGTCAGGACTTTGAATTTTATATAATACTAGCTTTTGCCCGCGACTCTGTCCGCGTTGACTTTAGTTATTCAGCATGCTTCAATAAAAGGTGCAGATGACTGGAAGAGATCACTTTTAGTGATAAGACCGCCGTCTGTATCTGTATAATTTCTATGTAATTTAAAATATCTGTTCAATTTCCATTTTTATGTACAATAAAGTGTTCTCTATCTATCTATCTATCAATCTTATTAATGATCATTGCAAAACAGACTTTAAGGGGAAACTGCAGTCTTTTAAATTCGAATGGGTACTCCGATGGAATAAGTGGTTTACAGGGTACCTATATATACCGATTCTCCTCTAGCACAGCCAGTAAATACAATGGCCTGTATAACGTTTTTATCTAAAACTTTCACGCGCAACCTGGTCCCATTGCACAAATTAGGTGGATTAAGATTTCGCGGTAGTGGTACTGGAACACCAAATTTAAGTATAATACGTGTGTGAGACGGTAGACCAGGTGGGTTCAGTGTATTTAGGGACTCTACGGGATAGTGTACTGCATCATCCATATGCAATACAGTGACCACAGACTAATCAAAAGATCAGATTAATCACCCCAAAGTAATTAGTATCGTTCGGGCATCTGGCACGTCGTTTTTTCTACTTTTTACTTCTTTCCTTTTCCTAGTAGCCGTTTTGGCGAGGACAGGAAGAAGTGAAGGAGAGGCGGGCTCTGAAATTGGCACGGCGACCTTATTCCGTACATATACATAAAAATGGCCATGAGATAGATAATGTGAAAAGCGTAGTCATCCCACGGGGTTACCTGTAGTACCAACACTAAATATAGGTAAACTTCAAAGACGTACGGAAAGAGTTGCCCTGTCGCTTCCAGCTCACATAAACTACCATAAGTAGGAGAGCGTGACATGTCAATACAGTATTAAGTAGCACTGGAGTAATTGGCTACTAAATCCCAGTTACTACATCTACTAATCCCTGTTGGGCGTGGGGCACCACACTGCAGTTCCTATTATCAGATTCATCAATTTGTAATAACTCAACAATCATTGCATGTGAGGGATAACAAACAATAAGTAAATATCAAAGGTTCCACTCAACAACCAAGAAATTAAAACACCGTAAACGAAAGAAGGAAGAGTACAGAGAAATATTATGCCAAGGCAGAATGGCTTTTACGTCGACTACAAAAGGTAATAAATGTTATATAGTGGTAATAAGTATATAGTTTAATTTAAAAAAGAAAAAAGATATTTGACAATAAAATATCACCTCATCGTTTGAGACTACTCCCACCTTCTCCACGTCACCTGTTGGTTGGCTAGAATAAAATACTATTTAGTATTAAGAATGTACAATCTTTACAGGTAGAATAATGAATTTAATAATAATAATAATATTTCCCAACAACATCCAAGAATACGACAGAACAAAATTTTGCAACCCCGTTCACTCCCTTAAGGGCTGAATTTAGAAAAAAATGGCGAAACATGTATTCAATCAATTGTGTTGAAGAGTATTTATTTTAAGTTTCAAGTAAATTAGACAACATTCTTTATACCTCCCACACAAATTTTAGAAACCCTTTTCGCCCCTTTAGGGGTTAAATTTAAAAATAATCCGGTCTTATTCCATACCTACGTTATATATACAGATCCTATGTGCAAGATTTCAGCTTCCTAGGTTCAATTTTGGAAAAGATTCAAGGAATAAAATTTTGCTACCCCTTTCACTCCCTTAAGGGTTAAATTTAGAAAAACGGTGAAATACGTGTTCAATTGATTGTGTTAAAGAGTATTTATTCTAAGTTTCAAGAAAATTAGACGACGCTCTGTATACTTCCCTTACAAATTTTGACAACTCTTTTGACCTCCTTAGGGGTTGAGTTTCAAAAAATCCTCTCTTATTCCTTGCCTATATTATATACAGACTCTCTTTGCAAAATTTCAGCTTCCTAGGTCCAAGGGCTTGGGCTGGGCGTTGATGAGTGAGTCAGTCAGGAGAATAAAATGTTGCAACCCCGTTCACTCCCTTAAGGGTTGAATTAAAAAAAAAGGCGAAACACGTATTCAATCAATTGTGTTTAAGAACATCTATTTTAAGTTTCAAGAAAATTAGACAACATTTTTTATACCTCCCATACAAATTTTGGCAACCCTTTTCGCTCCCTTAGGGGTAGAATTTCAAAAAATCCTTTCTTGTTCCTTGCCTACATTATATATAGACCTCCTGTACAAAATTTCAGCTTCGTAGGTCTAACGGCTTGGGCTGGGCGTTGATGAGTGAGTCAGTCAGTCAGTCAGTCAGTCAGTCAGTCAGGACTTAGAATTTTATATGTATAGATAGATTTTATTCTGTTTTTAGCAATTCAGTATACCTACATGTACTTTGTCGTAGAGGCAACAGAGATCGTCCTTGTCCTCTTGCCCACTCCCGTACCAAAGTACTGCCCACTTACGTAAATTAATCACACGTTAGATTCCCCCCTAACGTGCAAACCGTCCCTATCGCAAACCGTCCCTAATACAAACCGTCCCTAACGCAAACCGTCCCTAACGCAAACTGTCCCTAACGCAAACCGTCCCTAACGCAAACCTTCCAAAACGCAGACCGTCCAAAACGCGAACCTTCCAAAACGCAAACCGTCCCTAACGCAAACCGACCAAAACATTTAATAAACCATCCAAAACTTGTCCAAAACGCAAACTTCTTACACTACCTTTCCCTAACATGTCCCTGTGGCGTCTCAGCTTATCATGGAGATAGGTGTTCCGATCTATCCGAGGGAAACAGTTCAAGGACAATATTTTATTTTTAATGCACTAACCCGTGCTAAGGAACAAATTTAAAAACCTATTTAGAGGCTAAAAATTTCACCCATGCCGGGATTCGAACCCGCAACCTCTGGCTATCCGTACCAGCGCTCTACCAATTGAGCCAATGGGTGACTCACGGCATCAGTGAAATTTCAGTGAAATGTGGGTGCAGTGATATCGTTCCGATGTTAAACCTAACTGCAAAGTAGGTAGTCGGGGCTGTAAGTAATGCAATTTGCTTAAGTCAGATGTCGCTGCCTGTACGTAATACAGAGAATATTGTAAAGAGGTTCGAAATTTCACTGATGCCGTGAGTCACCCATTGGCTCAATTGGTAGAGCGCTGGTACGGATAGCCAGAGGTTGCGGGTTCGAATCCCGGCATGGGTGAAATTTTTAGCCTCTAAATAGGTTTTTAAGTTCAAGGACAATTAACGTCAAGTGTAGGTACCCAAGGGATCGCCTGCTAGGTGCCGTTGAGACGATAAAAGTTGTTCCAATAAGTAAATACGTTCAGTAGTATATTTTCATTAGTCATATAAATAAAATAAATACTAATTGGCAGTGAACTTAGAAATGAACCGATGTAGGTCGACGTGTAGTATTTAGTGCTTGATTCTACCAAGGTTAATAACATTACAGAGGTTCTTAAGCTGTGCGCTACACATTAACGTAACGTGTGTGCCTAAATTATTGTTTACTAATTACTTACACTAACGGTGTTCGTTTTCAAAACAGAATTCTTCTAGAACACTTTTCAAAGTGGTAAAAATTTATTTCCCTCATGTAAGTACCACAAATTCTTTATAGCGCGTTAAAGTGTCTCTATGTCTTGCTTATAAAAACACGAATCCCTAAAAACCAACTAGTAGGTGGTGTATCAAAACCACAGACTACTTAAAAGTTTTTTTTAAGCGCCTCTAATTGGCGGTGTATTTCTGAAGAAAAGATTCAGAAACCAGCGTTTCTTAAGTTCTTTTGTCCACGGTCCTATTAGGAAATCAATCACAATTTTAAAGACCCGGTTTTTTTTTGGTTTATTTCGTACCATTTTAGTCCGCGGGCCATAGGTTAAGAAACACTGTTAGGCTAGAATCGTTCAGGATTTCGTGCGCGTTAATATAGGAGCCGAACCTGCAAGTGCTTCGTGTACAGAAAATGCTTGGGAACATCTGCCCTAATATTCAATTAGGGCCCCGAACTCATCAGATAAATAAATTACTTTTCGACCTAGTTTCCTGCGTAAATTATCTAGCGGTAAAACCCGAAACAGCCTGGAATATGCCAGCAAAAAATGATTAACTGTTCTCTCATAACTTTATATCAGAGGGATAGACAGATAGTCCATTATATTATGTAGGTCAGAAGCACTGAGGCGTTGACAACACATAGGTACTCGTACTTTATTCTCCGATACGTGATACGTGCTTCGACGGCTGGTAAGCTATATCTAAAAGACTCATTTCAGTGCGATCGCAATGCCATCGTTCATCTGAAGTGTGAGGTCTTATGAGTGGCGGGTGATAGCCTTTTATGTACCGCCCTAACGCATGGGGGTGTAGGCGCGAGTGGAGGCTTTAGGGTGGTACAGTCGATAGCATATCATGTTTTACATGCGGCTCCTCTACTCAGTTACGTTTTAGGTGACTTTACAAGTTAAATGTAATGTGATGTATTTCTGTATTGTATTCAAACTTATTTTTACAAATAAGTTTGAATCAAACTTATTTTTACAAATAAGTTTGATTATACTACAGTTGTCGTGTTATTCTATCGGTAAAATGCTTTAACCTCCTCACTCCTGACCTTCAAAATAACAATGGTTTTCTATTAAATGGTTTATTATTAATGGTTGGAGTCATTATTACAGGTAACATGACAAAACGTCCTATAACTTTTACATAACTTTAATATGAGTTCAATTCAATTCTTTTTTATGGCATCCCCGTGTCGAGTCACAGTGTCGAGTTTTGGAGATAGCAATTATTTTGTTTTTATTTTTTTCCCTTCTTCCAGACAACTGGAAGTTGAGAAACAGAACAAAACGCCACAAAATAAACGTACTGTAAAGATGATTAGTAGTACGAGCACCTATACACGGAAACACAATTTACCTAATAATTATATATTGTTATTTTTGATAAAATTGCGCAGAACTTTTAGAAATAGTGTAACCACTAAGGGCAACACACAACGAAAGTTAGTTGGAAGAGGGAGGTTTGGAGGTAGATAGTTAAAGGTAGGTAAGATAGGTAAAAGACAGTAAGTATTCCAATTAAATAAATAAACAATTGAAGAAAACGTGGTCCAGTGTACCGGTAATTATGTGGTTCGTCCAAATCACATTGCACAAGGAATTGCCCCCACCTTCTCTAAAAAGAAGCAGCGCTCGTGGCCCAGCCCAACCCAGTGATTGGAATCAATCACTTGAGCACAGTCAGGTGCAGGATGGGTGACCATCCAGTGACTACCGCTATTTTTTCCGAGCGGTTCCGTGCTTCGCAAGGCACGCTAAGCCGTTGTTTCTAGCTGTCATGTAATGGCAGTCAGAGACCTTATGGGCGGCTCGATAACTTCTGACCTCCTCCTCCACCAACCCGGACTTGGCCCCCGTGGTGGGGTATGGCGTAACCTTCCTGCGATGCAGGAAGGGACCTATGCCCCAGCACAATAGAGTTGATATCGATAAGACAGCCGAGTTCCTAATTATGCGCTCAAAATCCCGTTGTCGGAAGCCTGACTGACGTTTGCGATAGGAATTAGTACGAAATTTGACGATTGGAACTGCTCAGGATTTGGTGCGCGTGATATCGCGATTTAGGTCTTTTCCCCGTATCAAAAAACCTTTAAGACCGATGTACCTTATACGTAAAAGGACTAAGTCGTGTTATGACCAGAAAAGCTCACCGTTAGCGCGTGATATTGCTACAATTGTTCGAATCTAAGATAAATTGCTGCCGGGATTTGAACCCACTGCCTCCCTTTTTTTTATACTGCAGCCAGATGCAGGCTGGACGCGGCAAGCTGAAGACGGGGCGCTATGGCGCTCATTAGGGGAGGGCTATGTCCAGCAGTGGACTAGTACAGCCTAACGACGACGACGACGACGACCTCCCTTTTCAATCTAATTGACTGCCTCGTACCATATTATAATGCCAAATAATGCTTCCGAAACAATTAATTACACTAATATCGTCACACACTATTACTGAAGAATTGTGCTGGAGACTCATACTGGCAAAATAAATTTTTACGTAATATAGAACAGATAAACAGTTTGAGAAAAGCACATTTTCTTCAGATGCACCGATGCGCCTTCTAGTGAGCTAACTCGTGAACACTAAGTTTGACGCAAATTCCCCATTAAGCGAAATAAATAACCGTTCGTTTCATCTAAATAAAATTATCCGTAAATTGGTTCGGGCGAGACTGTCCTAATTGGAACTGTAGAGCCGAGACAAAAGAACAATTTACACTTAGGTACAGTCGACAGCACATCAACTTTTACATACGTGCACTCTAATCAGTTACGTTACGGGCGAAATTACAACCGAAATGTAAAGATTGATTTGTTGTTGACTGTATCAATGGTGTTTCAAATGTGGCTTTGTTAGATTAATTTGGTTTCATTCAGTTTAAGCCTAAATAGAGACTCATTTTCAAGGATCCGTGGTGATTCTCTCTTTTAGAGAAGCCCTTTACCATGTTGTGGGACGTATATGTTTCATAGAGAATGTTTATTAGGCGTTACACAACATCATAAAACATAGACGATAGATAGAATATTCTTTATTGCATGTACACCAGGGATTACATAAGAGACTTAAAAAATAACAGTACAGTACAAGTGGTGGCCTTATTACTAAAAGTAATTTCACATACCAACATACATACCTCATGTTCATACTATTTTTATTTTTAATGCACTAACCCGTGCTGGCACGGATAGCCAGAGGTTGCGGGTTCGAATCCCGGCATGGGTGAAATTTTTTAGCCTCTAAATAGGTTTTTTATACATACCACATATTCTGTACGTAATACAGAGAATATTGTAAAGAGGTTCGAAATTTCACTGATGCCGGTGAGTCGCCCAATAGCTCAGTTGGAAGAGTGCTGGCACGGATAGCCAGTGGTCGCGGGTTCGAATCCCGGCATGGGTGGAATTTTTAGCCTCTAAATAGGTTTTTAACACATACCATTAAACTTGTAATGTAATTTTACGTACTGTACACTACATTATGTTAAATTACATTTTATTACATTACATTCGCTCGCTGAATGTATGAATCGCTCGTAGCCCCGGCTGCCTGAGTGATATTAAACGATCATGAAGGTTAAGCAACACAGGGCGCGTTCAGTGCATGGATGGGCAAACCGTCTATGACTAACGCTAATGGCATTTTTCCGAGCGATTCCGTGCTTCGCAAGGCACGTTAAGCGTTTAGTGCCGGTTGTCGTCGATAAATGGCAGTCGTTAAGCCAAGTCAGAGGCCTTAGGGCGGCTTGAAAACTTTTGACAGTAAGACCAGCCACTAGTCTTGCAAGCCTCCACCAATCCGGACTTGGCCCCCGTGGTGGAGTATGGCCTATTATACCTTCCGCAAGGAAGCGACCCGTGCCCCTCGGTGGGGACATAATTGGTTGATGATGATGATGACATTACATTCAATTACATGACATTACAGTACGTCAGATTACATTATATTACATTACATTGTTGATTAACCCACAGGTTTACCAATAGACGCTGCTACGCCAGGTATATACCATGAATTGTCATACCTAATGTACTGTGCATTGTAGTTTCATGAAACTCGGCCTAGAAGTTGAAGAAACTCCAATTTTAACCAACGCAACATTCATTAACGGCCTCGGTGGCGCAGTGGTTTGGCACGCTGACTGTAAAACCGAAGGTCTCAGGTTCGATCCCCAGCCGGGTCAAATAAGGTCAAAAAAATAACATTTCTAGTTTGTCTCGGGTCTTGGATGTTATCTATGTAGTTATTGTATTAAATCTATCGTCGAGTTAGCACCTATAACACAAGTCATTTGGTGGTACTTAGCATAGGGCTAACGAGATCTGTGTAAATGTCCATGAATATTTATAATTTATTTATTATTGAACCCTCCTTCTGGGGAACCCTACACTGTGCCTACAATGCGCGTAGCCCGACACGCCCTTGGTAGCTTTTTGTTTTTTTTTTGTAGAAATACATTAGAATCGAATACCTATCAAATATTTCTTCCTAATTGTTTAACTCTTAATGTAAGTATTGAAGACGTCCACAGTACAAATGGTAGCGGTAGTTTAAGCTCGCGTTATATTTACAACTAAAAGATATTTTTGACCAAAATAGGAAATTCCGCAGACCCTCTCTGAACGCATACCAAGACCCCTTATGAGATTTCCTATTAGGGCCGCCCTTACAGACCCCTATGAATTTTGTATGCGATGAATCCGGCGATCATTGCTACACGCACACAGTTGTGGAGACGCACTACGAGCACCCGCAACGCTACGGACAGAAACTTAGCAATACATAGAACAATAATTTTAAAAACCTATTTAGAGGCTCAAAATTCCACCCATGCCGGGATTCGAACCCACTTATCGGCATCAGTGAAATTTTGTAATTAGGAGTAAATTTTATTTTGTAATAAGACACTGATGTAATTAGGTAATTAGTAATTAAGCTCTAACTAGTTTTTTAAAATGGTCCTTAGCACGGGTTAATGCAACAAAACAATCATAGAACAATAATTGTTCCGTGTATTGTAACAAACTACTTCTTGAAACGCTTAATAAAAAAAAATACCTTTTATAAGGGTCTTGCGTCGTTTCACCCTACGAGGGTTCGTCCCGCGGGTCGAAACACCCACGTGCTCTTTTTGAATGGGTCGTTTCGCCCCTCGGGATGAATCACCCAAGTACTTTGTGAAACTGGGTCGATTCACCCTACGGTGACAAAAAACTAATTCTCTCTCAATTTAATAATAAAGGGTTTCTAATTTTGATTTGTACACTTGAGTCTAAAAGTGGTTAGGTGTCTAAATAAATACTCGCGAAGTGACAAGTAATTCGTTACCAACCCTTGTATGTCCCCACTGCTGGGGCACGGGTCTCTTCCTGCATCGCAGGAAGGTTAGGCCATACTCCACCACGGGGGCCAAGTCCGGGTTGGTTGACAAGTAATGATTATATTTAAAAAAATAATAAATTGCAATTGCCAATTGTATACGGCAATAGTTAGATATGTAATTTGTTTTCTAGTGTGAACAATAAAGAGTTCTAATCTAATCTAAAAAGGTAAACAATCACAGATTAAGTTGCAATGGCATAAAATTACTATAACTCACAGCTTGAGTAATTTTAACATTAGACATTTTAACTTAAAATTTAAAATCACAGATTGATGTGGATATAATACATATATTGAAATAAAAAAATTGTAACAATGAAAATCACATACTTAGAAATTCTTTATTCATAATTAAAATATATGTACATTTTTATAAAACCACAAAATATTTTCGAATGACGAATAATTAAAAAATCAAAAAATAATAATAATAATATAAAATCGAACTTTTTCGATGAGTCCAAGGCATGCACTTTTCACTAGTAGTTATCAACCAATCAGAAGCGCGTGCCCGTGCTCCAGGGTTGTCTCATTGTTTGTTGACCTTGGTGAGACTAATTTTCAATAAAGGGTTAATTTACCTGTGATTCTTGGAATGGGTTGGCCGCTTACTTTGGAACTTGTTGGCTGGCTACTTTTAACATAAATTTAATCAAGTAACTTACTTACTAAATTAGATTAAAATAATTTTAAGAATTTTACAGCAAAAAAATAGCAATAAAAGTTATTCGTCATTCGGCAATATGTTTTAGTCTTATGACAAAATTTTCCCAAGACAACCTTTTAAATTATTTTGTTTTTCCTATGTTATTTCATTTTTATGCGCGACAGTACTATTAAAAATACTTTTATTTTTGTTCGAATTTATCTTTTATAAATTGAACTGTTTTTTTTTCACCGCGGGATGAATCGACCCAGTTACTAAAAGTACATGGGCGTTTCACCCTACCTACGTCCCGCGGGGCGAAACGACCCATTCAAAAAGGGCATGTGGGCGTTTCGACCCGCGGGGCGAACGCCCGTAGGGTGAAACGACGCAAGACCCTTTTATAAACGTATGGGTGGAATTTTTAGCGAATAAAGAGGTTTTTAAAATCGAGGTCGTTAGCGCGGGTTATTGCATTAAAAAGAATATAATAATACCTTTTATATTAAATTTTGCTATTGAAACCCTAGCCTAGCTGCGTATCTCGACTCGACTGACGCCTAAACGAAATGCAACGATCTCCTTTAAAATAATTCAAATTTGACTGGACGGCTGCGCCGGCCAGCTAGTATAACATAACATAACATAACATTTTACATACAAGCACATACATTGCTTCTGGCCCCACACTAGGATAGTAACGTCGTCGAAACGTCGAGGTAAAATAGCAATGATACGTAGTATTTCTTTGTACATACATACCTACATCCATACATACATACGTACTCACGCTTGTATACCAGAGGGGTAGGCAGAGCCCAGGGACTGCCACTTGCCACAATCCTGACAGATCACCTTCGCTTCATCAACGTTCATAAGTCGTTGCATGCACGCACGCCAGTTCCAAGGACTTTTTTTCTTTCCCTTTGCTAATACATCCCCTACTTGGTCGATGTATTTTTTTATGATTCACGATACTCATACATGATCTAATCGCGATTATTATTAAAAGGTAAGGTAGGTACCTAATAAACAATCGCGATTAGACCCGTTCAATACATCACAATGATACGGACAGTCAGAGAATCCGTCGAGGTCAGTCAAAGTATACAATCAGTGTTTTGCTGTTCCAACTTTTCTCTAATTGCATCAGTAGATAAAATAAATACCTATATATATATTATATAGGAGCTGCTGTGGTGTGTCAGTATGTCTCGCGTGTCCGCGCAACAAGTGTGGCGCAGGCGGGTGGAGGGGCGGGGGGGCCGCCTCCTCATTGATCAGCCCCCCGCCTGTTGCGCGCCCCCGCCGGAGCCTGCACGGGTACGCTCCGCCACCGGCTCCAGCTGAGTGTGCGACCCTGACTTGAGAAAAAATTGGGAATCGGCACAAATGTTATTTCGCTCGCTCGTAGCCACGTCTGCCTGAGTGATCTTAAACGATCATGAAGGTTAAGCAACACAGGGCGCGTTCAGTGCATGGATGGGTGATCGTCGATGATTAACGCTAGTGGCATTTTTCCGAGCGGTTCCGTGCTTCGCAAAGCATGATAAGCAGTTGGTACTGGCCGTTGATACGAGTAGATGTCAGGCGTTAAGCCAAGTCAGAGGCCTTAGGGCGGCTTAAAAACTTCTGACCGTAAGACCAGCCAACTGTTGCAAGCCTCCACCAATCCGGACTTGACCCCCGTGGTGGAGTATGGAGTATACCTTCCTGAGGGAAGGACCCGTGGCCCTCGCTGAGGACATAATGGGTTGACGATGACAGTAGACAGCAGGTCAACCTTTACATATTTGTTGCAAAGTCGTCCTTATCGTAATTTGTTTAGAGTGCATGCACATGAAGGTTGACATGATGTCGACTGTACCTGCATCCGAAAATGGGGCTTCTACTCTTATATTTACAAAGAACTTTTACCAGGACCACAACTTCAAAATAGCAATAAATTACAGCTGTTTCATGCTAAAACTGAGTTACTAAGGGCGACTAGGGCCAAGTCAATTAAATGGTCGAATACTTGATCATTTGACAGCCTCAGTGGCGCAGTGGTTTGGCTCGCTGACTGTAAAACCGAAGGTCTCGGGTTCGATCCCCGGCCGAGTCAAACTAGGAAACGAACTTTTCTAGTTTGTCGGATGTCATCTATGTATTTATTGTATTAAATCTATCGTCGAGTTTTGCACCTATAAATAACACAAGTCATTTAGTTGTACCTAACGAGATCTGTGTAATATGTCCATGATTTTTTTATCTTCAGGCTTTATTAGTCCACTGCTGGACATAGCCCTCCCCTAATGAGCGCCATAGCGCCCTGTCTTCAGCTTGCCGCATCCAGCATCTGCCTGCAGTTTTTCGCAGATCGTCATCCCACATGGTCGGATGACGATCAGATCAGGTTCAAATACTTATCCAGGGATAAGCGAATAGCTGACTGACAAGGTTGTCAGTTTCTCTATGGATACTCGGATAGCCCTGGCAATCATTAAATACTCAATTTTGATTGTCATAGAGCAAGACGTGTTTGAACTTATTCATTGGATGGAATTTATCCCTGGATAAAACGATCGATAGTGCTGTCAAATAGCGTTAGCACAAGCCTACCTGAATGCGATGCTTGGATGCGGCAAGCTGAAGACAGGGCGCTATGACGCTCATTAGGGGAGGGCTATGTCCAGCAGTGGACTAGTATAGCCTGACGATGAAGCCTACCTAAAGACTATACAGCATACTTGGGACAGATATACATATAAATAGCCAATATAATGATCTCCTACATCTCACAAATAATGGCGGAAAATCATTGGCAACTCTGGCAAGAGAAGGCTGGGTCGAAGAAAGAAATTTAGGTTGAGGAACCCACGGGAGTGAACTAAAGTTGCAAGTGCTGACCCAACAAGGAAAAATTGTACTCCCAGTATTCTTGAAGAGTACTTTTTTTTGTACTTATAAAATATTTGTAGTTAGCTACAAATATGGGTTTTGGGCGCAGTTATTAGAGTGTTGCTTCTTATAATGATTTTATAATCAACTTGCAGAATGTCACTAAGTCCTATTATACACTTACGGAAAGGCAATTGCTCCTATATAGTTTCTAGGCGAAACATTTTTAAGGACAAACACTCTTGTTGATATCTGACATAAGTATTTTACTAGAGCAATCTAGTTTACAATGTACTGGTAATGTACTTGGCTATTAGTTACAAGTACATTTTATTAACTGTTTTGTTCTTGTTTCGGCTGGTTGGTGCAGCAAATAAAAAATTTAAGTATACATCCTATTGTTAAACAGTTTTAAATATTGTAATTTAATGAAGGTACCATTGTTGAAGTGCAGGAATATATTAATAATATAGTGTGTGAACTCGCCGGGGAAGTCATTTTTACTGCAAATGTCTACCAAAATTTGGTTAATATTACAACGCCATTTGAAAAAGAGCACACTGAATAATTATTGTTATAAAATATTTCGATAATTCTTGCGAACATTCGCCATGTTTTGAAAATACTCTGCATTGAGTATCTTATGGGACAATTACAGGCAAATTAGTACTTATGACAGTTTCAATCCAGATAACTTGCCTCCATATTAAAACAAATTAGGGTTCCTCACGGAATCGGCCTTATAATATATAAATCAACTTTATTAATATGTATACCTAAATCAACAGGTTACAGATTCTTGTCGTCATCTAAAAAAAATACATAAGTAAAGTAAAAAATAAACAAAAATAGCAAAAAAAAAAATTACAGCCAACCAAGATCATAGATGATAGATTTCATAGATGTTGCACAAAATAGGCCAGAGTTGATGTCTTGAACTGTTGTATACTGGCAATCCATCTATACTGATATTTAATGAAATCATATTCATTGAACAATTCAAATCCAGTTGCTTTAATATATTTTTTAAGCATTTAATAATTCCGTTATGCCAATACTGTCCTGGGGTCGACGTTGTTATATGCACAGTTTCTTTATTAGTATGTAATAAGGTTCGTACATCTTTAGGTAAAACATTACCTAGTCTTGCGTTTAAAATTGTAGATAGTTCATTCAGGGCTATGTGGGGTATATTAAATTTTATGGCCCAACTTTTTACACCTTCACGCAATTCATGATTTTTTTCATGCTCAGTACTTTCGTCGACATCAGAGTGGTATTCTTCTACAGCATTTTTGACTTCTTCCATCTCCGAGCGATGGGCTAAGGGTAAAAAAATATTTTCCATTGCGGAACCCTCATTTACTTCCCCTTTATTTGCACTTGTCGCACCATAGTTAGTTTCTAATAACGATGGAAATATTACTGGAGAATCTGGCTTCAGTAATTCTTTATACTTGTTTGTCACTTTTCTTCTATAACCACCGCTCCTTTTAAATCGTTTCCAATCGCTTATATCCATAATAAACAATTTTCACACAACGAATTTGAATAACTGAATCAAAACTAAACAGTGGACGTTTACTAATAAATTGCTTGATCTAGTAGCTTACACGGTTGTTTGATCTAATATCGCTCTAATTAAGTATTGTTACACTTAAAAGAGTCTTGAACAAAACTTTAAAGACGCGAGCTTATAATTATATTAGCTTAGTGTGTTATAATATCTTGTTCTCTTACAGAATACTATTATAGGATCAATATAATATTCAGGACTATTTGATCTTTCTGAAAACAATTATAGGATACTTGTTCCAATAAGTATCTTATAAGATAATATAGTAGCTGTTTACAAGACTGTGATATAAAAACAAATACTCTTGAGAATATTTACGCTTGTTCAATGATATTATTAGTAAAAGTATCCTTTAATTGTTCTATGTGCTAGGCTGGTATCAAACTATAAGACTGAGATATAAAAACGAATGCTCTTGAGTATGTTACATCTTGTCGAAGGCATTTTTAAGTAAAATAGTCAAAAATAATATCTTTATAAGTACGTTATTAGTAGAGGCAGACTTATTATATTTTTTATAAGATTACTTTCCTTGTTGGGGAGTAACTGTTCTACCTTGCGAGAGACAGAGCTTTACTGTAAATGTCTCTAAAAATGGCAATTTAGTATTTAATTAATGAATTACCTTTAAGTTTATGAGTAGGTATTCATTAATATTTTGACGACCTCGGTGGCGCAGCGGTTTGGCACGCTGACTGTAAACCGAAGGTCTCGGGTTCGATCCCCGGCCGGATCAAACGGGTTTGTTTGTTTGTTTGTTTGTTTGTTTGTTTGTTTGTTTGTTTGTTTGTTTGTTTGTTTGTTTGTTTGTTTGTTTGTTTGTTTGTTTGTTTGTTTGTTTGTTTGTTTGTTTGTTTGTTTGTTTGTTTGTTTGTTTGTTTGTTTGTTTGTTTGTTTGTTTGTTTGTTTGTTTGTTTGTTTGTTTGTTTGTTTGTTTGTTTGTTTGTTTGTTTGTTTGTTTGTTTGTTTGTTTGTTTGTTTGTTTGTTTGTTTGTTTGTTCGTTCGTTCGTTCGTTCGTTCGTTCGTTCGTTCGTTCGTTCGTTCGTTCGTTCGTTCGTTCGTTCGTTCGTTCGTTCGTTCGTTCGTTCGTTCGTTCGTTCGTTCGTTCGTTCGTTCGTTCGTTCGTTCGTTCGTTCGTTCGTTCGTTCGTTCGTTCGTTCGTTCGTTCGTTCGTTCGTTCGTTCGTTCGTTCGTTCGTTCGTTCGTTCGTTCGTTCGTTCGTTCGTTCGTTCGTTCGTTCGTTCGTTCGTTCGTTCGTTCGTTCGTTCGTTCGTTCGTTCGTTCGTTCGTTCGTTCGTTCGTTCGTTCGTTCGTTCGTTCGTTCGTTCGTTCGTTCGTTCGTTCGTTCGTTTGCCTGCCTGCCTGCCTGCCTGCCTGCCTGCCTGCCTGCCTGCCTGCCTGCCTGCCTGCCTGCCTGCCTGCCTGCCTGCCTGCCTGCCTGCCTGCCTGCCTGCCTGCCTGCCTGCCTGCCTGCCTGCCTGCCTGCCTGCCTGCCTGCCTGCCTGCCTGCCTGCCTGCCTGCCTGCCTGCCTGCCTGCCTGCCTGCCTGCCTGCCTGCCTGCCTGCCTGCCTGCCTGCCTGCCTGCCTGCCTGCCTGCCTGCCTGCCTGCCTGCCTGCCTGCCTGCCTGCCTGCCTGCCTGCCTGCCTGCCTGCCTGCCTGCCTGCCTGCCTGCCTGCCTGCCTGCCTGCCTGCCTGCCTGCCTGCCTGCCTGCCTGCCTGCCTGCCTGCCTGCCTGCCTGCCTGCCTGCCTGCCTGCCTGCCTGCCTGCCTGCCTGCCTGCCTGCCTGCCTGCCTGCCTGCCTGCCTGCCTGCCTGCCTGCCTGCCTGCCTGCCTGCCTGCCTGCCTGCCTGCCTGCCTGCCTGCCTGCCTGCCTGCCTGCCTGCCTGCCTGCCTGCCTGCCTGCCTGCCTGCCTGCCTGCCTGCCTGCCTGCCTGCCTGCCTGCCTGCCTGCCTGCCTGCCTGCCTGCCTGCCTGCCTGCCTGCTTGCTTGTTTGTTTATTCATTTATTGCTTTTCACATTGGTGAGATTCCTAGCGTGATTGACTTTATTGTATCGACATTTCTGTATCCCTATTGATTAAAGGTGAATGATCGCAGTGACAGTGACGTAGCATTTTATAAGCTCAGTTGAATTGAAAACGCTGCACGTGCTAATCTCATAGGATAAGAGTCTTACACACGCGCTGCAGATTGTAGTATGATTATTGTTGTATTTCTCGTGATGATGTGTTTTAATTGAAATTGGGTTTAAATCTTAATTTCACCCAAATATTTTAAGTAATGTGTTTTTGTGTATGAGTTTTCTTTTTTTGTGTCTAGTGTTAATTTATCCAAATGCTTAATGTTTGTCTTGTATATGAATAAAGCATTATCCTTTCTTATCCTATTCACTACTTTTCTGGGAGCTGTAGCTGCGGCAAATTCACACACGTACATATCCAAATTAGTAAGCAAAGCCATTGTATATGTCGTTGGATTGTCAAAGCAATTGGATTCGCCTTCACGACATATTTTCTCATTTAGAGCTTTATTTTGTAAGTTATCAATCCGCCCATAAAGCCTTTGACACGCCTTAACGACTGACATTACATGACAGCCGGCACCAACGGCATAACGTGCTTTGCGAAGCACGGAAGCGCTCGGAAAAAATGCCACTAGTCACAGCATGGTCCCATCCAGCAGCTGACCGCGCCTCTTTTTGCTTAACTCAAGTGATTAATACCGATTACTTGGTTCCACTAGCTCACGAGCGCTTCATTTTTATTTTATTGAAAAAAAATGTCAGTGTAAAGTGGCAATATTTGTGTTATAATTTTTAGTTTATATCATTTTTAAAGATCGTTTAATTAAATGGGTCCAGCAAAATACCACTTGGCATTGACTTGACTGTACATTGAACTGGATGCGGAATTCCAGTCGGCTCTAAATTAGAAATCACGAGTGAGTGGCGAGTCGCAGCGAACGCAGTGATCGATGTACTAGAATATAGATCCATAAGTCCCCATCTAGGTACATCCACTCGACTCTACCTTGTGTAAACATTACCCGACTGATACCAACGTTTAGATGACGTGTATCACATGTGGTTTCAATTTTGATTCGTATTTTCTCATGTAGGTAAAAGACTTAAATGTTTAATATAAATTATTTATTTTATAAAAGAAAGTGTATGGGATGAAAGAAAAAAGATAAAAGTGGAATGATTTCGATAACATTTGAGATTAAAAAAATCCTACTAAAAACGAATAATCCCAATAGTAATATAATTGCTACAAGAGTAGAGAATGGTGGAGAATAGTATGGTTACTTTGGTATGGGTAATATTTTTTTTATGAAACTCTATATAAGATACGATAAGAATATCCTTTATTGTACAACAGGAAAAAACAAACATAAAATAATTACGAAGATACTGGGCGGATAAACAATTGGCGGTACATACTCGTATAGGTCTATATAGGTAGAGTCTTACTCTTTCATAAGAGACGTTTGCGGAGGCCTATGACGATAGCCGTGGACGATTGGTTACACATTTAAAATGTTAAAATTTGTGTTGTTAGATATTAAGATTTGAGTATCAAATAAATTATTTACTTACTAAAAAAAGCTTCTCTTCTCCAGTACGGAGTTGTCTGATTTAGCCTACTCCGAACTGTCTTTGGATCGTCTAAATGCGTAACCCGATAGAGTGGAAAGTTACGTAATACAAGTGCTAATGGGAAATCCGATGATGATACAAAATCATGCAATTGTCCATATATCTAATACGGCCTTATTTATTTGCTGGCCTTATTTAACACGAAGTCACTAAAACACTTCTAGGGGCGTTTTATTTAATCTTTTCCTTCCACCATCGACTATTTTAGTAAGTATTTTTTAGTAAGAGAGCTTTAAGGAATTTTTAAAGAAATCCGTTAGTGTTTCCACATCTGGGGGAACAGTGGAGCAGTGAAATGTAAATTGTATATAGGTACCAATAATACATTCCACACAACACAATCACTTGACTTGGTTCGAAAGTAGGATACTCTGTGCTATGGCAGCCAGGCTTGGATATCACAAACATTTAAATGCACCCAGACTGAGACCATTTTTGTAGAAAATGTTTGGCTGAGCCCGGTGATACCGCTAGTCTAAAAAGGTAGTCAATACAAAAACTAAAAAAAAACATTTTGGCAATAAAATTAAAATGAATAAGTAGATTATTATTATATTATTGACCTAATGCCGGTTTCACTTACTTATTTAGGTCAATAGTGCTTACGAAAGTTTTAGTTCATAAAATTATTATACATTTAATAATAATTGCAAGGTTAATCATGCAATACGTATAATAGTATTGACTAGTCTTTCCTGTGGGCTAGGCCGACTAAGCTGTCAGGATGGTATAGGTGCTGGGCAAGCCTACACCATCTATAAAACCATGTCCCAGGCACTACAGCGTCGGAGTGGTCCCTTCACCCATCTAGTGTGAGTGAAGTACCACTGGACGCTGTATAAATCATCTCATTAAGTAGATGCAAAAAAAAAGGCCAATATTAATCATGCAATAATGGACAATATATAGATAATAATAAGTATCGTAGACATCGGCGGGAACGGGCAGATGGGAAGGCGTTTAGTGAAAATCATTTGTGCGATCGATTTAAAAGGAATGAAATATACCTAATTTGTAATACAGTTCCTCAAAAAGTGGCTTATTACAGGGGCGTATAGCGTGCGTGATGTGATGATACACACTCACTCGTGCTTTTTTCTTACCTTTCCCGCACTCGTGCGTTTTCTTTCCCAACTGTCAAAATAATGTCTATTAAAAAGAAAAACCAACCATGAAGTTTTTACTAAAAAAAATCATAGAAGTTTTTATGGGCTACTAATTTGTTTCAATATCAGATTTAATGATTTGATTGAATGAGTTAAGTTAGGTTTCATTTCATTTCATCTCATTAAATTTCATTTTCATTTCATATCAATAAAAAAAATCTACTGAAGACTTGGCTGTATGGGCATAGTTCCCTTTGCCTACTAGAATGGGTGAAGAAAAAAAATCTCTGCTTATATTTTTTACGGTTGGCGCCATTTTCCAAATATTTTTTCTTTATTACTTATTTTTTTTCGCCACTGTATTAAAAATAGTCGTTCAGTACACTAAAGATGGGCGATTGTGACTGATTCCAACAATCGAACGTTTTGATACAACTAGTATTAACAATCAAATCTGAAAACAATTGATCGCTAGTTTGCAAAATCGAATAAAACCACTAGTTCATTCATTCATTCATGTTGCCATACAAAATGGCGCGTTTTTTCCGGGTAATAAAGTGTACTTTTAATTGATATTCGTAGTAAATGAATAGTTACTGATTTGCAAATCGCTAGTTCATTCATTTAGTTTGCCATACAATATGGAACGTTTTTTCTCTTACAATAAAGTTTACTTTTAGTTGATAGCAATAAGTGGCCGTCAGTGGCATTTCCAAACTCTTCCGAAAGCACCATAAAATGTATGTCTGTCCTTGTCGCTGCTATTCCCACAAATCGCGCAGGCTATAGGCATTAAGCATGTACAGTACAGGTCACATGTGCACTAGAGTTTATTATTTACGTCTCTCGTTTTCAAATTCGATTGTTCCAGGGTAATTCGAATAATCGGAATAACTTCTACAATCGAATTGTCATTCGATTGTTATTCACAATCGCCCATCTTTACAGTACACGACTTCACGTGCGGAACCGTCATTGCAACTTGTTTCGACTGTCAACCGAACCCTCGACTTCGGCTGCGCCTCGGCTCGGGTAGACATTTGTCGGAACTCTTTGCAATGGCAGCCTTTCCGCACTTGTAATGAAATATTCGCTACCTTGGGGTAGAAAGGTCGTATAAACCATTTTTGGCCAAAATTACTTATGAATGTAGTCTTATTGTGAATTTTGCGCTCTATCAATTGGTATATATAACTCTCTCCAATTCGCAAAAAAATTGTTTTTACGGCCCACGTGATTTATAGGTGTAAGTAGATATTTTGTTCAAATTTGTGATGTAAAAACCACATAAAAGTATTGTAATATGACCATTTGGTGTAATGCCATATTTGTTTAAAAATTTCGGGTGTAAAAGACAATAGGTCAAAGTTTTGTATGGTGTAGGTACTACCAAAGTAATAAATTGCTCTTGGTTGTAAAAACCAAAGTTCTGAATGATTTTGCTTTACAGCCTTTTAACTACATACTTATAGTTCAATTTGGTTTTTACACCCTGAGTTCTAGTAGATCAACGGAATGTGAAGTATTTACGTCCATTTGGAACATATCCCGAAGGTGTGAAGTGGTTTTTACATCGTTAAACAATGTTATTCATAGATATCTTTACATTGAAAAGTAGGCATATACGCAGTTTGAAATAATACGTTTGAAACCAAACGCCGCGCCGCCGCGCCGCTGGCAGCCGCCGAGGATAGCAGCAGAGGTACTAAACTGTCGGCCATTCGTCATAGTTATTTTAGACCTTATGAAACTTGAAAATAAAATTAATTTTTGTATAGTCAGGGTTCTCTCTTTCCAGTCCCTGCGAGTTTCATAGATTAGAGTAAGATAGACAGTAATGTAATACTTTTGTTTCAATTATCGCTTTCTCAAGAGGCCGGCCGGTGCGTGGTTCAATTGTAAACAGATAGCCGTCCAGTTGACTTCGTATTGTGAATTTGACTTATTTTCTGCTAATTCGTGATAGTGCATGGATTGTGCATAACAAATGGATTTTCGCCATGGAAAACAACCTGAATTTACTACTAAAAAGAAGACGAGTACTTCAATCACTGTTAAAACTACGAAATCGAACTCCGGAAAGGTAAGCCACTTTGTATTTACCTACCTACTTACAATACTTACAGGTAGGTATTGTAGAAGTTTTTTGGCACTGAAATTATTATTATTAATTGTTTTATTATTATTAATATATTATTATGAGCTTTTATTAGTTTCACCCATAGTTGACTATAATGAAGATATTTTTTTTACAGGTTGAACGAACAGCGAGATGTAGATCATAGCAAAGACATCATAGAAGAAAGTGATTCAGAAAGCCCACCAAAACGAAAAAAATACCAAAAGAAAATATAATTATAAATAGCAGCAGCGAAAGTGACTTCAATACTTCTACAATACCTATACCCGGATCAAATACGTCTTTCTTTGGAGACAAAGTTGGTGATCTCATACCACCGAACAGTCCTTTAAAAAATGCTGATGTGAAGAAACAAAGTAAAATTATTATTATTTCTATCGATGTAACAAAACATGGGAACAGTGGTGAAACCGCATGTTTGGAACCACTTGTAAAACCTTGCCAGCATTTTTACGAGTCATCGACTGCTTTTGACGACGCTCAGCCATCCGCTTCAATTTTCAGCTCACCAAAAATTCAGAAGTCTCAAAAATGACACACTCACTACAAGCTTTGATCTGCAAAAGGTGCTGACCACACCCCATAGAGATAGCATGTTACTAGGATATTCCAGAAAATATGCAGTATTCAATTTCACTTTGTACGAAAGTGGAACACAAAATGGATATTGCTTTGTATGGGGAGAGTGTGACGCAAAACGAGGGAGTCAAGAAATAGCTACTTGCTTATACAAATACTTTGAAGAAGTAGATAAAAGAAAAATAAAACATTTGATTTTGTACAGTGATTCCTGTGTGGGACAAAATAAAAACAAGATAGTCTTGTCTGTTATTAATCAGTTCCTCAAGCAATCTAAAAACATGCAGACTATACAAAAAAATTTTTGCTCCCCGGACATACGTACATGCCCGTCGACTCGATGCACGCAACCATTGAGAGGGAAGTTCAAAAGCTTACTGTGTGGAGTCCCTCTCAATGGCTTCCTTACATTTCCTCGGCAAGAAAACGTCCCCGACCATACATAGTTCACGTTTTGGAAAACGAAGACTTTATTAATTGGGAGGAACTTTCTACAAAAACATTTACAAAAGAGACCCTAAAAAACATTAAATTTCAACAAATCAGGATAGCAACATTTAAAATAAAGTAGGAATTAAATACTCCATGTGCGAAGATGCATTGGAAGAAACTGTCAACCTTTGTGAAGAAGCTACAAAAAGCAAAAAGGGAAAGGGAAAGGAATAGGAAGATTCAAAGGAAAGGTTAGCGGAAAAATTCACAATAAAGGCGAAGATGCCAATAGCGAAAAAAGTTCTATTCAAGGAGGTGAAGAACTTGTTTTGCGAAAGTTGTATGACCGTCGCTTGCCTATTTCATCTGCAAAATACAAGGACCTGAAACGTTTATGTGACAAAGGAACTATACCAAAACCATATCAACATGAGTTTTTGAATTTACCTCATGAATCTAAACAAGACTGTCTTATAGATACAGATGAAGATGATGATGTCGAAGCTAACGTAGATGAAAATTTATAGGTATAAAATACCATCAAGTTACCGTTAAAATAATCATAAGAAGATGGCAAATGTTACTTTATCAATTAACTGGCGAAAATAAATGTGAACTAGGTTGCTTACTACCATAATATTTTGAAATTTATGATTGCAAATCCGTTACCTTTTACCGCTTATTCATAACTCAGTGGTTCAATTCTTCAGATGAGTCAAATCACGGCTCAAGACTAGTAGGTACAAGAGCTCAAAACTTCCTAAAAGTACCTAAAAACAAGTGAATACTTTGAAGTCTATCATTGATATTAGCTTACCTATTATTATTTGGATGCTTTAAATATTTAGGTTGGTACTGAAAAATGTTTGTGAAAACTGTCGCAAAAAAATACGAGTGTAATTTTTCAAGTAGGTAGATAACAATACCTAATAATAACCTAACACTGTATGTGAGCTATCATCAATGTTTTCTTGATTAAACAAAAAATCTTGATTGAACAAAAAATGTTCGTATTTTGCACTTGGTTTTCAGGTTTAAATTTGGTATTAATTCATTATAAATATATTGAAATTTATGCACAAATAAGTAGGTAATATCAATTAAAGTAGTGTATTTAGGTAAGTATAAAGGTTTATGTAACCAAGGTTTGTAATATTAATATAAAGTGATTATGGTTACGAACACCAACTTTTGAGAGGTATGGCTTTTACAACTTTTTTTTATTTTTGTCTATGGCTTTTAAGCTCCATAAGAATAACTTACATCTAGTTACGACTAATTCTAAGAAAAAACTCAAATAATTATTGGGCGCATAAACCACTTTTGCAAAGAAAATTGGTCGTAACTCCATGCTAACTTCTAAACTAAAAGACTTACATTAAAATAAAGTTTTCCATTGCAAAGAACATAAAAAATAATAAAACACACCTAATAGGTACAATATAATACAATGGAAAACAAAAAAGTTATAAGACAAAATGTTTTTAAAATTTTCTTTTTTGCTCGTCCTGTAAAGTAGGTTTTATGGCTTATACGACCTTTCTACCCCAAGGTAGCGAATATACTATTGCGTGTGCGTACTACATTTTACAAAGACATCTTTTCCTTTTTCAATAAAAAAACTAATCTATATAATTTTGGTCCTATGACCTGAGTGCTTAGTGCGAGTTTGACAGATCCAATCGAATAACTTTACTACCGCGTTAATCGAGCATTGAGTTGTGAGTAGAGTTGGGTCGCGGGAATATACCCGAAAGGTATATTCCCGGGTAAATACCCAAAACGGGTAAATACCCGGGTAAATACCCGAAATGGGTATTTATGTGGGTAAATACGTTTATTGGTGTTTTCGTTCGCTAAAATAGATTGCATTACCGTTAAATCCATTTTTACTCACGAGCCTCAGGACTGTATTCAATATCTTTCATTATTTTTTGACGAAGGAACGAAATAAGTATATCTCAAGAAAATATTTTTTTTGTGATGGACTTATTTCATGAATTATTGAGAGATTGTTAAAGATTCTTGCTTAGTTATTATGCGCCCGAGAGTAAATAACCATAAATACCAGTTTTTACTGGGTATTTAGCGAAAACTGACAGTAAATATTTTTAATTGGTTTTTTACAGTAAAATCTTTTAGTTAGGGTCTTATTTGATCGGTATTGATGAGATCTTTGTATAAACTTGGGGAGCATGGTCTGATGATAGCGCTGGAAGGTGTGTATGGGATCTCCTCAACGGATAGCAGTAGACCATTTGAGTTTGTACTTATTCGATTAGTATTTATGAGATCTTTGTTGAAACTTGGTGACAAGTTCTTCGATGGCACAGTAAAGTACCCAAATTCTAGTGCCATCATCAGGCCCTTCAGACACTAGATCTTCACAACGGATAGTAGGAAACTATTCGAGTTTCGCCTTATTTAATTTGTATTATTGAGATCTTTAGCAGAACTTTCTGATAAGATCTGATTACGGCAAAGTAAGGTGATTAGTTAGTTAGATCTGGGAAAAAGAACGTGGTTACAAGATCTCCTCAACGGAGAACCTAGAATGATTCATATTAATTTATTTTATGATATTCATTTATTTAATTTCAATAAAATCAAATTAACAAAATCTGGACATACTGTAACATATTCACACACCCGTTTTGCGTACGCAGAGATCAGCGTTTGCCACTTGCCATGATCCTGACAGATCTTTTTCGCTTTATTAACATTTGTTACTCAAAATCAAATTATTGAAATATTTTTGTAGCATTTCAAAAGTTCGTCTCAAATAATGGAGTCCTAGTAAAGAATAAATATTTAATTATATTTCAATTGGGTCAGAAAAAAATGTTCTATTATTGTATTATCATTTGATTTCACTATAAACATGGCAACATCGACAAAGGATAAATAACAAAATTTCTGTTTGCTCAAATGAGTCATTAACTTATGAACCAATTTAGAGGCTAAAAATTCCACTCATACCGGGATTCGAACCCGCGACTTCTGGCTGTCCGTGCCAGCGCTCTTTCCAACTGAGCTAATGGGCGACTCACCGGCATCAGTCAAATTTCGATCCTCTTTACATTATTCTCTGTATTACGTACAGGCAGCGACATCTGGCTGAAGTAATTTGCATCACTTGCAGCCCCGAGTACCTACCTACTTTGCAGTTAGGTGAGTCGCCCATTAGCTCAGTTGGAAAGAGCGCTGGCACGGATAGCCAGAAGTCATGGGTTCGAATCCCGGCATGGGTGGAATTTTAGCCTCTAAATAGGTTTTTAAAATTGTCAAGAAAATAACTTTTTTGTGATGGACTTATTTCACGAACCATTGAGAGATTCTTAAAGATTCTTACTTAGTAATAGTTCGGCCGATAGTAAATAACCATAAATACCAGTTTCTACTGAGTATTTGTTCAATATCATTGTCGTTTAATGTTTCCATATAATGAGCTTCAATGTTGTAAAATACAACGGGGAGCTTGCATAAAAAAATCATTTAAGTGTGGCATTAGGTACAAATTATTTTAAAGCAGTAAATATAATACTCCAATCATAAATTTATAATTTCAAATAGTTTCTTGTATATTGAACCATAAGGTAATTATTATACTATTTTTATTTTTAATACACTAACCCGTGCTAAGGACAATTTTGAAAACCTATTTAGAAGCTAAAAATTCCACCCATGCGGGGATCTATATTATGTACAGGCAGCGACATCTGGCTGAAGTAATTTGCATCACTTGCAGCCCCGAGTAGGTACCTACTTTGCAATTAGGTTTTACATCGAAATGATATCGCTGTACCCACATGATTATACTATTTTTATTTTTAATGCACTAACCCGTGCTAAGGACAATTTTAAAAACCTATTTAGAAGCTAAAAATTCCACCCATGCCGGGATACGAATCCGTGACTTCTGGCTATCCGTGCCAGCGCTCTTTCTAACTGAGCTAATGGGCGACTCACCTAACTGCAAAGTAGGTAGGTACTCGGGGCTGCAAGTGATGCAAATTACTTCAGCCAGGTGTCGCTGCCTGTACGTAATACAGAGAATAGTGTAAAGAGGTTCGAAATTTCACCTATGCCGGTGAGTCACCCATTAGCTCAGTTGGAAAGAGCGCTGGCACGGACAGCCAGAAATCGCGGGTTCGAATCCCGGCATGCGTGGAATTTTTAGCCTCTAAATAGGTTCATCATTTAATGTATTATTTGAGCAAGCAGAAATTTTGTTATTTATCCTTTGTCAATGTTGCCATGTTTATAGTGAAATCAAATGATAATACAATAATGTAACATTTTTTTCTGACCCAATTGAAATATAATTCAATATTTATTCTTTACTAGGACTCCATTATTTAAGACTAACTTTTGGAATACTGCAAAAATATTTCAATAATTTGATTCTGAGTAACAAATGTTGATAAAGCGAAAAAAATCTGTCAGGATCATGGCAAGTGGCAAACGATGATCTCTGCGTACGCAATACGGGTGTGTGAATATGTAACGGTATGTTATGTTTTTTGTTAATTTGATTTTATTGAAATCAAATAAATGAATATCATAAAATAAATGACTATGAATCATTCTAGGGTCTCCGTTGAGGAGATCTTGTAACCACGTTCTTTTTCCCAGATCTAACTATCTAATCACCTTATTTTGCCGTGATCAGATATTATCAGAAAGTTCTGCTAAAGATCTCAATAATACAGATTAAATAAGGTGAAACTCGAATAGTTTCCTTCTATCCGTTGTGAAGATCTAGTGTCTGAAGGGTCTGATGATGGCACTAGAAGTACAAACTCAAATGCTCTACTGTTATCCGTTGAGGAGATCCCATACACACCTTCCAGCGCTATCATCAGACCATGCTCCCCAAGTTTAAACAAAGATCTCATCAATACCGATCAAATAAGACCCTAACTAAAAGATTTTACTGTAAAAAACCAATTAAAAATATTTACTGTCAGTTTTCGTTAAATACTCAGTAGAAACTGGTATTTATGGTTATTTACTCTCGGCCGGATAATTACTAAGTAAGAATCTTTAACAATCTCTCAATAATTCATGAAATAAGTCCATCACAAAAAAGTTATTTTCTTGAGATATACTTATTTCGTTCTTTCGTCAAAAAAGAAGGAAAGATATTGAATATAGTCCTGAGGCTCGTGAGTAAAAATGGATTTAACGGTAATGCAATCTATTTTAGCGAACGAAAATACCAATAAACGTATTTACCCTCATAAATACCCGTTGGGTAGATTCAATGGGAATATTCCCGCGAATCTACCCATTTCGGGTAAATACCCGGGTAGAATCACAACTCTAGTTGTGAGTATGAGTAAGTTAACCGTTCGAACTGGCAAAACGCTGTCACAGTACAACTCGCACTCGCGTTTATTCGTGTTTTGGCTGGTAAACGTGTTTACTTCTCAACGTAAACCATTACAACTCGCACTCAGCAATTTTAATTTCCATACTTGTCGCTAGGTGGCGCTTCCTCGATGCCATAGAAATAGTAGTTAAAAAACTCGCACTAAGCACTCTGAGTTAGCTTTATTAGTCGTTGGCTTACTGTATCTAATAGAAGATTATTACACTCCCCCACTAGTCAGGACCGCAAAGATGGCGTCCTGTACGGAACTGCTGTCGTTATCTGTCCTCAGGAAGTCGTTAGCTCAGAGGGCAGCTTCAATGAGGGACGGGGTAATTATATCGTACAGTCCCTCCCAGTTATGATTTCGAGATATACAGGGTTGAGTAATTAGCTCGTCTACATTATTATCATAGGACTTCGCAGCGGCGTAATGAGACGGTTTATCATTAATTATCATCAAACACCATTGTAAATAGATCGAACTAACCTTAGGAATTAAGTCAGACCAACAAACTTTTTCTTATGTAGCATATTATAAATGTTCCACTGCAGGGCAATATTACCCTCTCTCAAGCCCATACTCTTTCTAAGAGAGAAGGTGTTCAAAATACCTCAGCGCTTGAAATTGCCAATCCGCGGTGGGCACGCGTGGTAATTAAGCTCATACTCTCTTTCTCAGAGAAGGCCTGTGCCCTGCAGCGGGATGTTTATAGACTACATAAAAAAAAAAGATATTGATAGGATCTGACTTAGCCAAAAGTAATTGTTTTCTTCAAATCGGCTTTAGTGAGTGAAGGGTACTTGGTTATATTGATCTCCTATAATCTTTCTCTGTTCCCGGTTATGATTTTAGTTCTATTATCGATCAGCATCGCAAAAGTGCGGCAGATAGGAACCTACTGCATTTTCGAAATTTATAAACTTATTTTTTTTAATTCCACGTTAATAGGACCGTTTAGGAAGTTACCGGATTATTTTTTTCAGAAAGGTAGATACAATTGGTATAAGTACAGTTTTTAGCTATGATTTATTAATTGAGTACTAAGTTCTGTTTAGAATTAGGTTGCTTCATTAATTCTTGTAAAGTTTTCAGGTTTTTATCTCCAACTTGGTCTATCCATAATTCCATACTCTACAATTATAAACTAACATTTAATATAATGGTGTTGGGGTGGACTTATTAAGAAGGAGATGCTAAGATTTATTATACATACTTTTCCTGAAATCCACTCCACCCAAAGGTTGTCTGGAAGATATCGGTCTAAGGGATAACATAATTAACATACTTAGATTTAAGAAGTAATTATTTTTTCTAGTTGTGCAATAGAGAGAGAGAGAGAGAGAGACATTTATTTGAAGCCACAAAGATACAATACACATAAGACAATGTAACACGATATTAAAAAAATACAGACAAATAAGAAAAGAAAGAACAAAGAAAAATATTATATAACAAAGAATACGATATGAAACAAACATTTACAATTTAGAAGTGCATTGTATCTCCGCAGCCACAAACAGGTAGCTGACTCAGCATTTGCTGCAGGTAGACCTGCAGCACTGATTTTACATCAGCACCTATTCTTCAATTTAAACATAAAGTATAGCATATACCTACATACAGATCTTACATAAAAATAATATTTATAAAACAATGCCAATAGAATAGAATATGCTGTGAAATATACTAAATAAAGTATTCTTTACCTATTTATCGTATGATTTCTTGTTTGTGATTGTTGACAATTTCATTGGACCACTCTGCAAGGTAAGAGGGGTCAGAAGAAAGACAGCGTTTGAGGTAAATGCTTCCGCTATAAATGTTGCGGGTTGAATTTTAACAATGGACTCTTTGAGTTATTGTGCTCGCCGGAGATATTAATTCGAGCATCATGGTAGGGATTTTGTGTTGTGTTGTATTTTTGCCTACATCCAGCAGCCTTTTTTATCCTACTAATATTATAAGCGCGAAAGTTTGTAAGTATGGATGGATGGATGTTTGTTACTCTTTCGCGTAAAACTACAAATTGGATTTTAATGAAACTTTACAATAATATAGCTTACACTATTTTTATTTTTAATGCACTAACCCGTGCTAAGGAACAAATTTAAAAACCTATTTAGAGGCTAAAAATTTCACCCATGCCGGGATTCGAACCCGCAACCTCTGGCTATCCGTACCAGCGCTCTACCAATTGAGCCAATGGGCGACTCACGACATCAGTGAAATTTCGAACCTCTTTACAATATTCTCTGTATTACGTACAGGCAGCGACATCTGACTTACCTAAGCAAATTGCATTACTTACAGCCCCGACTACCTACTTTGCAGTTAGGTTTAAAATCGGAACGATATCACTGTACCCACATGATTACACTATTTTTATTTTTAATGCACTAACCCGTGCTAAGGAACAAATTTAAAAACCTATTTAGAGGCTAAAAATTTCACCCATGCCGGGATTCGAACCCGCAACCTCTGGCTATCCGTACCAGCGCTCTACCAATTGAGCCAATGGGCGACTCACGACATCAGTGAAATTTCGAACCTCTTTATATAGCTTATACATCAGAATAACATATAGGCTACCATTTATAAAGATATTGTGTGGATTGTTCAAAATTTCACGATAAGTGTCGAGTAAGTAGGAAAAAATCTACCTGATAATTCCGCGTAGACGAAGTCGCGGGCAGCAGCTAGAAAAGCATAATTCCTAAAACACTCTTAAAGGCGTTTTATTTAATCTGTGGTTACGTTTTTCATTGTAAAATCTCAACCACTGACTCCTTTCGTAATAGTTTAGTTTGTGTTTTTATTCTGGAAAGGAAAATGTCTTTCCTTTTATTCTGGAAAGGAAAGACATTTTTTTAAATAACGACAGATAGATGACGATGCCTACTATGCAAGAGGTCCCGGGTTCGAACCCTGGCTGGGGACAAAAGAAAACCCCATGTTTACATGTTTGTGATGTCGTTGTTTCTGGTTCCCACGACACAGGGTATCCTAGTGTGGGGCCAGAAGGAATATATGTTTGTATCTAAATACTATGTTGTTATATTATAAATAAATACATAGAGAACACTTTATTGTACAGCCAGGAAAAATAAACTAATAAGTTTCACAGAAAACAATGACTAATCAATGATTTATTATGTCTATATAATGGTAGTCGGTGGTGGTTACTTGGTGGTTTTATCGCTTAGAGTGATCTCGTTCAGACAAAGTTTGGATGGAGTGGATTGCAGCAAAAATACATAAATAATTAAAAAAAATTAAGCGTACGCAATGAAGGTACTCGTACTATTGATAAGCATTATCTGAATCATGTCTTTTAGAGATTGTCATTTAATTTGCAAACGATTGTTTGCTTGATTTTGCTTTGAGGTGGTGCTTGACGTAGCAGCCCTCAGCAAATCATGCTCCTATAGAAAAAAAAATTCGAACATACTTATGGTTTTCAGCATTATCTATGAAAAGCTGAAATATTTTAAAATTCGTTATAATAAAATTTTTTTCAATAGAGTAAAATTGAACGAATAAAAATGAAAGGTGGTTATTTACAACTGACAAACTCAAACCTTTCGTTTCAATACTTGCGCATTTAACTAATAACAGTATGTAAATACTGTTAATTTAATTAGTAATAGTTTACATATTGTATAATGTTATGTATAAAATAGGTACTTATTGCTAACGATCTCATATATATAGGTATATAATTGTATCAAAAGATATGTATTTGATAGTTTGTTAGCTTTTAGAATATACTTCGGGCTTTAGAGTAGGCTTCGGTTTTCACCGAAAGCACACGAGTGTAATACTACTTCCAGAGTGCTTAGTGCGAGTTTGACAGATCCAAACGAATAACTTTACTACCGCGTTAATCGAGCAATGAGTAATCAGTATGAGTAATTATACTATTTTTATTTTTAATACACTAACCCGTGCTAAGGACAATTTTAAAAACCTATTTAGAGGCTAAAAATTCCACCCGTGCCGGGATTCGAACCCGCGGATAGCCAGAGGTCGCGGGCTCGAATCCCGGCATGGGTGGAAATTTTAGCCTCTAAATAGGTTTTTAGAGTATGAGTAAGTTAACCGTTCGAACTGGCAAAACGCTGTCGCAGTACAACTCGCACTTGCGTTTATTCGTGTTTTGGCTGGTAAACGTGTTCACTTCTCAACGTAAACCATTACAACTCGCACTCAGCAATTTTAATTTCCATACTTGTCGCTAGGTGGCGCTTCCTCGATGCCATAGAAATATGAGTTTACCTTAATGCGATCGAGTAGTTAAAAAATTCGCACTAAGCACTCTGCTTGTATAAAACTTTTCTTCACTATTTTGAAGACTTATGTAAAGTTATAAATAACAATACAAAATAAACTATACCTTATTGCAATATAACCGATTTTTGATTTAGTAGCTGAGATATATTCTAAAAGCTAACAGCCTGTATTTAACTTTTGACATAATTATATATCAAATGATTAAAAGAGGATAACAAACCAAAGTATTAACCCTATTAGATATTATATATTTTATTTTATAAATTCGTCGGTTTACTAAACCTTGTTTCACGGCTCCCTGGATAGGAAGCAAGCAATATAGCAAGCCAAATTGTATATACGTAGTCTGTCTGTCCTACGCCCGGTTGATTGATTAACTGACGTCCAACTGCCCTGCTGCTAGTTGGGCATGTTAATCCAACGTGAACTAATTAGCCAGTCCTACCTCCAACCGAACTACCGCGTAAGCCTTTAAGGTACCTACGTACCGACCTAATTCTGAATATATTTAGATAAATTTTTTTTCAGCGCCATAATAACCGAAAATGACCGAAGAGTATGTAATTATTAATCAATGAATCTAATCAATTTATTTCAACGTAAAGAATTTACATTCTTTTTGCTGAATGTCAATGTAAAAAGTAAGCCGCTGCCTTCGGGCCGTATTGGTGTATTGTATTAATTATTGTATTGTATTATGTACTTTATTTCGGATAAATAACAATCAACCCATGTTAGTAATTTTTGCTTCATGTCTTTAATTTTGTTTCTGTGTGGTATTGTTATTAATATATTATACTGTGGAACTATAAAAATCTGAAATGTGTATCCTGAAATAAAAACATATTACGAGTAAATTATAAAAATGGTATGAAGTCTTGACTGCACAAACAAATTATTATGTAGGTAGTTACAATTCCAAATAGACAATTTCACACTATAAAATGAAGCGTCAATGTCTAATTGTGCTCTGTAAATTTTAACAATAGAAATTCAATTAAGTGTGTTGCTCAATTTGATTTTAATCTAGTCTACCTTTATTTTTATTGGTATTTTATCAAGATAGGTACGGAAGATCCGGGTTTGGCCCTAGCCATTTATTTCAAAGTAACCCCCTTATTCATAATAGTCTGTTAACTTTAAGCAATGCTTATTCTCACTCTGTCCTCTTCTATTGACCTAAGTCAGAATGAAAGAGAACACTGTTTAGCAGCTGTTTTAAGCAAGCGGACTATTATGAATAAGGGGGTTAGTCTCTACTATACATATTATAGGTTAAAAGTAGCAAGTTTAAATACGACTTAATTTTATACTTAATATAAGGTTAGTAGCTGTAAAGTTATAGTGCAATTCGTTTATTTTTAAATTCATGATTTATAATTGCCTACCTTATTTCAAAGTGCATTTAAATATAGCCCATATATATACAAATAAGTCTTATTGGTACATACACAAATGTATTTCCTAATGATTATTCTTCAATGTTGTTTTTCTTTCCTTAAGATGTCAATCGGGCTATTGACAGTCTGTCTGACTATTTTAAGAGTAGGTAAACGTTGGTACAGAACATGTCCGTTGAACCTTTAAAGAAACTAACATCCTGACAGTTGCCAGTCAGTATATCTATGAAAACATTATGTACGTCAGGAAAAATATCAGTAACTTTAAAACTTTGGGTAGCCAACACAATGTAAATACTAGAAATAAACATAAACTTTCGTTCCCACTATTTAGGCTGGCAAAGGTTATTACATCCTTCAGGGGGCATTGTATACGCTTCTATAATAAAATCCCTGAAGATATATTAAGCTTGCCTGAATCGCGGTTCAAAAAATATGTTAAGCACACTTTGTGCCAAAAGGGCTACTATAACATAAAGGATTATCTAGATGACAATGAGGTCTGGAATTAAAGCCAGTACAATGTATGAGTTCTATGTTTTATAATAATTATGTAAACTATGTTAATTAAGGACTTTGAAAAGACTAAGTTTGGAGTTTTTTTGTCCATTTTTCTCCAAAATGATCTAGATTTTGAAATGGACACCTAGTTTGAATTGTAACGTTCATTAAGCCGCAGCTTCTGTGCTACTTTGAATAAAACCTTTTTCATTTCATTTCAACCAAAGGGAAAATTTTACGATCTTCTTCGGTTTGAATCCCGGCTGGGGACAAAAGAAACCCAGGTCTTGGATGGTTACATGTTTGTGATTCCCACGGCACAGGGTATCCTAGTGTGGGGCCAGAAGCAATGTATGTGCCTGTATGGAAATGTTATGTTATATGTTAAACAGGTCTAATCGCGATTATTTATTAGGTAAAACGTAACTACCATTAAGAAATACTAACGCTATGTTATTTATAGAAACACAATTACTTAAAACCTGGTGTGTTTACTCACTAAACGCTTACTAAAATAGTCTGTAGATTTTAAGGTCTTTCCATAACCGCAGCTTAAATAAAACGCCTCTAGGAGCGTTTTAGTGGAATTTAGTTTGTTATAAATAAAGCCGTATAAGTACGGTCTATAAAACGGGGCGTAGAGCACAAGAATCAATATAAAACAATGTGCAGACAAGCTGTAACAATGTCCCAGATGGAGCTAAGTCCTATCGTCTTGTGTAATTTTCGAAAACTGATCTTTGTACTCGTATTTATGTGATGTAGAGTGAGTAAAGAGATAGTAATACCAATACCTACTCAATGCACAATGTGGTGTATTCCACAAGTAAATGGCGTATTATATCATAATTTAATTTAAATACTATAGCTATGTAGACTTTTCGATACGTTTTTTTATGTAACGAAGTTCAGCGATAACTCATTACCACGTTATTTATTATTATTAAACTCTTTATAGTACCAGTAAAAACTGTATAATTGGCGGACGTAATACTAAATAGTATTGTATTCAGCCAACCGGTGGCGAGGAGAAGGTAGGGGTAGTGCCACGTTGTCTGATTTCACTTATTGGTTTTGTACCTCCAGGGTGGTTTCATATACATTTGCTAAAGGTCAGGGCCCTAGTTATGCGCGCAACATCCTGACGGGATCCTATAGCAATAAGTATGGAATTGGACAAACGAGTTTAGCATTTGGTGCGCGAAACATAGGAGCAGTTCATGAGAAAGTCATCGATCTCTTCCTTTTGGTTTTAGTGCGTGTTTATGAATGAAGCAGTTTATTTGTTTTTTTCTATTGTAATTTTTTTTTTGTTTGTAGAATTAATAATCGTTTGTAATTATTTGCTTTTTTAGATTGATTTAGCTAAATAATCGTTTGTAGAATTCAATTCAATTTCCGTGCAAGATCAAGCAAATAATCGTTTTTAAATTAAATGGCTAACTCTAAAACAATTTTTATTGTTATTTATGTTTTTTTCTGCAATCCCTTCCATCCACCTACCTACGCATATTTTTTCCAGAACTAACCAAGAGGTCGTCCTGTCTCAAGACGCATTTTATTCTCTTGCCTCTTTTGTCTCGTCTTTTCTGTGGTTGAGGTGTGAAAACCACAGGATGAAAACGTAACGTTGATATTTACAATTTATGTCGTCTATTTTGTACACGTATATAGATCCAGCTGGAAGAAATATCTTTGAGAGGTAAGCTCGCCTTTGTACATGTTATTTCTTATGTAAAGTTCTGTTAAATGTGTGCAATAAAGTACAATTTAACAATACAGACTGAACAAAAAGGTCAATACAGATCTAAGAGCAAAAAGGATGCTCTTCCGTATTTTACACAACACGCATGAATTCACGGGCATATTGCCGAAATCGCTGGACATGCATCATCAAAACCGCGGCCCGCACACCAGTACGAGGCTGACTTCTCGACCAAAGCCTCCTAACACAATCCATACGACCGGTCGTAAAGTTCGCTACTTGTTGATGCGTCTCTTTACTATCAACATTACGCGACGTACCATCCCCCAGCTGAAACGGATTATGCTATTTTATTACAACGCCTTGTGTCCCCTAAATTCTAAGTTTGGGAAGGAATTTCCTTTATTTGTACGTTTACGACCGAAAATTCTTTGCGAGATGATGGATTTTGAACTGGCTGGGCTGTGGCCATTACTTAACAAAATATAAATAAGTTACACGTACATGTTAGAAGCGGTCGTGGCCTAGTCAAACCGAGTGATTGGAATCAATCACTTGAGTTAAGCAACAATAGGCGCGGTCAGGTGCAGGTTGGGTGACGTCCCGTGACTACCGCTAGTGGCCTTTTTTCCGAGCGCTTCCCTGCTTCGCAAGGCACGCTAAGCCGTTGGCGCCGGCTGTCATGTACTGGCAGTCGTTAAACCATGTCAGAGGCCTTATGGGCGGCTTGATAACTTCTGACAGTAAGGCCCGCCACTGTCTTACAATCCTCCACCAACCCGGACTTGGCCCCCGTGGTGGAGTATGGCCTAATCTTCCTGCGATGCAGAAGAGACCCGACCCGACATGTTAGTAGTTAAACCCGAGATTTCCGCATTTAGCCTCTTGTTTTGTCATTGTACGTAGCAAACGCTGAGGTATGTTAACACTTCAGACACTAGGGTTACTGTACGTTGTTTTCCTTCGCCGCCACTGAGTGGTATTGCTACTACCCGTATAAATTTATAAATGTACATAACTTAGACAACAAAGTCATTGGTACATGCCGGGGTCCGAACCCACGACCTCCCGAATGAACTACTCCGCTACCACCACTTTTCACAAGTACATGTACCTAACTTACTGCGTAGCTTCAGTGACCTGAATTGGGTCTCCTAGGTCGACCGTAATCAGGCCGTGTACTTATGTTTATTTATAACCTACTACAAGTTAGATAGAGAACACTTTATTGTACATAAAAATGGAAATTACAAAGATATGTTTTAACCTAAGAGTACAGACGGCGGTCTCATCACTAAAAGTGATCTCTTCCAGACAACCTTTGGATGGACTGGACTAATATATTGAAGAAGGAAGTAGATGTACAAATATACAAGATTATTACAAAGGTATAAATGAATACATGCCTAAACAACAATGTACATATAGTTATCAACAGATAAATACAAATAATTTACATAAATGCACAAAATAAAAGAAAATAAAATTATATAAATACATAAACACTTAACAGAATATAAATATTGAAAGGACATAACAAACAACAACTGATCAATATAGAAGTTAGAAGTAAGTGTTCTCTTATATATCTGGACAAAGTTCCTGACAGTAACACGTGATGACGTGAACAGATACTTACTACGAGGGGGCATCAAAAATTAGTGAGAACGAAATTCTCCTTGGTAAGAAAAAAAATAAATACTGGCAGGCATAATAGCTTAGTTACATATTTGAAAAATTAATAAAGAAAAAAAATCTTCGATTCTCTTTTGTTTTTTTCTGAATGTAGTCTTTTGTTTGCTTTGTGTCGGAACGTGTTCTCGAAAATGGAGAGAAACGAAGTACGAGCCGTTATTAAATACCTACCTGTGTTTAAAACAAATAACGACGCAAGAGATTCATTGCGATTTGGAGGCAACATTAGGAGAGTCTACTCCGCCGTATTCCTCTACCGGGAGAACGAACACGGAAGACGAACATCTTCGCGGCCGTCCATCGCCGTCAGTCACCTAAGAAAATTATGCGAAAGTCGAGAAAATTGTATTAAGCGATAGAAGATTACCATCCGATACTTAATTCAAGAAACGGGCATTTCATATGGAAATATTCAATCCATATTGAAACAATTTTTGAATATTAGAAAGGTCTTCGCGAGATGGGTGCCGAGAATGTTAACCGACAGTCAGAAACAAAATCGACTTGACATTACGACGATATTGTTGGACAAGTTTCAAGAAGATTCTGAAAACTTAGAAAATTAAATTAAAATTAAGCTGTTTCGCTTAAAACTCTCCATAACGCGGTGCAAATAGGCTGTGGCAGAGTATTTCCCCTTGTAAAGCCTCTATTTAAACGGGGCTTTTGGAGTTTTGTAAGAAATCGTGCTTCTATAAATAACACCGTTCCCCACTAGCGCACAAGGGTCGATTTATTAGGTGGATAGTCTGCATTCAACGCGTCTGTTATCTACGCATGTTTATAGAAAATTCGACACTCTAACTTTTATTTAGTCTGTGTTTTAAATAAAAACGTCTTCACAATCTGTGCCTTATTAGGTCTAATGGTATTTAGCCATGTATTTATATTCCTCTGAAATTATAATTTTGTATGTATTGTTAGTACATCTAATTCCTTCTCTAATGTAGGTATTAGTCCAGCCCATCCAAAGGTTGTCTGGAAGAGATCACTTTTAGTGATAAGGCCGCCGTCTGTACTCTTAGGTTAAGAAATATCTGTGCATTTTCCATTTTTATGTACAATAAAGTCTTCCCTATCTATCTACTCGTAGCTATGTATCTAATTGTGTTCTACGAGTGTTTTTGAAATATTAGGACACCGGAAGCATGTCCTAATACGTAGAAGTATTGCGGTGGATGTAGTGTGGGTCCTTTTATGGGCTAGATACGTGCCCGGAAAGGAGATGAAAATATGAAAGTATTCGGCCGTATCTTGTGGGAATTCCAGCAGCCTAGGACTTGTTTATTCTAACTAAGGGCACCTGGGACATTCTTTCCATATTTGTTAGGAAAACTCCGGGAAGGCCGCGTAATAATTCAAGAAAAGTAAAACGAGGTAAGTGGGAACAGAATATGGCAGTCTTTGTTTAAAATTTTCTTCCTGAATCCCGGCATTTGTGACACAGTTGGGGTCAAAAGTGGTATTAAAGTTAAGCCTACAAAAGGTTTTCTTTATACAAGGTTATTTCTAAAATGCGCAATTCCTGAAAAATTTTGGTTTGAGTATTTACAACAACTTTTGTTCTTTACAACTACTGAGGATATTTGGGCGATTAAATTTTATGAAAAAAATATTGTAAAAAATATATTTTGTTATATTACGGTTTTTCTGCTTGGAAGGGCAAAGCTTTAAATCATATTGTATGTGTTAAATAGGACAGTCTTAGCAGAGCGAGTAAGGCGCAATTTCAGTAAAATGAAACTATATATAATTTGTATAATATGTATGTATATAATAAACTGTATACACAACAAAAGTTGTTTCCAAAACCAAATTTAATTGGGGTGTCTCAGAAAATGCACATTCTAAAAGTAACTCGGAAGACTATACAGGGTTATTAAGAATAATTTTAAAATCGGCGTCATGTAAATAAGTGATTATCATTTACAACTATTTTTGTAAGAACAATAAAATTATTGTCTCATAATCATAATCATAATTGCAAGTTTAAAAATATGTACGATTGATTTGTTTGTGATACAGTAGGGTAGATAACACTCAAACCAATTGTGATAAACATAATGTAAACATTCCATATAAGATTATATTTTCCTCTGGTACCAACCTACTATAAGCGAAAATTTTATAAAATTATGTGTTTTGAGAAATATCGATGTGAGAAAAAACACATAAAAGTTGAACTTGTAAAGCATCCCCTACCACTGACTAATAATTGAGGTTTTCCAGGTTTTCAAAACATAACATAAACTAAACCTGTATCCCAGAGTGGTAAGCAGAGACCAGGGTCCGCTATTGTCCAAGATCCTCGTAGATTTCTTTCGCTTGATCAAACATGCATATACTGAATTGAACGTTCATTGCAACGGCAGGCACGCCGCCGATTTCGGGTTTCAGTAGGCATTTTTTAAATAACCCTGTAGAGGCTTTTATTAATTGGTAACGTTGACGCGTCGTTTATTATGTTTTCATCACGTAGCAAAACTGTGTCAATGTTTACCGTTGATGTTAAACGCGGAATTCCAATAACGTATTGAAGCTGGCTTTAGAGCTATAGAGCTATAGATGCGCTGCATATACACGGTTACTTTTTACAATCACCTGTCTCTGAAACCTGCCTTTTCTTATTCGCCAATTCGTGGTAAGCGTTGCTGGTTGCGCGATTGCTTAAAATAGTTAGTTGTCACCACTTACCTACTACTTAGCTGCTGTTACCACTTATTATACAATTGTTACACATACATATATAACCTCACGCCTGTAGCCCAGAGGGGTAGGCAGAGACCAGGGACTGCCACTTGCCACGATCCTGACAGATTTACAATTGTTTTTTGCCCTAATAAAAGGAAAATCTGAGTTTAACATAATTTGGGCTATGTAAGGGCAAATTTTTATAGCTGAAGTGAAAGTCGTCGTAAAATTGGTTGGTAGGCTAGAATAAATACTATTTAGTATTAATCCCGCCAATTATAGGTACAATCTTTACTGCTAAAATAAGAATATGGAAAAGAATTTAATAATAATGATAAAATTATAGTAATTGTACTAAAAATCTTCTTCATGATACAGGCGTAAATTTATTTAAAACAATATAGTAATAAAATTATCTGTGACACGAGTTCACATCTAAATTTATTAATAATGAATAAATTAAATTACTGAATTCCCTTTTATGATAAAGAACGTTCTGTTTATATGGTGGTTCGATCTCGACAATTGGAGCGCGCGCGCAACTCAAAACAAGGTGAGATTAAATCCAAGTTTAAGTAAGTTCACCGCTGGTGAAATTGGTCTCGAAGTATGGGCTGGCACAGATTGGTTGTAAGTTCAGCCGAACCCGATCCATAATCCATTAAGAACAATCTTGTCCTAAATAGTAAATATCTTCTAGACACGTTGAGTAAATTAATTCTCACACGAATAATATTACTGAGTCTTATTAAAGTAGTGTATAGCGACAGTGGGTGAAAGGGTACGGGACGTCACAGGAGGATAGCAAAGGGCAAGATAAAGTGTACCCGATACCTGCGTGCGTGCATGCAACGACTAGTTAACGTTGATGAAGCGAAGGTGATCCGTCGGGATCGTGACTAGTGGCAGTCCCTGATCTCTGCCTACCCCTCTGGGTTACAGGAGAGAGTTTATGTTATTTATATCTATCTATAATCAGCCCACACTAACCCACTGCTGGGCATAGGCCTCCTTTTTATTGCGCCATTCCTCACGCTCCTGTGCTAACCTGATCCATCTCTGACCCGCAACCCTCACGATGTCGTATGACCATCGTGTCGATGGTCTGCCTACCAACCTCCTTCCCTCCCATGGCCACCACTCCGATACTGCCCTGGTCCACCAGCCGAGTTTATGTTATGCTACGTTAATATTGCAAAACCAAACTGTGTTAATTAACAAGCTTTCCTTTAACATAATTTTACAAACCGCGTCTGGCTATCTTATTCATATTCCACATTCATTGCAGGAAATTAGCAAGTTATACATAGAGCGATCCGTAACGTCACATCATGTTTGAATTACCTACTTGCTTAAAGCTCGTTTTTAAGCCTATAAACGTCCCACTGCAGGACACAGGCCGTCTCTCAGAGAAATTGTGTGGGCTTAATTACCAAGCGTGCCCGCCGCAAGATTAGTATTTTCAAGCGCCGAGGTACTTGAACACCTCAGATACTCAGGTTTTCTCACGAACGAAAGGCCAGTGAGTAGAATAATGGACTCGGAATTGAGAGACCCAGGTTCGATTCCCAGTTCGGGCACGTACGTTGACCATATTTTCTTAGGTATGTACATTTGTGAAGTTCTCGTAGCAATACCACTCGCCAACTGTGCAGGAAAACGTCGTGAGGAAACCTGAGTGTCTGCGGTGTTCAAATACCTATGCGCTTGAAATTGCCAATCCGCGTTGAGCACGCGTGGTAATTAAGCCCATTACTCTCTCTCCCTGAGAGAAGGCATGTGCTCTGCAGTGGAACGTTTATAGGCAAAATAAAAAAAAACTTCCACACCACACAATGCTTTGCCCTGTTCCAAAACTAAGATACCTTGTGCATCACAATGGTGTGATGTGCCTTGGGGAAGTTATTAATATTATTAGTTTTTACGACCTCTGTGGCGTAGCGGTAGCGCATCTACCTACCATGCAAGAGGTCCCGGGTTCTAATCCCGGCTGGAAACAAACAAAAAAAACCTCAGGTCTTGGATGTTTACATGTTTGTGATGTCGTTGTTTCTGGTTCCCACGACACAGGGTATCCTAGTGTGGGGCCAGATGCAATGTAGGTATGTGCCTGTATGTAAATGTTATGTTATTATTACTAGTTCAACGATATCGTCAACCATTATCGTACGATGTGAAACCGCCCATTGACTGAGTGGGTACAGTCCCTAACAAAACTCAAAGAGAAGATTCTTCGTAATTTCATAGAGCAACTCCCTCCCCGACTTGTATGCCAAGTAGTACCACGTGCTGAGTTGGCGCCTCGCCAGACGAGTGGTAACCTGTGGATCCATTCAAACCCCACTTGACTTTCAACGGTAGGTATGTAGCTACTACCCCATTCATCCGAGCAAACGGCCCAGTCATCCGTTGAAAACAATCCGCATTCATTTCTGCTCCGTGAAAGGACTGCTTTTACATAGCGCCAAGTGTCGAAGTTCACACCCTGTTCAAGTCATCATTAAAACCGGCCAAGTGTGAGTTGGACTCGCGTGGCTAGGGTACCGTACTATTTCGTTTCCCTTGGGTATTTCAAGACGTTTAGGTTTTCCTGACAACGCAATAAGGCCGTCAGTTGTATTTTACTGTTTTTATTGTTATACTTTTTCCTGGTGTATTTGCAATAAATAACGCGAGAGACACTGTTTTGAACTTTTGCGAAAATAAATTAAAGTGTACCATATTTTTCTTTATGCAGCCACGTCTTTATAACGTCCCACTGCAGGGTACAGGCTTTCTTTCAGAGAGAGAACGGGCTTAATGCGCGCATACTCACCGCGGATTGGCAATTTTCAGCTCTGAGGTTTTTGAACACCTCAGACACTCAGTTTCCTCACGAGTTTCCTCACTTCCTTTTGTTAGCGAGTGATATTGCCACATAACTTCATAAATTTACATAACTCAGAAAACAAAGTCATTGGTACATGCTGGGATTCGAACCCTTGACCTCCGGACTAAAGGCTCGCTCTTACCGAGTGGCATTGCTACTATAGTTTCTCAAAAGTGTTCTCAAATACTCTCACAGTAACATACCATACACAGGCACGTACATTGCTTCTGGTCCCACTCTAGAATACCCTGTGTCGTGGGAACCAGAAACAACGACGACACAAATATGTAAACATCCTAGACCTGGGGTTTTTTTTGCCACCGCTGCGTCACAGAGGTCGTCATAGTACTCTCTACCAGCCTCTATTCAAAGTTTCATGCGTCTGAACCAGTTTTCAAAGCACTTTTTTCAGTCTGCCGTAGACACCTCATTCTAGACACCTCATCATAGTCTGCTCGAACGCCGACAGCATATCTTCCAGCGACGAAAATTGTATCCCTTTGAGCAGATTTTATTATATTCGGGAATAAAAGAAGTCACATGGTGCTAGGTCAGGGCTGTCAAGAGTTTGATCGGCATGCCGCGCAGTAAGTCCCTTGTTTCGAGCGTGGTGTGTTATCGTAGTGGAGCGGGAGACCGCGGAGCTCTGTGTTTGGTCGCGTTTTTTCCTTGCGAAATGTCCACCATACACTATTATACATACATAACCTCATGCCTGTGTCCCAGAGGGGTAGGCAGAGACCAGGGACTGCTACTTGCCACGATCCTGACTGATCACCTTCGCTTCATCAACGTTCATAAGTCGTTGCATGCACGCACGCCGGCTCCGGGTACTTTTTATCTTCCCCTTTGCTAATCCATCCCCTATTTGGTCAATGCATGCCCACCTGGGACGTCCCTTACCAGCCCTTCCACTCACATTCGCAATAAATATTTGTTTCGTCAATCTTTCTTCCTTCATCCTCTCCACATGTCCAAACCAACACAACATTCCTTTTTCAATTCTAGTCACTACATCCTCTTTCAGTCCACGACGTTCTCCAATCAGACTATTGCGTATCCTGTCATTCAAAGTAATACTACACATAGGTACTTCTCAAGGACCTCATTTCTACTGCATTAATTCTACTTAGACTATTTTAATTGGCGCTTAGTGCATGTTTTAACAAATCTCATTTTTATACACAAGAATGTATTTGTTTTAAGACTTTAAGACCTTTTAAGATTCTTTTCCTTCCTTCCTAATTGAAATATAAAGTGCACAATAATAATTGTTACGAGTATATTGATGTCAATCCTTTATATGTCCCCACTGCTGGGGCATGGGTCTCTTCTTGCATCGCAGGAAGGTTAGGCCATACTCCGCCACGGGAGTCAAGTCCGGGTTGGTTGAGGATTCTAGACAGTGGCGGGCCTTACTGTCAGAAGTTATCAAGCCGTTCATAAGGCCTCTTACATGCCTTAACGACTGCCATTACATGACAGCCGGCTCCAACGGCTTAACGTACCTTGCGAAGAAAGAATGTCACTAGCGGTAGTCACGGGATGGTCACCCATACAGTACCGGACCGCATCGATTCCAATCACTCGGTTTCACTAGGCCACGAGCGCGCTATTGTTATATTAATAATTATTAATCTTCCCAACAGAAATAAATAAATAGTTTCTTATCGACCGAGATACAGTTATTCATGATAGGGGTTTGTGAACAAGAGCATGATCTTCGAAGCTGCGACAAACAAGCTGATTAGCAGCATTATCCCGCCGCGGCACAAAGTTGCTCGACACTTGCGCAGTCAAAAGCGGTTTCATTTTATTTGAGTTGCCGGAGTTCCCCCCATGCAGGCTCTTGTTGAAAGTTCAAGCACTGGGGAGAACTTTTTATTCGCCAACTTTCTCTGTGTAATGAAATTTGAACTTCGCGAAAAACTTGCCCAGCCATCCGCACAGATACAGAGATTTGTTCGGTCAGATAACAACTGGGATAATTAATGATGAACGATGTTAACCAGCTTCACAATAGTTTATAACGAGTCGTATAGTGTATGTGTGCTATCGCGCTGTGGGTAATCTCTACCAAAGCTCTTCTATTACATTCGCCGGCTTAGAGTACTTTTTATCTTGCCCTTCGCTAATACATCCTCTATTTGGCCGATGATCCTCCGCTTGAGGCGTCACTTACTGACACTTTCACCCCCTGTTGCTCGCCGAGTTGAAGTTTGTTCTATTTATGAGAGACGGTAGGGTAGCTATTTTCCAATGATAGAATTTTGTTGCTAATTAATATGGAATAGGAGTAAACGTTAAATTGAGAGGCTCTCCAAAGAGAAATAAATACCTATTGATCCTCAAGCTGAGGAGGCACCTGATAGAGCTTGATCTACATACCAAAGAAGGGTCCCGCGATTAATTAAGGGACAGACAAGATGAAGGCTTTTAATTAAAAGACAAATATTCTCTCTCTCCCTGTAAGCAGGTACCTAGATAGATGGAGGGTTCAAGGGTTGCACTAAAAGGTCTGTCGGTGGGTCGGTAGGGACGGCAAACGCAAAACTGTATGAATAATCAATGTAATTTCAAAAACCTAGGTCGGAACGTGTCAAAGCGCTCCAAAAATAACACTAGCAATATAACGTGTCTTAACACTATTCTAAAGCATGTTCATGCATGTTCAAAAGCTTTCTTGAAAACTTGACGCGACCAATTTGTACGAAAGTGAAATTGAAAATTGTATAAATTGCAAACGTTGCCATATGAATTAGCCTACGATTGTTTTGCACTTTAGTGGCGCTATCTGATCGATAATGCTTAAAACTATGTACAACCGACTCTTTATTTGTACTGTACTTCGATGGTGCAGCGTTGTCGCGGCATCGCGGCGGGCTCGCCGCGCAATCTCGCTTTCAAACCGTTTGCAAATCGATAGTGTGATAAGAAAGATGGTAAGTAAGAAAACAATATAACAGAAACTGTTGTTAACACGTTCACGCTAACATGACAATGTCGAAGTACAATGCGTTGAAGCACATTGATTTTTCATACAAAGGGAATGGTCGTCTAGTGACGTTGTCCAAATAGGTAGCAACATAAAAGCTATGATATATTGCACTGACGTCCTACACCGTCGACGTATATGGACGCATGTGCTCTATAGAGTAGATAAAAATCTATACGACCGCTAACAACGTATTATAACGTCGACGTATATAGACGCCTGTGCTGTACAACGTACACAAAATATACACAACCGCCAACAACGTCTTATAGCGTCGACTTATATAGACGCTTGTGCTGTACAGAGTAGACAATAATATACGCAACCGCTAACAACGTGTAATAATGGTGACGTATAAAGACGCCTGTGATGTAGAGAAAAGACAAATATATCTTCAACAACTAACAACGCTTAATAGCGTTGACGTGTATAGGCGCCAGCGGCAAAAAGCATAAACGAATATACGTTTGATAATTAACAACGTAGTGTCACGTTAGGATTTTATGAAGGTTTTATAGGGTATGAGGGCTTGGATTTAGGTTAGGGGCTTAGTTGGATTGATTAAAACGACAAATTAACTAGTTAAACGGTAATCGAAGTATTTATTTTTCTATTACTTAATATATTTTGTCTTAGATTATGCAGTTCTTGATGCATAATAATAAGCCAAATTTTTCACACATTAATTTTTAGTAAACTGAAATCAACTTCTATAAAGTAGGCTATGATAACGACCATTAAAACTTAATGGTAACTCCTTAATCATTACATTATTGTCAAATATTATATTATAATATTTTTAATGGACGGTATAATAATCACATAGGTAGTCACTAAACGAATGCTTCTTATCCGTAACAGTCTTCATAATAATCACTTTATGTTAAGAAAGTTTTTGGTTCGTTTGTATCTTACCAAGAAAAATATCTTAGGAACTTATAGACCCAATACTATACTTAAGACTACAAATGACTCACAGGGGCTAAAAATTTTTGAAAAAAATTACAGTATATGTAATATGTAAATAGTTTTTAACATATGTAATACCTACTCATAATCTAGCAAAGCAGTTATTTAGATTAATCAAAACAAACAACAATCAACAATCGAAGTTAAAAAAATCCTACATGTAAAATAGATATCTATATATGCAATACCTATGTACTCATAATCTACAAAAGCACTTAATTAGATTAATCAAAATAAACAACAATCAGTCTTGATAAGTATGTACCTAGCCATATAACTGAAAATAATAGAGTAGGAACTATGATTTTATAAAAAAAAAAACATTTTGGGAATTTATAAACCCCGACTTTACTTAGGACAAATGACTCATAGAAACTAAAAATATCAAAAACTATAGTAACAACACGTAAATAGGCATCTAATAGCTATCTAATAAATAATTTAGCATAGCATTAAATCAGTCTTGCTTATGCCAGTCTTCAAAGCAAATTGCACAAAGTGCTGGTTTCTCTGGACAGCCCTTGCACCGAAGGCCTGTCTCCCTTCTAACCTTCTTTTTGGTACACATTTTACATTTCATGTAATTTTTGTTTTTCGTCGATCCAGGTTTTAAAGGAATTTTTTCAGGCCAGTGGCCACTACCAGTATAATTTTCATTGTTGCTAGTAGATGGATTGCCATCGCTGCTGATTGCTGTTACATTGGTACCAGTCTGTTCTTTGAGTCTATTGTCGTGTTTATTCCGCTGTGTTAACAACACATCGGGCTTCATATCTGGTGATAAGTGTACAAGTGATCGTATCAAACTTTCTCTGAAACTGAGAAAATTGTAACGTTTGTCATCATTTTTACAATACCTTTTGTAGATGTAGAAAGAATTCCACACGGCTAGATCAAATATGTGGAAAAACACCTTCTTATACCAACGCAGTGATTTTCTGGGGGAGGAGTAATACGAGACCATCTGGTCTGCCCTATCAATTCCCGACATAAATTTATTATAAATATCGACTTCTTCCGGCTTGTTACGTATTTTTCCATGTCTGTCTATCAAAATTGTTATTTTTGGATGTTTTAGCGTCGTGATCATTAGAACAGGTCTTTTATCAACCCATTTAGATACGTAAACTTTGTTTTTACGTACCCATACATGCTGGCCCTTTTTCAGTTTTTTCTTTGTGATCTCTGTGGGATTACCCTTTCTATTGGTTCTGAGGGTTCCAGTAACATGAGTCTTTAGTTCGACAAGTTTTTGGGCAAGTTCAACCGAATTGTAGTAATTATCCATGAAAAGCCAATAGCCTTTGAATAAGTAAGGTCTCATGAGACGCATTACAACCTTTTCTGTTTTTTTGCCTTTTGTACTTTCATAATCTTGCTCTTTTCCAGCGTACATAATTATGTTAAGGACATATCCATCCGAACTAGTAAGTTCATAAAACTTAATCCCATACTTGGCTTTTTTGTTTTTAATATATTGCCTGAATGAAAGGCGACCTCTGAATAGAAGCATCGATTCATCCAAAGAAAGTTTTTTATCGGGTTTGTAGCAATCTCTGAAATTCTTGGTCATAAGATCAATGAAATTGACGATTTTATCTTTTCCTTTTGAATTGAGTTCAGACACACACAAACATCTTAAAATTTGTTCAAATCTGCGTGCAGACATAATATATTGAAAAATGGGATGATAATACAAAGCATCACTGTATGTAAACAGTTTTCGTTTTTGAGGAACATTTACTTGTCCCATGAGTAAACATAATCCCAAGAACTTTTTCATTTCGTCACAATCTACGTCTCTGTACTTTACCTGACGCTTTGGAGTGTTTCGCGTACGCCGCGCATTTGAAGAGCACAATGCCTTTCCATATTCATTGGTCTTTGTAACAATGTATTCCAGAATGTGAGATGGAAGTAATTTGTCAAAAATATCTAATGGCGACATATTTGGTGTTATCTCAAACTGGACACCAGTTGATACTTCATCAAAGTCAAAGTTAGGGATATCTGAGGTTGTGTTTTCCCACTCATAAGCTGGCTCAGGACTAAGATTTCGTGAACGTCTTTGATTGCCTTCTACATTAATGCTATTATCAATGTTAGGATTTTGATTACCGGGTGCAACAGAGTCTGGGTGTTGTGGTGATGGTGGCTGCACGTGCAATGGCAGTTCCGAAGATGACAAAGATAGCTGCTGTGCTGGGTTCAAGATTGGAGATGGTAGCTGTATATGCGGCTTTGGGTCTAAGGATGGTGAAGGCAGCTGTATGTGCAGTGCTGAGTCGAGGGTTGGTGACGGCAACTGCACTTGCGGTGTTGGGTCAAAGCATTGTGGAGGCAAATGCTCAGCGACCAATGATTGTGCAGGTGGCTGCGCATGAGTCAAGCCTGGCGAAAGCAGCTGCGCGTGTGATGTTGCATCCACGGATGACGAAGACATCTGCGCATGTGGTTTAGGGGTCAAATATGGCATAGATGATTGCACATTCGGCGTAATTTCCAATGGTGGACATGGAAGCGTTAGGAGTAAGGATGGCGAAGGCGGCTTTTCATTGTTGGCTTTTTGGCTTTTCTGTGTTGCGGTCAAAGATAATGAAGACGACTTTATGTTCTCTTTTAGATCTAGAGCTTGGACTTGCGGTATCTCATTATTTTTCGCACTTTTGGAGTTTTGTAAGAGTGTCAGCGATTGCTCTCCTATATCTTCAAGATTGTCAAGCAAATAGGTGTCCTCCAAAATACCGTCACCGACATTTCTTCGCAACATTTCAGAGTCTATTGACATATTAGCAATACTGTTTTGATCGCAATCTGATTGTTTCAGATCCCGCTTTAATTTTTTTCTCATAGGCTGCTTGCTTGTACTGCATTTTCTTTTGTGAGAGTCAAAAATGCTTTCGGAACTTGAACTTGAACAGTCTAAATCCTCAGTGGTACTATGAGAAAGCTCTGATGTGGTATCTGAGGAGGATTCATTTTCAGGAGTAGAAATGTTGGCAGATGGAATCTTTTTTACACGGGCTAAAGATGTTTTTGGCGTTTTGCCTTGGGAAAAACTCAACTTACAGGAGCTGTCATCTTCGTCGTCAAAAAGTGGATCATAATCGAAATCCGAGCCATGTTCACCGTCATCTTCAAAAGGGTCAGGGCTCGTTTCTCTGGATGAAACAGAAGACTCGAAGACTTTCATGGAAGATTTCCGCTGCTTTTGCTTGGTATTAACCATCTACAAAAGTCGTAAACCACAAAAAGGTTATTTCCAAATACATTCACAGCAATAAGCATCCTAATATAAACGTGTATTATTCAAAATACTTACGATTTCATTTATTTATATGATACAAATGTGGGACAATAGGAACAGCGCACGCGCACCTCCTGCGCTGGGCACAGGTCAACTGAATCAAAGGACAACTTATCGGCGCACGACGTACAATGACGTTGTGCCCAAACAAAGTAGGTACATCGTGTCCGGTTGGGTAGTTCTCAAACATAACAAAAAGTCAACGCAGTGTCGCACTACAGTTTTAATAATTTGATGTGTCGTAGCACAGCAACAGAACTCTTTGTTACTAATATGGCAAGGCGCCGCACTATAACGTTGTGTTTTAAAACAATGATCTTTGTCGGGCGTCATCATGCGTTGTGCCACAACGAATCTATAAATATATAACGTATAACAACGTTGTTCGCATGAACGTGTTAAATACGAACCATGTTTTTTAATTGTGTCAGGAACTGCAAATTTAAGTCGTGCCCCTATGTAGAAATACATTGAAAGTTAGTAGCAACCTAAATCTTTTAATAGCAAAGTCTACCTCGACTTTATGTTGTCTGTGGACTAAACATAGTAACTGGTGGGTAAACGCCCTACGAAACGAGCCGTGTGGGCGGCAGGCTAGACAAAGGCTCCCTATGGCGACAACACCATTGTTAAGCATGTAGATAATAGGTATTCTCAGTTGATATCATTTGTTCTAAACACAGGAGAGTTATGAATTACCTACTTACTTAATATACTTTTTTTACAAACACACGCACACAAAATTTATAGAAAAGGTATCCTTCTTTCTGCATGCTTGCATGTTAAATTTTTTTTTCCTTCTTAAACCAGTAAACAATAAAATGCCCTTGTAAACAGCACAATAGCACACTATTTAGCACTAGGATTATTGTAAAACACTGATCCCTGAGACCTAAAACCTAGTTCAGGGGCTAGGGTTCAATATTATTTTATAAGTGTATAATATCGTAACTGTTTTTTATGATATAATTCTTGTAATGCTTTTTTTTATAGAAATAAACTTATTAATTATTATTATTATTTTTATGTGTGTGGTGCTTTTTGCTGTGGTGTCGGCCTAGAGAATAGCACCAACCCAATTCTTCCCGCGGGTGTCGTAAAAGGCGACTAAGGGACACAAACCGGGGGTTGGGCAGCAGCGCCCCCTGCAGTACAATTCCACCGAACTGCGATCCCCAAACCGCATGCCCAGCGTGGGGATTATGGGCATTACCCCCTATGATAGCACAACGTGGCGCTCTTTAGGGGAGGGCTATGTCCAGCAGTGGACTAGTATAGCCTGACGACGATTATTTTTATGTAGCCTACAAACGTCCTACTGCGGGGCACAGGCCTTCTCTCAGAGATAGAGAGAGTGTGGGCTTAGGATTGTAAGACAGTGGCGGGCCTCACTGTCAGATGTTATCAAGCCGCCCATAAGGCCTCTGACATGGCTTAGCGACTGCCATTACATGACAGACGGCACCAACGACTTAACGTGCCTTGCGAAGCACGGAAGCCCTCGGAAAAAATGCCAGTAGCGGTAGTCACGGGATGGTCACCCATCCTGCACCTGACCGCGCCTGTGATTGATTCCAATCACTCGGTTCGCCTAGGTCGCGAGCGCGTAGGGTATATTGCAATGTATTTTAAAGGAGAAGTTTTGAGCTATCACTTTCTTTCTCCTTTGAAATTAATTATTTCTCTGTGGGGTTCCTTGTGGCTGTGCTTATAGTATTAAGCTTTAAGAGAAATGGGAGCAAACTGAAAATCGACGCTGACATAATGCGACATGCTGAACCTGCGTGCCTTTGTCAGCTTATATTTTTCTGTATTTTGGTATCAACCATGTCCCTACTGCTGGGGTACGTGTCTCTTCTTGTATAGTAGGAAGGTTAGACCATATTCCACTACTTTTCTATATTTTACATGTGTGTATTTTTTATGATTTTTTGATACCTAAATGTACGAATCGATAAACAAGTCATCTTTAAAAATCATCTACAAACAAGTTATAAATATTTAAAAATCGTCTACCTTCGTTAGAGTTATCACGGAGAAATTATAATAATAGCTAAATTAGAAAAAAGGTTTTAGGTTTAGGTTCGTTTTTATAGCGACGGAAATTATTATGTTGTGATTGATATATTCACCCCAAATGGAGCAGTGTGCTTTTTTTATAGAAATAAACTTATTTATTATTTAAAAACCTATTTAGAGGCTAAAAATTTCACCCATGCCGGGATTCGAACCCGCAACCTCTGGCTATCCGTGCCAGTATTTTTATTATTATTTTTATGTAGCCTACAAACGTCCTACTGCGGGGCACATGCCTTCTCTCAAAGAGAGAGAAGTGTGGGCTCAATTACCACCCATGCCCACCGCGCATTGGCAATTTCAAGCGCTGAGGTATTTGATCACCTCAGACACTCAGGTTTCCCCACGACCGTCAGCGGTGGTAGCGCAGTGGGTAGAGAAATGGACTCGGAAGCGCGAGACCCAGGTTCGATTCCCGTTGCGGGCATGTACCAATATCTTTATCTCCTAACTAAGTTATCTATATTTGTGAACTTATAGTAGAAATACCACTCGCTAACAGTGAAGGAAAACTTAAAGCACTAAATGGAAATACAAGTATTGTTTGCAGTCAGAGTGGTAAACGGTGTACCTAAGCGGTGGTGGCGTAGCGGTAGATCGGTAGAACCAGCCTCACGGGAACGCCCTACTCTTAAGAAAGTTTTGCGCTCAGAAACTTAGCTAATATTAAGCAAACAATATCCTAAATATAGAGAGAGCGGTGGTAGCTCAGTGGGTAGAACCTTAGACTGGCAAGCTAGAGCCCCAGGTTCGATCCCGAGTGCGGGCATGTACCAATGACTTTGTTTAATTTCAAAGTTACGTACATTTGCGAATTTGTAGTCGCAATACCACACGCTAACTGTGAAGGAAAACATCGTGAGGAAACCCGCGCCTTGGTTGGCTCCGCACGTATTGACTAGTCTTTCCTGTGGGCTAGGCCGACTAAGCTGTCAGGGTGGTATAGGTGCTGGGCAAGCCTACACCATCTATAAAACCATGTCCCAGGCACTACAGCGTCGGAGTGGTCCCTTCACCCATCTAGTGTGAGTGAAGATACCACTGAACGCTGTATATATAAATCATCTCATTGAGTAGATGCAAAAAGGCCAATATATATATATATATCCTAAATAGAAAATGTTTTTCTACATCCCTACTAATCCCTACTAATATTATAAATGCGAAAGTAACTCTGTCTGTCTGTTACGCTTTCCCGCTTAAACCTCTCAACCGATTTTGATGAAATTTGGCACAGAGAATCTTTAGACCTTGAGAAAGGACATAGGCTACCTTTTATTGCGAAAAAAGGGATGAAGAGGTTGATCTATTTTGATGATCATGAGTGAGTGAGTGTCATAAATGTGAAACTTTGCTTTCGCTTAACTTCGGAACTAAATGACCTACAGAATTGAAATTTTGGATTTTAAGTATGTGATTATAGCTTACTGGATGACGAACATTTCTGCGTTCTGGTTTTATCCAGAAGTTCTTAAATAGGGGCCTGAAAATGCGGCGAAATGGTTCCAGTAAAGGATGATAAGGCAGTGTTGCTAGGCGCTTGACTTGGCGGGGGCACTGCAGTGCCTCCCAATGTCAGTCATCGTTTAGGTACTCGTGAGCTCGACTTTCACGTTACGGGCGACTTTGCAACGAAACACTTATCGTTAATCAGAAGCCGTCTGTCTCAGTGTTCCTCAATATTCCGCTATTATTCAGCGAAGCACACCGGGCCTGTATAATGTAAATATAGCTTAATTAAAAAGCAGGCGTGATATTGTGGATCGTGTTCATTTACACTGACGAAGCTGTGTTTACATGTGTATTTAGCGTAGAGCTAAAATAACTGCAATACTCTCGAAGACTTACAATCAGATATTACTTTGTACGTAACTCGGGACGAGATGTAGAGAGTTATTTGCACAGACGTATTTATTTATCTGTAGTAGTAAGTGTGAAGGAAAACTTCGTGAGGAAACCCGCGGCCTCGTTAGCACCGCACTTGTTTTTGCTGTGGGCCAGCTAACTAAGCTGTCAGGATAGTATAAGTTTGGAGTTTTTTTTGTCCATTTTATTCCCAAAATGATCTAGATCTTTTGTAATGGACGCCTAGTTTGACTTGTATCGTTCATTTAGCCGCAGTATCTGCGCTACTTTGAATAAGACCTTCTTATTTCATTTCATTAAAAAAAATCACATACACGAGTGGTCCCTTCACCCATCTAGTGTTAGTGAAAGTGTCACTGGACGTTGTATATGTCATCTCATTACGTAGATGCTAAGGGCAAGGTTTCATTCCTTGCTAGACATTCTGTAGCATTAATAAAATGTGGCTCAACTTAAGTAGGTAATATTTCCTTATTTCCTTCAGCCACTTACCGTCGTAAGGTTGTCTGGAAGTAATTGCTTTTAGCAATAAGGCCGCCAATTGTACCTTGTATCTTTACATGTTTTATAATATGTGCTCTGGTGTACAATAAAGAATATTCTTATCTTATCTTATTTCATTCGCCGCTGTTTGGTACAGTCAACAACTTAACGCATCCTTTACATGTGTCAACTACGAATACAAGGATACAGTCTGTTAGCTTTAAGAATATACCTCGGCTACTATCGGATAGAATCGGATATATTCGTGTAATAAAAATGTCGAAACTAACATGACATTTAATTTCAAAATCGGAACTAATATGACACTTAATTTCGTAAAACAGAGCAGGAAGTAGTATCACACTCGTGTTCTTTCGGCGAAAACCGAAGCCTACTCTACAGCCCGAGGTAATTCTAAAAGCTAACACACTGGAGGTTACAAGTTTGCAACAAAATTGTTGCTAAAGGTGGATCAGCTATCGCCTATACCAATATAACTGAGACAGTTTTACTATATGAGGGCTCCGTTTACTGCAGAAACATATTTGAGTAGGGTATTGATATCATCCAGAACAAGAAGAAGAAGAAAAAACATTTATTATAGCCACAGTACACACGCCCACACAGTACACATCCCTTTGTATGTCCCCACTGCTGGGGCAGGTCTTTTCCATAAGGTAAGGCCATGCTCCACCACGGTGGCCATGCCTGGGTTGGCGGAGGATTGTAAGACAGTGGCGGGCCTTACTGTCAGATGTTATCAAGCCGCCCATAAGGCCTCTGACATGGCTTAGCGACTGCCATTACATGACAGACGGCACCAACCACCTAACGTGCCTTGCGAAGCACGGAAGCCCTCGGAAAAAATGCCAGTAGCGGTAGTCACGGGATGGTCACCCATCCTGCACCTGACCGCGCCTGTGATTGATTCCAATCACTCGGTTCGCCTAGGCCGCGAGCGCGTAGGGAAGGGTAAGGGTATTTTCCTTTGAAATTAATTATTTCTCTGTGGGGTTCCTTGTGGCTGTGCTTGTAGTATTAAGCTTGAAGAGAAATGGGAGCAAACTGAAAATTGGCGCTGACATAATGCGACATGCTGAACCTGTGTGCCTTTGTCAGCTTATATTTTTCTGTATTTTGGTATCAACCATGTCCCTACTGCTGGGGTACGTGTCTCTTCTTGTATCGTAGGAAGGTTAGACCATATTCCACTACTTTTCTATATTTTGCATGTGTGTATTTTTTATGATTTATTGATACCTAACTGAACGAATATCGATAAACAAGTCATCTTTAAAAATCATCTACAAACAAGTAAATATTAAAAAATCGTCTACCTTCGTTAGAGTTCTTCTTCTTCTTCAGGCTATATTAGTCCACTGCTGGACAAAACCCTCCCCCAATGAGCGCCATAGCGCAAGGTTGTGCCATCATTGGGGGGTAATGCCCATGATCCCCACGCTGGGCATGCGGGTTGGGGATCGCAGTTTGGTGGAATTGTACTGCAGGCGGCGCTGTTGCCCACCCCCTGGTTTGTGTCCCTTAGTCGCCTTTTACGACACCCACGGGAAGAATTTGGGTTGGTGCTATTCTCTAGGCCGACCCGACACAGCAGTTAAGCTAACAGCGTTAGAGTTATCAAGGAGAAATTATTTATAATAGCTAAATTACAATAGGTTTTAGGTTTAGGTTCGTTTTCATAGCGACGGAAATTATTATGTTGTGACAATATATTCACCCCAAATGGAGCACTGTGCCCAGAGATACAATTCAATTTAGTTTGGGGTTCAGAGTTACTTTATATATTGTTAAGTTTTGCTCTGTTCAATTAACATTTTTGATTTGGTTTTATTGCAGTGTAGTACCTAGTAAATTTACAATTTATGTAGGAGTAAAGGCCGGTTTCTGAATTGAAAATTTCACTAAGTACCTACCAAATACTTAAAATACTTAAATAACGTTCTGTCCCGCTCTTTTCAGGGAAATTCGATACGACAGCACTGCAGTACAGCTAACTACTTAGCGAAATTCTCAATTCAGAAACTGGCCCTAAGTCTAGCCGATTTCTATTTAAAGATCCATTGAATGTGTTTTTTTTTATTTAACCCTTCATGTAAGTACTTGTACCTGACCGCGCCTGTTGTTGCTTAACCAAGTGATTGATTCCAATCATTCGGTTCGCCTAGGCCACGAGCACCTTCCTGCGATGCAGGAAGAGACCCGTGCCCCAACAGTGGGGACATACAAGGGTTGATAACGTAAGTACTTGCCTACAGTTGCAACGTTGATAAATTGCCTACATCGGTTTGCGGTGCGGCACGCCCGCGCGACAGACAGCCCTCAAAATTCCCGATATTGCATTAGGCGTCCATTTCCTCGACTTTTCCGAACACGTTACGTGTCGTGAAACTGACATGTATTCAATCTTGCCTTTGGGCAATAAAAACATGCTTTGTGGAAGGGTGGGTGCGAAACATTAAACGGAAATAGGGACGGTCCGTCCAAGTTTCTAGAACAGTTTCCCTTTTGCATATTTACAAGGCACTGAGCTAGTGAAAACAAACGGTACCTCGAGTTCTACGGGGTCGTTCAACAAGTTGTCTAAACAAAGAGTGAAGTTGATATTGACATCAAATCAGGGCGAGAAGTTTACAAAAGAAAACACTTGGGGCCGCGCCGTCGCGCTCGCAAAATTGTGCCGAGGCGCCCACTCTGAATTCATGACTCTTTGAATTTTAGTTGACTGATGAGATTTGCAACTCACATGCGATCGAGCCAATTTCAACCTTATTGGCAGCGTCTTTAGGAAGTTGCTCGTCTTTGTTCTAGGCAGTATTGTGTGGTACACCTGCGATGGCGGGCGGTGCGTTCTCCATTTTCCTCTAGCGCAGATCCTTCCGGTCCCTCCCCTCTTATTATTCCGAGCGGGCCAGGTCGCCAGGGCCCGGGAGGTAGTGTCAGTGTTGCACAACTGGGAATAAACTCGGTATTCAGGCGAAATACAACTTAAGTAAATTTTCTGAATTGCTGCATAGCTGTGACAAAAAAATCTCAATCAGCGCTGCATGAATAGTTTTCAACGTTTTTTTTATCTATAAAACTTACTTCTAGAGTAAACAAATTAATTTCATGACATTTGGTAAAAATATACTTTTTTGGAACTGTTTCTACGAAAATGTCCAAACATTCTGATGTGAAACTCCTGGAGGTAACTTTAATTTTGTATTCGTTTCAGGATGAAGCAAGGGACTCAGATTAAAAAGGTTTCATCTACTTCCTAACGACAAATCAATGACCGAGTTTCCCCCGGGGATTCCTCCCTTCAGTGGCTGGTAACCCCACGGCGCAGGGGGTGTCGGGCGCGCCGCGGCAACGGCGTCAGTCCGCGTGTGGCGCGCGGCAGCCAACGTCCCTCCCCGCGACCGCACCCCCCGCCGCGCAACCGCGCCCCGCACCCCGCCGCAGGTACCAACCTCCTTTCCTAAAAAACGAAAAAAAAAACTGGCCGGAACAATCTAATCTCGAAAAAAAAAGAAAATAAAAATGGCCACTGCTCTTTCGATTTTTTTTTGGATTCTAACACCCATGATGAAGGTAGTAGAGTATACATTACGTTGTAGTGTCTCTACACTAACGTAACGCGCGCGATTTTCACTTCACCCTGTTGCGCATCGACTCCAATGTTTATTTTAGCATAGTTGAAGAGAAAAAAACTAATTAGTCCTACGCTGAGCTTGAGAGTCACGTAGTTAGCGAGTTTTGTTTGTTTACGAGACGGTGAGTAATGAATCTTGGGGTGGGGTTGTTGGCTGAAAGGAGTTTTGGCGGGAGACTCTTTCTACATTATAATGACAAAGCAACAGACCAATATTAAACAAAAGAAAGAACCTTAAAAGCTAATAGCCTGTTTACACCCAATCTAAAAGATTTAAGATAAGATAAAGATAAAAAAATATTAATTAATGACTTCGAAGTCAAAGGGACTTTGCTCTGAACTACCTAATGGTTTTAATTGTAAACAATCAAAGAACCTAACGACCCTATACATTTAAGTGACTTAGGATTTTTTAACAGCGGTACATATTGCAACTGATTTTTCGTTTGCGTTTTTCAAACAAATAGGTTCAAGTAGATGGTGTTTAGGATCACACTAGTACAAGGACATTTGGCCTTGTGCCATTACATTTTTACTGTGTAAGTACTTACCCTAGAGCAGCAAAACAGCCTAACTGACACAACATATAGCCGTTTGATAACTTCATACATAATACCGTCGGACAGGTTCCGGGACACGGTACATAAGGATAGATACGCATATAAACGTTATGTAGCTAGTAGCTGCAGCTCCGAGTTAACTGCTATTAACGCGTTAGTTGATTGGTGTATCGGCGTTTCGAATGGTAGTTACTGTTGTTAATTGTAGAGCCGTTTTGTATTGCAGAGTTTAAACTCTCCAATACAAAACGGCTCTGGCAAAGAAATTCTGGAATCTGTAAAGATTACAGATTCCAGAATTTCTTGCGTAGATTTTCACTGGCTAAATACTGGCCCTGATCTTTGCCCATCCATTTGGAATACATGATTTATTCATGTCACGCCTTTGCATATCCGTAATGAGATGATTTATACAGCGTCCAGTAGTACCTTCACCAACAATACATGGGTGAAGGGACCACTCGGACGCTGCAGAGCACAGCTTGCCCAGAAACTGTACCATCATAACATCTTACAGAGCTTATATACATGCTCAATAAGTACATACATCAAATTCCGTCTGACTATAATATAGTCAAGGTAGTGTGAAAACCTCTTGAGTTTTGTTTTTATCATTGTAGAAAGATCCAGTAAACCTATACCTACTTCATTTTTTAAATTGGCAATGCAGTTTATTTTATGTTTTTTTAAGAAAACAGGAAAAGTACCAGTAGAAGCCGTGGCCCAAGGATTCGAACTGTTATAACTATTACAAAGCTAACTTTAAGGCTAAATCTTTAAAGTAAAATAATTTAGTCCTATCCAACCCAAGCCAACGTAAAGTACATTTGTTTGTACCTGTACTATGAGTTCTTGCATCTCGCCACATTGCATGACTCTACTAGGTCAAGAGGAATTGTATGCGTCTACTAGGTCAAGAGAAATTGCATGACTCTAATAGGTCAAGAGGATTTGAATGACTCTACTAGTTCAAGAGGAATTGTATGACTCTACTATAGTATTTTCTAAGGTTAACACGAGCAGTAGACATAATTAAAAATGTAATAAACGAGTATAAATCCGTATAAAACAGTTTTAATTATGACTCTACTATGTCAAGAGGAATTGCATGAGTCTAATAGGTCAAGAGGAATTGCATGACTCTAATAGGTCAAGAGGAATTGCATGACTATACTAGTTCAAGAGGAATTGTATAACTTTACTAGGTTAAGAGGAATTGCAAGAGTCTAATAGGTCAAGAGGAATTGCATGACTTTACTAGTTCAAGAGGAATTGTATGACTCTACTATGTCAAGAGGAATTGCATGAGTCTAATAGGTCAAGAGGAATTGCATGACTTTACTAGTTCAAGAGGAATTGTATAACTCTACTAGGTTAAGAGGAATCGCATGACTCTGAGGTGAAGAGGCATTGCATGACTATACTAGTTCAAGAGGAATTGTATGACTTTACTAGTTCAAGAGGAATTGTATAACTCTACTAGGTTAAGAGGAATCGCATGACTCTGAGGTGAAGAGGCATTGCATGACTATACTAGTTTAAGAGGAATTGTATGACTTTACAAGTTCAAGAGGACTCGCTCCTATGGTTTTGAAAGAGAGTTTGATAGTGTTAAAATTTGGCACAAATGGTCATATCTCGTAATCATTATGTTGAAGCTTCTATAGCTTCAATTTTTTAAAACCTTCCAGGGATCGTGGGACTTAAGTAGTCTTTGACATTAATTGCAACACGATAGCTCTATCCGCAAGAAAGAGGGGTCTTCATTAAATTCGAAAACGCGATCCTCTAAGGGTTCTGTTTTTTCCTTTTCAGGCAATGAGCCTTAAAAATACACACTTTTCTACGGTTTAAAAAGTATGTTATGACGATTACACGTACAAAGTTTTCACTCTGCGACGACGAACTTTGGTGTTTCAGTCAATCGTTGGATCGTAATAATAATCTAAATGTAACCAACACTGTCATGGGCTATAAATCAATAGACTAATGCATTTTGTTCATAAATTTATTATTGCCGTGGTATCTAGCCGTATGTTATGACATCGATTTCACATTAGCGTTTAAATAGTACCTAAAGGTATTACTCAACTCACACTTAAAGTAGGTACCACCAACTGGAGGAACATGCCATTGCTTAAGGCTATTTTTACTTGTTTACTTGAAGCGTGCTGTCAGGCTGGCACAATTTAATATTTTTCGTGATTGTAATAAAATGAGAGTACTTTTGATTAATGTGGTCTGAGGATTTGATGAATAGGTTTTTTTTATGTAGCCTCGATTGTGTCGCTTTGAATTCCTCTCTGTTGCCAACCCGGTTAAGGTCGTGAGGTCTTCCCACCGTCATCGCTTGGGCGGCCACGTTTGCTACATCTGTCGCGTGGAATCCAGTCAGTGAACATTTTTACTAAATTGCGCATACCTATTCGAGTCATATCATCTAATACCTTAGGTTTTGATCAAAAAAATTATGCCAAAATAAATAATTTAGGAAATACCTATTCGCTATTGAAAACACAAATATATTTTAAATGTCTCAGACCACATTGATCAAAAGTTTACTCATTTTATTCCAATAATTAAAAATATTAAATTGTGCCAGCGAGACAGCATGGTTCGTGTAAGGACAGCCGTGGGACAGCTATAATAATTGGTCATAAAACGTCAACGTCGGATATGATGTACCTATGGTCGTCAGTCCTCACAGAATACCTAAATCGGAATGATGATCTAAATGAGTTCTCTTTTATCATTTACGGGGTTCAATCACTCTATGCTCACGATGCATTATTGGCATAGCGTTATCATTTCATTTAATTCTAGCAGCACCCGCGTTCGCGTGGTAGGTATAAGTACTTTCGGAGATTACCTACAGGGCTACAAACAAATTTCTAAACATATAATCTTACAAACTTTTCTTACACGCGGGTTTCCCCACTATGTGTCTCTTAAACAATGACGTAACGGCAATTAACTTGCCGACCGAAACATAGTCTCATACACAATATAATCTTACAAACATATAAACATAAAAACTTTTCCTCTTTGTAATATTAGTGTAATCGGAGATGTAGACAAAGGTAAAAAAGATGTGTATAGTCTGTTAGCTTTTAGAATATACCTCGGGCTAGAGCCCGAGGTATATTCTAAAAGCTTCTATTCTACTCTAGAGAGTAGCCTTCGGTTTTCGCCAATTTTCGCCGGTTTTCGTAGATCGAGTTCTGATTTCGAAATTAAGTGTCATATTCTCAGGTCATATTAGTTCCGATATTTTTATTACACCTATTCGGATATTTCTATTACTCTATTACAGCCGAGGCATATACTAAAAGCTAACAGACTATACATCCCTTTTTACAAGGTTGCCTGAAAGAAATACCTTTGTTTAAGATTCAATTGCACATCAAATCACATCATCAAAAGTAACGTAGATCTAATGACTCCCATCATTACATTATTATTATAATTATTCATTTTCCGTCATTACTTCTCATATTTTTGTGTCATTAAATAAGGGTTTCTTTATTTAATTCACCCTCATCTTGCGGATGAGCGTTCCGTCCCTAATTTTGTTAGTGTACGGGTCAATCTAAATATCTAAGTCCTAGAAACCCCAGTTTTATCCCCAGAAAGACCAACAAGTATGATTAATTCAAATCAACGCTAACACAGCGTAATGGCTCTAATAATGCATGTTTTGTGGCTCAATTCCATAAGGTACGCGCTATAAACAGATTACGACGGTCATACCGGCCCGAGAAGCAACAAATAAATTTACGGGTACCATCAAAAGACCCTAATAAACCTTGTTAGCAACCGTGTACAGGAGCATCGCTTGAAAGCAATTTAGGTTGAAGGAATCGGTTGATGTCGTGACTCGAATATCTTTTACCGGAATTTCGGAATGGAAAATCGTTTTCCTGCGGATAATTACCGATGAGTTACGACGGAGAAAATCCTGCCGAAAGATTTAGGGGGGAAGTATGCCGTCACGCTAATGCAGAGTCTTTAGTTGATGAAGTGTGACGTTCCTGCCTCTTTAATTTCACGGTTGGTGGACTATATTATTACTCCTATCCATGTTAGTTAGTTAGCACAACCACCCAATGATGGCACAACCTTGCGCTATGGCGCTCATTAGGGGAGGGCTATGTCCTGCAGTGGACTAATATAGCCTGAAGAAGATGTTAGTTAGTTAGATCTGAGATTTTCCGCACTTAGCCTCATAGTTGGGCCATTGTACGTAGCCAGTGCTGAGGTATATGTTAGCACTTCAGACACTAGGGTTTCCTCACGATGTTTTCCTTCACAGTTAGCGAGTGGTATTGCTACTGTAATTCACAAATGTACATAACATACAAGGCAAAGTGATTGGTACATGCCGGTATTCGAACCCACGGCCTTCCGATTAAGAGGCCGGGGTTTCTACCACTTCGCTACCACCGCTCTTACTCCTACCCATACTAAATTCATTACTGTTACGATTTCTACTTAGTAACAATTCCTTCCTGACAGCGCTGGGTATGCTAACAGCTGGGCAACCCTACTCCATCTAAAGTAATGATCTGAGGTAATGTCCCTTCGACCATCTAGTATGAGTGAAAGTACCAGGTCGCTGTTTAAATCGTCCCATTCGATATCAACCCTTCATATAGTTATATATTACACGGGTCTAATCGCGATTATTTATTAGGTAAAACGTAATTACCTTATTTCCTTAAACAATATGTAATCGCGATTAGACCCGTTTAATATATAACTATGTATGAGTATCGCGAATCATTAAGAAATACTAACCCTTTATATGTCCCCACTGTAGGGGCATGGGTCTCTTCCTGTATCGCAGGAAGGTTGGGCCATACTCCACCACGGGGGCCAAGTCTGGGTTGGTGGACTTACTGTCAGAAGTTATCAAGCCGCCCATGAGGCCTGTGACACGGCTTAACGACTGCCAATCGTCTCATTACGTAGATGAAAATGCCAAAGTACCATAGATTTTGTGCAAACTAAACACAACGTAGATGACTTCATTAGTCTCTTGAAACAATACAGTAGTAGCAAGCAGCACACATAGGTCCTAGCTGCATGGATCCACCTAAAATGCGCCATTCCCGAAACCCGTTAATTAATTACGTGTTGAGAGTTTGTCACTAACAACAACTTCTCTGTGTGTTCAATAAATTTTGAGACTTTACTATGCTTTGGACGTAACCCCTCCTTACGTCCAAAGCATACTAACGAAATATATCGAACTATAGCTGTGCCCTGCGGTGTTACCCGCGGTTTATCGATTTTCCCACGGGAATAACATATTTTCTAAGGTTAATACGAGTACTAGACATAATTAAAACTGCGTTTACACGGATTTATGCTCGTTTATTTCATTTTTACAATTTTCCGACGTTTCGGCACTTTTTCAGGTGCCGTGGTCTCTGATGACCGAGAACATATTTTCCCGCAGTAAAACGCAGCCTATATGTTAATCCAGGGCGTCAGCGAACTCCATACCAAATTTTATCAAAATCCAGCCGATTGGACGAGAAGTTCCAAACATACACACTCACAAACTTTCGCCTTTATAATATGAGTGTGATGTGATGTGATGATGAATGTGGGTGTAAAGGGGTGTGAAGTGAAGTCCCAGGCGGGCATACTTCGACCAAATATGGGATTCATTAACAAAGGGCAGGGTTCACATGTTTAAAACAAGTGTTTTAAAATAAAACATGTTTCTGATTGGAGTGTTTTAAACCGATTTCATTATTTTTCTTTTTTGTACGTATAAGTCTAAATAGATGGCATTTTTCAAGATTAATTTAATGACCGCGGCTTTCAAATGACCCATATGGCCAGATTCAGCGGGTAGATACTTCCGACTGCACGGCACAGGCCTTCTCTCACATATGGGCTTAATTACCACGAGTGCCCTCGAACAATCAGATTTCCTCACGATGTTTTCCTTCACGGTTAGCGAGTAGCAGATATTGGTACTACAACTACACAAATGTACCTAATTAACATAGAAAGTCATTAGTACATCCCGGGATTCGAACCCACGACCCTCCAAATGGGAGGCCGGCCTCTACCACCGCGCTACCACCTATTTCATTAAAAAAAATATAGAAAAGATTTTGTTTGCCTTCACATAATCCGCTATTTGACTCGAATGAAATTTGACGCGATAAATGAATATTTCCTGTAGTATTTAACGTAAGAAACTGAAATATATTGACTTTGCTAAGTAAGTATGTAGGATGGCTGCAAAATTTGCATATCAAAAAAATTTTTTCCGCTTAGTGATCTTCATGTAAATACACCCGAGTTTCATTCGATAAAGTATCGCGGTCTCTTTTGGCAAGTTTGAGCCAATTTTACTTATGTTTATTTCACTGGGTACACGAATCCACAACTTCCCGGGGGTCTTTATTAACATGTCATTGCATTCTCGAACAATGCAATAATGATAATTGCTATATTTTGCACGTAAATTCGATGAAATCATGGTTGCGTTGTTGTTATTTCACTATGCTCACAAATCAGTTACAGATGTTGAATGTCAAACTTTGTTTACAAGTCTTCAGGTCTTCAAACTATGGTTTGAAGACCTGAAGACAAAAAGCTGACCGCGTTTTTGGCTGTTTAGCAAAGCTAAGTTTTAAAATATATTTTTTTGTTGCTTTTAGGTGCTCAAAAAATTTACTAAAATACTTTTTGGTCTAATTGAAGAGATATTTACCATTAAGGACTTACTTGAAAAGAGAGTCAAATAACGGATTATGTAGAAGTTCATAATACGAGTAGTCTTTATGGAAATTCATGCGTGGTTATTATGTTCGTACTCTCTCTTGCTGAGAGAAGGCCTGAGCCCTGCAGTGGGATGTATATAGTCTACATTGTTATGATTACTTTAGTTACTTAAATAAGTACATTTAAGCAAAAAATAGACCTAAGAAAATCCCTTTGAGTCGTTAACAGGGCCTTACCCGTACTAAAAGCTCTTTGATGGAGTTAAAGATTTTTTGTTGTTTCAAAGTTAGTCAAGTCTGACAAAGTGGTTTATTCTGCTAAGGTTCAGCGGCGCCGAACAAAACAAAACCGCAGGGATGTAATGTAAACAAGGACTCGGGATCCTTTGGGTTCGGGTCATGACGGTAGGAGCGTTTCCCCGATGCACCTCCAGGGAGACAGGATTTGGGACCATCCATAAACAGTAACCTTCAATTCGACAAAGTGTGACATTGTGTGACAAGGGCCTGAGGAGTCCTAAGTTTCGTGACGTCACATTTCAAAAATGCAATTTACTAGCTTTTGCCCGCGACTTCGTCCGCGTGGTCTACAATTTTTTTAGGTAATATTATTTTAATACTTATTCTGCTATTCGGGACGGAATAAAAAACCATGAAAATCTAAGTGTTCGAATAAACACGACTTTGTTTTATATATTAGAAGAAGTTCAATTATTTAACAATTTATCGTTTTGTTAACTTTTCAAATTTTGATATGATGTTGATATGACATTAAAAAAATAATTTGTATGAAAATATAACAAATTTTGGAAATTGTCGGAAATTATGTGACTTCACTCTAGAGGGAGAAGAGGGGGTTCCCCACAAATGTAGGAGGGATAAGAAACATGAAATTAGTGTGAATTACTTTATGGATGACCCCTTAAGACTGTTTTAAAGCGTTGTTGGGGATTGTCCAAAGAAGCCGCTTTGACTGATACGTGGCTCAGTTGCTACTGAGCTCTACTTTGGATAATTTTTATTGCAATGATAATAAAGCTCAAAAGCACAATGTATATTCCGTTCGTTGGTAAGAGTTTATTATGTTATGAAGTGAAAACAATATCTATAAATACTCGGTCGAGTTTATTTGTTGTTTTTAATTCTTTACATATAATATAGTATATAATATAATATATAATATTTCTGATTAGTAGGGATTTGGTTACACTTTGTATATACACATAGGTACATAAGTACATAGAATGCACACACCAATATCTCGGAAGGGCAGGCAGCGGCCAGAAGAGTTTTGTAAAAATTAAAATATCATAAATGTACCTTGCTGAGTTTATGATCAACCGGACATTGTTTTTTTGTTTTTATTTTATTATTGTTTTTTATAATCAAGACCCTAACCGTCTTGATTATAAAAAACAATACCTACCTTTAAAGCACTTCGTGTCTGTGGTTAGATACATTTTATTCTCGTTTCCACCACCACAAATTATTCAAATGTTTTAAGTAATCATGATTTTATAAGTTATCTATCATGATGGCTGTGTGGTGTCGGCCTGGAGAATGGCACCAACCCAAATTCTTCCCGCGGGTGTCGTAAAAGGCGACTAAGGGACACAAACCGGGGGGTGGGCAGCAGCGCCCCCTGCAGTACAATTCCACCAAACTGCGATCCCCAACCCGCATGCCCAGCGTGGGGATTATGGGCATTACTCCTCAATAATGGCACAACCTTGCGCTCATCAGGGGAGGGCTATGGATAGCAGTGGACTCATAAAGCCTGAAGAAGATGATTTAATAATAAAGAACGTAAAACTATAAAAAAACGAACCCTTCTAGTCACTTATAATAAGATTTACTACCCTTACAGTCACTTATAATAAGATTTACGACTTTACTACTATTATCTACTAAGAAAACAACAGTCTACTTAGTAACACGTTGGTTTACTACTTAGAAACTTCGGTAAAGCAATGGTGACCTGGATCTTTAGTGTTGCGAGCTCGTGGTACTCAGAGCACGTATTCCTGAAAAGTTTGAAAGCCCCTATTGAATAGCCTGCAGGGACGCAAAGTCCTGGGAACGATTTATCTCGCTAATCTGGAGCGCACAGTGCTACGGGGAATTCGGACTCTAATAAAATTACATAAAGTTTCATATTTATTTATACACTTTGGAGAATCATCAGCTTACAAAATTATACTACTGGAAGAAATAGGTTACTAAGAGCTAATAACAGATTCTCGCCTATAGATATAACGCGATCAAACAATTTATGGATTTCATGGATCGCGCTTCAAACATATAACTTACAATAATTATTTTTATTTTACTATATATATATAAATCATAAAATTTAACACAATATTTATCCACCTGCAAAGAATGGCGCACTAATTAAGGGGCTTTGTAATTGAGTGTGGATACAGGGACTGAACAAATCTGTGTCATGATGTGCAATAATTTTATTGAATTTATCAAATGGCTTTCAGGCATTTCAAATCATGTAGGATTGCATTGTTAGGATGCAATGCTTACAAATAACGTGATAGAAGAATTAAATCTCGAGTTTTTTTCATCCACCCATTCGTTTATTTATATCATTATGTGACCATCAGTTTGTATTTCTACCTTGTAAATGCACTATTTGTACAAATACTATTTAGTATTCACCTTCTATTGTACAATCTTTACTGGTACAATAAAGGACATAATAATAATTATAATTTTTATCTCCATGTGGTTTTTAAATAAATATTTTTTTACATTTTCAAAATAAAGAACTTAACTTACTAACTCATGTAGAACTAAGAACTAGGTAGGTAGATTCATCGTGAATCGCCTGAAATAGGGGATTCGAAATGAAATAATTCAGAAGCTGAATAATGCTGAACATTTATCAACCAAAAGCAGAGGTGAATTGATCGTAGCTCTAATTGTGGCGCAATAATTTATTATTCAGTTTCGCCTATGCATTGCCTAGACATTTGAAACATTTCGATAGAAATTGTGAAGAAATAGGGCATTTCTGCAAAAAATCAATAAAAACGAAGAGATAATTTTTAGGGTTCCGCAGTAAATTAGGGATGCTTATAGTTCCGCCTAGCGCGCCTTGGCCGTCTGTCTGCCCTTCTATCTGTCCTGTCCACGATATAGCGCAGAAACGATCAAGGTTATAGAACTTAATTTAAAAACCTATTTAGAGGCTAAAAATTAGTGCATTAAAATAAAAATAGTATAATTATAGAACTTAAGTTTGGCATAGACATATTAACCATGACAACAAAACGGTAATTACAATATTTAAAAATAATTTCGGATTACCTCTCCTACACCTAAACTAGGGATGCATTTTTTTCTTCTCGCTTTAACCATAGTGTGGTATTGTTAGATTAGTCGTTTAAAAATATTGGGGGTTTAAGAAAATAATTTTAGACTTAGGGTTCCATTTACGAAATGTGCAAAAAATTATGAGGAAAATATTGAACTTGGATCATTAAGTTTTCCGTTCTTCCTACTTAATCATTGGGTGTGAATTAAGAAAGTCTTGATGTCCTATTTCTAGGATGCCTGGGCTTAGGAGGGTATAAAGAACTTAAAAGACAACTATCAAGGCTAAGTAGGCTTATAAGTTAACAAAAAAACTCGAAGAAAAATTTTGTACAATTTCTATTGAAAACGAAAAAAAAATTAATGTAAAACGGATACAAAGAAAAGGTTACTGCCTCCCAAACTAGGATGCTACGGGTAGCAAGGCACATTACTTTAGTTCTGAAAATCAGGTAACAACATTTTTTTCTACGGAACCCTACACGCCGACACGCTGTTTGCCGTTTTTTGTGCTATTTCCGCCGTCTGTTCTCCTAGGATAAGGAATATTTTATTATAATTGTCTTTCTTGACTACGACAAAGAGTTCACTCTCTACTCCATTTCTTAACCTCGATTCGTCTCATCTTATACCCAAGTAATTCGATCAAGATACATACTCAGAAAGATAAGGAAAAGATTTTTTCAGAGATTCATCATCCCTTTTTGTTGCATGCTATGTCTTTTGTATTGTTTATTTTGAAATTCCGCGATATCCGCAAAGACAACCTCAATCTTCTCTTTGATAAATCTAATATAACAATCTTGTGTCACAGTGTTTATACTCTTTTTATTGCACTAACCCGTGATAAGGACTGGGCTGAAAATTCCACCCATGCCGGGATTTGAAACCGCGACATCTGGCTATCCGTGCCAGCCCTTGTTCCAACTGAGCTAATGGGCGACTCACCAGCATGAGTGAAATTTCGAACCTCTTTACAATATCCTCTGTATTACGTACAGGCAGCGACATCTGGCTGAAGTAATTTGCATCATTTGCAAATTATGTTTGCTTGTTTGTTATTGAACTCCTCCGAAACGGCTTAACTGATTTTTTTTGTATGTATTTGTAAGGTCTGAAGCAACGTTTTTGGGATCAGCAAGTAGGATATAATACATAATTACCTTACTTTCCTTTTCATTTGGTTTGTGGTTTCTTCTTCTTCTTCTTTTGATTTTACCATAACTTTAAAAACCTATTTAGCGGCAAAAAATTGTACCCATGCCGGGACTCAAACCGGAATTTTAGGCTCTAAATAGGGTTTTAAAGTTGTCCTTAGCACGGGTCAGTGCATTAAAAAAGAATATTTACCATAACTTTGTGAAAAAATCCGACAATAAAAAAAAACGAAACTTCTCTTATACAAGTCAATAAAGATAGAGGTTGTTATTTCTTAGGTCGATAACATTTATGAATAACCTAGTTTAAGTGAACCACTTGTTAGACACCACTTCTTACCGTTTTTTAAATTATTTCTATTATCAACGCAACGGTTTGTTCACACGTAGATAAAAGCACAAAGTTTAGAAATATTCAATTCCTTGTTTCCCCGATTTAACAATTCAAAATATTAAACCCGCTCTTGAAGTTTAGTACTTCTAATTCTAATGGTGATTATTGACCAAGAAGTATTTATTGCAGACTTTAATACTCCTTGGTATGAAGACCAAGTAACAGTTCCGTGCGTCAATCGGATTGGTCGATAGTGTGTTCTGATTGGCTCACTCCATCGTTTGTCCGCATTCATTCGGTTATTGATCTATACCACAGAATCTCTACCTACCCACCACAATATACTGCCAGCCGCTGCGCATCCGGGCCGGCGGATATTTGGAATACGAGTGACACATAGCGTCGAGCTAGCATAGATGGTACCGGAAGAGTGTAGTCAGATGTGTTGCAGCAGTCCTGTACAATTGACAACTAGTCAACCTTAACATTTCCGTTGCAAAGTAGCCCGTAACGTAAATGACCAAAGTGCTTGCATTTAAAGGTTGACGGGCTGACGAGTACTATCTCGCTTGTAGTGAACTTGTTCGCACAGTCCTTGGATAGAGAAAATATTGCAGTCTGGAGATACAAGACCACATATAGATCTATGCACGAGACAGAGTCGCGTGACTGAAAATCATCTGTATACCGACCGTAACTTGAAAGTATAGGTACTTAAAGCTTTCGCATCTAGGGTGTGTCGGTCTGGTATATTTATTTCACTCACTACAGATATCATCTGTAGGATGGCAATTGGCAGATGGCAGATGGCATTCACCTACCTACTCCCTAGAGATAGCCATCCTACAGATGATATCTGAATGAAATCGTAGTGAGTGAAATAAATATACCAGACCCACACACCCTAGATACGAAAGCTTTACCAGTATTTTTAAGTTACGGTCGGTATGGTTCAATGTTTGGAAAACAGTGTGAATTTTATTCAATACCCTCTGCCGGGCGCTTTCTCTTGAGTCTCCGTTCACTGTCTTGTCGCGAACCACTGTTTTCCGTGGTACTGACATACAGTTTTACTAGTCCGTGACCTGTTGCTCGAGACTGAGATTAGGGGGATTATTGCCTGGAGTTTATCTAAGTTACGCCTGTAATCAGAATGCTGATCGGAGAGGTCAACAGCCGTCGTCACCTGTTCAGTGTGTTCGCGCGGTACCCTGAATGACTCACTGAAGCGTTTGTTAACATTCGTGAATGAACGGTTCACCTACTTGACTACCAAAACAGAGAATGGGGGTTCGATTTGTACAAATGGTCTCAGTCTGGATGTATTTCCAGGTCTGTGATGTTCTTGCCTGGTTACCGTAGGACATATGGTATCTTACATAGTTTGGGACTAGAACAAGTGGTTGTGTCTTGTGAAAGTTATTACATAAAAAATATTACACCGATTGGGATAAATCTATCCGTAGGTTTTACATTTTCTACGGCCCGCCACTTTTTATGCCCTCGGTCATCCATCCAGCCGCTGCTTGCAATCTCCTCAGATCAGCTGATCTAGCTAAGGGGCGTCCTACGCTGCCTTTGCCTGTTGTGTTGTGGTCTCCATTCGAGAACCTTTGTACACAGTACATACAACGAATCTGTATGCCTAATTATAATCCTGCTTCTACTTCCAGGCACAGGCGGGCGGGCGCCGGCGTGGTGCGCGCGGCGCGCATGGCGTTACTGTACCGCGCGACGCGGCTCAAGGACCGCGCCGACACCCACGTCTTCACCTTCGTGGTCACCCGATCGGCTACGAGGGAACCCGATCGTGACGTCACCAGCAAGGACTTCTGCTGCTCGCACCAGCGATGGGCCGTCGCATTCAGTCGTACCGACGCCGCTCTGGGTAATGGGCTGCAAGTGACAGACTATTCTGATCAAATATTACCAATCCCGCTGTTGGTGAGGACACTAGTGCTGACATCTCCGACTATCTGCTAAGACTTCAATATTGATCTTAGGGTCTCACCAGGGGCTCTTTTACCTTGACGCTAACGTTGGGAACATCTTTTTCAGGCGTATACCTGGTATGGCGAGGTGCATGCGAGGGCATGCGCGTTTACGTCGACTTTACCTTCACACTCCTCAGCCGTGATCACTTCACAGCCAACGAGGGATTTTCCGGCAAGCAGGTCCGCTTCTCCGCGGGCTGCGCGGCTCAGGGACGCGGACGATGCGTGTCCCTCGCGGAACTCAGCGCCAGATTCGCGGACGCCAGAGGGGAGTTCCAACTAGAGCTCAGCATGTCTCGCGTCCGGACTATGTACTCTTGTGAACTTCGCGCTCCTAGACTGGACACACCACCGATCGCCTTCGCCGGATTCGACTGGTCTGTGGCAGCAACAGGTGGCTGCGGGAAGGAGCCATTAACTTTACGCCTTGTCAGACTTTCTGGTGAAGGACAAAGATGTAGAGTCCGCTATGCTCTAGCGTTAGGAGAAGGTGAAAGGAGATTACATTCGGGAGCGTTAGAACACGTATGTGACGCTGATGGGCGGACGCCACCCTGGGCGCCGCGACCTCCACCCCGACTCACTTCTCAGTTGCACAAAACTGGCGTCCGATTGACAGTGGAGCTGGTGTGGGCGCGGGCTTTGGCTGAGCTCGGCGTTTCGACTGCGGGAAGATCAGCGACCTGCTACGATCGCGACAAGCAGGCGTGGGCTCTACGCTGTGACACTCACTCAGAAACTGTCCGTCTACACATGCTCTACAGAGACGTTCATCACGTTCCTAGGAACCACCTTCGTTTCGTTAGCTGGTCAGCTTGGCTAGTCCGAGCGGCGCCGGCTCCAGGCGAACCCGATGCAGAACCCTTGCCCGGGGCCCCTTTTGCTCATTATTACGCTCAGGATAGCGCCGATGAGGGTCTGATGATGGAGACGGCGCTCCGGGTGGACGAGCTGCCTCGTCCAAACTGTCCTTTCCTTCACCCTGGTGGCGAGCTGCGTGTTCGCCTCGAGTGGGGCGACACTTACTTGCTGTTCCAGGCAACCTATCACGTCTATGACGATCTCTGCCGCATGCACGCTCATCAAATGAGGTGGGTATCTGAGGCTCTACTTTAATGTGCGTTAGTTTTAATTTAATTTTATTGCCTGTAAACCTTGTTTCGATTGTTCGCAGACGTGAGATCGCGGCGCTCCAGGCGGAAAACTACGCACTGGAGCGGCAGCTGTTCAGTTACCAGAAGAGCCTCGCGTATGCGCAGGCGCAGGCGGGGGAGGGCGCCGAGGGTGGGGCGGAGGCACGCGCGCCGACCGCGCAGTCTCCAGAGCGCTCGCTGTCCACCGATACGGAGTACGCGTGAGACGAAGCCCGGGGCCTTCTCTCTGTCTCGAGGCCTCTTCTCCTCTCACGACTGAACCTCGCGTTTTTGAGCGATTTATCTATTTTTCTAGACGTTTTAAGGCGAGGTGCGCCCTCGTCCGCACCGCTTTCCGCCGGTCGCCTGCACTCTCGCCGCTCGACTCTATCGATAGCCAATTATTAAACTCGACTACTTTTCTATTTGTCTGTACATAAAATATATTTAGATATTATATATTATGTATATTTCTTAACTCGGAACTCGAATTCATATACTGCAACAGTCGATTTGTGAATAAAAAAAATAAAAAACTATGATACTTGTTTGTTTTGCAATTTTCTTGAGTGTACCTTAAGAAATTGTGTAAAATCCAGCCCATTTTATTTAGCAAATTCCTTTCCTTTATTTTGCAGAAATCATTCGCACTCAACTTCAATGAACGAAGTATCTCGCTTGCCTCTTTGGTTAACGCTAAATTTCCGAACGCAGCCGTAACAAATGTCAAAAAACATCTGTCACAGGCGTCATCAATCAAACTCCATGTGATCTTTGTTTTGGTCGCAATCGTCGCAATTTCCCATATAAGCAATTTCTTTGCGCTTATCTAATAAAAATGGCTCAAGGCAAGCTTAAAGTGAAAAGTAAGCTACCAGCCGGTGCTAAGAACAAGAAGAAGACTAAAGGCCCAGCTGTTACCAAGCGAAACAACGCGCCAGTGCGTAGCAAGACTGCTATTGAGAAGAACAAGATGAAACAGGCTATTTCTAAGTTGGTGAACAAGGCAGCGGAGGAGCAGCTGAGGTCGCTGGCCACAGAAAGCAAGCAGCAGCTCTCGGCAGCGCAAAAACGGGTTGCTGCAGCGCCCACGGCTCCTGCGCCCGCCAAGTCGACATAACCTACAATATTACCAAAAAAGTGCGTAAGCTTTCTATTTTATGTAAATATTTATACTCGTTAGACTCTCGTAGAAAATTAATAAGAGGTCTGCAGGTCTGGGACTTTAGTGAGGAGGCAAGTTTGTTAATTATTTGGTGTTGTCTTGCATAGTTAACATGTTATTGTATTTATTTTATAATTTCCTAGTTTTCCTACCTAAGAGGGCAACTCAATTGCACTGAGATTTGAACTGACCGCGGACAGTTGGTCTTCTTGCCATCTTTTGCTTAACTCTTGGTATCTGATGGACAGAATTCTTACTAGCAGTTATGTAAGAATTTTACTCTAAGATAAATTGTAGTATGTTTATGCAGTTTTTTTTTATCGAAGTCATTGTTGTTTCATTTCTAAGCTATTGGTTCACAAGTTTAAAAATATAATTTGTGATGATTCCTGTAATAGAAATTCAGTGCATCCCCCAGGATAGGCATAGCCTAGTGTGGGGGTCTGTACCTATATGATTTACTTTTTTATATGGCAATAAACATTTTTATCTTTATCTTCACCTGTTTAATGGGTTCAACGAAACCGCAAGAACTCCACACTTGTATCATGATAAAATTCTAATAGACAGTCCCTGTTGTCAACCCATAAAGGATTGGATAACTTTAAATACCTGTCACTCAACTAAGTATACAAGTAAATATAAGGCCGCCAATTGTACTTTGTATCTTTACATGGTCTATAATATGTGCTCTGGTGTAAAATAAAGAATATTCTTATCTTATCTTCATGAGAGACATACTAAGATCTATGCTGCTGCATAACAGCATTAATAACATAATAATTCTTATGTCAGAGTGTTATATCTATGGTCAATGGACTAAGCATGTAAGTCACATTGACATTAAGCATTCAAGTTTATTTGTTTGATACATATTAATATAATTATGTATCAAACAAATAAACAAAACATATAACTGATAAGGTTATATGTATGTGATAAGTATATTATTTAGCACCAGCAGAGTGGTAGAAGGCCAGCTTCTCAATAGGTTGTGGGTTTTCTAGGTGACGCTGTTTTCTAGGTTACCTACAATTATGATAGTAGCACTACCACTTGCTAATGGTAAAATAAAAATATGAGAAAACACTAGTGTATGAAGTGTAAACATACTTCAGCACTAGCTACATACAATGGCCCACCTTTAAGATTATTTGGAAGAAATTCAAGTCTAACTAACAATTTATTGTTTGATACCACACAATCAAAATAAAATAGAAGTCTTTAATATTTGTTTTTATTGTTTCATGACGGTGCTCCATAATTGTAATAAAGATATTAAAAATATTGTAAAGTATTTTTATTTCTTGAGATGTTTGTGTTTTTGACTTATGTACTTGAGACTGCCTATTCTATATAAATTTTGGTAATTCCAACATATTTAATGATCGTAAAAGAATGACTATGCATTTGACTATTGGAGTCTGCGGCTTTAGGAAGTCTGAGGTATTTTTTTTAATGCATTAACCCGTGCTAGGGACAATTTAAAAACCTATTTAGAGGCTAAAAATTCCACACATGCCGGGATTCGAACCCGCAATCTCTGGCTATCCGTGCCATTGTCAAACAAGGTGTGAGCGAGGGGCTGCCAGAAGTAAAACCAGCCTAAGATAATCATTTCAAGTATTTGTTTACTGCACGGTTAACCGCCAGAGCCACAACTGGCAGAATGAAATGTAAGAGATTTTGATTTGTATAGAAAAAGTTTACTGCATTTGTCTTCGTTCTAGTGTTATGATTGCAATCATAATTTTGAAACAAGAAATTGTGGTGATAAAATATAAACAATCCAGGCAGCAACCCAAAACCTTTTTTGGTACATGACTTGGTGGATGGATGCCTGTCCAGCAGTAGACGAGAACATGAGGACTAAGTGATTGATTTGATTGATTGATTGATTGATTGATTGATTGATTGATTGATTGATTGATTGATTGATTGATTGATTGATTGATTGATTGATTGATTGATTGATTGATTGATTGATTGATTGATTGATTGATATTAGAGTCTTAAGATCATTATTACATAGCTACAGATAGTTTTGTCGGTAATAATGTAGCTTACAAATGCCCCACTGCAGGGCACAGACCTTCTTTCAGCTAGAGAGAGTATGGGCCCAAAATGTTATGGGCCCGATCTTAAATATTACGACAAAGTATTTTTGTAAATATCTAAGTATGTAAAAAGTAAGAGGCACCTATTAAATTGTTAAATTTTATGTTCACTGTTCATGGGCCAATAAAAGTAATCTTATAAAATAATCTGTATTTTCTTTAAATAGTTTAAATAGTAGTACCTATTTACATTTTCTGGACAGTGGATTCGAAGGTACTAAAAATTTTTGGAACCTTATAATACCTACACATACATACATAAACTTACATCAGTATACCTGGTGCTACGATTATTTGAATATTTGAATAATTAGGTTGGGTCCTATTCGAGATATTCGAATGGTACTGGGTCAATATTACAAGTCAGTAGGACTTGTACTACTGAACAGACCTAGTCAGCCGCCAAAAACCACTTGAAAGTAACGGCTGTACCAGCCGAATCTTCAACAGGGAGATTCTCTACAGTAAATTGTTTATTGTATGTAATAGTACTCACTAGAAGGAAACTTGCGAGATGTTTACATACTCTCAGCATCTGACATTTGACGAAAGATTTTTAAATCCTCTTCCATTATGTGAGGACACATTTTTCTAAAATCATTTTAAATCTGTGGGATAACAGCTCGCAATGTCGTGGCGTCGACGTCGAATTTGATTTCAAGCCTAGGTAAAAAAATATCAAACGTCAAAATGTGTCCAAAGAAGTAAACAATTGATTACCTAAGCGTGACGTCACGCGGTGCTATTGGTGTTTCAGACAAAATGGCTGTTCTTATAATCTTTTATTTTATTATAAATATTGGTAATCTCATTTCTTAAATGAAAACTGAATCAGTGTTTTAAATCCTTTTAACATGATTGTACTTTCCCCTAATATCTTTGATTATTTGATACTATCGTCTAAATCGTGCAAATCTTCCTGATCGTAGCGGCGGGACGTACTTCTGTAGGCTGCTCAGCCCATGCTTTTAAACTTTAATTTACCCCAACTGCTTGACCTAAAGGCCGCGTGAAGGCGAGAAACTTCGCTGGAAAATCACTAAGCTAAAGTTAGTTGCAAACTTGCCGTTGCCGGCAACCAGCGTGTGTAGTGTGTTTGGTGAAAAGTTTGCGAAGCACTGGTAGGTTCTAAATGATCAACAATGTGTTGGCTTGGCTAGTTAGAGCAAACAAGGAGAACATACATTTTCAAGTCTATAGATAGTTGACCTACGAAGGAGCGAATTGGAATCACAGAGATTAATTTCCTAAATCGAATCGCTTCCCGGCTCGCCCCGGCTGCCTGAGTGATCTTAAATGATTATGAAGGTTAAGCAACCTAGGGCGCGTTCAGTGCATGGATGGGTGACCGTGTATGACTAACGCTAGTGTCATTTTTTCGAGCGGGTCCGTGCTTCCTCCTACCTGAAACGCGGTTTAAACAGTGTTAAGTAGGGTACACTTTGTGCCAAAAAGGCTACTACGAGTTAAAAGCCGGACAATGCATGAGTTCGTTTTAAAATAATTATGTAAACTCTGAGCTGTTAATTAAGGACTTTGAAAAGACTAGGTTTGGAGTTCTTTTGCCCATATTTTTCTCCAATATGACCTAGATTTTGAAATGGACACCTATTTTGAATTGTAACGTAAATTAAGCCGCAGTTTCTGCGCTGCTTAAATAAAACCTTTTAATTTAATGTCTTCGCAAGGCACGTTAAGCACTTGGTGCCGGCTGCCGTCGATAGATGGCAGTCGTTAAGCCTAGTCAGAGGCCTTAGGGCGGCTTGAAAACTTCTGACAGTAAGAGCAGCCACTAGTCTTGCAAGCCTCCACCAATCGTGACTTGGCCATGTGGTGGAGTATGGCCTATACCTTCCTCAGGGAAGAGACCCGTGCCCCTCGGTGGGGACATAATGGGTTGATGATGATGAAATACCTATATAGCAGACTGAGCTTTCTATAAGCTTTTAGTGTCGTAGAGGGGCGTATTTTCGAATGTACCTGAGGCGTCTCTGCTTATTCCTACCAAAACTTGACATACTAGGAACTTAGCGGAAGTTTAAATGTTAGGTGTAGTATTCGTCAAGCGGTTGAAGCACTGCCTCGATGGTTTAGCGGTAACACGCTGGACTACTAAAACAGAGGTCGTGGGTTCGATTCTTACCACCGGAGAGCGGCGTACTTGTTTTGTACAAATGGCTTGAGTCTGGGTGTTTTTTCAATCCACACAACACAATAATTTGTCCTGGTCCCAAACTAGGATACCTACCCTGTGCGATGATAACCAGGCAAGGACTTCATGTGATGTCCTTTTTAGTTTCTTACATAGATATTTACAAATAATTCTGTTGTGTGGAAGTTATCTATTTAAATAAAATTTAAAGTCCTGACTGACTGACTCACTCATCAACGTTGGACCTAGGAAGCTGAAATTTTGCACAGAGGGTTTTTTTATAATGTAGACAAGGAATAAGACCGGATTTTTTGAAATTCAACCCCTAAGGCAACGAAAAGAGCTGTCAAAATTTGTATCGGAGGTATAAAGAATGTCTTATTTCTTGAAACTTAAAATAAATACTCTTCAACACAATTGATCGAACACGTGTTTCGCCGTTTTTTTTTAAATTTAACCCTTAAGGGAGTGAACGTGGTTGCAAAATTTTGTAGCTACTAAAGTCCACGCGGACGGAGTCGCGGGCAAAAGCTAGTTATTAATATCGTCATAATTTTTTGAATATTTAGCTAAAAATCTGTAAACATCCATTCGTTCGATGCATAAATAAATATCTAATTTACTTAAGCTCTCTACTGATTTCCATCGGAGCAGGATATTTCATCTAGTTAAGTTGGTTGGGTTGGGACTTAGCTATTCATGGCCTTTCAAGCATTCTAGGCGTCAAGTTTTAACGAGATTAGGTACTAGCAACTTCATTGATCTTGACGAAATACTGTTAATGAACATTAAGGTATAATAGCCAAATTCTGAGTTGAAAGTTTCACTCAGTGTCAGGTGAATTCAGATACCTAAAAAAACGGTCAAGTGCGAGTCAGACTCGCCTACCGAGGGTTTCGTACAAATTCGTTGGTACTTTCATATCACACTACATAATATTATCATGGCGAAAGTTTGTGGGTGTGTATGGTTGTTACTTCTTCACGTCTAAACGGCTGGAGAACGTCTGGTATGGAGTTAGCTGACACCCTGGTTTAACATATAAGCTATGTTTTACTGTGGGAAAATATTTTATTCCTATGGGAAAATCGATAAACCGCGGGGCACAGCTGGTTCATAAATAGTTCAGGAATGGGGCCTTGTTGTTTTTCCGAGTTTTTCCCGTACTTAAAGACTATTGTTTTATGATTCAATTTCAAATGTACAGTTTTCAAATTGTTCTCTGTACTTGTAATATACGAAGTTAATACTTGCCAACTTTCATAGTTCTAGGTCAACGGAATGTAACCTGCAAATTTTGATTTCTTTGAGAGTCAAAATGCGGCATAAATAGCCGTATCTTTTTGTATGTTAACTTGAAAGTTTGATTGTTTTACAGCTTCAAGGGACTACAGACTACAGCCTGAGTAAATGGTTCTAATTTCAACTCAATAACTCTACGCGTTCCCAAGACACTTCATTGTCGTGACAGACAGACTGACGACAAAATTATCCAGCAAGGGTTCCGTTTTTCGCTTTTGAGATACGGAACCCTTAAAAGGGAAAAGTATATTTACTGGCAATCAGAAACCGGCGAAAAGTGCCACAGAATAGGGGATAATCTGCGAATAAAACGGAGGTAGGAATTGCTGAGTTGGAAGAGCACTTGCACGATTTGGTGCGGGTTCAAAGCTCGTTGCAGCTAAAAAAATATAATTTTACATCACCCAATCACATAATACTGATCCCAAACTAGGATACTCAGTGCTGTAGTAACCGGATAAGGACGACACATCGGCCTCCAGCGGAAATCGAACCCATGACCCCTGTTTTGGTAGTCAAGCGTGTTAACCGCTACACCGACAAGGCAGATCCTTACAAGTCCAGTTTGTCAAGCCTCACATGAGCCTCATAATGTGAAGCAATTAAAATTAAATTCAACCGCAGTCATTGAATTTTAACTCAAAATTCAATGTCGCAGTGTAGTTGCCCAACTTGATACGCCCAAAATCTTTTACCCGCAAAACCTACGAGCCCCGAAACGAAGTGCGTGTAAAAATGTCGCGCTGGCCGCGGCGCGGGTCGGGGGAGGGGGCTCGATGCGCCGATTTCTCCGAATAAGATTAATAAATGCACGTGGGGGCGCGGGCGCAGGGGGCGGGCGGATCGGCGCGTTCGTGAGGCCGGCGGGCCCACTTCACGAAAATGTATATCTTAGCTAAAAGGTGGAGAAATTGGACGTGAACTGCAAATTACAAATTAAAATGATGATAATGTAAGAATATTCTTTATTGTATACCTACCGGAAAATTGTTACAGAAACAGCAGATACAGAAGATAAGATACAATTGGCGGCCTTAATGCTAATAGCAATTTCTTCCAGGTAACCTCAAATCGGAGAATTTGCCGAAGGATAAATAGATATATATATATAATATATAAATAGAATGAGGATAAATAGAATAGTCGGTAAAAATATGAATATTCGTTATTCATATTAAAAATACAATGTTTACTTAATGATCGTTGAAGTTGTTAGTTTCCTAGTTAATGTTAGTTTTCTAAACAGTACCTACCTATGTAGAGAAGAAAGTACACATTTTATTCTTTTGGTAACAGACGTTCTAAAAATCTTTTTAGAATGCCTTCTTTAAACGACTTAAAAGTGCAGAAAGTTCTTAGTTGGTCGGCATATATTATCGGTTCACTTCGCCACCTAATTCACGGCTTTTTCGATAATTCTGTGGGTTATCCATTTGTAAATGTGGAGGCCGTAGTAGGTACTGGATTTGTACGTAGGTACTGAAACGATACTTCTTTATAATAGCTAACCGGCACATTCGTCTAGGCAGAGTTTAAATTATTTTAAGAATATCGTTACGTTTTGATTTAGTTGCCAGTCGAGACCTAGTTAAGCTAGAGATTCGATAAAAAAGAGACGATAAAAAAATATTATTAAGCTAAAATAGCTTGTCTTTAATAAGGAGCGTAGGAGTGACACTTAGTGGCATTTAATCCTAGAGTATTACAATACATGCCTACCTACAAATTACCTCAATACATCACCATGTTTTTCTTTGTCTGATCACTGTAGTACAGGGTATCTCAGTTTGGGGCCAGGCCCTAGAGTCTAATACTTACATGGTTTTTCAATAGAATGATACAAGCACGACAATGGTCGTTATTTGCCTCAATTTGGTAGTCTACAAAGCAATAGCAGTATAATGTCATTCCACGGGTATAACCCGCTCAAATTAAACGTGCGTCTCTCGCGAAGAAGATAGAATCGCGCGAGGCGCCGAATTAAGTAGCACGGGTTAAACGATTGCAATGCCATTGGTTACTAGACTACCGATACTGTGAATGAAACGACCATTACCACTCTAATATGACTCTATTGAACAACTATGCATTTTAGCGACTCGCCCCCCAAGGATAAGTGATTGTCTTGAGTAGATTATAGATTTTAAGTATACATAATCTGTCTGGGAAGCTATGGTTACAGGCAAGATCTGTTCTTGATGAAAAAGTACTTAAGGATAGTCCGGGGGAGATAATGCTCAAGTTTTCCTTGCGTTAGATTATTGTACAGTTTTCTCGTGCCGCCGACTGACTTTAGGTAATTGATAGAGTAAATGTTAAAGTTTAAGATTCTACTTTCCTTCGACGAGTGGAGCAACTTCTTTGCACTTTGGAAGTTTGTTCAGTGCACGCATGGCTTGCCCATTACGATCTAAAGGAAATTTTCATGCAAGAAGCACTTAAACTTGGGAATTTTAAGTTGGCGGGCTTGCGAACGAAAGTTACTTTTGTTACTTGATAGCGGCGAGGATCTTCGTGTTCCTATTTAATTCCTTAAAACAATATCTTCATACATACATACATAACCTCATGCCTGTATCCCAGAGGGGTAGGCAGAGACCAGGGACTGCCACTTGCCACGATCCTGACAGATCACCTTCGCTTCATTAACGTTCATAAGTCGTTGCATGCACGCACTTCCGGGTACTTTTTATCTTCCCCTTTGCTAATACCTCCCCTATTTGGTCGATGTATGTCCGCTTGGGATGTCCCTTACCAGTCCTTCCTCACATTCGCAATATATATTTGTTTCGACAATCTTTATTCCTTAATCCTCTCCACAATGTCCAAACCAACGCAACATTCCTTTCTCAATTCTAGTCACTACATCCTCTTTCAGTCCACAACGTTCTCTAATCAGACTATTGCGTATCCTGTCATTCAAAATAACACTATACATAATTCCCAAGGACCTCATAAAACAATATCTATCGATGTAATGAAATGAAATGATGTCATTTCCGCTTGACTTCATGAAATGATATGATTTAATTTCCGCTTGATTTCATGAAATGAAATGATTTCATTTCATTACACCGTGCTCTGGCCTATAGGTATACTGCAGTGGACTTTTACTAAAGGCTGGTCTGAAATTATTATTTTATTAACTTATTTTGTTTATTTATTTCTTTTTGGGAAACTTGCAGCTTACACAGAAATGGACAATTCTTGGTGAATAACTATAAGCTAAAAATAAGTTTCCGCATGTGGAATAAGTTTCCGCATTGGAATGAAAACCGTTAATGAAAACCGATTCAACAAGAAAAACAAAATAGGAAAAGAAATACAAGAAGCCGGTAACGAACGAGTTAAGCAGAATAGACGTAGTCCGTGAGCCACGATTGACCACCACACTGGCCTATCTCTATCACAGAAAGCAGCTGTCTTCTAAACAAAAGCCTAAAAACTAAATCAGGTATCGACACCACGACCACTCAGTTGCGGGGCCAGAGTTCAACAGATGAGCTAACATCGCAACAAAATAAAAAATCATCAAATAAAATCAATCTCACTTCAATACGACGGCCTCGGTAGCGCAGCGGTTTGGCACACTGACTGTAAAACCGAAGGTTCCGGGTTCGATTCCCGACCGGGTCAAACTAGGAAACGAACTTTTCTAGTTTGTCTCGGGTCTTGGATGTTATCAATGTATTTATTGTATTAAATCTATCGTCGAGTTAGCACCTATAACACAAGTCATTTAGTTGTACTTAGTATAGGGCTAACGAGATCTGTGTGAATATGAATATTTATTTATTTATTATTATTATTTATTATTATAAGTCTCTGTGTAACTTCGAATAAAATAAAAAGTAACAAATTTAAGAGTATGAAGCTGTGGTGCAGTTCCTACTAAAGGCCGCAGACTTTGCGATGTCCTGGGGCCTCTTTCATAGTAATAGTAATATTTAAAAACCTATTTAGAGGCTAAAAATTTCACCCATGCCGGGATTCGAACCCGCAACCTCTGGCTATCCGTACCAGCGCTCTACCAATTGAGCCAATGGGCGACTCACGGCATCAGTGAAATTTCGAACCTCTTTACAATATTTTCTGTATTACGTACAGGCAGCGACATCTGACTTAAGCAAATTGCATTACTTACAGCCCCGACTACCTACTTTGCAGTTAGGTTTAACATCGGAACGATATCACTGTACCCACATGATTACACTATTTTTATTTTTAATGCACTAACCCGTGCTAAGGAACAAATTTAAAAACCTATTTAGAGGCTAAAAATTTCACCCATGCCATCAATTTCTTAATGCAATTTGCTTAAGTCAGATGTCGCTGCCTGTACGTAATACAGAAAATATTGTAAAGAGGTTCGAAATTTCACTGATGCCGTGAGTCGCCCATTGGCTCAATTGGTAGAGCGCTGGTACGGATAGCCAGAGGTTGCGGGTTCGAATCCCGGCATGGGTGAAATTTTTAGCCTCTAAATAGGTTTTTAAATTTGTTCCTTAGCACGGGTTAGTGCATTAAAAATAAAAATAGTGTAATCATGTGGGTACAGTGATATCGTTCCGATGTTAAACCTAACTGCAAAGTAGGTAGTCGGGGCTGTAAGTAATGCAATTTGCTTAAGTCAGATGTCGCTGCCTGTACGTAATACAGAAAATATTGTAAAGAGGTTCGAAATTTCACTGATGCCGTGAGTCGCCCATTGGCTCAATTGGTAGAGCGCTGGTACGGATAGCCAGAGGTTGCGGGTTCGAATCCCGGCATGGGTGAAATTTTTAGCCTCTAAATAGGTTTTTAAATTTGTTCCTTAGCACGGGTTAGTGCATTAAAAATAAAAATAGTGTAATCATGTGGGTACAGTGATATCGTTCCGATGTTAAACCTAACTGCAAAGTAGGTAGTCGGGGCTGTAAGTAATGCAATTTGCTTAAGTCAGATGTCGCTGCCTGTACGTAATACAGAAAATATTGTAAAGAGGTTCGAAATTTCACTGATGCCGTGAGTCGCCCATTGGCTCAATTGGTAGAGCGCTGGTACGGATAGCCAGAGGTTGCGGGTTCGAATCCCGGCATGGGTGAAATTTTTAGCCTCTAAATAGGTTTTTAAATTTGTTCCTTAGCACGGGTTAGTGCATTAAAAATAAAAATAGTGTAATAGTAATATTTATTTCTCAACTAGCTGACCCAGCGAACTTCGTACCGCCTAATAGTCGATTCTTTCATTTTTTAAAATTTTTCTCTCCGTAAGAACCATCCTCGTATTTCAAGGAATATCCTAGAAAAAGAATTAGCGAAATCGGTTCAGCTGCTCTCGTGATTTGCGCTTACCAACACATTCGGGGATTCATTTTTATATTATAGATACACATGTCATAGTATCCTAAAATATATATTTGACAAATATAATTGGAATATAATATAATTCCAGCAGTGGACTACATAATATAGCCTGAAGAAGAAGAAGAAATATAATTTACGTACACATTAAGTGTGTAGGATTGCAACGTCGGTCTCTGTACTAGTACGAGTATAAAATACTGTATGACGGACACCACCGCCTTTTGACTTTGTAGTTTTATTAAACTCAGTCTTGATGGTGTGAGCCCTCATCACATCCTTTCAGCGATTGCTAAAGACTAGGACAACTGATTGTTTTGTGCTTGTGTGAAAGTTACTATTATTAGCGTTAATAGTTTCACACTTCCATTCTGGAAGTGGCCCCGCCACCTCGACGCGGCCCATCTCGCGGGTAATGACACGCGGCTGCAGATATTTTTTATCGCGAATTTAAAACATAAACTGGTTGCGGTAGCTCTCGCCCCCTCCGCCTCTCCCGTGCGCCCGCGCACCCTGCAACTAGGGACACGCAAAGACCCGAAAGTATCGATATCGATAGCGAATTTACTCTCTCTCTCTACATGAAAACTTCTATGTTTACGTCGACAATCTAATAGAAACTATGGTTTTGAAGTAAAAATCCCAAAAGTTAATTTATTGTCACGAACTTGACATAAAGCTGAAATTTGGGTGATTTGAAAGCAGCAACGATGATATTAGTATTTAAAAATAAAATCTATTTGGGCTAATACTTTTAAGTATAGACGTAAATAAAAGAATAGTTAAGAAATCTAGTTTAAAAAAATGCGCGAACAATTAGTAGGTACCACCTCTCCGTTTGTCAAAACAATGACCCACTGGTTTAAACCACCCAAAACTCGTGCACTATTCCATGCTATGTTATTTACGGACAATTGTGCAACAAAAATGTACTGCTGTCGACTACCTACGGGTGACATTGCTACCAAAATATATCTAATTGGTAGGTTGATGGTATTTAACTTGTGTTGTGTCATCATAATCGTGGTATAGATATAATCATCTCTAGTCCACAAATTTACTTATTGACCCTACGCAAAAAGTGCTACTGCGGTCTTTCAAAATAATATATCAAACCAACTCCTCAAGGGTCCTATTGAATTCTACTTTCTTGTTTAGATATTCTACCATTCCACCTTCTCCACGTTGGCTAGAATAAAATACAATTTGTATTACGAGTATACCAGCCAATTGTACAATCTTTACTGGTACAATAAATAATTTAATAATAATAATTCCCAAATTGAATCGCTCGTAGCCCCGGCTGCCTGAGTGATCTTAAACGATCACGTAGGGTAAGCAACACAGGGCGCGTTCAGTGCACGGGTTGAGTGACCGTCTATAACTATCGCTAGTGGCATTTTTCCGAGAGGTTCCGTGCTTCGCAAGGCACGTTAAGCAGTTGGTGCCGCCTGCCGTCGATAGATTGCAGTCGTTAAGCCAAGTCAGAGGCCTTAGGGCGGCTTGAAAACTTCTGACAGTACCTCAGTTCAGCCACCAGTTTTACAAGCCTCCACCAATCTGGTTTTGACCCCCGTGATGGAGTATGGCCTATACCTTCCTCAGGGAAGAGACCTGCCCCTCGGTGGGGACATAATGGGTTGATGATGAATTCCCAAGTAATCGTGAAGATTCCCATCATTTTTCTCTGAAAGTTTGTCCAACGTACCCGTCATTGTACTATAGACGGTATCCCATCTCTAGCTGCAACCGTTCTGCATAGTTCACCGCTCTTTGTTGGGCGCGGGGTCACCTCCAGCTGGTTGTTAAGGGATTTTGGGTAACGACCGGTTTAGGGTGGTCTTTCATTAGTTTTAATGGGAGCGTTTAGGCGTTGAAAGCTTTTGTTTAAATGCAGTTGCATTATTGGCTTTCGGGTTATTTAGGCGTACGACAATTTACCAAAGTGCGTGCAGGCAGCGACTTAGGTATGTACGTTGATGAAGCGAAAGAGGTCACGGAAAGTGGTCTTAGTTATCTGCATCGCCCTTCGGGATTTAGGTGTGAGTTTATGTGACGACTGTAAGGTAATCTATCAAAGTGGATGTATTCTTGGCCCGTTCCAAGGTAAAAAATTTATGAAACAGTTGTACCTATTCATTCCAAAATCTTGGGTCGTAAAGCTCACCAATAAATCGTCAATTTCCACTTATTTTTCCCTATTCATCAAGATACATACATAGATGATGAAGATACAAGAACAATGTACTACTAGGAGCTCGAGTATTTGTTACTCACGGGTGTTTCGAACATATTTTGACGGAAGCACACGCTCAGACCAAGACCTAGATATTTAATTTATTAGATAATTAAATTCTTAAATAGACCGCCTGGACCGGTGGTACCGTAATCTTTGCCCACCTTTGCAGATATTAGGTTTAAATAGCAACGTAAGTTGGTTGGTATTATATGTCTTATGACATGCCTATCTAATGTCTAGTTTATTTCTAGATATTCTAAGTTGTAGCTTCATTGTGCCTCGTAACAAGTATGATAATCGATGTCGACGTCTGCCCGTGCGCATTCCACCGACCAATTAAACTCCAGACAGATCAAACAGACAAACTTGGGTACAATCAACTTCCAACTCCGCGCCTGTAGATCGTGTTCTCTGAGGTGTAAGGGCGAAATTCCGACGACAGCCTAGCTAGAGCAACTGTAACGTGAATCTAATAAGAAATTGAAAAAACCTGTATCGGCTAAAATGACGTAATCGCAAGTGATAATTGAGATTTCTCAGAGATCTGGCTAGACCGAAATGGTGTGGATGTTATGAATAAAAAAATGGATGAATAATCGTGATTAGAACCGTTACATAACTATTCTCAATAAACTTTCTGGATGTGTGTGCCTTGAAAATTTTTACATTAGACGCCAGACACCTTCAGTGTTATTTATAAATAGTATCCCTCTAAAACATTCCCACTTAATAAAATAGTTGTAGGTAGTCTTTCCATACTACTTATAACTATTTAGTCCGGTAGTCTTTACACCAAAATTAAATTGGTACTGGGGACTTCTACAAAAACACAGCATATTCAGCAAGTCCTTGAACGTCTTGTCCATTCCCAGTTAAGTTATTTCCTTACAAAAAACAATCTCCTCAATCCTCTCCAATCAGGTTTCCGTCCCGCACATAGCACTGTTACGGCGCTTATTAAAATAACGGACGACATGCGTTTGGGGATGGAGGAAGGGCAGTTGACAGTTCTGTCGCTGCTCGACTTCATCAACGCTTTCAATGCCGTCGATTTCGACATTTTGTTGGCGTTGCTTTGTTCTCTTAACATATCTCCAACGGTAATTGACTGGTTTCGTAGTTATTTACACGGACGCCGGCAACGTATTCGTTTTGATGATTCTTTCTCCGAATGGTGCGGAACATCTGCCGGTGTCCCGCAAGGTGGCGTGTTGTCTCCACTTCTCTTTGCAATTTTCATTAACAGTATCTCCCACAAGTTATCTTCTTCCTACCACCTTTTTGCAGACGATCTTCAAATATATACACAAGCTCCACTGAACCAACTTCATTCAGCAATAAATGCAACAAATAGTGACCTTGCGCATATTCTGGATTGGAGTGTGGCACATGGACTGAATGTAAATCCAAAAAATACCCAAGTTATAATTATTGGTAGTCCCCGATTTATTTCCAGAGTTGATGTGAGTTCCTTACCACCTATCCTGTTTGATGGTATACCCATACCGTTCAGTTCAGTGGTAAAAAATCTGGGGATCTTGTTCGACACTACCTTATCATGGGTTCCTCAGTTGGAAATGGTAAGTCGGAAGATGTTTGCATCCGCAGGTTCACTTCGGCGTCTCAGCAATTTCCTTCCTACGGCTACCAAAGTTGTGTTGGCTCAGTCTCTCCTTTTACCGATTCTCGACTACGCTGACATCTGCTATCTAGACCTCACAGAGGAGCAACTAAATAAGCTTGAGCGTCTCCAAAACTTTTGTATCCGGTTCATATTTGGTTTACGCAAATATGACCATATTTCTGAATATCGAACTAAGCTCAAGTGGCTCCCCATTCGTCTCCGCCGGAATGCTCACATTCTTTCTCTCCTCTATTGCATTCTGTTCAACCCAGCTACCCCATCCTACCTCAAAGAGCGTTTCGAGTTTCTCCATTCTTCCCATAGCCTGACTCTTCGCTCATCCCAAAACCTTCTCCTCAAAACTCCCATCCACAGAACAAAATTTTATGGGTCCTCTTTCACGGTTCAGGCAGTCCATTTATGGAATGATCTTCCCGTGGAAGTGAGAAAAGCAAAGTCCTTGGCTTGTTTTAAGGCACTGGTGAAATCCCACTATCTCACTGGAAAACTGGAAAACTGTTGCTTATTAAATTATGTATTAATTGTATAAGTATTTATTTTTAGGTATTTATGTATATTATTATTTAAGTATATGTTGCTTACCTATATGTATTTAATTGGATATGTATTTATTTTTTAGGTGTCTATGTATATTATTATTTAAATATATGTACATTATATCGTAGGTAATTATAAGTAATTATATTCTCGCACTCCCTTGCTGTTTGTTATCAATATATTTTCGATTTAATTATTTATGTACATGCACCACGTACCGACTATATTCTTCATGCAATCCACTCCATCCAATGGTTGTCTGGAAGAGATCGCTCTTAGCGATAAGACCGCCAATTGTATAACATTACTTAGATTTAAGAATCATGGTTGTAATATTTTTCTGGTTGTGCAATAAAGTGTTCTCTATCTATCTATCTATCTATTCAATTATATTATTAAGACCGCCAATTGTATAACATTACTTAGATTTAAGAATCATGGTTGTAATATTTTTCTTGTTGTGCAATAAAGTGTTCTCTATCTATCTATGTATCTATATCGAAGGCAAATGCAACTAATTTAAGAAATAAAAATGGACGACAATCTTCGTGAAGTAAAAATACATAACTAGAATTCCGTATATATTTGATCAATATTTTGTGTAGGTATGTCTATTGTTGCGAAAATTACGTTTTGCTTCGAATCAGAATTAGATTCTTAGCTATATCACAGCGATTTTGGAAATAAGTTGGAATTCTTAATTCAGAGAATATTTCGAAGCCGTCTCTGTATTAACCTTAAAAATATAATTTCTAAGAAACTTAATTTTACTTAAGACGAATGAATGGAAAAAATATTTATGAGAAGAAACAAATATGCTTACATAACATAGTGACAATGATACTATTTCAAGCGTTTTATGACAGTTTACTTCTAACATAAAAAGGATGTACATCAATATAGGGGAATAAAATGCCGACTACTGGATGATTAAAGAAACAAAAGTGTCGACTCTCAACGCGGCAACGCGTTGATGTCCTTTGTTCGGCGCTGCGTTTGCGCCGATCGATAGGCGCAATCCGGTTTCCGGCGATAGCTGCAGGCCTATCACGCACCCGATGCGCGAATTCGATACCGCTATACAGGGTGTTATTAGTCCTGTTACACTATTTTGTTAACATGCGTAAGATGTGGGGAAAGGAGTAACACTCATAAATATAAACAACTTTTATTTAAGTGTTTGGGCGACTTTGTAATCATGCAATGACAGATCTTCCATGTTTTACGTTCACGTATTAAAATGTATAAGTACCTATTCAAAATATGCTTTTTAAAAATTTTAGTGTGTTTCGTAGTCAAACTGGAGAAGTTCCATCTAACTTAAATTAGAGTGATTGTTTAATTACATAAAACACATAGAAACTAAAAAATAAAACACTCCAAATCGAGAGTAATGAGTAAGAGATGTAATCGAGACAAACAACACAAAAAATAAAGTCAGGTACTTTAATGATATAATATAATTTATAATAGCGAGTGGTAAGGCCTATACCTAATTTTGGTGGGTTTTCAGTCGCTTTCAGCAGTGTTCTCTGACGATCGGACAATGATTTCGTACGCGTCCGCTCGGCTGAGCCTTGCAGTATTAGGTCCTAGATAGTCTGAGAATTTCATCATTATTATTGGATCCTTCCATACATAAGTCATTACATAAAAATTAAATATTTACTTCTTTCGTATGCCTTAGCTCGGCATACAAAGACGGATCTGATCTATGTCCATCAATAGGTACATAGCCAGAGAGTTTTACGTAGAGTATTTTTGCGTGGAGTATGTGGAGCATTATCTCACTCCACCAACCCGGATTTGGCTCCCGTGGTGGAGTATGGCCTAACCTTCCTGCGACGCAGGAAGAAACCCGTACCCCATCAGTGGGGACATACAAATGGTTGATATGGATTATTGCGTGATAGGCCGCAATATTTCCAGGGAGCGTTAGACTCCTTCAGCCCTCTGGGGGGTCGATTGGAGTGTTCCTTCGTTCCCTTTCGCTCCTTTGGTCTATATCTAGCATTTTGCACTTAGAAAGAGTGAGATAGAGAGAGTTTTTTGTAGAACTTAGTTCTCTGCCTGTACGTAATACAGAGAATATTGTAAAGAGGTTCGAAATTTCACTGATGCCGTGAGTCGCCTATTGGCTCAATTGGTAGAGCGCTGGTACGGATAGCCAGAGGTTACGGGTTCGAATCCCGGCATGGGTGAAATTTTTAGCCTCTAAATAGGTTTTTAAAGAACTTAGTTCTTTTAATAGGCTAGCATCCATATTTCCGGGGGTCTACATCGCTTTCAGTGTAAGTGTGGTACTTCCGCGCTATTGAGCACATTTTGTCTTTACGTAGTATTAGGTAGGTAGTTAGAAAAAGTGAATCACAGAGAGTTTTTGGCCGAGACTATAGTGCGTGTTAGGCTACCAGTAATATTTCCGTGAAAAGGCTAGATTTCCCGCGTCGAAAGGAGACCGACCCGAGGCGGTGTCGACAATAAATCCGGTTCCAACTCCTCGAGGGGCTGATTCAGTGCCCGTCGGAGCTTTTCGCAATTGCGTCTCTGTCGGTCGAAAACTGAATGAACATAAACGCTGATCAGATTGGTACCAGGCTCCCGAAGGTAGGTAATAGTCAATATTTTCTGGTGATCGAGGATTAGATGAACAGGAAGAGGCATATGCCCATCAGTGGGCATTATTGAGTTGGATATTATGTAATGTTCATATTGACCACCAAAGTCATCATCGTCGTATCCTCGATTTTTTCTAATCAATTTGAATAAGTTAAATCTGATAAGATAATTTCAACCAATTACAAGTCATCTACTACGCTCAATGACCTAACTATGAGAGGCTAAATGGGGAAATCTCATGACTATCTGATCTAAATCTACTGTAGGGTACAACTTGGATTTCTATTATAAACAGACTACTCAGTTAAGTACATTACGTCTCTTACGGACGACCTCATAACATAAATGTAGGTAAGTTTATTCGGTGACGAATACACTAACTACGTATAGATTGAGATAATTCGATACCAGACACTCACGAAATTTTATGAGCAGCTGTTGACCTACATTATGTTTTTTAAAGTCAAGAACCGGTCGAAAATCCTTCAAGCTAACAGCTTTTTAGAGGATTTTCGACCGGTCGAGCTTTTAACATCTGGTTACCTTTCACTTCATCTAAAACTGAAAAATTTAAACGGTCCATAAAACAGTCGATAATGGAGTCGGGTTTCATAAAACTACAATAATTAATAATCCATTACGACAATTGCGTAGCCATGTGCATTGCGTAGCGGAGTCTTCGTAATTGTTAATTTTATTTTATATAGCCTAAAAACATCCCATTGCAGGACACAGGCCCGCTCTCAGAGAGAGAGAGAGTGTGGGCTTAATTACCACCCGTGCCCACCGCGGGTTGCCAACTTTGCAATTTGGGAACCTACATCGAATTGTCGAAGTCAACCAAGAATTGTTGTTCTATAAAACAAGACCCTGGCCCTCTTCAACCTATGCATATTGGGTTGGTAAGGTCGTCATGTAGACGCATTGTGAACGTTCTCCATTAAACGCGAACCGAACATTACCGTGCCCTGCGTAACCGGGTCCCGGCGAGTGAGAGGTCGCCATGCCGAGTCGCCGCGAATTGGGGCCGGCGGAGTGCAATTATACTAGTGTCGCGCCGCGGGTTCGCGCACCGTGCATCGTGCGAAAGTGAAGCGCGGGCGCGGGGCCGCGCGGGCGCCGCCTAGCGCCCGTCGCGCTGGATGCGGCTGCGGGAGGTTGTTGCGCTGGATTTAGAAGCTTTGTCGACCTGTGGGAGACTGTGTAGACGGGCTTATTTCGATGCATACTTATGGATATTGTGAATATATTAATTTGTTTAATACTTGTGAATCTGAACGACTTGCTCACGTTAGCGACAAAAAACATGACGAATAATAATAAAACCATGGATTTGTAAATTATTTTTATAAGACATCTTGGTGTTTGCCGAAATCCGAATCCATCGTATATTTATCTTCAATTCTCAAACTAAATTTATATCTAAGCCCATTTACAATTTTTCATGTATGTATTTATGTAAATATCTGTAGCTTAAACAGCGTGATAGATTTTAGCTTGAGGTGTTGTTCGATTTGTCTCAACTGTGAGAGTGATACTGGGCATATTAAAAACTTTTTACTTACCTACATTACTTCAAATTACTTCATTGCAAATTACTTCAGCCAGATGTCGCTGCCTGTACGTAATACAGAGGATATTGCAAAGAGGTTCGAAATTTCACTGATGACGGTGAGTCGCCCATTAGCTCAGTTGGAAAGAGCGCTGGCAGGGATAGCCAGAGGTCGCGGGTTCGAATCCCGGCATGGGTGGAATTTTTAGCCTCTAAATAGGTTTTTAAAATTTACCTACATTATTAATGTTTTTACGTAGTCGGAAGTTTTTTCAACAATTCACAGTTATTTATAAAAGTGCACACCGTATGTTTTGTGACAATGAACCCCTCACAAAATCGCTAACCGAGCGCGACCGTCCAACGGCGCTGCAGCGCGGGCGCCGCCGTGCGGGGCCGGGCGGCCGCGCGCCGCGCCGCGTCGCCTGCGCAGTCTGCGCCGAGCGGGCCCCGCACGCGCCCGCCCGAGCATGCGCGCGCGCACATAACGCCCATGGTCTACCCGGAGGCTTCGCGCTGGGGCGCTCCCGAGACCCCCCTTGCGCCTCTCTACGACGACGTCTACAGAGGTTGGTGCCTTTTAACACATTTGCTTCAGAGCCTCCACCGGCCAGTTCAGCCTCCTTTGTCCGGGCTAGGATCTGTATAAACAGCCAGTATTTACACACTTTGAGTGCACTAACTAGTGCCTGCGGCCTGTAGTCCTATATGAAAGTTCCAGAAAGAGGTTCGTGCATTTTACATTTGTGTTTTCTCCTTTGTTCGAGTTCGTATTTGTATAAACACCGAGTGTGAGTTACACACTTGGATTGGACCAACTATTCATACCTAGTGCTTGCTATAAGGCTGTGGTCCTGGAGTCTTTCACTTGACTCAACCAGTTACGAGATATTTCGTTTCAACACTATTGAGTTAAGAAGTTATGTTTTCCGTTTTGAGAACAGTAAACACTCAATAAGTATGACAACAGAAATTGCAATGTCTCTGTAAACCATGCATAACAAAGTTCGTATTTTTTTTTATAAAACATGAAACAAAATTAAAATTTTATATTATCTTTTAGAATATGAAGTTTGCAAAACTTACTTATATTTCAGTGTTCGATTGTAAGCTTCTCGTTTTGATGAATTCCCCAAGTATACACATACTCGTACATTTTACAAATCTTCTAAAAACAATGACCGCATAAGATTTTAATTAGAATTGACTCTACCTAGGCAGTTTAACTAGTTCTTTGCAGCGAATTGTCACTTATTTATTTAAATACGTGCAAAGTCAATGTTGGGCGTCCAGTATAACAGTTTAGATTATAGAGAAATACTATATCTCTTTCTTTGTTCATCTTACTTTAGTGTTGGTTTTCTTCCCTAAAATATACCATACACATGAACACATGCCAATATTTAGCCGAGTTTTATAAAATTATATTTTTGCAATTATTATTATTGTCACAATTCGATGTACATTGCGTAGTACTAACTTTCTACTCGTAACTTGTACAGGTTCTAATGGTTATGGGAGTCCAAGAAGGATGAAAACTCTTTATGATAACTTTACGTCAGTCATGCATGACAGTTTTTTGATGGTCCGCCCGCATCGTAGTATTTATTAGTAACTAACGATACTCATCCATGGTTATATATTAAACAGGTTTAATCCCGATTATTTATTAGGAAAAGTGTAATTATGTACCTTAATTCCCGATGTTTCAGCAACGTTGCAGTTGCCATGGCCACGGGTATCGCGATTAGACCCGTTATATATATATACATTCTTCTTCCTTCTTCTTCAGGCTATATTAGTCCACTGCAGGACTAATATAGCCCTCCCCTTATGAGCGCCATAGCGCCCAGTCTTCTATTGTAAACTATGATTTGTAGGTTTGTTAAACAAGCCCTGGTGTACTGTAATGATTGAGGATGCTAAAATTATTATTTTTTTATTTGTGCATTGCAAGGCTTGTCTGCAAGGTTTTTCATTTTATTTGTGAGCTAGGGATCGACCACAGAGAAGTAAATAGAGATACTAGGATCGACTGACACCAAAAAAAAACGTAACTTTTCCTTCAACTAATTCAAACTCTATAGAGACGGCTGCGTCGGCCAGCTATTATAATGTAGTATTGTTACAGTGCGTAGGTGGGTTAATTAAACATACAACCTCCTTTGTTTTTCGCCTCCTTTAGGTGTCATTTTCAAGGGCGCTGCTACGTTAGTGCTTTAATGTACGGAGTTAACCCGAATTAACCTACTCCGAACTGTCATAAGTAAACTTCAACACTTTGAAATCGACAAATAGGTTAGCCATAGATAGAGTGGACAGTCACAGTTAGTACAAAATTCAAGGAACCGGAAGTGACACTTTATTATTGGTGTTATCGGAAATTGAGAACTGACGCAGACAAAAAGTCTGAGCAAAACCTTACTCTTTAATTTCTACACTTTTTGGACAAAGTATACGGAATGGAAAGCCAAGGCGTTCTCTCTGAGAGAAGGCCTGTGCGCTACCCAGCCACAAAATTTTGTAAAAGTAGAGCAAACATACGAAGACAAAAACAGAATTAAATCATCATCATCAATCAACCCATTATGCCCCCACCGAGGGGCACGGGTCTCTTCCTTCAGAAAGGTATAGGCCATACTCCACCACGGGGGTCAAGTCCAGATTGGCGGAGGCTTGCACGACTAGTGGCTGGTATTACTGTCAGAAGTTTTCAAGTCGCCCGTTTCAGAAATAAATACCAAGGCTTTTGTAATAAGCTCTGGAACGTACAATTTCCAACTTCCTGCCGGCAACTGTTAGTAGATACCCCACATAGCTGGAGGTCTTTCTTCAGTTCTATTACGTGAAAGTGGAAAAAGTAGAGCAACAGGGGAATGTGGCTGCTCGCCGGATCAGCTGATAGCACATACCATTCCTCTTGGTGCCTACAAGCGAGTCTTCTTTCCTTAAAAACGTACACATAAAACACAAAAACTACGAAATCATAAATTTACGAGTATTACGAGTACTTCAATTTATTATTAATTCGTTCCATTCAATTTTCTCTTAAATAATTGTTAAGCAAGGTATGTGTGTAGTCTTAGAGATGTAAGGAGTACAATAGGGAAAAGAAAAGATAAAAGCAATCGGAATCGGAGAGACCCAGCGTCTGTGGAAAACAGAGCATTATTAAAAAAAAAGCATATGTATGTATGTATGTATGTAGTATATCAATATTGACGGTTGCACCAACTAACCGTCTACTTTTCCTCCATGTTCGGTTGTCTGAAAGAAATTGCTGCAAGCAATAAGGCCGCCAACTGTACTGTATCTTTGTAAATAATTTATGTTTGTTTTTTCCTGATGTACAATAAAGAATATTTCTATCTTATCTTGAAAACCGCCGCACGCACTTGGCCAGTGTCCACACATCATTTTCGCAAAAAGTGTTAGATCAATGTTAAATCATCTTATATACCTAATAGCGATTTCTAGGACCTACGACCGAGAACCTAAGATCATGGACTGATGAAAATGGCCGTTTTATCGTTAACACTATCTAGTTCTAGCTTTTGCTTTAACAAGTTCTAAAGTTTAGAAGCTAAGAAATAAAGTCCTCAGACAAAACGGTATGTATGTCGCGCGCGCAGTAAAACTGAGTACCCTCCAACGCCACAAGCAACTCAACTTTGTGTCCTTTACGGCACCAGATTTAAGAACTAGAACGGCGCTAACTGTTTGCTTGTGGGATACTGTACGAGCAACGGTCTCAGGAAATAAGGAAGAAGCGAGCCTCATTGCGTTTACGACTAAAACACTAAACTCGACAGTTCCACAGCCACGCATGCTGATTTAGGGCACAAACACACTTGGCAGGGTTATATAAATTTATTTAGATTCATACATTTGCCTCTGCAGCTACGTAATCAGATGATTTATACAGCGCCCAGTGGCATCTTCATTCACACTAGATGGGTGAAGGGACCACTCGGTTGCCGTAGTGCCTGGGACATGACTTCAGATGGTGTAAGCTTGCCCAGCACCTATACCATCCAGACAGCTTAGGTGGCCTAGCCCACAGGAAATACTAGTCAATACGTGCGGAGCCAACAAAGCCGCGGGTATCCTCATGATGTTTTCCTTCACCGTTAGCGTATGGTATTGCGACTACAAATTCGCAAATGCACGTCACTTTGACACTAAACAAAGTCATTGGTACATGCCCGCACTGGGGATCAAACCCACTGAGCTATCACCGCTGTGTTAGATTCATACCACTTTTTCAAACAGGCAGTATCTGTTAATGGAAATCAAACAAATTAATACACCTTAGTAACAGTGGCGCTTATGTTTCAGATACATTCTAATTGTAATTCGTTTTCTTAATCTAGCTGTCCATTATTGTAAGTTGACAACTATCAATCAATTGTGGAAACATTACCAGGGCGTTTGATCACGTTAATAAAATGTTTTAGATACATGTCTGGAATCGAAAAGTAGCAAATTTGATTTTAAACTAATTCATCTATTGACTGATGCGATGGTCTAACGATATCATCTCATTACCATGCCAGAGCTGTCCTGGGGTTCGATTCCTACTTGGGTCCACCGCACATTTGTAAACATGTCCTCAGGGTATATTTCCATGTTTATGGTGTCTTTGCCTGGGTACCATAGCGCACGGTATCCTAGTTTAGTTTAGGACTTGTCCTGACAAGTACTTATATCGTGTGGAAGTTTGTATTAAAACCTATTAACCGGTGCCGGCTTTCCAATTTTAGCAACAGTCCCGGTGTAAATGTTGCAAAAATACCGGCTCCGAATGCACTCAATTAAAATTGACACTGACAAGTGTGTCGCCGCCCTAAGTGATAATCTTGATTGTAATCGCGCAATTTAAACCCCCGTTAGTCCTTGATTAATAAAGGAGGATTAAAGAGGACCTCGTTTCATGGCCCTATAAACCAGACAGGTCCTGACACATCGCAAGTTTGTATCAAGAACACGTCCCTGTAGCTAGGACATACTGTGGTATTACGTAGTAGGTCTAGCGTAGCAGGCAACCGCCATATTTGGCAGCAAAGTCATCCTTGACGATGAACTTTGAGGGTCTCAGTGGTGCAGCGGTAGCGCATCTGCCTACCAAGAGGTCCCGGGTTCGAACCTCGGCTGGGGAAAAAAAACCCCAGGTCTTGGATGTTTGCTGTCGTTGTTTCTGGTTCCCATAACACAGGCTATCCTAGTGTTGGGCCAGAAGCAATATATGTGCCTGTATGCGAATACTAACAATCTGTTAATCGAATATTTATAGCTGTCGGTAACGTTTTGTATGCACTTTTGTATGTAAACCATAAATTGTAGTTGTATGAGATAGTGCTCCACTGCACAACTAGGAGTACGTGGAAACTTATACCCGTCCATTCTAGCCACTGATGCCTTGGAAAATTCTGATTTATTTCATAAAAACATACCTATTTCATTAAGACACCTCAAAAACGCTGACCAAAATAGTCTGTGACAGAGATTTTACAAGGCAAAGACGTAACCTTACTTCTTACTTCCTATGGCGCTAAAACCCTATGTGGGTCTTGGCCTCCTCCACAATCTTCTTCCACGTGTGGAAGAAGATTGATTGAAGAAGATTCGGGCCTTTGATTCTCTCTTCCAGTTCGTGTATTTGCCCATCTTTCTGAGGTCTTCCTCATTTGAGTCATAACAACGTTTTCTGGGTCTGCCTCTTGGTCTCTTTTGTTGCGGCATCCACCTGGTCATAGTCTTGGTTGCTCTGTAGTCCGGCATTCTCTCGAGCGCCCATCTCAGCCGCTGCGACTTGCAAAACCTGACAATTGTCTCCCGCTTGATGAGTGCATCCAGCTTGTGGTTCATTCGAGAGCGATAGGTGCCATTCGCTTCTCTCACTGGACCACAGATTTTCCTCACTTTGCGATCGAAGACGGCAAGTCTGTGCTCATTCTTTTGTCAAAGACGGAACCAGGGACTAAATGAAATGCTTCTATGAATGTTTTACTGGAAACGTGTTCATATCTACGTAAAATTTATGTATTAAACGGGTCTAATCACGATTCCTTATTATGTTTAGCTGACCCAGCGAACTTCGTACCGCTTACCAGTCGATTCTTTATTATTTTTTTATTTTTCTCTTCGTATGAACCATCCTCGTACTTCAGGGAATATTCTAAAAAAAGAATTAGCGAAGCGACTCTCGAGATTTGCGCTTACCAACACATTCGGGGATTCATTTTTATATTATAGAGAAGATGTACTTAATGCCCGGCGTTTCGACATTGTAGTTGCCGTGGTCACGGGTAGACTGCAGTGGCATGTACAGTCAATAATTACCAAACGACATTACTATCGAAGGATAGTACGGGAAGTAATTAAAATTAAAGAATACAATAATATGAACAGAAAGGATGGTATCAACCTTTCAAGCACGTGGATTCCAGTGCTAAGTAAATACAAATCACGCGCCTTATTATCGCACCTGTCCGGGGACGTATTAGGTGTGTCTTCAGGGTACCATCTCCGTAGAGTAATTGCCTGGACTCTCCACTTCAATCTACCCGTAAACCAAGGCAACCACAACGTTGCCGAATCGTCAAGTAATTACATTTTTATACTATTTTTATTTTTAATGCACTAACCCTGGCAGTGGCACTAACACTGGCACGGATAGGCAGAGTTTGCGGGTTCGAATGAAGTTCGGTGAAATTCTTAGCCTCTAAATAGGTTTTTAAATTACATTTTTCCTAATATATAATCCCGATTAGACCGTTTAATGTATAACTTAGTATGAGAATCGCCAGTCATTAAAAATACTAAACTCTACATAAACGTGGTGGTTATTGGCACCAGTCTGGGTTGTTTCTCATGTTGTCCATTGTGGTGAGCCACAGTCAATGCTAGTCATGTCAACATAATTATCGCCTTTATCGAGGCATCGTAGAGTTATTGAAATGGGAAGAGGGCCAGATGTTTCATATCTGCACAATTATGCCTCAGTAAAAAAGTCCATAATTTAAATTGCTGTGCAGGATGTTCTGCAGTAAACTGACTGAATTGAAGGCGCTTACAATGAATAATAAGCCACCGTAAAGGATGTTATCTATTTACGAGAATTGGTCAACCACTTTCTCATATTTTAACGATTAAAATTATATCCAACAAGCCAAAATATTTTAAAGTTACAATAAACTTAACCTGTATGCGGGGCAGACAGAGACTAGGGTTTTGCCACTTGCCACTTAAATTACTTCCCTTAAGCAAATCATAAACAAACAATATTCATAGAATTATACTATTTTTATTTTTAATGCACTAACCCGTGCTAAGGACAAATTTAAAAACCTATTTAGAGGCTAAAAATTTCACCCATGCCGGGATTCGAACCCGCAACCTCTGGCTATCCGTGCCAGCGCTCTACCAATTGAGCATGGCATGGGCAATTGGGCATGGGTATTTTTAGCCTCTAAATAGGTTTTTAAATATTCATAGAAATCGAAAAAAAGGTCTGTCTCTTTTGGTCCGCGCTGGCCAAACCAATGGTTGTTTCACTTGTTTACCAGGTTGCACCACAGAAAGTTTAACATTTTGCATAATAGAAGACACAGTTTCATACCGAGGGTCAGAAATCACGAGTACGTACAAATATGTTATCAATAAATATATATTTAAAAATCTCATGTCACATGTGTTTGCTATCAAACCTCTCCAAAATGGCTTCAACGATTTTTATAAATTTTCTGTGTATATGTGGCAGGCCTGTGGATAGGTCGTAGGCTAACTAATGTGGCAAAACAACGTTTGCTGTGTCAGCTAGTAATTCTATACAAGAGATTGGCTCAAAATATTGGTAACATTGGAAAAATGTTTATTTGATTTAATTTAAATGCCTAGATGATAAGTTCTGTATTATTTCCGTAATTACACTATATAATATTGTATATAATAATAAATCAAACTAATATTATAGGGCGTATGTTTGTGAGTGTGTATGTTTGTTACTTCTTCACATCTAAACGACTGGAGCGATTTTAATAAAATTTGGTATGGAGTTAGCAGCCACCCTGGATACCTGGGAAATGATCTTAGTCCCATGGGAAAATCGGTAAATAAACCGCGGGTAACACCGCGGGGCATAGCTAGTATTATATAATATGAAAAACCGGTACCCACGATACGTGACTCCTGGTGTGGTGCCGCCGGAAATTTAAGTTATGAACAATAAACATATTTTTAAATGTTTTACATATATAGGAAAATCACCCTGTAGTTTTAATAAGTACCTAGGTTAGCGAGGTTAAAACTAGAAACAAGTAAGATAACGAGAAGTTAGCGGAACCTTACTCCGGATGCATAAAACCTACATAAATTGCTCATTTTAATAGCCTACGGATGGACCTAACAACTCTACTCATATTATAACCACGGGTCTTGAAAAGCTGATTACTTTATTCCATGATTAAAAAACAAAATTGCATTGAACTTACTATATCACACCGATGACGCCATAATTAAATCTGATGGCACTGACTGAAAATCAGCGCTGAAGGCTTATCCATCAGCATATTGCTAAGTCAGCTGCCATTCATAGCAGCTGTGACACGCCGTGACCTTTCGTTTTTCGTCGTTCTTTTTGTTTTTTGTGAATGTTATGTTGGTCATTTGGTCATCATTACGTCCGTTAGGCGGTGCCTAAGAGCATGACACTTTTAGAGTGACTGAAAAGTCCGATCTGAGGGCGGCAGGCCCGACTGCATGTAGGACAGATAAAGGAAGAGCCCGGAGTCGGGTGGAATGGATTTGGTGCCTCCTGGTCTCTCATGCGGCAGTCCTTGGTCCTTTAATACTATCAATAGATGATCGAAGTAAAGTAATGAAGATGATATAAGATAAGAATATTCTTTATTGTACACGCCAGAAAATTACAGAGGCAACAGTTACAAAAAAAGAGGTACAATTGGCGGCCTTATTGCTGCTAGCAATTTTTTCCAGGCAACAGTAAATCGGAAAGATTGCAGAAGGAGAAATTGAGACGGGTAGTTGGTACTCAGTAATGAAGTGAAGTATTTTTTTTGTAGCTAATAGTGTTAACAGATTGGGTCCCAATTGACCGAGGGAACACGAAATAGTACCAATTATGTTCGGTAGACAACTTGCTTTTTAATACCAATAATAAAATAAAATAATAATAAAATGTCTTTCCGGAGACATATAACCTGGGTGTCTTTAAAAGTAGAGTCAACTGGCATTTAACAGGTAAGCACGTTACATCGTAGACCCCGTCTTCGCTTACGATCAGGCGAGACTGGGGTCAAGTGTAACTGTAACCTGTCTTACTTAAAAAAAAACTGTAAAAATTATTAAACTAGAGCTCTATTTTTCTAAATCCTGTTTAGTTTGTCCTTAAGAAAACGGTAAAAGACTTCGAAGTCACCCCGTAGTTGATAAAAGAAAGCAGCTGTTTGGAGTCCCAAGAAAATGGACATCTTTAATACAGCTTTAAAACAACTGCATCGATTAGACGTCAGCGTGGGTAGTTTCAAGTAAATACTAGGTGGGCGTTTTCCTCATAATCACACCAGCTCTTTTGCCAGGCTGGCAGGAGGTGGACAAGATCAGGGAGGGGGGAAAAGCAAGAAGGGAGGCTTTTCCTAGCAGTGGGATACAATCGAGGCTTCATAAAAAACATACAGGCCTGTGCCCTGCAGAGGGATGTTTATAGACTACATAAAAAAGTAGATACATGCCCCTACTGGGGATCGAACCTGGGCTTATCGCTTCCGAATTCATAATTCTACCCATCCATCTATAACATAATAATAAATTTTCTTTTCACATGTGTTAAAAAATGGTAGTTAAGTAATCGTAAACTGGGAACATATATTATAGCTCTTTGATCCCAAAAGAGAATAAGTGTAATATTTGAATTTAGAATGCGGATATTTCTAGTAAAAGTTCCAATCACCAAAGAGATTAATCACGAACTCATGTTTGTGATTGATCTCTTTGGTGACTGATATAAACAAGTAGCTGGCAGTATGATAAAGAAAAATGCGCGCGAGCCAATAAAAAAAAAGTTAAGAAAAGAAATTAAAATACGATCAGGCAGTATGGGCTTAAGTTCTTAGCTTTTTTCATAAAGGAAACACTATTACAAAAAAAAGTATGTGAAAAAATTGATTCCTTCCTCCGCTCCGCACCACTCCCTTAATTAGTCTGTGTTCCTCCGTCGTTTACGTAGGTACTCGTACTAAAATTCGGATTTTACTAAGTTTCTATAATAAATGCGTGTGCTTTAAAGTATTAACAACAAAGAACATAGCATCGATCGCTAAAAATTTGGTAAATAAAAGCTATCTATTCTATTCTTATTCATATGTTCCATTTATTTTTCGTAGAGAGTGATAAAAAGTAGAGAACCACCTTGGGAGCTACACAATTTAAGTCAATAATAATTTGCCTAGCTGTTTGATGGTAATAAACAATTAAATTACCTTAATTCCCGACGTTCCGGCAACGTTGCAGTGGTCGTGGTCACAGGTAGACTGAAGACGGTATCTGCAACGTTGCCGAAACGTCGGGAATTAACAAAATTACGTTTTATATATTAAATAATCATGATTAGAACCGTTTTATATGTATGCGTATCGCGAGTCATTAAGAAATGCTAAATAAAATACGGAGATTGTATAAGTCGCATTTTTGGTTTGAGCTTAAGAAATATCAAGTAGGTATCATTGACGGCAGGTAACTTCTACATGTTATGTGCCAATTCGCCCTTCATATAACTTATTGAAGTGCACGTATGTAAAGGTTGAAGTGCTGTCGACTGTACCTGCGACCCGTGGACGAGGAAAAGGTTAAGCAAAGCGTGGTAGACGCAGATACAGAGCTTAGCTCATACCTTTTGCTTAGTAAAGCTTTCCTTTGTGGTTAAGCTTAAAAATAAATACAAAACCAGCTCAGCCACGGGTTGCTTGCCTGGTTATTTCTAAGATACGCTATTCCTAGAGTTGGACTTTTTCAACAACTACTGTTTAAAACCTATGTAGAGGCTAAAAATTCCACCCATGCCGGGACTCAAACCCGTGCACCCGTCCCCCATTAGCTCAGTTGGGAGAGCGCGGGGACGGTTGGCCAGAGGTCGCGGGTTCGAGTTCCGGCATGGGTGAAATTTTTAGCCTATAAATAGGTTTATTAAAATTGTCCTTAGCACGGGTTAGTGCATTAAAAAGAATATTACTACTATTTATTTATTTCATTAGGTTTATCAATAGTATAATTATAATATACACATCCTTACGTGCTTAAAGCGTATATGAAGTTATATTCAACTAGAATTATAGTTAATTGTTGCTAATGTACTCCGACTTTTTTTAGATGTTTACTTAGGGACGCTACCTACCCCACAGGGCTACGGGTGAGAGTGTATGTATGTATAATTAAGCATTTTCGCTTTGTTATTAAATTTATATCGAATTGTCATAATAAACTATGAATTGTAGTTTTATGAAACTCGGGGGCGATTCTCTTTATAATGAATAGTTTAGCAATCGAATCATATCAGTGGCTATTTAATTTGCGCGGGTTACACCATTGACATGGCATTGTATTGCAATTGCTTTGTATAATACCGGATAGAGGCAAATAACAACTACGGCCGTGGTATAATAATTCTATTGAATAACTATGTGGCTGGAAGGGTCGGTAAAAAGTATCCGAAACCGGCGTGCGTGCATGCAACCACTTATGAATGTTGGTGAAGCAAAAGTGATCTATCAGGATCTTGACAAGTGGGGGTCTCTGGCCTCAGCTTTCTGGGATACAAGCGTGAGTTTCTGTTATCAACGATGTGTGTATTAGTCTCTGAGACCTAGCCCTACATTTTTTTTCAATAGAATGATATAAGAACGACAATGGTTTTCATTTGCCTCAATTTGGTCGTCTACAAAGCAGTAGCAGTACAATTTCATTGCAGGGGTATAACCCGCACAAATTAAAAAAGCATCTCTCGCGAAGAAGATCAAATCGCACGAGGCACCGATATTAGTAGCACGGGTTATACCATTGGAAAGCGATTGGTACTAGACTACCGATAGTGTGAATGAAACGACCATTACCGGACTAATATGACTCTATTGAACTGGTATGTATTTTAGAGACTCGCCCCCCTCCCCCTGGTCATGATCCCTGGCTAAGCGGCACGGCCGAGTCAAGGACCATGTTCGATTACCGTTAGCTGCGCGTGCGACCCGCGACTCAGTGCACCATTTCCTCAATGCCTTTGCGTTCATGGAAATGTGAGGCTTTATAGATTAATCCCGTGTACCGTTTACATAGACTCCTTTTAATGTCTAAATGGACACTACTTTCCAATAAAATGATATAGCCCCGTGTTTGTGGGGAAAGAGCATTGTCTTTTTAAATATAGTTAGTATAATACATAGTACTGCAATGATACATTAATAATGATTAATTAGAATATCATACTAATATAGTAAATTATATAGGGAACACTTAATTTATTCCACAACCAGAAAAAAATAATATTATATTATACTAGCTGACCCAGCGAACTTCGTACCGCCTAACAGTCGATTCTTTATTTATTTTTATTTTTCCCTCAGAATTTTCCCATCCTCGTACTTCAAGGAATATTCTAAAAAAATAATTAGCAAAATCGGTTCAGCTGCTATCGAGATTTGCGCTTACCAACACATTCGGGGATTCATTTTTATATTATAGCTAATTAACATTAATGTATAAAAAATGCTGAGATGTTTGGCCGTTTGTTAACAATCACGCTGAACGGAGTTACATAAAACTTTAAGTACAAACAGACAAGGATCTGAATTGAGACACCTGATTATCGATATCTCGGTTATGCGTTACCGTGGGATAATATTTTATTGTTACCGTAACCTTTTTTCAACCCAAACTCTGAGATATTGCGTTGCGATGGTAACAAGAATGGTAAAACGGATTCTGTAGCGTTACGAAACTCGCCGGGACAGCTAGTTGAGAATTAGTACACGAGATTAAAATAGAATGAGATAAAACATTTTATTTGCATGGTAAATACATTGCAGTAGCTGGTATAGTTCAGTAATATAACCTGCTTGCTCTACCAGTTGAGGTGTGTAAGATTTAGAGGCTTTCATTTGATTCTTAAAAGTTTGTTTATTAAAATGTTTGTGCCTTTCTGTAAATTTTCGTGATTCTATTTCACTATCACGAAGCTTGTTTGCACGATATTCAAAGTAGATGTTAATACAGACCCAGAGACATCGGCGTCAAAGATTTAGAAAACGCCGCGGGCCGTAATTTATTATAGTTACTTATAGATACAAAACGTTTCACTTTCACTCGAATAAATAGCACTAAACTTGATTGATTCGTCTAAGAGTTGTTGCCACTCTATTTAATTATATTGGCGAAATAACTATTTTCAATTATTCAAGCTTGGGTTAGTGATCAAAGGCTTAATACTGATGTAAATAAACAACGGACGAGTAAATTAAAGGCTCTTTAGGTTTTTCTCATTGCAATAAAAACCAAATACTTCTTTAATATTTTTTCTTGCATTTCCATTCTGTTTTGTGGATGTCAATGTACCATTTTTTCTCAAATCATCTTAAACCTAATACATCAGTAGCTACCTATATGTATGAAAGATTTCATGATTGCCATCAATAACTTTAAATACCAATATTTAGACTTAGAAAAAAAAACGCATAAAATATCGCCTGTATGCCCGAAAGTTAGACACAGACCAGGGATTGCCATTTGCCGCGAAAAAGCTCAGGGTAAGAAAAGAAGAAGGGGAAGGTTATATCTATGGATAAAACATTGTGTGGAAACCCGGGTATTAGGTGTTCATGTCAGCGGTTGAATTACTTGGTCCAGCATTGTTCTGAGGGTCCAACAAACAGACATAATGGATAGGATTTTCATTCAATTCAATTTGTCTATGAAGAAGAAAAGAAAAAACATTTAACAAAAAACAAACATGGAAAGCACTGCGAATGTTACGATGCGAGACGTTTTGGATTTATTCGATCGAGACCCCGGGATAAACTGATGGATAGTGCTATTTAATAACGTTGGCGTAAACAGTCTTAGAACCATGTTTTAAAAATAATTGTGACGAAAATTATACGATCATATTTATAAAAACACAATTCGTTTAAAACGCTCCTGAGAGTCAGTTTTTATAATCTGTAGTTACGTATTTTTCCTCTAAAACCTCCACGTCAGACTAGTCAGCGTTTTTCCAATGTTTTAAGAAATCGTGTTTTTATAAGACCGTTAGGAATCTGAATAAGAACGGCCCAAGCCAAAATTGGTAAAGTTCCTTGAGCTGTCGACTGTACTTTATCTACTTGCGGCCACAAAGTAAGAGAAACTCATTTCGGTATTAGGCGTCATAAATAAAGGATTTAATTATTTTTCTGTCGGGGTTGGCGAGCAATTTTTGAATATAGGATTTCAGTGAGCCGAAGCGCGGGCCAAAACCCTTGGCAGCAATAAAATAAACAGTGACCTTATTACGAGCCTGACTTTGCGGACACGATAATGTTACATTTCGTGTCGGTAAATTTCAGCTTATGCCTAATTTACTAGTGTTATAGTGAGTGCCTTAAGTATGTAGCCTTTTCTGCGCCCTGTGCGAGCTTCTATAACTGCACCCTTGTTTTTTTTACATATTATAGGTATCTAAACAAAACCTACCCTAGAGCATTGCTATCTATGTATAGGCCTACTTTATTTCATTCAAGGTGATAAAATAAAGTACAAGGAACTATCAATTATCTAAAGTATTGGAAGACACATTAAGCGCTAGTGCGCTGCCAAAATATGAGCAAGATGTTTTGTCTAATTTAATAAACGTTTTTGATGATACAGGCATGTAGGTACGTATGTGTTGGTATCCATCACTAAGGGCACAGCGGGAACTTATCAGGAGCAAGCCGAAAAAATAATTATGCCCCCAGAGTCTGTGCCTGGGCACCGGTGACACCACGCTATTTGCGGCACTGGTTACTGGTTGGTTACTACAGTAATTTAAGTTTAAAAAAAGGGAGGCACTAGTTAGCACTGGTTTGCCGCTTAAATACATTAGTTAATATATCTTATACGATTTGTTTTTTTATTCATTACTCAACAGCTGTAATGATCAAATTCACAAAAAAAAATCAGATTCAGAATGGGTTGACCGTAAATTCAAGGTTAGTTATACCTGAGATTTCTGCATATAGAGCTTCAGTTGGATCATTGTACAGAGCAAGCAAGCGAGCAAGAGTATGTTAACACTTCAGACAATAGAGTTACCTCTCTACGTTTTCCTTAACAGTTAACGAGTGTTTTTGCTACTATAACTTCACAAATATACATAGCTTAGAAAACAAAGTGATCGGTACGTGCCGGGATACGGACCCTGAAACTCGCGATTTTGAAGCCGGTGTTTACCGCTCCGCTACGACCGTTTTTAGCACCGGGTATGAATACTCAGGCTCGTACCGTAAAGTTCGTGATATGGCCCCGACATCGATGGCTAAAAATAGAGTGGGACGGAGTGACCGCAGCTCACCGCCGCCATGTCCCAACATTTACATATAAATATCTAAATACATTATTGTGTATGAAAATAACCTTTTCACTTTTCAGGGAAAAGTTAATTCTGCCACCTCATTGTTGTGATAGGCGTTTTAAAGCGGATCCCGCGAGGGCTCGTTAATCATTTCAACATCAAACAAATGGCGCAAAAGCAACAAAACATCTCTACAGATTTTGGACATTGCTATACTAACCCTAAACTAAAGAGATTTTTGTTATAGTTGATATCAGGTTGCTACGATTTCTTCATGTTGGAGTCGGATTTCCTGTTGTCCCTATATTTTCTTCTGATTTTTTGGTGCACAGATAATGTCTGCCTTCTTTCATTGTTATTTTGGGTCTTTTAGCTCTATACATCGATTTTGACTTTATACATTGATTGATGGTGTTTTAAATAGAACATAAGTATAACACATTAATTTCTACAAAACTCAATCATAAAACATAGTTTACACGCTCGTAATATCTAACAGGTGTTACCTACTTAATATTTTTCTACTTATAACATCGAAATTGTGTTTTTTGTATATACCAATTTGACACTCGATTCAACACTAATGCCTGGCATCATTCAAGGTTAATTTGGTAATTTACACAAGGACTAGCTAATCAATGAATGAATGCGCAATACAAACAGCTAACATCCGCTCCTATCGACTACCAATTCAATCCGCAGCCGCATACGTATTTGGGCGAAAAACAGTAAATAACACATCGAACTTTTATTAGCGAAAATTATGTGTAAATAAGTTTATTTAGAGGACGTTAAATCGGTATATTTTTTTTGCTAACGGTCACCGTAGGCACCTGTGGATGGTTTTTATGAAGTTGGCTAGCCGCTTCGTTATTAAATCGCCTAATTTGGTTATGTGTGTTGCGTGGGTGCAGAATTGTTGACGTATCGGTCTCTGCCGACTCTGCGTGTTGTTCTAGGTGAGTATGGTTAAGACAATCCTACTAATATTATCAAATTAAATGTGAAAGTTTGTGAAGAGGTTTGCATGTTTGTTACTCAATCACGCAAAAACTGCTGAACGGAGTTACATGAAACTTGGCAAACATATAGACAAAGATCTGAATTGAAAAATAGGATACTTGATATCCCGGTAATGCGTTTCCGTAAGATAATATTTTATTGTTACCGTAACCTTTTTACCGTAACCCAAGCCAACCTCTAAGATATTTATTTATTTCGTTGCCATGGTAACAAGAATCGATTAAACTGATTCTGTGGCGGTAACTACGAAGCCGGGACAGAATGCAAAAATATGATGAGAAATTAGCTGGAAAACTGTCTCGTAGTATACATCGATGCCCGTATGTACAAGCGAGACTGAAGTCGGAAAATCGATTTATTATTGAACATTTTACTATTTTTATTTTTAATGCACTAACCCGTGCTAAGAACAATTTTAAAAACCTATTTAGAGGCTAAAAATTCCACCCATGCCGGGATTCGAACCCGCGACCTCTGGCTATCCGGGCCAGCGCTCTTTCCAACTGAGCCAATGGGCGACTCACCGGCATTATTGAACATGTTTATTAAACAAATACTTACAAAGTACATACTCTTAGTTCGTACTTCTTAGTTTCACTCTTTAGATTACCTTCCTTAACTATAGTATTTCTTAAGGATTCGCGATACCAATACATATTTATATATTAAAGGGGTCTGATCGCGATTACTTATTACCTAATTCCCCGACGTTTCGGCAGCGTTACAGTTGCCGTGGTCTCGGGTCCGTTACGTTTTACCTAATAAATAATCGCCATTAGACCCGTTTAATATATAACTTTGTAACGGTGCAAACCTCTTCACACCATTTTCATTTCTTTTTCCATCTATCATTTTCAAATATTTAAACTACGTCACACATTCTTCGATTTCCCTCATTTTTCATGTACTACCACTTTACCGTTTGACCAGATCTGAGTTTTTTACCTGCTTCTCCGTTTATCCATTTTTATCCAGTTTTCTGTTTTACTAATCTACAAATAAAACCACACCTGAAGTCGTTCCAGTTTTGATTATTTATAAATGATATAGGTACAACGTTCCAACTTCCTTAACAACTTGTACTCGTACGTCGGCAAAAAGAAACCTAGGTACCCACGAGTATATGTTAATCAGCTGCATCTGCATATAATTTACGATAGATTACAACGGGAAACTATGAAAATAAAAATATGAACTAATAACCTAAAACAATGTTTACCTAACGGCACTTTTTTTTTCACAAGAGTGCAAAGTTCTTTAGAAAAATGTCTGAAGAAAAATCTTTTGCACTCGAGTGCAACACGTAACTTTTCATTCCACCTCAGCGAGGAAATGACTAAATGCAAAAAAAAAACGTTTACAATCACGTTAAAGACTTACCTCGTAAGTCGTAAGTCTCGAACGGGTCTCTCCAGCTGCGTTTTAAAAGGACATTTCGCTTCATATCGCGTGGTCCCACTTAGGACGACATTGCCCATACATGTATCTAGCCGGCATTAATTCTATAAGTGGTTTCCACCGCAATCTCTTGATTGTGCCGACTGCGGCCGATGAACGAAGATTAAAGATTCCATTTTCCATGAATATGATAATACTTAATATTGTGGGATTAAATGGTCGTTGTTCAGGCGAATAAATAAATTGTTATGTAATGGTGCTCCCACATTGCTGTTTGAAAATGTTTGTAAACATTTTCTAACATTAAAACATTTTTTTAACATTTGTGATTAAATGTTTGCTAACAAATGTTTGTAACGGCAATGTTGGAGCACCACTATAAACGCCTTTAGATATGTCAGAGGTGTAGGCAGAGACTGTTTTGGTCGGTAGGTTAATTGCAGTTACGTGATTGGTTAAGAAACACGTCGTGGGGAAACCTGCGTGTAAGATATTTACACCTCTCTAAAGCTGAAATTGCTTACCGGCGCTACTCTCTCTCTCTCTAAGAGAAGGCCTTTCTTTGCATTGGGAGGTAGGCAGCCTATGAAATCATCATCAGCTGTCTATACTACGAGTATCTATACAAATAATTAATATTTTTTATATTATTTTTATAGATTAGATTAGAACACTTTATTGTACAAAACAGAAAACAAAATCCACAAAAAGGCTTATATATCTAAGTATTGCCGAATACAATTGGCGGTATTTTTATTATAGATAGGAAAAGTTTGTAACTTCTATGTTTATAAATTTGTAATTATCTCCGAAATAACTTATCGAGTTTCAATATTTTTTTAACAGTATTTAGATTAGACATTCAGGGTGAACTAGGTCCGTTAACTACGAAATCCTAGTCGCGCGCACTGCTAGAATCAAATAAAATGATTCTGTAACACGGAAATATTACAATAAATTGGATCAGAACTCCTATTGTACACACTAGAAAACAAAGTACATAAAAGGTTACATATCTAAGTTTTGACGTATATAATTGGCGGTCTTATCGCTAAAAGCGATCTCTTCCAGACAACCTTGGGATGGATAGAACTGAAAGATGAAGAGAGTAGGTAGGTAGGTAGGTACATGAAAGACCTTTCTTTGGCAAGTTACTGAGGCTCAGGATTAAAAAAATGAAAAATGACGTCAAGCGAATTTATGATTTGCGATTCAAAGAACTCTTTTTGAGTGCATGGGTTCTTTTAGACAGAATCGAATATTGAGAAAGGAATATTGAGAAATGTCGAATATATTACATATAAAGTCCCAATTTGTGCAGAAATTGTACTCGAACCTGCCAGCTGCTTAAGTGATTTGTTGATATCACCTGTCAAACAAGAAAGTGGCATTTAATTACTTCAATCTAACTGGGTGTAACTGGAGTTATTTTAATGTAGCCATTCCGGTAGTCTATTCATGAAAGTGATTACATTGCAATGAAGGGTCACCAGTCTAAGACAGGCTGCAAGACTACCGTAGACAGTTTTATTAGCTGTGCACTTTCTAGACTGAATGGAATACCAGTTAGTCTATGCGAGAGTTTTACCACAGGATAAGATGCAACAGAAAGCCCTATTATTAATATGTCTCATGTATTTCATTATGATGCAGGTACGTACATTCCGTACCTTACATCCTAGCATGTTATAATGTTAGATTTATTATTATTTTGTCATTGTGTTTACTCTGCTTATGCTGTTTTGTTTTTGTACATTTACGAATGTGGGTGGAAGTGTAAATAAATAATTTATCTATCTATCTTTTTACTGACATCTACAATCGTTAGCGAATTCTGGTCTATGGAAATAATGTATGGATAGCCCTTGCATTGTGTATGAATAATTGTAAAAGTACAGTCTGTTAGCTTTTAGAATATACCTCGGGCTCTAGAGTAGGCTTCGGTTTTCGCCGAAAGCACACGAGTGTGATACTACTTCCTGCTCTCTATAAAACTTTTCTTCACTATTTTGAAAAGTGATGCAAAGTTAAGTACCTATCATATTAGTTCCGATATTTCTATAACAAGAATATATCCGATTCTACCCGATCATAGCCAAACGTGATTTTTCCATATATTATTTAGCCTACGACCTACCAAATAAAAACAAAAATTTCAAAAAAATCGGTAATTTGTATCGGAGGACTGCGATAACAAACACTGTGACACGAAATATTTAAATATAATCAGATAAAGCAGTAGTGACCTTGGTAGGTGTGCCCATACCCGACTTGACCCGAGTGCCCCGACCCAGGGGCGTCCGGCACGGTGGTCAGGCGACAAGGTCGCACTACCTAAGACTTGACTTTACATAGGAAAGCTTCGCATACAATTTCCTACAAACTGGTGCTAAGCGACCCGATCACCACAGTCGAGTCAAAATGCGAAAAACTCTAATCTGACCACAATATTTTCTTGAATACCTTTATTAGTTATAGCGTGCAAAAAAAAAGGCACCCACAACTTTAAATCCTACATTAGTTGTGATTCTTACAACAGAAGGAATAGATAAATCTGCGACCGGACACTCGCCATAATGCCCAAAAATAACTTGACAAAAATCCGCACAATCGGAATGAGTGCGACTGTTTTAATTGATAATTTGAGTAAACTAAAATCTGAAGAATTGTGGGTGAAACCTAAAATACGTCCAAAGAAAGAAAGAAGGAAGGAATCAATTAACAGATCACAAGAAAGAAAATGCTACGACTCCTTGTTACAAATAATACATGAGTCCCGGCATGGGTGGAATTTTTGCCTCCAAATAGGTTTTTGGAAATAATACAATCACATACTCGTAAATACAAATAACAGTGCCTTTTACTGTCAGTCTCTTTGAAGCTCCCTCAATTTTGAGGTAGGGTACTGAGTACTATGGTACTTTCATTGAGTGATTCTTCTGGCACTCCATATAGAGGTTTCGCAGATTCGCGTGAGAACTGAAAGCGGTACTCCGGCCGCCATTGCGGTATCAATAGCTGAGTTTTCACATGGACTCTCAGTTGCTAGTAAGCTGTCAGTGCCAAACTACATGCCTCAATACCTCGATACAGAGGTGGTGTTCGGTTCTTCGATAACGATCTACTGCGGGGTAGCCGGAAACTGTACTTAGGTCACAAGTGGGTTACAATGAGTTCGGACCGGTTTTCAGTTTTCACAAATTTTAAGAAAGGTATACAAGACAGATATGTAGTGACCGTGCTGTAAGGCCCTAAATCGAACAGGCCTTAAAAGTATATATGTAGCGTGTTGTTAAAATAACGCAAACCGTTTTCAGTATGATTAAAAAAAAACATCGTATTTATCATGCATCGTATGTATTTCCTAAATTCAGACGCCGTGTAATGAGCTTGCAAATTCATATTTGAATATTTTACTAGCGGTCCTCGTAAACATTGTCCATATTAATTAGCGTTTGACCTATATTCTCAGACTTACACATGTGCTACGAAATTTTTATAAATTGGATTGTATTTAACTAGATACTACAATTATCACTGTCGATGATGAAGAGTTATTTCCGACAAATCATAATGGCGCGTTTCCACCGCCAAATTGCGACTTTGGACATCATTAATCATTGCCAGTATATTTCGCCTCAAACCTATTTCGTCACTACCTTTTATAAATTTATTTGTGTAGTATTATGACACTACATAAATTATTATTCTAATTTTTACAACCAATCTTTTCAGGTACCTACTGCCTCGCTTTGACAAACAAACTTCTTGACGAAGGTTTTTGTTCTCTACCAGTAGCGTACTGGTCTGTATTTGACTAAACCCATCAATCTAGCCTGAGATAGTGCAGTCTCTGCAGTGACAGTATTATGCCAAGTCTTCCGGACTCTAACGATTGTCATTTACGATAAGACATCGTGAATACGCCAGTTGACATTTTAATAGTCCATTAGTCAGATGCCTCGTAATTATACAAACCCACGTAATGGCCCATCATAGGTAATCTTCGTCATCCTGCTTAGATAATTAGTTACCTTCTACATAACTGCCGTGCGCGCACTGTATTTTTTTTACGTGACACCGTGTGTACTACAATATCTAATTTATAAAAATCTCGAGTCAGAGTAGTTGTTTTCAAACTTCCCAATAATGGTTTCATCGATTTGTTTATTTTTTTGTGTATATTTGGTAGGTTTGAGAACAGGTCATAGGTTGCATTGATATGGCATTTCAGTCTGTCAAGAACCATCACAATATTTTTATGTCATTACAAGATGACTCCGCAAACGTTGTTTTGGATAGACTAGCAGTGCCAGTAACTTATCTCAAGCCTTATTTCTGACATGGCAGGCGTAGATTGTGAAACAGAGTTTGCACAAGTTTCGTGTAGACAAAAGCAGAGCCTACGCTTTAGCTCAGAAGGACAAGTTCCATCGGTGTGCCAAATTAACCTCTCTCCTAAATCTGTAATCTTCTTTTGCTACTAAGAAACCAACGCTCTCTAAACGGTTCTTTTTTTTAACCTTAGACACCCTATACTTTTTTCTTTATATAGGCATGTTTGTTATATATTTGCTTCGCTATTATGTTTGAGCTTTCCGCATCCAATCTTTTCCTACCCCAACCAGATCGGCAGTCCATATCATTAAGTTGAATTGCAAGATTTTCTACACCCATCCCCTGTACTCTTAATAGGCCTATCTCTTTTCACGACATGGTCAACCAACAAAGAGTTTGGTCTTTTTGGGCTCAATGGCCAGGTTATCATCTTACGAGTCGATGACAAACGTTCATAGGAACCGGCTTTGCCAAAGCTGATAAGTAAATCCATAAAAAAGCTCGCCCATTATTTCCCAGGGTTCGCCAGACGTAAAAAGCACAGACAGTACGTCGTTTGGGAGGTTTTCATGCTCCCCAATCTGAGTTACAGACCTTATCTTCTTCAGTATTCGTTTGTCTACTGTTGGGCGTATGTCTCTTCAGAAGTCTTCCATCACGATCGGGCTTTGGTTACTGTGGTCCAGGTCGACTCTGTAGAAGATTTGATGACATCAGATTATCGTGCAGGTGGTTTGTCTACGCCTTGCGCTCTTCTGCACGGTCTCCACGACAGGACTCCATTTTCCATTTTCGCGTCGACACACGTGTGGTGTTCATTGCCCGGTCTGGTCTGTACACTGATAATAAGACCCGATAAGACCGCCAATTGTATAACATTACTTAGATTCTTAGGTACGTTAAGCCGTTGGTGCCGGCTGTCATATAATTGCAGTCGTTAAGCCATGTCTGAGGCCTTATGGGCGGCTTGATAACTACTGACAGTAAGGCCCGCCACTGTCTTACAATCCTCCACCAACCCGGACTTGGCACCCGTGGTGGAGTATGGCCTAACTTTCCTGCGATGCAGGAGACCCGTGCCCCAGCAGTGGGGACATACAAGGGTTGATAACGTTCCTTTGTTTCTGGTTGTGCAATAAAGTGTTCTCTATCTATCTAATAAGGACTTTCCTCCAACAGCGGACGGCGTGCTGTCGACGGTGAACGTGGTGGAAGCGCTGCAGGAGTTCTGGCAGGTGAAGGCGGCTCGCGCGGGCGGCGCCGCGGGCGGGGCGCTAGTCATTTACGAGTCGGTGCCGGCCCCGCACCCGCCCTATGTCTGTTACGTCACGCTGCCAGGCGGCGCCTGCTTCGGTAGCTTTCAGGTGAGGAGACCAGACAGAAGATGGTCAGAGTGGTGTTTCGTTATCAACCCGTATATGTCCCCAACGCTGGGGCACGGGTCTCTTCCTGCATCGCAGAATGGTTAGGCCATACTCTACTACGGGGGCCACGTCCGGGTTGGTGTTTATTCTCACTGTATTTTTTTCCATGAGAACTCGACCCGAAGACAGCAATAACAATAAAATTGTACATAGACATTCTTCAGACAAACAGAATGTAACACAGCGTAGGGTCTTGACCACTAGACGATCAAGGCTGTCATGTAATGGCAGTCGTTAAGCCATGTCAGAAGCCTTATGGGCGGCTTGATAGCTTCTGACACCAAGGCCCGCCACTGTCTTACATTCCTCCACCAACCCGGACTTGGCCCCCGTGGTGGAGTTTAGCCTATCCTTCCTGCGATGCAGGAAGAGACCCGTGCCCCAGCAGAGAGGACATACAAGGGTTCATATCAAACAGAATGTAAATTCTTTACGTTGAAATAAATTTCTGGTTTCTAAACTCTCAACAAAAGACAGTGTCAGTCTGTGCTTCGGGTCCTTAAACGTAAATTATCTAACATTGCACTTTTTTACGTTGCGTGGCCGTTGCGTGCTTTAATGTCTATTTCAAGTACGAGTAAAACCGATGACAACTATACCGTGCAGAGTACAGTCGACAGTTGATTCAACCTTTGCATTTTTGTTCTAAGGTAATCCGAAAAGGCGTTAAGCGGCGGTCGTTCATATTATGACTCCACGTTTTTGTAGCCATCCCTCTTCTCCTCAACATTTAAAACTTGTAAAAGTGCTCCGTCTATTAAATTCAAATTTCAGATAAAATCAACTACAATACATTCCTTAAAGTAAATTACACAACATTGGTATACTGCCTAAACTTTCAGTCTTATAGTATCCAAAATACAGTGCATAAACTTAGTGGAATCCAAAGGATCGCGTACGTATGAAGAAAATATCCAAATTAAAATATCCTGTAATGACTAGATTAACAAATGAGCAACACTCACACTAGCACCAATCACATGACTAGACGTGAGGGTCGATGGCTTCAAAATGACCCATTAGTGTAAAACAGTTATTAAACAATAGCCACTATTCAATGCTGTGTGAAAATCAAGACCGAGACCTTTACTCAACTTTTTACCTTACTCACACTCTACATGTATTCTTTCATCCTGCTCTAAGAGATCAAAAAGAGTGAGACGAAGTTAATTATATCTCTGTAGAGCCCTCTTGAGCGTCGGCTGCTGACTTGCTAAGGTCATCGCAGTTGGATTCGCAACAGCATTTAAATATTATGAGTCAGCCAGGTGATTCACACGACGGGTATCCGCTGGTGTCCGATTTCATTCGAGAATCGACGGCTTTATCTCAGTAAAAGCCCGAATATGTACTCGTATAGGGACAGAAGGTCACCACCAGCTTAAAATTACTACTAATTAGCACTGAATTAAAAGCTTCTTCTTTTCTTACCACGGTGGCGTCTTTCTTTCACGGAGTTAGGGTTGAGTTTTCAGGTATTTAATTGGTTTGTTAAAGCTAGGGTGTAGTCTATGGCTGACAAGTTTAATCTTTTATTGTAAAATCGCCTGTAACGTAATTAGGTATATAGAGTACACGCATGTGAAATGTTTATGTTGGAAATAAGTTTTCGATGGACGTATAGTGCATCAAATATGGCGCTTAGACTATGGCGATGACCATTCAATCCTGAATCGAAACAACATCTTGCTCCCTTTGATTCAGCCAAGAAGGATTTTGTTTATAGTAGTCTAAGCAAGTCAGTCATCTGTTGAAAATTGTTCTTTGGATTCCTAACTACTTTATCTTAACAAAACCTAATAAAGACATTCACTCGAGCCGTTGACCTCTCATGACCCTCAGCTTAAAGAAGGGTGAATTTTTAATCGTTATTAATTATTCTCTCGGCCGAATCTTCAAAATGGCCTATTGTGCGTATTATTTGCTTCACCGACGAAACCTTGTTTTCTTTCAATTAACCCTTGTCGTCAGAGCTTTGTTAGCGTTGTGAAATTGATGAGTATTTTGATACTGATAAAGGTTGGAGCTGAAACAGGACACGGGGTCCGAGGGCAGGCGATGCGAGGGCAGCTGATCCAAATCTGTCACAACGGCTTAGCCTGGTTTATTCTAATCCCGTATCATGAATACGAATTGCATAAAAAATGAGATCACACAGGTCATCATAACTCATAGTAGATAGATAGAGAACATTTTATCTTCTATAATATAAAAATGAATCGCTGAATGTGTTGGTAAGCGCAAATCTCGGGAGCAGCTGAACCGATTGCGCTAATTGTTTCTTTAGAATATTCCTTGAAGTACGAGGATGGTTCACACTGTGAAAAAAAATTAAAGAATCGACTGTTAGGCGGTACGAAGTTCGCTGGGTCAGCTATATATATATATATATATATATATATATATATATATATATATATATATTATACTTTTTAGAGATAAACGAGCAGCTCCATCGAGACTTGGCTAGATTTTACAGAATGTTTTTGGTGGGATCCATTATATTTCTTATAGTAAGATAGGATAACACTATTCTTTATTATACACCAGAACAAATACTATAAAACATGTAAAGATACAAAGTACAATATAGTACTGTTAGTGCGAATTACTTCTAATTCTACGTCACCTAGACTCAACTCAACTGTAGCTGTTCTACAACTCTTCACTACGAGCTCAGAACAGTACAGTCTCCCACGCTGTCTAACTGCCCCTTTTTCACCCAGCAGAACTGCCCGACGAAGGCCGAAGCGCGCCGCAGCGCTGCCAAGATAGCGCTCATGAACAGCGTGTTCAATGAGCACGAATCACGCCGCATCTCAGAGCACTTCATCGAGAAGGCGGTGGCCGATGCGCGAGCCTCATTCGCGGGTGATGCCGCGGCGCATCACCAGGAGCCCAGCGCTGGTATTGCGGCCTTCAGGTGAGTCTAGCTATCATCGTCATCATCTTTAGCCCACCGCTGCCCACTGCTGGGTATAGAGGCCTTTTCCCCCAAATTCCATCTCTCACGGTCCCTTGCCACGGAATTTCCGCCGACTCAGCCACAGCTATAGGCTTATAGGCTAGCTATAAGAATGGGTTTTCTATAAATCTGAAGACCAGTTCAGGCGAGGAACTACATTGGTGTGTCTTCTAGAAACTGGAAGACTGAACTTCCGATAGGGACTGAGCTCATCGAATACACATCTTCGCTTAGGCGAAAGTTGTATGGACAAGTTGTCGAGCGTAACAACATCAAACGGCTGCAAAGCCGTTAATGCAATAGGAGCCTCACCTCACTGACTAGCTCAGTCATGATCAACGTGTCTGCCCAGTGGTGGGGGAGCTCTTTAAGATAAGACAATAATATATCTTCCATAATTAGAATACTTCTAAACTACTAACTTCTCAGAGCTAATCCATCTGTAGCAACTTTCCCCAGCCCTTATCACCACTACATATCACAGACTCCATTTCTCATAGGCAAAGTATGCTACTTCGGTACCTTCCTTCAGAAATCCTTATTTTCTCCACGTTACATCCCTTAGCGATTTAATAAAATCAGCGACACAAGTTTGTTAAATTCTTGTCGTTTGCTTCTGACCTCTGCCTCGCTTCTGTCCTGCCAAGAGACATAAACTCCTCAATTGGTTCTAGGTTTATGCTGGAAGCAAACAAGGGCCGCACGATGCTCGAGTTCCAAGAACTAATGACGGTGTTCCAGCTGCTCCATTGGAACGGCTCGCTGCGCGCGATGCGCGAGCGGCAGTGTTCGCGGCAGGAGGTTGTCGCTCATTACTCCGCCAGAGCCCTGGATGACGCCATGAGGGAGCAGATGGCGAGGGAGTGGGCTGCTAGGTAAACGGGGCTTCTAGGGGTTTTCTGTCTAATAATCAGGCTACGCTTGGGAACTGTTTGATGGATCGCTGCGCGTGAATCGTGGAAAGCAATGCTCGCGACAGCTTAAGGAGACTAAGCGTGCTGGCTTTCGGAGCTAGCAACGCCTAGGTAACGGTTTTTTGATGCTTGATGACATTAGGCACCCTGCGTGTAATGCGTAAGCGGCAGGTCGCAGCAGGATGTAGTTATGCATTGCTCTGCTACACTGGATGAGAGAACAGATATCGCATGCTTGTAGTAAACGTTTCTTGCAGAGCTTTGCTACAGATACAAGTGCCGTCAGGTTACGTTTAGATACTCTACACTGTGGATACGGTCAGCTAAACTCTTAAAGATTTGTAGGCCCAGTCAACCCCGTTTTTTTTGTAACAAAATTCTTACTAGATGACGATAGTAACATCTTTGTTGTCGTTTCAATCAATGGCGATTCACAGATCCTCCAAATGGTATTCAACTTTACGCCATAATTGTGTAAGCGAGTACTTGCTATATGAAAAAGAAGAAGAAAGACATTTATTGAAACAAATTGGAACAGGAATGAAAAGGCACACCACTCACAATCGCGATTACTTATTAGGTAAAACGTAATTACCTTAATTTCTGACTTCCGACAACATTTCACCATTGTGATGTTGTAAATTTTTTAATAAATAATAAAACTGGAACGAATTCAACTTCGTGCTTTATTTACATGTGTTTGTTTTATATTATTTATAATATAAACAGAAAACTGGATAAAAAAAGGTTAAGCAGGTAAAAATTGTCAGGTCTAGTCGAAATGTGTAGTAGTAATGCTAAAAATGAGGGAAATCTCAAAAATCGGTGAAGTTATTGAAATTTTTGAAAATGATAGAATTAAAGAAATATAAAACAATGGTGTAAAGAGGTTTGCACCGTTACAACCTATAATAAATAATCGCGATTGGACCCCTTTAATATTTAACTATGTATGAACATCGCGCATCATTTATTTTTAGGTATCTCACAGAAAACTGTTTCTATTCTATAAAGGCATATTTAGACTAAAGGTCATAAGAGTTTTTCCTACAAAAACTGTGATGATAGATCTAAGATTTTAGTTATAAGAATAATACGTAAAAAATCGTATACTAACTATAAGTAAATAAATGTGCATACACCTGAAAAGGTAAAACCTGGTGATCTCAATATAAGTAGGTAATAATAACTGCTGAATGTACCCCATGTTTAAGCACAATAAAATTCATTTCATTTAGAATTTTAGAAAGACATAACACTCATAGTTACCAAAAAGGAAACAAAAAAGTCACATAAATTCGAGATAGAACAGGGCGAAGTCAGAGCGTACATCCTGTGGTGTGTCAATGTTGGCACAAAGGGCCTGTTAGACAGTGACTGCAACAGAGGCCCCTTTCTCCCCCAGGGAGAGGGAGGCGGTCGCGGCGGCAGGCGGCGACGCGCGCGCCGGCGTGATCCGCGCGGAGCTCGCGCGCGCAGAGCGGGAGCTGGCGGCCGCGCGGCTGGCGGCGCGAGAGCTGCGCTTCCCCAAGGTATTCAAATATCTCTTTCTGTCGGTCGTAACGAGGCGTTCGTCCACTCGGATCACAGTCGCAACGGATCACATGTTCCTTCTTCTTCCTATAGACCTAAGAAAATCCCTTTGAGTCGTTAACAGGGCCTTCTTCTTCTTCAGGCTATATTAGTCCACTGCTGGACATAGCCCTCTCCTAATGAGCGCCATAGCGCAAGGTTGCGCCATCGGGGTGGGGGGGGGGAGTGCCAATAATCCCCACGCTGGGCATGCGGTTTGGAGATCGCAGTTTGGTGGAATCGTACTGCACGGGGCGCTGCTGCCCACCCCCCCGTTTGTGTCTCTTAGTCGCCTTTTACGACACCCGCGGGAAGAATTTGGGTTGGTGCTATTCTCTAGGCCGACACCACACAGCATCACATCAAACCCTCGTTAATCTAATCAAAAATGTAGACCATTCGGATCACATGATCCGGGTGGATTATTTTGCTTGGTTTGATGTGATCCGTTGCGACTGTGATCCGAGTGGACGAACCCGTGATGAGAATTTTTCAGCACAAATTCACAACGCAGTTCATAGATGGCGCTTATAGGCGTGCATATACATGAACAGAGACACGTCTGTCAAATTCGGCTCAGCGCAGATTAATTTTGACAGCCGTACTCCGGTTCTTCTATCGCCACGCCTGTAAGCGCCATCTATAAATTGCTTTGTGAACTTGTGCTGAAAACGGCTCATTGGGGCTGACTCTGGGCCAGTTTCTGAATCGAGAATTTCGCTAAGTAAATACTTAATTGTAGTGCAATCTTTCCCAGAAAAGAGCGTGACAGAAGATCCGGCTTTTGAATTGAAAATTTCGCTAAGTGAATACTTAACTGTGCTGATGTCTCTCCGATTTTCTCAGCACAGAGCGTGGCAGAACGTTACCAACTTAAGTAACGAATGAAATTCTCAATTCAGAAACCGGCCCATAGTCTAGTCTTTTCACGCCATCTATTCGAAAAGAATGACTTTGTTCGACTTTAAGTGCACCCAAAGGTGGTGTTTTCTATAAGAAACTTTTAGCGGGCAGTAATGAGTTTTTAATCCTCTTTATAAGTGGGCCGCGTAAGGCGTGACGACAGTCATATTAAATTTAACGATATTAGGAGAAAGTACACATTAAAAGCATTTAAAACACTGATTTAGTTTTATAAAACTAAATATGAGACTACCAACATTTTCAATAAAATAAAAGATAATACTGCTTTAAACCATTTTGACTGAAACAGCAATCACACCGCGTGAGTATCGTCAGGACGTGAAGGAAAACATTGTGACGAAACCTGAGTGTCTGGGGTATTGAAATACCTCAGCGCGTGAAATTGCCGATCCGCGTTAGTCTGCGTCTTCGTAATGAGATGATTTATACAGCGTCCAGTGGCATCTTTACTCACACTAGGTGGGTGAAGGTACCACTCGGAAGCTGCGTTGGGCAGGCGTGGTAAGTAAGCCCTGCAGTTGGAATTTTGTAGCCTACGTAAAAAAAAAATGATTTATTTCAGAGAAGTATAACAATTTACTTATCCTATTTTAGCATTGTTGAGGAAAATGTAATTATATTTAACTGATGATAAGATTAGAACGATGTTGTCTGTACTAGTAAAAAAAACTGACTGTATGACAGTCAGCACGCCTACTTTCTGGAAAATTTAACTTATTTTATTACATTGCTGCTTGAGCATTTACTCATAGATGCTAGTTACACGCTTAAAACAAAATACATTGTATGAGTGATACAGTGTGTGTGTGTATGTATGTGTGTGTGTGTATTATAGGAAACGAGTACGACAGTTGATGGAATGTATAAGTTATTTTGACATAAAAAAATTGCTTTGTTTGAAGGAAAAGAGGGACATCCTGCTGCTAGCGGCGCGGAGGCAGCAGCCCGCCTGCTGATCTCACCCACCCGGGACCTTCGTGGCTCTCGAAACTTCGTCTGATGAACCATAGACTGTAAACAATCTGGGCAATGTCCGGGGGCCCGTGAATCGGTCCCTTATTATTATATTTACGTTTACATTACTACAATATACTAGTTTAAGCATATACGGTTGTTGTTTCATTTCACTTGACCCTAAAGGGCCATCCGTAAATTACGTCACAATTTCGTGATTTGCCGACCTCTCCCACGCTCTTGTCACAGCTGGTCATATTTGTGAGACCCCCCTCCCTTCCTTAGTGTGACGTCACATATTTTGCAGTTTTACATTTAGATATTATTGAATTGAAACAGCTGAGCAGACCCGAAGATACTTTTTTTTAGAAGGAGTTGCAAATTTTTTTGAGCACCTATTTCATATTTTATTAATGGCAAGTTCGTGTTTTGACACGTAGATTTAGAATTTACGTGACGTCACGAAATTGAAGAAACCTTCCACCCCCCTGACACACAATGTCACACTCCCTCCCCCTTAAAGTGTGACGTTATTTATGGATGGTCCCTAACAGGAAAAACCAACTTAAACCTGCTTTAAGGCCGCTTTACATGAGATAGAATGGAATTGAGACGCCAAAAGCCTACAACCGTAGGGTTAGTAAATTTTTTGAGGTTTCCGCGGCGAGCGCACGTGATCATTAAGCTCATACTCTCTGTCTTTCCGAGAGAAGGCTGGTGCTTTTATCCGTATGATAACCTCAAAAAATTTACTGTCCCTTATGGGCGACTCTTATTTCATTTTACCTGTAAAGTCCGTTAATAACGTATGAAAATAAAGGAAGTGTAAATCCGCCTGCATCACCATCATGAAAGCTTCTAGATCGCGCTCGCTCGCTGTTTCTTAGCAGGATTACAAGGATGTTTTAACCAAACGTTCATGCATGATTAGGTATCAGTTGGAGTAGTATAAAAGCGTAATTTTTCTTTACTTAGTTATATAGATATATAGAGAACACTAGTTATAGAGTCGACAGTATGTCAATCTATGCATATTGGTTGCAGAGAAGTCTATAACTTAACTGATTAGAGTGCACGTGCGTACAGGTTGATGTGCTGTCGACTGGGCAGCTTGATACAAGGTACAAGCTAAATGCTGTAGACGGAATATCCTGCTGCTGATTTTACTCGGGCGGGCTTAGCCTTCACGAGTCACGACTGTCGAAACTGCATCCGAGAAACCAAAAAGTGTAAAACTAGCCTGTTGCCCGGATATTAGCGGCGCCGTTAATTTTCTTTAGATTAGATTGGAATAAAACTCTTTATTGGACACACCAGAAAACAAAATACATAAAGGCTTACATATCTAAGTATTGCCGTATACAATTTCTTTATTATTCAATACAATAGTTTAGTTGTTGCGTTTCAATTGACAATAGAACATACCTACCTGAACCCTTGATCAACACGAAAATATAAAATGAAAACCATCATCGATCCAAAGAGCCTCCACAATATAGGCGCTTGTTTTACAATTTATAGTTACATATTAAACCGGTCTTATCGCGATTATTTATTAGGTAAAAGGTAATTTATTTCCCGAAGTATCGGCAGCGTTTCAATAGCCGTGGTCTCGGGTAGGTACGTGTTACCTAGTAAACAATCGCGATTAGACCCGTTTGATATATAACTATGTATGAGCCTCGCGAATCATTAAGAAATACTGTTTTACAATTTGATATTCACTTTTTAAGAAAAACGTATTATACCCCAAACACCAATTATGATTTTAATTCCACTGGTGGCACTAGTTTTCACTCAAAGCGCCGTAAGTACGGCCGACGACGGCTTATAAAACTGTACATTTTCATTGCACAGTAACTCTCAACGTATCTGAATAGAGTTCAAGCCAAGTTCAAACACATCAAAGAAAGGTTCGGCATTCTGCGTAGAACAGACTGCAAAACTCACCAAAAGTGGTGGCCAAAAATACATTTTGACTAAAGAGCCAAAATGTATTTTTGGCTATTTCATAAAACAATTCATATTTTACTATGACAATTTGATGTTCATTGGGTAGTTGAGTCTTGCGTAGTTGTTAATCTGTCGTGAACTTTGCAATGTAAATCGAGTTGTCATGGAGTAAACCATGACTGTTCTATAAAACAGGCCCCAATTAAAAAGGTATACCGAGTTATTTCTAAGATGCGCAATTCCTGAAAAAAATTGGTTCTAGAAGGTCAATAACAACAACTATAGTTCGGCGACTTTTAAAAACTTTTTATTCAAAATTTCTATTTACTAAAACAAAATATTTTTTGTCCTCTCTGTTTGGTACATAATGCTTAGAAGTTTCTAAGTTGAACAATCATTTACTGAATCATACGACATTGCACATAAAACGCGAACTTATTTAAATCATGAAAACAGGGTAGTTCTAAAAAAAACATTACAACAAAAAAAAATAGGGAACAAAATTGGGGTGTTTCAGGAATTGTGTAGGTATTTTCTTAAAAATAACCCTGTATATTCGGTAGCAACTCCGTAGCAACTTCATCGGCGTCCGTTACATACAGTTTATTCCGTAGTACACACAAAAAGTAGCGTGGATCATCTTACTTTATTTTTATGATAAGGAGTGTGCTAATCTTGTTACCCTCAGGACTCTCGCAGGCTTGCAAGCCATGACAAGATTCTTCTTTTAAAAACCTATTTAGAGGCTAAAAATTTCACCCATGCCGGGATTCGAACCCGCAACCTCTGGCTATCCGTACCAGCGCTCCACCAATTGAGCCAATGGGCGACTCACGGCATCAGTGAAATTTCGAACCTCTTTACAATATTCTCTGTATTATGTACAGGCAGCGACATCTGACTTAAGCAAATTGCATTACTTACAGCCCCGACTACCTACTTTGCAGTTAGGTTTTAACATCGGAACGATATCACTGTACCCACATGATTACACTATTTTTATTTTTTTAATGCACTAACCCGTGCTAAGGAACAAATTTAAAAACCTATTTAGAGGCTAAAAATTTCACCCATGCCGGGATTCGAACCCGCAACCTCTGGCTATCCGTACCAGCGCTCCACCAATTGAGCCAATGGGCGACTCACGGCATCAGTGAAATTTCGAACCTCTTTACAATATTCTCTGTATTACGTACAGGCAGCGACATCTGACTTAAGCAAATTGCATTACTTACAGCCCCGACTACCTACTTTGCAGTTAGGTTTTAACATCGGAACGATATCACTGTACCCACATGATTACACTATTTTTATTTTTTTAATGCACTAACCCGTGCTAAGGAACAAATTTAAAAACCTATTAATAAAAAAATAAAAATAGTGTAATCATGTGGGTACAGTGATATCGTTCCGATGTTAAAACCTAACTGCAAAGTAGGTAGTCGGGGCTGTAAGTAATGCAATTTGCTTAAGTCAGATGTCGCTGCCTGTACGTAATACAGAGAATATTGTAAAGAGGTTCGAAATTTCACTGATGCCGTGAGTCGCCCATTGGCTCAATTGGTGGAGCGCTGGTACGGATAGCCAGAGGTTGCGGGTTCGAATCCCAGCATGGGTGAAATTTTTAGCCTCTAAATAGGTTTTTAAATTTGTTCCTTAGCACGGGTTAGTGCATTAAAAAAAATAAAAATAGTGTAATCATGTGGGTACAGTGATATCGTTCCGATGTTAAAACCTAACTGCAAAGTAGGTAGTCGGGGCTGTAAGTAATGCAATTTGCTTAAGTCAGATGTCGCTGCCTGTACGTAATACAGAGAATATTGTAAAGAGGTTCGAAATTTCACTGATGCCGTGAGTCGCCCATTGGCTCAATTGGTGGAGCGCTGGTACGGATAGCCAGAGGTTGCGGGTTCGAATCCCGGCATGGGTGAAATTTTTAGCCTCTAAATAGGTTTTTAAATTTGTTCCTTAGCACGGGTTAGTGCATTAAAAAAATAAAAATAGTGTAATCATGTGGGTACAGTGATATCGTTCCGATGTTAAAACCTAACTGCAAAGTAGGTAGTCGGGGCTGTAAGTAATGCAATTTGCTTAAGTCAGATATCGCTGCCTGTACGTAATACAGAGAATATTGTAAAGAGGTTCGAAATTTCACTGATGCCGTGAGTCGCCCATTGGCTCAATTGGTGGAGCGCTGGTACGGATAGCCAGAGGTTGCGGGTTCGAATCCCGGCATGGGTGAAATTTTTAGCCTCTAAATAGGTTTTTAAATTTGTTCCTTAGCACGGGTTAGTGCATTAAAAAATTAAAAATAGTGTAATCATGTGGGTACAGTGATATCGTTCCGATGTTAAAACCTAACTGCAAAGTAGGTAGTCGGGGCTGTAAGTAATGCAATTTGCTTAAGTCAGATGTCGCTGCCTGTACGTAATACAGAGAATATTGTAAAGAGGTTCGAAATTTCACTGATGCCGTGAGTCGCCCATTGGCTCAATTGGTGGAGCGCTGGTACGGATAGCCAGAGGTTGCGGGTTCGAATCCCGGCATGGGTGAAATTTTTAGCCTCTAAATAGGTTTTTAAATTTGTTCCTTAGCACGGGTTAGTGCATTAAAAAAATAAAAATAGTGTAATCATGTGGGTACAGTGATATCGTTCCGATGTTAAAACCTAACTGCAAAGTAGGTAGTCGGGGCTGTAAGTAATGCAATTTGCTTAAGTCAGATGTCGCTGCCTGTACGTAATACAGAGAATATTGTAAAGAGGTTCGAAATTTCACTGATGCCGTGAGTCGCCCATTGGCTCAATTGGTGGAGCGCTGGTACGGATAGCCAGAGGTTGCGGGTTCGAATCCCAGCATGGGTGAAATTTTTAGCCTCTAAATAGGTTTTTAAATTTGTTCCTTAGCACGGGTTAGTGCATTAAAAAAAATAAAAATAGTGTAATCATGTGGGTACAGTGATATCGTTCCGATGTTAAAACCTAACTGCAAAGTAGGTAGTCGGGGCTGTAAGTAATGCAATTTGCTTAAGTCAGATGTCGCTGCCTGTACGTAATACAGAGAATATTGTAAAGAGGTTCGAAATTTCACTGATGCCGTGAGTCGCCCATTGGCTCAATTGGTGGAGCGCTGGTACGGATAGCCAGAGGTTGCGGGTTCGAATCCCGGCATGGGTGAAATTTTTAGCCTCTAAATAGGTTTTTAAATTTGTTCCTTAGCACGGGTTAGTGCATTAAAAAAATAAAAATAGTGTAAGATTCTTCTTCTTCTTCTTAAGGCTATATTATGTAGTCCACTGCTGGACATAGCCCTCCCCTAATGAGCGCCATAGCGCCCTGTCTTCAGCTTGCCGCCTTCAGCATCTGCCGGCAGTTTTTCGCAAATCCTCATACCGCCTGGTCGGAGGGCGTCCTTGCCGAGTCGCGGTCTCCACTCAAGAACACGTTTACTCCAACGGTTGTCGGTTCTTCGCGAGATATGGCCAGCCCACTGCCACTTCAGCTCGCTAATTCTCTGAGCTAGGTCGATAACTTTGGTTCTCTGTCGGATGCATTCGTTGCGAATCCTATCCTTCAGAGAAACTCCGAGCATAGCTCTCTTCATAGCTCGCTGAGCGACTTTGAACTGGTGGACCAGCTCTTGAACAATGACAAGATTCCCCTTGACGTAATAAACAGGAGCTAAACGGGCCAGCAGCGGTACCTATTAGGAAAAGTGGAAGAAATATACGTTAGCATGATATTTCGTGCGTAGCCCGGGTGGTGATGGTATAAGCCATAGCGTCTTTACTTTGTGTAGTGGATAGCGTTTCACACTTTTGTAGATAAAATCTATTGTAGGTATATTGTACCTACATCTATAGCATCCGGCATAGAGGCGTGAGTTGAGTTAATGTGTGTGTAATCATAATTATAATAACTTACATAATAATATGTAAAATAATCAAACTAGGGGATATCGTTATCAACCCTTGTATGTCCCCACTGCTGGGGCACGGGTCTCTTCCTGCTTCGCAGGAAGGTTAGGCCATACTCCACCACGGGGGCCAAGTCCGGGTTGGTGGAGGATTGTAAGACAGTGGCGGGCCTTACTGTCAGAAGTTATCAAGCCGCCCATAAGGCCTTATGGATATGGCTTAACGACTGCCATTATATGACAGCCGGCACCAACGGCTTAACGTGCCTTGTAGCACGGAAGCGCTCGAAAAAATGCCACTAGCGGTAGTCACGGGACGCTCACCCATCCTGTAACTAGGGGATAACTTTCACAGTATTAGATATATTTACAATCAAGAATCAATATAACAAGATACATATTATTGAATTCTGTCTATCCGTGCCGACGGCAACTGCTACGTTACTGAAACGTTTAAATACGAGATAATTAAGCTACTTTGTTTTTACATTTTCTTCTCAGTGTTTCGATGGTCAGCCGTCGTGGTAATAGTATTTGCTATTCAGCGTTAGGTACTCGCTGATTGTCGCCCATGGTGCGTCAGACGAACGAAATTGCTGCATGAAAAGACAACGTCTAAGTTAAAATCCAAAAACCGCTACATCTCCCGCTTCCGCTCTCTCCTTAAGGCCCCACACAGCCCCCGCCACCAGTAGATGTGTGTTCAGGTGCACTTCGGGGAAGCGGCGCCGGCGCATCGCCGCCAATATTGACACTACCTCCCCCGCGCTCCCTCCGCGCCCGGAGGAGTGTTACGCCGCTTTTGTTCAAGTCGATTGGGACTCGGAACAAAGGAGGTGTTCCGCTTAGAGCCAGCTACCGACCGGCTTCTGGACGAGAGAGTTTTATAGAGACTAAAAGGCCTTTTATGTCGTCTTATGTGTTGTCTTTCAGACGACAGTACTTCGTCCTATACGGGCCGTTCCGGGCGTTACGGGCGACTTTAATTAAACAAAGCAAAAGGATTTATTATTACATATATTTTTATGCGTGTGTATATTTAAGATATCATGGTTGTATTATTTTCTCTGGTTGTGCAATAAAGTGTTCTCTATGTATCTATCTAACTACTTACTATTCTCTTGACTGTCACCCTGGGTCTTAACAGAATACAAGCGTTACGGGAAAACTCGTAACACATGCTGAGTCAGGTACCCATTTATTGCCACGACACACAGTTTTGCTTTTGTATTAACTTTAGTTATAAGTGTCTAATGTATTTCTTTGATAGGTTATTCTGTGTTAAAATTAATCTGCGTTTTGTGTGTAATAAATAAACCATTTCTATTTTATTCTACTCTAACTATATAATCTTAGGTTTTGATATACCTAACTAGCTGGCCTTGCAACTGGGGTTTTGACATATTAATTAGCCTACTGCCTACGACCTACCAAATATTCACAAAAATGTCATAGAAATCGGTGTAGCCGATGATAACCAACTGTGTTAGACGAGATTTTCATTATATACGACTATCAAATGTGATCAAAATAAGGAAACTTGTTTGTAAATTTATATTACGCGCACAGAATCCTGAATGATTAGTATGGAATTTAACAGTTAGACGATTGGAATTGCACAGGATTTCTTAAGCATATAATAAGCAAAGCTTTGCGAATCCTGAGCAATTCCATTCACAAGAAGACCCAATCACTGGAGCCTATTAATAATGCTTTATTTATAGGGCTTGGGCTTATTGATAAGCAATAGATAAAACAGTTATGACTATTTGATAAGCATTTTGCTTTAAAGTTACGTCACTCCAACAGCGACGAATTGTTGCTGATCTTGTTATACTTTTTAAAATCCTTAATAATATTATTGACTCCTCATCCCTGTTACATAAAATAAGTTTCAAAGTTCCCCGTAGAGGGTCACGCAAGAGAGACCTGTTTTCACTATCTTGTGATGGCACACGTTGTGGACAGAATCGTTTTATCCGACGAACATGTAAACTTTATAATGATAAGTTGAGTGAAATTGATATTTTCGGCAGCAAACTAAACTCATTCAAAAATTCAGTTATTAGGCTGAAAGTTGGCTAAATAATTTGTTAGCTGTAATTCTATTGATGCTTTATTTTGTTTAGTAGGTATTGCATGTTACTTTTTCAGGAATTTAAAAATATAGTTATTTTTTGTTTTCAAAAATTGTAAATTCGGAAAACTATATTAGGTCTATTTCTTTTTAAGACTGTTAATGTTTTTGTAAGACTGTTTGTTTTCGTATTAATAAATAATAAAAAAATATATCTTATCTTAAGATACAGGCCTAGCCTAGTTTAAGGACCCCTGGCAACAATGTACGTAACTAAACTCCAAGTGAAGCACAGATTTAAACAAAATGATACAATTTACTACTTACGACTACATATACTTTTAGTGCAATAAACAACGCTTTACTCACATAACATTTTATGTTCTGTGGTTTAACTACTAGTACTTTTTCTTTAAAAAAATATGAGTCGGACACGCCTTCCAAGGTTTCCGAACAAATATGTCTATTGAATCGAGTACCTATCACTAACGTAACGAGTGTGGTCTAAACTTCCTGCGATGCGGGAAGAGACCCGTGCCCCAGCAGTGGACATATAAGGGTTGATATCGAATCGAGTATCTCCGTTTTTCCGAGCTTTTCCCGAATTTAAAAGGCAAAATATCATAGATATAACCAATGGAAAGTATCCTAAAAAATATCCTATAACTTATAAGTTTTTGCGACATAAACGGCCATATAATTTTCTACGGTAACTTAGAGCTTTGATTTTTTTTAGTTTTAATTTCAACACGATACCTCTGCGTGTTCCCGAGATAATGGGTCTTGACTGACAAAAGCACGGGACGGTCGGAGTGAAAACATAGCGTTCCTATAAGGGCTCCCGTTTTTCCTTTTGAGGTACTGAACCCTAAAAAACTTTATTAACAGTGGCAGCGTTATACATTACTATATTAATATATTAGTCCAGTCCATCCAAAGGTTGTCTGGAAGAGATCACTTTTCGTGATTGACAAGGTACGTACTCTTAGGGTAAGAAATATCCGTGTAATTTCCATTTTTATGTACAACTAGCTGACCCAGCGAACTTCGTACCGCCTAACAGTCGATTCTTAATTTTTTTTTTATTTTTCTATCCGTAAAAACCATCCTCGTACTTCAAGGAATAATCTAAAAAAAGAGTTAGCGAAATCGGTTCAGCTTGTCTCGGGATTTGCGCTTACCAACACATTCAGCGATTCATTTTCATATTAAAGACTAGCTGACCCAGCGAACTTCGTACCGCCTAACAGTCGATTCTATTTTTTTTTTATTTTTCTCTCCGTAAGAACCATCTTCGTCCTTCAAGGAATATTCTAAAAAAAGAATCAGCGATATCGGTTCAGCTGCTCTCGAGATTTGCGCTTACAAACACATTCAGCTATTCATTTTTATATTATAGATAACGTGTTCTCTATCTATCTACCTATTACTAAAAATTTTCTTTGTAGCACACGAAAACATTAAATTTCAAATTTCAAATTTCAAATAATTTTATTTCAACGTAAAGAATTTACATTCTGTTTGCTGAATGTCAATGTACAATGTAAAGTGTAAGCCGCCGCCTTCGGGCCGTAATTGTAGTGGAGAAAAAGGCAGCGGAAAAAAAAACTCCACTCTGACCATCTTTTCTCAAATCATCTTAAAAACCAAATACATCAGTTGCCATATGTAAACCTAATAAGATTTCATGATTGCCATTAACAACCCTAAATGCCAAAGCATTAGTCAAATGTCTCACAATAATAGGGGAAAACATAAGTGCTGCGGCCAGACACACGAACAGCACTCGTTCACGAGCATAACGCAGTGCTCAGCCATCATCAGTCTCAACCATTTTGGAGGGAGATAGATGACCCGAACACCACGCTACCATTCGAATGACCTTTAGCAAACTTGCAGTTAAGTTTTTGTCAGTTATATAAGGTATCATATAGTTATTAATATGCAATCACGTCGTCTGTACACACTTGTATTATAAAATATGTTATACTTAGTTATACTTAACAATAAAATCGCGGTGGAATTGGTTTACTACCACGGATTAGGATCGTTTATATAGTCGTCTATTCTATAATATGCCTTTTTACATAGCGAATTTTTAATGAAAGTTTTAAATTTATTTTCAGACAAGCATAGAACACGTTCTGGAATTTTGTTGTAAAAACGAACGCAGTAACCTACAAATGATGTGCCTACCTTGGCTAATCGGGATTTAGTACAAGCAACCTTGTTTCTATTCCTTGTGTTTACGTTATGAACGTCCCTATTTAATTTAAACATTGTTATATTTTTTCGGACATACATTATATTATCGAATATATATTGGCAAGCCAGTGTAAGAATGCCTATTTCTTTAAAACGCTCCCTTAGCGATTCTCTACTGTTTAAGTTGTAAATAGCTCTTATTGCTCTTTTTTGCAAGACAAATATGGTTTCTATATCTGCTGCCCGTCCCCATAATAACAAACCATACGACATGACACTGTGAAAATAACTAAAATAGACCAGCCTCGCCGTCGACACGTCTGTAAGTTGTCTAATTTTTCTGACTGCAAACGCTGCTGAACTCAACCGACCCGACAGTTTTCCAATATGCTGACCCCATTGCAGTTTTGAGTCTATCGTTATGCCTAAAAAAAGCGTGGACTCTACCAGCTCTAGCCTCTCACCAGATATTTTTAAACTCGTGTCAACATTTTTAACATTGGGTAGTGAGAATTTGATGCATTTTGTCTTTTTTGCATTTAGCATCAGATTGTTTATAGTGAACCAGTTTAGAATAGTAGATAAAGCATTGTTTACATCGTCTACATTACTTATACCTCTCTTTACTTTAAAAATTAAGGAAGTATCATCTGCAAACAACACTATCTGCGAAAGCTTTTCTACTAGGTAGGGCAAATCATTTATATATACCAAAAAAAGGAACGGACCCAGTATAGAACCTTGAGGGACTCCTACTTTTACATCAGAACCCGAGGATTTAACTCTATTAATATCAACCTTTACAGTTCTGTCTGTTAAGTAAGATCGAAGAAGACTTAGTGATTTATTACTTAAACCATATCGGTGCAATTTTATGAGAAGTGTTTCGTGGTCAACGCAGTCAAACGCCTTAGAAAGGTCACAGAAAACCCCAATGGCATCCTGCGACTCCTCCCACGCCTCAAAGATATGCTTTACTAACGCTATGCCTGCTTCCGTCGTTGAGCGGCCTTTTGTAAACCCGAACTGTTTCTTATGGAAGAGCTTATTTATACTAAAATGAGTTTGCAATTGATGTAATATTACTTTCTCAAAAACTTTACTTAGCACCGGCAGTATTGCTATAGGTCTGAAATTATTTGGATCTTCACTATCACCAGATTTAAACAAGGGTACGATTTTACTTAACTTTAATAGATTAGGAAAGGTTCCCTGGTCAACACATTTATTAAAAATCAAAGCAAGGTAAGGTGCTAGAATATTGATTATAGTGGATATTAATTTAACCGATAACCCCCACAAATCTTCAGTCTTTTTTAAGTTTAACTCTTTAAATGTTTTGACAATAGTTAAGGTAGTTATATGGGAGAATTGGAAGTCAACTTTACATGGATTTGTACTTTCCAAAAGTAAGGTATCGGCTAATTGGGAGGAAGAATTTAAGCTAGCCGTTATATGCAGTGGCATGTTTTTAAAAAAAGTTTGAAATATTTCTGCTATGTCCTTCTTCGAATTAACTAACTTACCTTCGATCTTCAACGCAAATCCCTGGTCCTTAGGTCTCGTTTTACCTGTTTCTTTGTTAATTACTTGCCAGACTGTTTTTATTTTATTAGTAGACGCCATAATTTTTTTACTTATACTTATCGATTTGGCTGTTAAACAAGTTTGTCTAAAAGTTTTTGAATATTTTTTTACGTACTCTTTGAACGTCGGATTGTGATTGAATTGTTTTTCTTCATACAATTCATAAAGCCTTTTCCTACTTCTATATATACCTGGCGTTGCCCATTCTGAAAACCCGCTTTTTAACTCTGTAATTTTTTTTACGTTAAAAACATGTTCAAATTCTTTTGATATGGTTGAAAACAATACTTGATATAACGTATTCGGATCATTGCTATCGAAATTCAACGAATTTAACTTTATGTTTATATTTTTTTTAAATAATTCAATTTTTTTCTCTGTTATTGGCCTACAATTTAATTCATTGCATTTTTTTGCTTCCAGTACTGACGGTAGGACTACCCATAGCCCGCTATGGTCCGACTGTAATTTGTGTATGACTTCTTTTTCTAAATATTCACAATTGCAAAAGACATTATCTATGCAGGTAGCGCTAGTAGCAGTTGTCCTAGTGGGTTCTGTAAATAAATTATCTAAATTATATGACCTGAAAAGGCTTGCGAGTTTAGTTTTAAGTGGACCTTGAACTAAGAAATCTATATTGAAGTCCCCACACACCACTATGCTCTTCGTAGTACTGAATAGGCGTTTTAAGGCATCCTCCATAAGTAATTCAAATTCATTATAATTTGATTGTGGCGGCCTATAAACACACATTACTATATACCTATCCAATTCCACACACGATATCTCAATTAAACGTTCAACAGATAGACTGACAATATCTTTTCTTTCTTTAATTTTCAAACTACTTTTGACAAAGATCATTGAACCTCCTCTTATTGAGTGTTGTCGGTTAAAAGTGCTTGCTGCTAAATAGTCTTTTAAAGTAAATGACATTTCAGAATGTTTCAGCCAATGTTCTGTTAAACACAAAATATCTACATTGAAATCTGCTAAAAATAGTTCAATTAAATTGTCTTTGCCGGAAAAACCCTGTATATTTTGTGCAACTAAATTGATACCTAACTTAGGGTTTTCCTTTGTCTGCGATGGCAGTTTAAAGCCATTGACTGTGTGTTTGAGCCCGCTGTTGAATTATTACTAATACTAGTAACACGGTTGTCATTCCTATCAGGTTGTGTTATAATTCCTATAACCACAGAGTCAAAAATATTGTAAGCTAACAAAGTAGCTAACTTACGTCGACTATTTTTCGTGAGGTACACAGTATCTCGCGTCAAAAAGTAATTCTTAACAAATTTGTTAAGATCAAAAAATGATATGTCACTATGACGACATGTCAAATGGTGAATGTGTATGTTCAAGCTATGGATGTCATTATTTTCTTTTGCTGACAGGGACTGAGAATATGGGAAAGCGCAAAACACTAATTTTCCCATCCACAGTTGGACATCTTTAGCTTGACCATATAATTCAAATATATTGTTTATATCAGTCTTTTTAACACCTTGGCTATTTCCTACTAATAAAATGTAGGTTGTGTCGTTCTGTATTGGGCTTTTGAACAGCTCTTTAACAATGTCAGTAAAACTTGAATGGGGATAGCATTTATTCAGCACATTTTGTGTCAGCCTGTCATTCAATAAAGGACCTAACCCTGCACCTATCTTATCAGAGAAGATTACAGTCCTCCTTTCTTGTTTTACTGCCGGGCCAGTCATGCTAATGGTGGTTGATTCAGGCTGGCTGTGAGTTATCTCAGTAGTGCTTGGAGGTAGACGCAACGCAGCTGGACTTGTATCCTCAGTGGGGCCATGCAGTCGTGTGGTGAGGCATGATGTTGATGCTGGTGGCTGATCTTGTAGAATTTTACAAGATGCACATGAAGAACCCGCTGATATTTTGTTGCTTAGCGACTGAAATCGATCCATGTTATATGTACCTAAGGCTGTTAGTTCTGCTGCATATGCCTCCATTTCCTCTTGTGCCTCAGTGTACTGCTTGCCTAAGTCACTGAGTGATTTCTCTAAACTATGGATGTGGGAGTGAAGATCCTGAATTTTTTCCTCATATTCACTTGTTATTACTTGATGTTCCATTGTGTTGCCCAGTAGGTCCTTCTGAAGACTAATATTAAGTTTTTTAATACCCATGTACTTCATAATCTGGTTATTGGTTTTCAAGGCTTTATTGATGCGTTTAATATGTCTTTTTGTACGAATGTACTGTTTTATTTTGTTGGAACCTTGAAGTGGCACTTTGGGTTGGGAGGATTCAGTTTGTGAGGAAAGACAACTAGTGCTATTGTTGCTTATTAAGTCATTGTACAGACATGATATATTTTCACTTTCTCTGTCGTGGTTTTGTTGATGTAGCACACTGAGTTCTTTATGCGCTTCAGAAAGCTGATATTCCAGTAGCTTTATGCGCTGAAGGGCTATTTCGTGGGTATCACGGCACTGATCATATTTATGAACCATTTTTTGGAGTTCATCCCGTTGTCCACGGAGGTCCTCGCAGATGATGTCCAGTTCAGCAAGATCATTTTTAAGTTTGGTGTTCTTTTCCACAATTCTTTGAACCTCGAACTCACTCTCCTCCCGCTCGTCTAATAGCTGCTGGCATTGCTGTTTCGTTGCTTGAAGTTCCAGTAGCGCTGTCTTCAAGCGCTGCTCGTTATCACGCGCGGTGTTCTTACGCGTCATCATTGTAGTGTGATTACTGAAATGTAACCGGGGGAAAAACGTCAGTATTTCCAGAAGAAACACACAGTAGATGCCTTTGTACAGTTGTGGGATATGCAACTAACTCAGTTATTATGTTTATACGTTAAATTTAATCTAAATCTATTACTTTGATTATACTTTTCAAATAGAGGGTTGATCAAGATTAGTGCAAATTTTTCAAATGTTTGCCACTCAAGTATATTGAAACTCGTTCTACTAATTCTATTGCGTGTAATTTGTATGTAATAAGAAGTAAACACGTTCAAATGTAATAAATGTCCCATAAGAACAATATACTCCCCTTAAAAATGTTCGTTTCATCCAATGTTTACATCCAGTAACGGTTGTTTGTCGCCGTTTATCTGTTTCGTCGATCAAGTGAACTACTCAGGTAAACACTTGAATAACACTTGTATGTTTTGATCGTCACTTATTTAACATTTAACACTATTAATACTTAAATATTACAGGGTTTTACTAATTTAATTTATTAAAATTACAACAGCTGTTTCAGGTAAACAATCCGACACCCATCACATCACACTTAATATTATAAAGGCGATTGTTTGTGAGTGTGTATGTTTGTTAGTTCTTCACGTCTACTCGGCTGGAGGGATTTTAATAAAATTTAATATGTGAAGAAGTAAAAAACATACACACTCACAAACTGTCGCCTTTATAATGTTAGTGTGATGATGTGATGTGACATGATGTCATGTGACTATTATTATTTATTAGCTACTCTAACAGTATTTTCATATTTAATTTAAAAACTACTTATTCTACGAGGGCTGCTACTTATGTATGCGGAATAGAAAAAAATAAACAAATGTATATGGCTAAATATGCTTTTATTGTTTTTCAAAGTATTCTCCACTATGATCGATGGACTTTTGCATTCGATGAAACCAATTTGTAAAACACTTTTTCCACTCTGATTGAGGTATCTCCAAAACGTGCTGTTAGAACGCATCTACGGCATCTTCACGGGTCGAAAATCGTTGACCACGTAATTTATTCTTTACATTTGGGAATAAATAGAAATCATTGGGAGCCAAATCAGGGCTGTACGGTGGATGACCCATCAATTCTATTTTTTGACCATCCAAAAATGTAGTTGTTTCCTGAGATGTATGACAGCTGAAATTGTCATGGTGAAGTATGATTCTGCGTCCCTGGTTGTTTTGGCGTATTTCTTCAAATACTTCCGGCAAACAAATGGTCGTGTACCACTCCGAATTAACCGTTCTGCAATTCTCCAGTGGTATTGCAGCCACATGGCCATTAATACCAAAAAAGCAGGCCACCATTTGCTTTACAGTGCTTTTTGCATGAGCCACTTTCGTAGGGTTCGGCTTATTTTGAAACACCCAGACTGTTGATTGTTGTTTAGTTTCGGAATCGTCTACGTAGATCCAGGATTCGTCACCTGTGTAGATATTCTAAACAGATTTTGAGTCGCCTCCGTTGAATTTTTTTAAGGTTTTCTTGCACCATTCGACGCGAGCATCTTTTTGATCCTGAGTTAAGTTGTGCGGGATCCAACGCGAACAAATTTTTTTTACAGACAAAGGTTCATGTAATATCCTATGAATGCTCTTCATACATATGCCCAGAAAAGCCTCTATCTCGCGATACGTAACATGGCGGTCTTGCATTATTAGTTTCGCACAGCTTCAATATTTTGAGGCACAACCACCGATTTCGGGCGACCTTCTTTAACTTCGTCCGTGAGCTTACTGCGCCCGCGATTAAACTCACTAAACCAGTGATACACAGTCGTTTTTGATGGAGCTTCACCACCGAAAGTCGAAGTTAATTGATCTACGCACTGTTGTTGCGTTAAACCACGTCGAGAATCGTAATTAATCATAGCACGAATATTTGCACGAGTGAGTTCCATTTTTTCAGCGATATGACATTTTAAACCGAACAAAAACAAAACACTAACGTATAATAAGAGAAAAACATTAGCGGCCAGTATTTAAAAAAAGAACGAATTAGACCATGGAGGTCACACATTGCGTTTAAATTATTGGAATCCCAGATTCCGCATACATAAGTAGCAGCCTATGTAATAAGTTACAAGAGCGCAACGCCAACAAACTGCAAAAACTGTAAAACCAAAAATGTAAAGGTTATTTTATTGCTATTCATGAAAAAAAATGTTCAATTCAGTGTGAAACACCATTCCAGGAGTATACAACTTTCTATATGAGCGTGATGTGATGATAGTAAGATTAGTTGTCAGATTCCAGGCGATTTTGCAACTAAAATCTAAAAGCTAAGCTCTGTCGACTGTACGAGCTTCTATCTGCTCAGAACAATAGCCATGTCTGGGTATTTGGCAGGTAACCCGAAGTCCAATATCTTATCGCAAATTCAATATTGGCTCAGACCAGACTGCTAAGTATTATGAAACTTTCATCGAAGTTTTCACAGTGGATCCCGTCATTATCAGTTCGTCTCGAGTGGCTCTTCATTTATTGTGTTGTAACAGCCTCGTTAATTTCAGTTTAGTTTCGTGTTTGTTAATTCTCTATTTTTAATACTTTATTGAATCGCTCGTAGCCCCGGCTGCCTGAGTAATCTTAAGCGATCACAAACGTTAAGCAACATAGGGCGCGTTGAGTGGATCGATGGGTCGACCGTTTATAACTTACGCTAGTGGAATTTTTTTGAGCGGTTCCGTACTTCTCAAGGCACCTTAAGCAGTTGGTGCTGGCTGCCGTCGATAGATGACAGCGGCACCAAAGGCTTAATGTGCCTTGCGAAGCACGGAAGCGCTCGGGAAAATGCCACTAGCGGTAGTCACGCGACGGTCACCCAACCAGCACTTGACCGCGCCTGTTGTTGCTTTCTTCAAGTGATTGATTCCAATCACTCGGTTCGACTAGGCCACTTCTTCTTCTCTTCTTCTTCTACAGGCTATATTATGTAGTCTACTGCTGGACATAGCCCTCCCCTAATGAGCGCCATAATAGCGCCCTGTCTTCAGCTTGCCGCATCCAGCGTCTGCCACGACTAGGCCACGAGCGCTTCTAAAATAAGTTAGTATGGCTGCAATAAAGTATTGAGCATGTGAATGATGTGTTATCAATGGAATTATTTGAATATGCGCTTACGGAATTATGCGCATTGTTAACGCTTATTAATATGTTATTTCAGAAATGAGCACGTGACCGTAGTAATTTTCAATTAAATAAAATCCATGTCAATCTACGGAACTCTGCACTAGGCGTGGCCCGACACGTACTTTGCAAGTTTTTAGTAACGTAAGCCCGCCTTAAGCAGCCTTGTACACGAGGTGAAGATGGCAAACAGCCGCCGACGATTCGGGACCACCGTGATGGAGGCAAGTAGACTTTACGATGCAACGTTTAGATATTACTTCAAGTGGATTCTGCAAGGAGGCTCCCTCTGCAGCGAAACTAGTTTGGCGTCCCTGATTTGTCCTAAAAAAAACTAATTAAAAAGAGGCTTCATAAATATATTTTTTTCTAGTATGTTTGGTGATACCACATGAATATTTTTTAATTTACGCCAATGTTGCAATGCGCTTTCGTTTACCAGACTGCAACAAATTATTAGAAATAAAAACAAATTAATGTAAAATATAACGATAGGCACGTTATTATTTTCGTTATTTTTGGCACATCACTCCAAAAAAATACGGTTGACTTAACCTTGTAAAAGCGTACTACAGATGTTAGCCTGTTTTGTGTGCCACTGCTGGGCAAAGGCCTCCCCCCTTTTTCTCCATTCCGTTCTCTCCAGCGCCACCTGTGAATAATATCGGAGATGATTGTCGAGGTTATCCCGCCATCTCCGTCGCGGTCGGCCACGACTTCGCCGTCCATCTGGTATCCACACGGTGGCGATTTTCGCCCACCGGTTCGGATCCATCCGGCAAACATGACCAGCCCAGCTCAACTAGTTTCGTTGTTTATGTATACAAATAATATACGTATAAAATAAGTTAGTTATATACAGAGATAGAGCGCTTCGCCAACAAACTGCTTTGCAGTTTGGCGTAATTGTGTAATTGGATAAGGTTTTTTTGTTTTTGTAAAAATAAATTAAAAAAAAAAAAAAAAACTTAAGTTTACCGGTCGCCACACCAACATCGCGTATTCCTGTCTTAGAGCGCAGCATGGTGTTTCGGACACGATCTATCAACTTAACACCAAGTATGCTGCGCTCCATTGCACGTTGACAAATCCTGAGTCTGGACTTCTGCTGCCCGGTCAAAGACCAGGTCTGAGCGCCGTAGGTTAGGATGGGCAGAATACACATGTCGACGAGCTTGCGCAGGAAATCGGAAGGTTTCCCTTCCGCATAAGCGCCTTCATGGACTAGAAGCTCCTCCAGGCGTTTGTGATCCTGCGATCAATCTCTTTATCTTGCTTATTGTTGAAGGAGACTATCTGGCCCAATAGTAAATATACTATTTGGCCCAAGTTAGTATACATAGCATATCTCCCGCCCATCTACCTCGACCCTCCTTTTTCGGCTATTCGTCATGACCTGAGTCTTTGACCGATTCATCATCAGCCCAACCTCAATACCTGCCGCGCTGAGGTCTTGCAGCATCTGTTGCAATGTTGGTCCATCATGGGCAAACAGGACAATGTCGTCGGCGAATGGAAGGTTAGTGAGCCTTCTTCCACCGACGTCTATGCCCTTGTCCACCCACGCGACCGCCAAACCTCGGAATATATCTTCGAGCACTCCAGTAAATAGTTTTGGAGACAGCGGGTCTCCCTGTTTCACGCCTCTTTGGATGGGAAAAGATGGACCAGGTTGATGAAATTTTATGTTCGCTGTGCTATTATTATAAATATTTCCAATTAAATCAATGTATATCTGAGGTATATTTTGTCTTGTTAGAGCGAGTAGTATTGATTTATGGGTGAGACTATCGCCTTAGACTCACCCTTTGAATAATCAACGAAGGCGATAAAGGCATTTAAATTACTACGCAAAATAATACATTGATTCTAAGTATACGTTATAGTATAATTTCAATGATAATTATATGCTAGTAGGACAAATAGAAGTTAAAAATATTTTTAACGAAAATTCAACGCCACTTCAAAGTTACGTCGTCCGTTCCATCGTGACCTGTCAGGATGGTATTCTCCCAGCGGCCGGACAATAATGTAGGTATTTTGTTTTCTGGTAAGTACAATAAAGAATAATCTATTATTTTCGGAAAAGCTTAATTTCTCAAACAATCCTATTAGTTTGTGTCTGAATTGAATTTTGATTGACATTAAATTATTACAATTTTATAATTTTAACAAGCTCAATAGATGGCAGTCATTAAGCCAAATCAGAGGCCCTACGGCGGCTTGAAAACTTCGGCCAGTAAGATCAGCCACTAGTCTTGCAAGCCTCCACCAATCCGGACTTGGCCCTCGTGGTGGAGTATGGCCTATACTTTCCTCAAGGAAGAGACCCTTGCCCCTCGGTGGGATATAATAGGTTGATGATGATGACGAACAAGCTGAACCCGCAAATGTTGTTTTGCCTTATTAATAAAACATACCTAGTTAGTTAGTTAGACCAGAGATTTCCGCACTTAGCCTCATAGTTTGGCCATTGTACGTAGCAAGCGCTGAGGTACGCTAACACCTCAGACACTAGGGTATCCTTACGATGTTTTCCTTCACTGTCAGCGAGTAGTATTGCTACTATAATTTCACAAATGTACATAACTTAGAACACAAAGTCATTGGTACATGCCGGGGTTCGAACCCGCGACCTCCCGATTCAGAAGCCGGCGTTCTAAACCGCTCCGCTACCACCGCTCTTTAAAGCATACCTATTAAATATACCTACACAAAAACGTTCATAAAAAGTGGTGAAGCCGTTTCAGAGGAGCTCGACAACAAACACTTTGACACGATATTTTTATATAATATCAGATATTACATAATTCATTATCGTATGCTTGCACGATTTTCATTCGCCCAAATGGGCAGCGCATGGAATGCACTGAAACTCTGTATATAAAGATATACTTTATTTACCCATGTTCATGAACAAAAACATACATACACATACATAACCTCACGCCTGTATCCCAGAGGGGTAGGCAGAGACCAGGGACTGCCTCTTGCCACGATCCTGCCAGATCAACTTCGCTTCATCAACGTTCATAAGTCGTTGCATGCACGCACGCCGGATCCGGGTACTTTAAACAACAACAATCCAATAAAAACAACAATCCAAAAATCAATGCTCCAGGCACTACAGTGTCCGAGTGATCCCCTTCTAATGTTAGTGGAGGTGCCACTGGATGCTGTACAAGTCATCTCATTGTGTAGATACAAAGTTCAAGTTTTTTTACATGAAGTTCACTCGCAATACGTTTTGTTCTAGGAGGAATCCCTTACATATAACATAACATAATATTTACATACAGGCACATACATTGCTTCTGACCCCACACTAGGATACCCTGTGTCGTGGGAACCAGAAACAACGACATCACAAACATGTAAACATCCAAGAGCTGGGGTTTTTTTGTCTCCAGCTGGGATTCGAACCCGGGACCTCTTGCATGGTGGGCAGATGCGCTACCGCTACACAGAGGTCGTCAAACTATAACGTTATATAAAAGTTATGTGTGTTAACGTCTAACCCAAATAACTGACTTACGTAGCCTTACTTAGCCTCACTGACTCGCTGACTTACGGTCCAAGACCCAAAAAGAGTTGAAACAACCAAAGGCATGTGTAGGTAATGAAGTCTGTAGGAAAGATAAACAATCGAACACACACCTCTGTGTGCGAGTTTGAACAATTTCCTACCCTCCGTTGCGCCGTCAGGTATTCAGGTCAGAAACAATCCGAAACAAGCGGAGGTCTTTTGTTCTACTCGTAAATGCTGCTGTGAATGTTTTAACTAACGCATTGTATGAACTTTCCTAGAAAGTTTATAGACATTTTCCAGCGGGTAACATGAACTTTGGCCTTTGCATCTACGTAGGTCGGCTCGAAGAAATCTCTTACAGAGATAAGCTCGCCTTCTTGCATTGTATTTCTTTTTTGGGTTTTTCGTGTGCAATTAAGTAATGAAATGAAATGGTTTTATTCAAAGTAGCACAGAAACTGCGGCTTAATGAACGTTACAATTCAAACTAGGTGTCTATTTCAAAATCTAGATCATTTTGGAGAAAAAATGGACAAAAAAACTCCTAACTTAGTCTTTTAAAAGTCCTTAATTAACATAGTTTACGTAAAGTAATAACACTAAAAAAAAATCTCAAATTATCAACCTGTCGAAAGCTTGATAATTTGAGATTTTTTTGAGTATATTTGGTAGGTCTGAGGATCGTAGGCTAATTAATATTAAAAAAAATAACGCTTGCGGGGCCAGGTTGTAACCAAAAATAATCTAAAACGATCGTCTGACACATCGACGCTGTTTTACTGTCCTGGCCTTACTGTCAGAAGTTATCAAGCCGCCCATAAGGCGTCGGACATGGCTTAGTGACTGCCATTACATGACAGCCGGCACCAACGGCTTAACGCGCATTTCGTAGCATGGAAGCGCTCGGATAAATAAGATGGTCGCCCATCCAGCACCCTGAACGTGCTTGTTGTTGCTTAACCAAAATCGATATCAACCCTTTATATGTCCCCACTGTAGGGGCACGGGTCTCTTCTTGTATCGCAGGAAGGTTAACCAAAATGATTGATTCCAATCAATCGGTTTCACTTCCCACTATTCAAGAATTGGATTTTATTTATCTGACATATTTTTTATGCTTTCTGGTCCCGCTTAATGATAATACAACTACTAGGTATGTCAAGAGTCACCATCACATCACTCCTTACATTTTGCAACTAAAATGTAAAGGTTGATTTCCTATCGACAGTACTGTCAAATATAAAATAAATAATAGTATAGATATTACCGCTTACAGTCCGCATGCACGAATGGATCCAATCTCCATTTGGTCAGACCATTGAATTCCTATTGAACGAACTAGACTCGAACCCCTTGTTATTGGAGATAGGATAAAAACTGTTCAGAAAGGCTGATAATGTTTCCGAGTGTAAGGCTGAGGCTATATACATTACGCAGCGATTGCGCGATGCGTCAGAGTGCTTAGTGCGAGTTTTTTAACTACTTGATCGCGTTAACGTAAACTCATATTTCTATGGCATCGACGAAGCGCCACCTAGCGACAAGTATGGAAATTAAAATGGCTGAGTGCGAGTTGTACCTAATGGTTTACGTTGAGAATTGAACACGTTTACCAGCCAAAACTCGAGTAAACGCGAGTGCGAGTTGTACTGTGACAGCGTTTTGCCAGTTCGAACGGTTAACTTACTCATACTCACTACTCAATGCTCGATTAACGCGGTAGTAAAGTTATTCGATTGGATCTGTCAAACTCGCTCTAAGCACTGAGGAAGTGAGATAAACTTGGAATGGTGACACTATCCAGCAAAAAAATCCAGTGAACTTCCGTTGATAAAGTACAATCATGAGTGTTAAAATCTGCACAATATATAATACGTAATAGGTAACTGAATTCCGTATTCACTTATTTGATTTTTGTAAGGTAAATTAGTAATGTGTAGTGCTTACGAAAGTTTTACTAGTTTTACAATATACAGCAAGTCACGTTAAGCCGTTGGTGCCGGCTGTCATGTAATGACAGTCGTTAAGCCATGTCAGAGGCATTGTGCGCATTGTTTGTGATAACTTCTGAAAGTAAGGCCCGCCACTGCCTTACAATCCTCCGTCAACCCTTACTTGGCCCCTGTGGTGGACTATGGCCTAAACTTCCTGCAATGCAGAAAGAGACCTGTGTCCCAACAGTGGGGTCATATAAGGGATGATATCGATACAGCAACAGCAATAGTCGTTCAAGTAACGTCAGCGAGGCTCAAGCTCCTAAAGTGCGCTTATGAAAAATTATATTTTAGTTCCTCGCGCAGCACATTATGAGGGTTCGAAGGCACAAGCCAAGATTTTTTTAGGGAGCTGGGACGCCGATTGAGGGACTGTGGGCTTCACTGCCGGTTTTGGTGCGGCATCTTAGCCGAAGGATTTCTTTGGCGGTGCAGAGTGGCAATGCTGCCAACGTGTTCATAGGGTCCTTTAGTTCAAATGCTTTCCGGTGTGGTTTGTTGGGTTAAGTTTTATTCAAGGTTTATTTTTGTTCGTATTTGTTCTGTGTTCTGGACGAAAGTTTTGGTAGATTCTGTTAGGTAGGTAACTAGGTACATGGTACTCTGGTTGAGAAATATCTGTGTAGTTTCCTTTTTTATGTACAATAAAGTGTCTGTCTATGTATTCGGTTTTTTTACCGAATTTTTAAAGCAAAAATCTTTTCTATTTTTCCTATGGTTGCTATAGCAGGTCGCATTGATCACCAGTGTAGCCTCAGCTTAAAAGAGGGAAACAGACATTGTAAACATTTTCCAGGTAAACCCGAACACAATGAAGCGCTGAAAAATTGATAATAAATCCCCTCTGAAATGTTCAGCTGAGTTGATCTTTTGAATATAAACGGTGCGGTTAATACTGGGAAACCAATTTAATTGAGATTTTCCCGGCGTGGTAACAATTTCGGAAAGGCCTGCTTAATTGGATGTGTGTGTGAAGCCTGTTTTGGAATATTTCCATACTTTTAACAATCCTTTAATATGTAAAGTTTGAGCTTTTGATTAAAGGTCTGGACCAGAATAAAATAAAGTCTGAGAGATCTACAGGGTGACTTTGAGTTAGTTTGTGATGTTGTATATCTTTGATAACAGAAACTGGAACGACTTTAATTGTGGCTTTATTTGTAGATTAGTATTATTAACAATAAAACAGAAAAATGGATAAAAACGGATAAGCAGGTAAAATAGTCAGATCTGGTCGAAGGGTAAAGTAGTAATGATCAAAGAGTATATAACCACTGTAATGATGAAAAATGAGGGAAATCGAAAAATGTGTGACGTAATTTAAATATTTGAAAATGATAGATAGAAAAAGAAATAAAAATGGTGTAAAGAGGTTTGCACCGTTACAAGTTCATCTTTTTTTAGAGGAAAAATTTTAAGAGTAAATAATATTTTTTTGCTACTTAAGAAAATACTTCATATGAGCAAACAATATAAGGAGAAACGTAATAAAAATCCAAATAGCTACGGTACGAGCGTCATATGGTCGGCGACGGCCAACTCAATTGTTATTTTAATTGTTAAAAAAATTATAATGTTAATTTTTTTAACAATTAAAATAACAATTGAGTTGGCCGTCGCCGACCATATGACGTTCGTACCGTAGCTATATTTGGATTTTTACTCATAAGTATCCTGATTCAGGCTTTGGCACTAAGTATGTAAAGTTAACAGCATTTGAAGCTTATTTAAAGCTTGAAGTGCTGTTGAATTTACATACTTATTTGCTTGCAATTTATACGTTTCGTTACTTTTCAGGGAATTTGAAACAAAAATATAAAGTCGATTAGCTGCCCACCTAGGAAGTTTATACTACAGCCTAATTTTGAACTGTGCATAACAGTATTTATTATTCATAAAATATTAGTACCTAATGAGGTGCTAAGTACCTATTAACAGTATCTCATACTAAAGATTTCGTAAGCACTTTATTCAATCAATTCTGGAATTACCAACTTACTAAATTTTTTGTCGGAAATGTCCAAGTTTTGCTCTGATTTCAATCATTCAAAAAACTCTTGAAATTCAATTAAGTAATTCCGGAACTGAATTTATAATTATTTTTAGATACTAGATGCTGCCAATGACTTTGTTCGTGTAGAAATTTTATATGTATTTTTCCTGTATAAAAAGTAGCCTGTGTGTTATTCCAGACTATAATCTATATCTATGTGCCGAATTTGATCCCAATACCTCTAGCCGTTCTGGCGTGATTGAATAACAATCATTCGTACAAACTGTCATATTTTTAACATTAAATAAGATCTTAATTCAAAATCTGAATAGTTACTTGTAATTTTGTTGAATACGTCCAATCCCCCTTAAATAGCTTCGGTTTATGTCTGCTTTTGTTAAAATATCTTCTATCTATGTTCTTCTATAATATAAAAATGAATCAGCTGAACCGATTTCACTAATTCTTTTTTATAATGTTCCTTGAAGTAAGAGAATGGTTCTTACGGAGAGTAAAATAAAAATATATATATATCGAATCGACTGTTAGGCGGTACGAAGTTCACTGGGTCAGCTAGTCTTCTATAAATAAAAATGAATCGCTGAATGTGTTGGTAAGCACAAATCTCTCGCCTCGTAAGGCCCAACCTTGATCATTTGAGGACATTGGGCATTAGAGGGCTAGAGCAGCTGAACCGATTACGCTAATTCTTTTTTTTAGAATATTCCTTGAAGTACGAGGATGGTTCTTACGGAGAGAAAAATAATAAAAAAATTAAAGAATTGACTGTTCGGCGGTACGAAGTTAGCTGGGTCAGCTAGTTGTAAATAACCGACAACTATATCGATATCGACCCTTGTATGTCTCCACTGCTGAGGCACGGTCTCTTCCTGCATCGCAAGAAGGTTAGGCCATACTCCACCACGGAGGCCAAGTCCGGCTTAGTGGAGGATTGTAAGTCAGTGACGGGCCGTACTGTCAGAAGTTATCAAGCTAAGGCCTCTGATATGGCTTAACGACCGGCCTTGCAGGACAGCCGGCAACAACGGCTTCATGTGCCTTGCGAAGCACGGAAGCGCTCGGAAAAGTGCCATTAGCGGTAGTCACGCGACGGTCACCCATCCTGCTCGTGACCGCGCCTGTTGTTGCTTAACTTAAGTGATTGATTCCAATCCCTCGGGTCGTCTAGGCCATGAGCACTTCAGACAAGGACATATTTTGTTTTTATTACCACTCTAGGAACATCAATAAAGTTACAGTCATAATCAAATTTTGTCAAAAGTGTGGGCCATTTTGAAGCCAACTGAAAACCGCATGTCCCGCGACACGGTACAGTGAGCCAGACTATACCAAACTCCTTTTCATTCCCTATGTAAGAGTTCCTTCCGTAAGCTAAGAGTTATAGTATGATACTTACTTAATAACTTAACACGTAAATTAAGCTTTATGTTGGTTAACTTTGCAATACGGGTTACTTTGCAATGAAAAAGTATCTAATAACTGTCGATTAGCTGTCGATTGTACAGACTGTCTGTACAGGCCACGGACTTTTGGGGTTTTCTTCGGCGTATCAAACTTTCGCATACAGCTCCTTACGTCACGTTGTCGATTGTACAGTCGACATTAGCGTATAAACCTTTACATGTTAGTCGCAAAGTCAAAACAGAAACAAAGTGAAAAAGAAGTCTGTACAGTTCACGACCTAGCATTCGAATTCGGCTATAGCCGTGACGAAAGAACCAAATAATCAAAGATTTAACGATATTAGGGGAAAGTAGGTACATACCTATTAAAAGGACTGAAAACACTGATTTAGTTTTGTGAAAAATTATATTAGCAATATTTTCAATAAAATAAAGGATTATGAAACTGATTTAAGCCACGTTTTAATCCGTATAAAAACAGTTTTAATTATGCTTTTAGCCATTTTGACTGAAACACCCATCACACCGCGTGACGTCACGCTTAGTAAACTGCACGCGTGCTTTGTTGTGATTACTAGCGTTTACGATGTTTACCATAGCGTGACGTCAGATTCGACGCCATGACACTGCGAGCCGTTTTCCCACAGATTTTAAATAATTTTAGAAAAATAGCTTTTAACTTTCGTTAAACTTTAGTTTATTACTGAAATATGGGTTTTTTGGACTTGGCCCCCGTGGTGGAGTATGGCCTAACCTTCTTGCAATGCAGGAAGAGACGCGTGCACCAGCAGTGGGGATATACAAGGGTTGATATCGATTTTCTTCATATACGTGTGTTTATATTTCATTTCATTAAGTTTCTGTATAGACGTAAATCAACCGTTGATGGTTGGTAGGTAAATATTAAAGTCCGAAAAGCAGTAATGCCTACCAAGTTGTTTGCTATTCAGGTCCAGTGCTCTTCAGGAGGAATGTTATTTTTCTAATAAAATGAAAGAAACAACAACTTCTAAATTAATTCCACGATGGGTTTTTTGTAAATAACATATGTGTCCCCTTTTTATAGAAGAGGATTTAAAAATCCTTCGTCATGCCTACTTAAACGCTTTCGTTACATTATGCGCGTTTTGAAGCGAAAATGTGAGCGTTGACCGGCTGCCGACTGTACAGTACATTTCCACCCAGATAGAACAATAGCCTTCAGGGCTCGTATCGCCCGACGCGCCCGATGATGGATGGATGGTACACATTATATAAATACTCCCTTGAATGTTCTAGGGAAAGGCTGCATTAAAAATTAGCAGCATTTCCGCACAGGTAAAATGAAGGTTTGTCTTAGATACCGCGTTAGAGACAAATGAAAGTTGTACTTCGATCCAGTTATGTTTTCTTAGTATGTAAACAAATCGTTGGTGAAAATCAAATGCTACTAAACACCATGCATGTTAACTGGTTTGAAAGCCAAGGAAAAGTAACCTGCCTAAACAATTGCTGTCGAATGCGCTAGTTTGATTTTCAAGGCATTTTCCATAATATAAATATTATAGAGGCGAAAGTTTGTGAGTGTGTATGATTGTTACTTCTTCACGTGTAAACGGTTGGAGCGATTATAGTAAAATTCGGTGTGGAGTTAGCGGACACCTTGGATTAACACATACGTTTACTGTGGGAAAAATCTTTTACTGTTAATACATAATTTATTTCCCCTAATAAACCGCGGGCGGTTTATTAGGGGAAATAATAAACCGCGGCACAGCTAGTTTTCAATAAATATCTCGATATAAATTCAAATCTGTGAGAATAGTAGCCAGCTAAAGCAGTTGTTCTGATAGACGAAGAGGTAGTTTTGATTTGCTCGCGAATTTCTCGATTTACCTACACAACTATGATAACTAATTAACAGTGACAAGTTTAAACATAAATGCGAGTATGTCCTTGAGTATTTTATTTCAAATAGGGAGCTTTGATCCATAGTCAAACCACAAAAAAAATACAGCTATCACTGTTACATGAGGAATCGAGTTTTGTTGTAAATGAGCATGATAATCTGGTAAGTTGTCTAACGCTCGAACCCAATTACCAATCCTGATCCATTTTTAGCTATCCCAGATTGAGAATTCAATACATTTTTGTAGTTGCGTGTCACAATAACCTATCGAAGGATAGCAATCGCCACCTGTGAAAACAATCCATCGACGAGAGGTCGGATCACAGATTACGGATAGACCTCTGTTCTTAATCTAGCCCCCGCATTTTGCAACACGAGCTCAGACCGTCCATTAACCCTACACTGACCTCTAGCCCGCACCACCCTTTCAAATTTGTTGATGACGTAGCTAGGTCACCGAAACTGTATTATGCAGAGGAAGCTTTTAGTAAGAAGTTGGCACTAGAATTGAGTAAATAGGTAAAGAAAATAAACATTATGTACCATTTATTTATTTTAAATTTTATTTGGTTAATAGTTATAGATTACATACATAATTTTATTATTATTTTTAAAAATGCGTCTTTTATTTTTGGGTCAAAAGAAAAGTACGTATGGGGTGCTGTGCTTATAGCTTTAATTGGCGAATCGTAGCTGTATCTTAGTTTAATAATTCTGGAATATTATCAAGGATGGCCGTCGCAGTGCCGTTTGAAATAAATAAATAACAATAATGAAGGTGACGCTAGCAGGGGCCTGTTTCATAAAACTACAATAATAATTAATGGCTTACTATGACGATTCTATTTACATTGCAAAGTCGCAAAGTGAAAAAATCCTGGCGTCTTACTGAAGGGATAATCAGGTTCAATTCTGGAACGGTATTATAGAAAATAAATTATATTTTGAAAATTCATTTACAAAAAATTCAGCTCATCAAGAATTGATATCGTTAACAACCCTTGAATGTCCCCACTGCTGGGGCACGGGTCTCTTCCTGCATTGCAGGAAGGTTAGGCCATACTCCACCACGGGGGCCAAGTCCGGGTTGGTGGAGGATTGTAAGACAGTGGCGGGCCTTACTGTCAGAAGTTATCAAGTCGCCCATAAGGCCTCTGTCATAGGTTAACAACTGCCATTATATAACAGCCAGCACCAACGGCTTAACGTGCCTTGCGAAGCATGGAAGCGCTCGGAATAATGCCACTAGCGGTAGTCACGGGACGCCCACCCATCCTGTACCTGACCGCGCCTGTTGTTGCTTAACCAAGTGATTGATTCCAATCACTCGGTTCGATTAGGCCACGAGCGCTTCAAGAATTGATATATCTGAGGAAAAACCGGAACGGTGGAATGGTTAAGAAGGCTAGGAAAAAGAAAGAAGATTAAACTTTTCTTTCCGGTAACGGTGGCCAGTTACGTTAAGCCCTCGCAAGTTGGACAAGTTCATCTGATAAAAAAACATGGAACAAGAAGTATATTATCAGTTATCATAGACCTTCATGGTGGGCATCACATTAATTCATCCTCCATGGACGGCATTTTTTTACCTCCTTGCGTGGAAATGGAACAGCTTTATTTTTCGATTTTGTTGGTTTTTTTTGTTTTTGTAGAGTTGTCCAATTTATTTGACTTTCATGGATTTCTGCTTTAAAAATTAAAAATCATACCCAAAACTTAGGATTACATTCAATTATGCAAAAGCTTCGTCAGTTATAAAAATAAAATAATAAGACAACAAAAATGTCAAACTATTAAAACAAAATTCATTCACAAAATGCTTCATCAAAACTAAAAATGGAAAAATAAAACAAAACATATAGGTCCTTAGGTATATAGATATGAACTCCTAACTCCTACTTACTTAGTTAGGAACTTTTTTTTATTCTGTGGTTACTGTAGCGTAGACCAATCTTCAGACGCTGTTCGAGTGTTGGGCAATTAGTTTACATTTAATTGCCGCCAACACTACTTGGTTGGCTTTTGTAATAAAACGGGAGGTTTGCGCCGCGTAATTTATATAAACGAGCGGCTCCCGGGAAAGCGATGGAAAATGCAACCGCTAAGGTGCGTTCAGACACAGATGTGCACACGAGTCGCCGCGCGTCTCGAAATAAAAAAAATGTGTTTTCTATTATTTCATTTGCGTCAAATTTACATTTGAGTGACATTCGCTTTTCTGGCGTCTGTGGTACAAAGACCAGACAAATAAAGTAAAGAAAAAACATTAATACGTAAAATATACAATACAAATAATTATTTTTTTCCTTGTATTTTAAAATGTTCACTAAACAACGATAGACTCAAACAAATAGTATGTTACGAGACGTCTCAAATGTTGATAAATGCTTCAGACATTAAAAAGCGATACCTGCACCATATAGCGTCATAGCTTTAGCCCGACCTTTAGTGCTTTTTGGACCACTCCACTAAAACTAGTTTTTGTCAGGTTATAATTAAAAAGTTGATTGTAAAATCGTAGAGCAAAAAATAACCACGAATCTCCTTTTTTCAGATTTACAGACAGGTGAGTGCTTAAAATTATCATTTTGCAGCACAAAAGGGTTATGAAATGTCTCCCTTCGTGCGTTGTACATAGTATCCCATTGTATCTAATAGAATACCATTTTGCCTGCATTGGAAATGATTATAACTTTATAATGTAATTTTAATATCATAATAAAAAATAATGAATGATCTTACGGCCTCAGATAGAACAATAAAACAATTATTTTTAATACTAAGGGACACAAACCAGGGGGTGCGTAGCAGAGCCCCCCTGCAGTACAATTCCACCGAACTGCGATCCCCAACCCGCATGCCCAGCGTGGGGATTATGGGTTTTACCCCTATGATAGCACAACATGGCGCTCTTTAGGGGAGGGCTATGTCCATCAGTGGACTAGTATAGCCTGACGACGACGACGTACTCGTAAGCGATGGATATATTAGGCGAGACTAATCGCGATTATTTATTATATAATAAATAGTCATAATTAGATCCGTCTAATATTCGCGATGCTAATAACAGCTATGTATGAGCTAATCATTAAGGAGTACTATTAGAGACTAAAATGTATTTTAAAGCACCTGTCTCAGGAGTGACACTGCCCGACCAAATTTACCTTCATCAACCATGCACCGCCGCCTGACGTAGCATATAGAGTGTTATAGGACTATTTTAATTTGTATCTAGTCTTTCACGCTCGCACACGATGAAGCGGAGGCGCGACAAGTAATCATCTGTGTCTGAATAAAGCTTTATAGTAACAGCGCAAAAGCGTTACTATAGCTTTACTGAAGTTACCATAGCGTTTCCGCCGCCTCGCTCTACAGAGCAATGTTTTTAATTAAGGCTGTAATCTCGCCTTATTTACTTCGCAAAGCCTACTTTAATGAAAGAATACTTTGTATTTTCTATCGGACTCTTGAATTTATTTTGACGCTGAGTGTGTCCGTTGGTTTTTTCAAAGACGCGTTTTAAAAGAAGATATGTTTTTTTTCCATTGGTGGTTCGTACCGCGTAGCGCCTAGGAAAGGAAGCGGTCGTAGTCGCGGTCGCGGTGGCGGTCTCTAACTTTACTGTCGTTAATGACCGCCACCGCGACCGCGCATCATATTCTGCATTATTTATATCAAACTACTAAACTCAAACGTCTAAGCTAACTCAAAAAAAGTTCCTTCGGTTTGCGCCGCAACAAAACGCATATTTTGACACTTAAGGGCATCAAAATCGTAGGGTACTTCCCGTTAACCTATAATTGTGAAATTTGCTGAGTAATGTGGTCAAAAATTTTAAAAATATACATCCGTGACAGAATCATATAAAATCCTTGAAGTTCGGGAAAGCTCGGAAACTAGGAGACTCGATTCCTAAACTTTATAATATTTGTACGGAACGCTCGGTGCGGGAGTCCGACTCGCACTTGGCCGGTATTTTTTAATTGAAAATTTTTTATTAATACGAAAATTCAATTTATTGCGATACGTTACAGTAAACAGATACTATTCATACTAAGCTATATTAATATTCGTGTTTGTTACTAAAATCCTAAATAAAATAAAATAAACTACTTATGACTAATTTACTTAACAATAGGATAAGGTTTTATTCAAATTAGCACAGATACTGCGGCTCAATGAACGTTACAAGTCAACCTAGGTGTCCATTTCAAATCTAGATCATTATATTATCGTCTGGCATCGACAACGTTCAAAATATTTTTTACCACACGGGAAAGCAGAGAGTAAACCGTCGGCCTTTTCAAATGAAAAACTGGGTTATACGTCTACGTGATTTGATTTGAAACACTCTGAAACAACTGGGAAACGGAAGTGAACTGCGAAAAACAGACAGTTTCGTAATAAACTATTCAAATGGAACCCATAGTCTCTTGTTGAGATGTGGGCGTTGCAGAGGATTGTTAATAATGAGGTATGAAGCGACAAGACAATGATGCACAATTTGTCTCTCCACTAAATATAAAATATTTATGACCACCTTCCATTTTTCTATGAATAAGCTCCAGTAACAGTTTGTATAAATCAGAAACAAAACAAACAAGTAGGTATTTTTTTATTTACCTTCATTTATTTGACCTTGAAAATAACAATCGAAAACCATTGTTATTTTCAAGGTCGCGACATAGAAGGTTAAATGAAAAATAAAAAAATGCGCAAAAGAGCAAGAGTTTTATAACTTGGTGACGTCATCTTCTAACTTTTCAATATCCCAAGTAATACCGGCTCTAGGAGAAATTCCCGGATTTCGGGAGTATAACACAAAAAATCTCACCAAGATGATATTGTCAAAGACTTGTAGTCTTTGACAATATCATCTTAGACTTGGGTATAATAGTCTCCGAGATGCACCCTGTGCATCCAAAGGTAAACCTCACTTCTCAGAAAGAAATATACACAGTAGCATCGTCGCTCTGTCTGGTCACCACCAGAACAAACAAATACTCTTTCTTTCGGGGTTACCAGTAAGAGTGAACTTTAATCGTGTAAATGTCGGACACGAGGCTCGTCACATCACCGCGTGGACTTTTTATTTAGGCCTGCAATACACACAGCCGGACCTCCATACTCTGTATACCGTTTACATAATGTCATCGCTATCGCTGAGCGCGCGTAGAAGGTTCCGTCTTCCAAAGAGTGACACGTGACACGTAAGGGGACGTGGTTCTCTCGTGTTAAATATTTTTATTGAGATAAAAAAACAACAATTTCTTTACCACTTCTTTAACATTTATTTTTAAATTACATAACAGTTTGTTGGTAGATGCTCTTGGTTTTTTTAAGTAAATGTAAATTGATTTTAAATATTACGTAGGTTAAATAAATGATGTGGATAGTGTTTGAAATTCTCTTCTTGTCCTGAAACACCCTACACAGGTACAGGTACGTCGTCGTGGATTTGGGTGGATTTGAGTGAATTTGAGTAGATTTTAGTGGATTTGAGTAGAATTTAGTGGATTGATTAAAGTGGGTTTGAGTGGATTTGAGTGGGTTTGAGTGTACATGTACATTTCAGAATGTACAGGTACACGGCACCTCAGTTACGTACATTTTTGAATTTGTCGTACCAATTACCTCTCGCTAACTATGTAGGAAAAAACCCAAGCACCCAAGGTGCTTAAATACAAGTTCGCAACACTTGAAATCGCCATTTTGCGTTGGATACGCGTGACTACTATCTCTGAGAAAAAGCATGAGCCCTGCAGTGGGACTTAGCTGCCTATGATATCATCGTGAGTCTAAGCACGGCCTCCAAGCCAAATAAGTAGTCTTTCTGGTGGTAGGCCTACTGATAAACTGGTGACGTCGTAAGGCTCTCTTCACTTATGCTCAGGTGAGGCGAAGGTCAAACTTCTCGGGAATAGCTGCAATAAAATCAACTGCAAATCCTATACTATCTGTACCTCTGAGAAAAGGCATGAGCCCTGCAGTGGGACTTAGTGGCTAATGTCTATGATATCGTCGTGACTCCTAAGCATGGCCTCCAAGCCAAATAAGTAGTCTTTCAGGTGGTAGGCCTACTGATAAACTGGTGACGTCGTAAGGCTCTCTTCACTTATGCTCAGGTGAGGCGAAGGTCAAACTTCTCGGGAATAGCTGCAATAAAATCGACTGCAAATCCTATACTATCTGTATCTCTGAGAAAAGGCATGACCCCTGCAGTGGGACTTAGCGGCTAATGTCTATGATATCGTCGTGACTCTAAGCATGGCCTCCAAGCCAAATAAGTAGTCTTGCAGGTGGTAGGCCTACTGATAACATGCCAAGTGTTCAGGTGTGATGGCTGAAACAGCGACAAATAAGTATAATTGACAAACTGGTGACGTCTTATGGTTCTCTTCACATAATTATGCTCAGGTGAGGCAAAGGTCAAGGTTCTCGGGAAAAGCTGCAATAAAATCGACTGCAAAGAATTGTTCGTATTGTTTGTAAAGAACTCGTAAGCTTAGGCCCAATAGCGTCAGCCCAGGTTAGCTCATTTGACTCGAGTTAACCGGTTAAATGAGCGACTCTTTAAATATAAAAAAATATGCAATACTCTTAGTTCTTATTAAATTTTATGGCGTGTATCCCTGTTACGAGCATCCAATTGATGGGATGTCTAAAATTTTTAAAAACTTAAAACTAAATAACACAAGCAAAGCAGTCATTTAACTGGTGACAACTAACTTAGTGAAATTTATTTTCCCAGTCCACTAAACATAGCATGCAGATTTTGTATTTCATGTTTTAAAAGATGGGGTAATTTTTCTTTCTGTTTGTCAGCTTCTAAATCATTAGTGAAAATATCGATGGTACCAATCGGAAAAGTAAAGACGTGTCCTTACACTACCACTCCGTACAACTGATTCTGCTCTTTAATTTATTCTACAAGTGTTTGTATAACATCAATTAAACCGAATCGATAAGAACATCAAATTATCATTGTACAACCATAAGTAGAACATTAATGTCCTGAAAGGGAGCCCGAGTGTTTGTACCATCATCGCCACGCTGTGCCAATTACTATGACATTTTGATGCCACCCCCTCCCGCGACCCGCGCCTTGCCCCCGCGCCCTCTTTCCGTCCAAAAATGGCGTGTGGGACAAAAAGCGCATGAGATTTCCTCGAAAATCGCGACGTAGGCTGGATCTGAGACATCAAACGCAGTCAGAAGAACGGATAACTGAGGATACTCGTGACAAACTGATTTTAAAATAACAATAACGGTTACGCTACAATCACTCTATCCTAAGATTTGGAGTTGAGAATAGCTTTTACTTCTGAGAACGCTCTTGCCTCAGTGCCTATGTAGAGATGTTGTTTTGAAGTGCTAAAACAAATTTCTTCTTTCTATGAAATAGCGTCTGTAACCAGAAGTTATCACCTAAATGAACGGAAGAAAGGAACATATTTATTTAAAACAGCAATCAAACATACTGGCCTCGACAGAGGTCCAGTTTTCCGGTCAGTCGTGAAAAGGTTCAGCATCAGGTCGAGGAATTTGCGTCTTAAGATTGGATATCTCATGAAAGAGCATCATATCAGCATTAAATAATGCAAGTTTCATTTGAAGGCCACCACAAACTATCATTAGAAAGAATTGCATGTCATTTGTGTGTGACGTATACTGTGCATGATAGTAACATAAGTTAAGATAAGAATATACAATTGTTTTGTATTTGTTGTTTTTCCAGTGTACAATAAAGAATATTCTTATCTTATCTTATACTTTATTGTACACCAAAGAACACTACAGAGACAACATTTACAAAAGAAGAGATACAATTGTAGGCCTTATTGATTATATCAATCGTATGGCCACAAATTCTTACGTATAGCTCACGCAATAAGAGTACGCCCGGGAACCATCTCACGGGAGCACCTTAGACGAAAACGGGCTGATGAATTGGATTGGATCCAAATGCAACAGCTACCAATAAAAGTAAGTAAGACTGACTTCTTCTTCTTCTTCAGATTATAGCTAGTCCACTGCTAGACATAGCCCTCCCTTAATTAGCGCCATAGCGCCCTGTCTTCAGTTTGTTTATAGCGAGGTGAATGAACACATCCGTTCAAGTATCTGCAACTAAAAATATGAACGAACGTTTGTGAATAGTTTGGATCTTGCATTATAGGTATGATACTTTTAATCTTGGTAATCAGTTAAGCTTGATTTACGATAACCTTATTTTCGTGTTTTTTAAGCATGCTCTACGTAGAGGTATAGTAGAATGGGGACGCTAAAACCCGTAAGAGTAGCAAGTTTTTAGGGAGTTCTGCCATGGGCACGCTTGGTAATAAAGCCCGTAAGTACTCTCTCTCTCTCTGGAAGAGGGCCTGTGCCGTTATTTTATTCGTATAGTATTTCTTAATGATTCGCGTTACTCATACACAGTTATGTATGAAACGGTCTAATCGCGATTATTTATTAGGAAAAACTTAACTTTTTACCTTATTTCCCGACGTTAAGGCAGCGTTACAGTTGCCGTGGTCTCGGGTAGACTGAAGTGGCGAGTACAGCCAATTATATTAATTCGTATGGTAACCCTAAAAAAATTGCTGTCTCTCGTGTACGCTCTTGGCGTCTCAAATTATTCTATCTCTATGTAAAGCATGAAAATAGAAGTAGAAGTCAATCAGGCTGATTACCAAGATTATATTCTTTTTTTTTTATTGCACTAACCCGTGCTAAGGAACAAATTTAAAAACCTATTTAGAGGCTAAAAATTTCACCCATGCCGGGATTCGAACCCGTAACCTCTGGCTATCCGTGCCAGCGCTCTACCAATTGAGCCAATGGGCGACTCACGGCATCAGTGAAATTTCGAACCTCTTTACACTATTCTCTGTATTACGTACAGGCAGCGACATCTGAGGTTTAACATCGGAACGATATCACTGTACCCACATGATTACACTATTTTTATTTTTAATGCACTAACCCGTGCTAAGGAACAAATTTAAAAACCTATTTAGAGGCTAAAAATTTCACCCATGCCGGGATTCGTTATTTTATTTTGTTATTGATATCGTTCCGATGTTAAACCTTACTGCAAAGTAGGTAGTCGGGGCTGTAAGTAATGCAATTTGCTTAAGTCAGATGTCGCTGCCTGTACGTAATACAGAGAATAGTGTAGAGGTTCGAAATTTCACTGATGCCGTGAGTCGCCCATTGGCTCAATTGGTAGAGCGCTGGCACGGATAGCCAGAGGTTACGGGTTCGAATTCCGGCATGGGTGAAATTTTTAGCCTATAAATAGGTTTTTAAAAGTGATCTCTTCTACAGTCTATTTATTCTTACTTGTCCAATTTAGTAAACAAGATTCTAACCTTAAAATTGAGATTAGATGCCTAAACTAGACATTTTCTCGCAAATTCATGAACTATGTTTATAAAATTGGCAGCGTGTTATCTAAAAGAGTGTTCCAAGTTACTTCATTTATGGAAATATGGCAGTTTTGGACTAAAAAGTTACAGTTTGCGGGTAGAATCTTGTTTACTAAATTTGACAAGTAAGAATAAATAGACTGTAGACAACCTTTGAATGGACTGGAGCAATATATTGAAGAAGGTATACAACATCAGATACTTGAGTGGATGTGTTCATTCACCTTGTTATAAACCCAAGACATGCCGCGAACTGACCTTCTAGAGGTCCCTACCTGCTCTGTGGTCGCGGCGACATTATTTTATTTTTTATTAGCCAAAATAAATTGGCTCAGCAATTGTATTCTGGGTACTTACTGTATGTTGTGATGCGGGGGTAAAAACTGGATGATTAATGGCTACATTTATGGCTTGCGGCCGACTTTGTCGGGCATTCATTATTCGGGGTAAGAAAACTCACAGTACATAGGTATCATCAGAAGTGTAGAGGTATATAAACTCATGCCATTATCCTGAGGCAAATTGATGACACTTCTTATGGATAGTTCAAAGAATTGTTGACACTATCTGTTATGATTTTTTTTTTTTAATTCACTAACCCGTGCTAGGGACAATTTAAAAACCTATTTAGAGGCTAAAAATTCCACCCATGCCGGGATTCGAACCCGCGACCTCTGGCTATCCGTGCCAGCGCTCTTACCAACTGAGCTAATGGGCGACTCACGAATCAGTGAAATTTCGAACCTCTTTACAACAATCTCTGTATTACGTACAGGCAGCGCCATCTGGCTGAAGTAATTTGCATCACTTGCAGCCCCGAGTACCCACTTTGCAGTTAGGTTTTCCATCGGAATGATATTGCTGTTCCCACATGACTATATTATTTTTAATGCACTAATCCGTGCTACAAAAATCTGTGAAGACGTTTCGAAGAGGTTCTATAACAAACACTGTGACAAAAATAATTATTAATAAAAAATATAAAAAATGTATACCTGGAAGTGTTTTTTTATTCGCCAGTAAACCTGCGGTCACACACGCGATCTTTTAGTTTACTATGATTCATAAAAAATATCTACATCAACGCTATAAGAATAATCTATTTCATTCATTTCAATCTATAATATAAAAATGAGTTGCTGAATATGTTGGTAAGCGCAAATCTCAAGAGCAGCTAAATCGCTTACGCTTATTATTTTTTTCACAATATTCTTTGAAGTACGGGGATGGTTCTTATGGAGAGAAAAAATAATAATTAAAGAATCGACTGTTAGGCGGTTCGAAGGACGCGGGGTCAGCTAGTTTACTAATAATAATACATTTAGTTTTAATTTTATAGTTAGATAGAATATTCATTATTTCATGTACACCAGGGATTACATAAGAGACTTAAAAAATTACGGTACAGTACAAGTGGCGGCCTTATTACTAAAAGTAATTTATTCCATATAACTTCCATATACTTATACTCATTTTATACATACTAATAATACCGTAGAAAAGTAATAAATTGAACTATAAAAAAATAAACTAAACAATGAAATGAAATGAAAGTCCATTTAATCATTAATAAGTTTTGAAATTTTTAACAATATGAACCTTAGAAATCTAGTGAGTTGTAGCTTCCCGGCGCCCGAATTATCTCGAGACAGGTAGACAGGTAGTTTTACAAATCCTAAGCTCTTTATTTATGTAGGCTCTTTAATTAATCTACCTGCGTTAACGTCTTTAGATTTCTCGTTTAGTGACCTCCACCTATAAACTCACGCCTGTGGTGGTGACCGTTTGAAGATACATAGATAGATAGAGGACACTTTATTGCACAACCAGAAAAATATTACAACCATGATTCTTAAATCTAAGTAATGTTATACAATTGGCAAGATCTTGTTTTGGCATCCCCTAATGCAATATTTCCCAAGGCAAGATATTGTTTGGTGCTTATATAAGCTTATTATAAGCTTATAAGCTGCGATGCAGGAAGAGACCCGTGAGTGGGCAGTGTCCCCACTGCTGGGGCACGGGCCTACAAGGGTTGATATCGATATAAGCTTATTCAGCCTATATCTATATTCGCTTCTATAAGACTTACGCATTACGATTATGTATGTATGTATGTATGTATGTATGTATGTATGTATGTATGTATGTATGTATGTATGTATGTATGTATGTATGTATGTATGTATGTATGTATGTATGTATGTATGTATGTACGTATGTATTTATGTACGTACATACATACATACATACATACATACATACATACATACATACATACATACATACATACATACATACATACATACATACATACATACTTACATACATACATACATACATGCATACATACATACATACATACATACATACATACATACATACATACATACATACATAACCTCACGCCTGTATCCCAGAGGGGTAAGCAGAGACCAGGGACTGCCACTTGCCACGATCCTATGACAGATCACCTTCGCTTCATCAACGTTCATAAGTCGTTGCATGCACGCACGCCGGTTCCGGGTACTTTTTAACTTTCCCTTTGCAAGAAAGAAAAATGTATAAAGGGAAAATGTACCTTAGAAAAATGTAAAATGTACCTTTATACCTACATATCTCATACACGCAAAAAACATAACATAACATTTACATACAGGCACATACATTGCTTCTGACCCCACACTAGGATACCCTGTGTCGTGGGAACTAGAAACAACGACATCACAAACATGTAAACATCCAAGACCTGGGGTTTTTCTTGTCCCCAGGGGGATTCGAACCCGGGACCTCTTGCATGGTAGGCAGAAGCGCTACCGCTACGCCACAGAGGTCGTCAAAAAAATCGCAATACGCGATTTAAAATGTGTCAGAAAAAGATCGCGGCGATATTATTTGCAATACGCTTCGCTTCGGCTTAGCTAAGCTCTAATTTTATTGGATGGAGAACACTTTATTGTACATAAAATGGAAAATATTTAACCATTTGCCTTAAAAAAATTACGGATCACAAAATTTAAAATACTTTTACATAAGAGTCTCATTGATAACATATTATTATATTATAGTGTGAAGGACTTCTTAAATAGTCCATTCTTATTACAAAAGTAATCAGTTCGAAGCTAATTTTGTTGTTCGTGTGTCTGTGCAAATATTTATGTAAGTATTTTTAGTTACTAATTTATCTGGTATGTAGGATTATTGTCTTAGTTGTTAACTTTCTTTTTCTCTGTCTATTTTTCTTTTTTTGTTTCAATATTTTTACAAGTAGGTAGTGGCTAATGTTGATTCTGTTCAATGGTTCATTAAGAAATGGGAATGTATGTTAATGTAAACATACATTCCTATTTCTTAATGATTCGCGATACTCATACGGGTAGAGTCTACCCGAGATCACGGCAACTGTAACGCTGCCTAAACGTCGGGAAATAATGTAATTACGTTTTACATAACAAATTATCGCGATTTGACCCGTTTAATATATAACTATGTTTACATTCCTTCCTGTAAATTGTAATTACCATGCTATTCCATCTTCTATTCTATCTATCGTATCCTATTATAATGTCCTCGACGAATCCATCTATGCACCGCAATGCTTTTAAATATGAATGACCCAGTCGCAGGGTCATTGATTATTAGGACCAGCTCAAATTACGTAATCAAATCCAAATGTCACTAAAAAAACCGCCTCTGGTTTGTCAACTTTGAGAAAAAATCCTCGGCAAATCACCGAAGGTATAATAAGTTCTCTTATGTAACTTAGAGCTTGTTAAAAACTTTGCGGATTGGAAGGATTCATCCTCATTAGGTAGGTCCTTATAAAAAGTCGAGAGATACTTTGTTTTATTGTACCACAGTTCCAATATTATCAGAAATCTTATGACATTTCTTTTACTTAAAGTAGAAAAAAAAAATTAAAACAATTTCATATACAATAGGATAAAGCCTACCGATCTTATTTGTCTTCTTCTTCTTTTCGTGTCAGCGATTCGACCAGTCTATATTCTTCCTGCCCAATAGTTGGCCACTGCAATTGCAGTAGCGTTGGCCACTGTTAGGTCCTCCAGAGTGCAGGTGTTAGGGCACAATGGGCATTGGAGCAGGTGCACCATGGATTGCGATGAGGCTCCATAGTCACATTGCTTCTCCGTTGGTGCAATATAACCCTATGCTTAAAGTTTTGTCTGCAGCGACCTACAGCGAGCTATTTGGGTCCGAAGTCGTTTGAGTGACACCACGTGGGCCATTTCAGATCGGAACCCGTTGGGAGCCTCTTTTGGGGGTTTACAGAACCAGTGGGTCTTATTTGTAAAAACACCATTCATCTAAGGCATTCTTTTGAGTCATTGTATTTAATCTATGGTTACGTTTTAGTTGTAAAATGGCCACCACGGACTATTTTAGTTAGTAAGTGTTTTGCATTAACTGTATTTTAAAAATAAGGCCTCCAGTGTTCCTACGTCCTATCCCCTGTGTTATGAAAACTAGGATGACTGTATAAAATAAAAACTTAACTTCGAATTTTACTAAAAAAAACACTTATTATAAAACGTTGATTAAAATAGTCTGTGGGTGAATTTTTCCCTCCGGCGGTTTGGCAACTGCGTTTCGTAACTGGCTGCGAAACAAGAATGTTTATTCCTTATTCGCTAAGTTGCGGCCAAGGAAAAAGTTTTCTTGATTCGTAACTGGTTGCGAACAAGAAATAAACATTCTTGTTTTGCAGCCAGTTACGAAACGCAGTTGCGAAAACGGCCGGAGGGGAATTTTTACAAGGAAAAACCTGACCACCAATTAAATAAACTGCCTTTAAGGAGTGTTTTAGAGGGATAGTGTGGTATTAACAAGACCTTTATAGTAGGTAATGAAAGATAGAATATTCTTTAAAGTAAGCTAAGACAATAAATAGTTTATCTAGGATCAAAATAATAATAAATAACAATTAATTGATACCAAAAATATTTTCAAACGTCATTCGGATAGGATTGCGAAATATATTGATAATAGCATAAGAGATACAAATTGAATTTATGATAAAGAACTGCCATTCATTGGAGAAAATTAAAACCGCATTTAATATCACAAATATCTGCTGTCCCGATGTGCGCTGGTCGAACGAGGCTTGCGGTGTCTAGTATGATAAGAACAAAACAAGTGGACTAAATGAGAACGGAACAATTAATAGACAAACAAGCCTTCTGGCAGTATAGTACACTAATCTTAGGTTAAGAAATATCTGTGTAATTTGCTTTTTTATCTACAATAAAGTGTTCTTTATCTGTCTATCCACACGGTCAAGTCGTCTAGAACAGAATCAATACGTTTAGAACATTTGATACGTGTGTGCGTAGGCTTAGAGTACCACTGAATGCAATGCCGTACATGCAGTTGTCATTATACTACATTGTATTATCAATTATCATTATTGTGGCACACTGCTTGTGGTAGTTAGAAAGGCTTCGCGTGGCACGCAGCGGAGGGGCGCGGCGCGTGCGCTAAATCACGCCTCGCCCGGCAACTTTTCGCCAAGTCCACGTTCGAAGGAGTTAAGCGCTCCAGCTCGCAGGTATAAAAAACTCGTCTATTATCGTCCGTCAGCCGTGCAGCCCGCCGTCATTATTGCATCTGGGGTCGACGACCGCGTTCGGCGACGCCGTGGGATCCACGCCGCCGTTTTTGCACTGATGAACAGGTAGCTCTGATATGAGCTTGTTGATTGTTGTTTGCGGCTCGGTCCAACTCGGGCTACTTGGCGACGGCGATCTGTAGCGACGGCGCAGGTGTCTTACTCTGTGTTTATGTGTGGAGCGTGAAATCTTTGAGGATGCAGAGAAATGTTCCTTATAGTACTTTGGAGCAATATTTGACTAAGGACCAGTTTCTGATTGAGAATTTCGCAAAATAAATAGTTAACTCTCAATTTGGAAACCGGCTCTAAGTCATTATATTGTACCAAAATTTGGTTCAACTTTTGCATGCAAAGCATGCACGCGCGTGCGCCTTAAACAGTTACGTGACGGGAGACTTCAGCAAATATTTGAAAGCGAGTATTTATTTCAATACTCAATACCCAATAATTTATTGCATTCCACAAGTACATACAGAAGACATTTAAAATTAAAACTCAGTCACATGGAAAGTTGCTGATTACTCTAAAACCGTACTCTACGTAACTATATTCTGATACAATCATTCCCAAAAGTGATTAGACATTGTATAAGCGTTTTTGCCACAAAAAGATAAAAAAACAATATTACATAGTCTACCTTGTTTATTGAAATAATTTGCCATGGGCATGCGTAGTGAGTAAGCCCGTACTCTCTCTCAGAGAGAAAGACTGTGCCCTGTGCCCTACAGTGGGACGTATATGGCATTTAGGGTAGTTAATGGCAATCATGAAATCTTATTAGGTATACGTATGGCAACTGATGTATTTGGTTTAAGATGACTTGAGAAAAGACGGTCAGAGTGGAGTTTTTTTCCGCTGCCTTTTTCTCCACTACAATACGGCCCGAAGGCAGCGGCTTACATTTGACATTGTACATTGACATTCAGCAAACAGAATGTAAATTCTTTACGTTGAAATAAATTTATTTGATTTGATATATAGGCCGCATTACAATAGTTTATAAATGCATTCTTCTTCTTAGTGTCGATGGCAAGCCATAGTGGTGAAAGCACATTTTAAACTTTCGCGACTTGAACACATACCTAGTTAGAATATTTTCGGGGCTTAATCGCGTAGTAATTTATTGCTATTTTACCTCGACTCGTCTTCTCGTGACCACGATGACTGTAACGTCGTCGAAACGTCGAGGTAAAATAGCAATAAATTACTATGCGATTAAGCCCCGAAAATATTCTAGCTATGTGGGGAAAGCATTTGCTAGTCGTTGCCCAGGGTGTATCAGACGCACGGGCTCAGTGAGTACGTCGTTCGGGGAGGCCCCTTTCATGCACCCCAAATACATTGAAGTTGCGGGAGGCGGTGAACTTCACAGTACCTCGAGTTAGCGCAAACCCAACGCAAGCAAAGCGCTTTCACGTTTCCCTAGCTGAAAAAGGCCGCTGTAAGTCTGTAATCGAGTTACCGGACCGTGACTAGACTGCCTGATGGCGTTAGTTCCGTGCATCCAATGCGGCTGCAGTCCGGGCTTGGGTCTGATACCGACATTCTAATTGACAACACGCACGCCCTCCACATTGAATACCTAGGTGTAGAAGTTCAGACTGGCTTCGTAGTTTTATGTTTGTAGTTTTATCTTGATTTCTGGGTAGGTTTTAATATCATGAATACATTAATATAACCATATATAAATTCAGTTTATGTTCTTTACACGAGTAGCTCGATTCATTTCATTATGGTGCGTTTTATATGAATAACAGAGATAAAAAAAAATGTCAAGTGTTACTTTCGACCACAAAGGCAGGTCGAAAGTAACACGGTGTGGGCCGAAAGTAACAAGACAAATGATGTTGGTAATTAATACAGTATTATTGCTAAATCAACAATCGACAAAAATCAACTCATGCAACGCTGTAGCATGAGTTATCCGGTCAACAAATTAAACTAAGCAGACCTGCAAAACGCGATCGGAGATTTCTTATTAGGATGGAGATTTAATACACAGAGTTAAACTCTTTTTCGACTCCTTTTTATTTCGAAAGTAAATCTTGTGTACTGAAAAAGTTATTACAATTTTAAAATAGTGATAGTTAGTTTTGTAGGCATACACTAGCCTGCAAAAGTAACTATCAAGACTCGATAAATTGAATTAGATTACTTAAATGTTAAATTAAATATCTCTGAATATATTGGCAGTGAAAAAATTACACTTCAGTGAAAAAAATTGACAGATGCGTGTAATAAGGCCCAGCATACGTTATTAAAAGCCGCCCAAGTGAGACTTTGACAACATTTTAGTATTTAAAGCGTCAGCTGTTGCCGTTATCAATATCGAGTAAAAACGGCAAAAAACTACGAATATTGTATGGTGGCCCCATTTAAATATTTATTTTAGTCTGTTTTTAGCACTTATAGCGGCAACAGAAATACATCATCTGTATAAAAATCAACTCTATTAGATATCACGGTTCATGATACAACCGAGTATAATTTGGGGTCCTTAAACCTTTAGGTACGGACCCCTAAAAAGCGATCTATTTAATATTAACACAGCCATAGATTTGGGTAGACTTAATGAATAAGACAACCCACCCGTTCACACCACTCTCCTAACAAGGTATTGCAAGGTATCGCTGTACGTAATACAGAGAATAGTGTAAAGAGGTTCGAAATTTCACTGGTGCCGGTGAGTCGCCCATTAGCTCAGTTGGAAAGAGCGCTGGCACGGATAGCCAGAGGTCGCGGGTTCGAATCCCGGCATGGGTGGAATTTTTGGCTACCGCTAGAGGCATTTTTCCGTGCGTTTCCGAACATGTTAAGAAGTTGGTGCCGGGTGTCATGTAATGGCTGTCGTTAAGCCATGTCAGAGGCCTTATAGGCGGCTTGATAGTTTCTGACAGTAAGGCCCACCACTGCCTTACAATCCTCCACCAACCCGGAATTGGCCCCCGTGAAGTTTGGCCTAACCTTCCTGCGTTGCAGGATGAGACCCGTGCCCCAGCAGTGGGGACATGCAAAAGAGTGGTATCGAAAGTCACGATTCAAGTGTAAACTTCTTGTGTTGGAGGCCAAGACCCACTTCGGGTCGCTGAGCCAGCTGAGTAAGTTAGTAAAGTCACGATTTCGCAGTTTACCCCGTAGTAAAATTTACTACAGGGTAAACTTACGGGGACATTTAATGTCCTACGTATTGACTCTTCTAGTCAATACAAAGAACATTTACTACGGGCTACAGTCTGCTAGCTTTTAGAAGATACCTCGGCTACTATCGGATAGAATCGGATATACTTATTCGTATATCCGATTCTATCCGATAGTAGCCTAATAGAAATATCGGAACTAATATGACACTTAACTTTACATAACTTTTCAAAATAGTGAAGAAAAGTTTTAAAACAGAGCGGGAAGTAGTATTACACTCGTATGCTTTCGGCGAAAACCGAAGCCTACTCTAGAGCCCGAGGTATATTCTAAAAGCTAACCGACTGTAACTCCCACTCTCCCACTTTCCCGAAGCTGAAGGGATTATGCTACACGCTGTACAGTGTCAGTTTGTGACGGGCATAGCCGCTGCTTAGTGGTCTACTTCGAAGTTCATCTGTCGTATCATTTCGCCGAGGCTAGCCTGCTGAATAATTCACCGGATCCACTCATAATTTAGCCGGCGAGACGTCAAGATCTAGGAGCTTTTTTCGCGTTGGTTACTGGTGCGCCTCTATCTTTATTTCTGTCAACAATGTTGCCTATGAATTTTTAATTTTAAAGACCGTCACGTTAGTGCGTTCAACTCATTTGTCCTTGTGATAAGAATGAAGTAGGTACTGAAAGTGAACTTGTATAGGCGTACAAACTTACTTTCAGTTAGGTAGTTTAGTTAGTCAGTTAGGCAGGTAGTTTCGTTTTGTTTTTCCCTTTTACAAAACGAACTCTTTCTCATTCCGTATTCATTAGTTACCCAACTTTTTCACAAAGTTGCTTTTTATACTGTGTAATACTTTTAGAGTAGTCTAATAACTTATCCAATACACTCTCTCTCCCTATTTCTCTCCAAGAAAATGTTTGTGCCCTGTATTGGGAGGACGCTTATAGGCGACTTATGCTAAACAATGACACAGACAAATCGGGGGTCTGACGTGTTTGCCTATTAATGAATCTCCAGTAAATCCACCATAATACTACAGAGTGCGATAGCCTGTAATATTTAGTATTCGTCGTCGCTGGCGACCTTTGTAACGGCCTTGGGTTGGCAAAGTTATTCCGCTGCAGCTGAGCTTCCTGACGCTTAATAAAACGTCGCCCTAATTGACAACTCAACGTGCAAAGCGAGTTTTGCGTATAATAGGCAATGTTAGACGCAATAGTGGCATCGCACGAAGAAACTTTCAAGAGAGTGGGTTGTCCACCACACTATATATTTGACATTTCTTTGTGAGCGTCAGAGCGGTCCGATCTAGTGAAATAAATGGGTAAGACACGATTGCCGACTGGTGCCGTATGCTACAGCATCAGAGACACTCGAACTTGCTATAGAAACTATTATGTATTATGTGACCCTTTTTCACCGAACACTTGGCGCAGCTCGTAGCTCCGGCTGCCTGAGTGACCTTAAACGATCAGGAAGGTAAAGCAGCACAGGGCGCGTTCGGTGCATGGATGGGTAAACCGACTATAACTAACGCAGCATTTTTCCGAGCGGTTCCGTGCTTCGCAAGGCACATTAAGCAGTTGATGCTGGCCTTAGACGGCTTGAAAACTTCTGACAGTAAGACCAGCCACTAGTTTTGCAAGCCTCCACCAATCCGGACTTGGTCCCCGGGAGGAGTATGGCCTATACCTTGAAGAGACCCGTGCCCCTCGGTTGAGACATAATGGGTTGATGACCTGATGATGAAGATGACCTGGCGCAGGCCCCCTGCATTAAATTGTGCCTGCGCATCCGTGCTCTACACATTCAAAACTTCGTTCATTATCCGTGCTTTTTGTTACGCATCTTTACACCTTCCTGCCGCGCTGTCTTGACCAAGCTGTCCACCACCTGTCTAGGGCGTCTGCTCTGACAACGTTTTTGCATCCAGTTGTAGTCCTCCATTGCAGCACTGTTCTCGAGTGGAGACCACAAACTGGTAAACGCAGCGTAGGACGCCCACTGGCTCAGTGGACTGGCATCTAAGGCAAATTGTTAGCAGTGGCTGGATGAGGACGGCTGAAGACAGAGGGAAGTGGCGTGCTTTGGGAGAAGCCTAATGTCCAGCTGTAGACGAGCACAAGCTGATGGATTGCCGCACAGATTTGCTGCAATCGGTAGGACAATTTACTTTTTGAAATTTACAGCAACGTTATTTTTGTCCTCTGTGGCTGATTCTGATCTTGTACATCCTTGATATTTGAGTTATCTTTGAATGTAATCGTGTCACATCCCACAGTTGAGAAATAAACACTGGAGTATATGAATAATGTATAGAATACACTGTAGTAGACTTAATAGGTGCTCTTTGCAAAAATATTTCGTGGAAATTTGCGTATTTTAGACCGAGATAAGTGGTCTAAAATCCGCAATTCCTGAAATATGTGGGAGTATATTCAAGCAGCATAATATCGGAGTGACTGACACCAGCTTTTGTTCCACGCATTATGAAAATGTCTGTACAATTTTTTTTTTTGTGGGAGCTTACTTTTCAGGGTTCCGCAATGCTTATAGAGTTTCGAAATGTCCGTCTGTCTGTCGGTTTATCCGCGGCTTAGAGAGCCTCCCCCCTCTCCCGGTTAAACGGTTGATCGTCGAAACGTGACAAAATCAAGGCAGTGAGTAGAACACAATTAACTTAAAAAGAAAACTGTGAAAGCTAAGTAAGCTTTACAAGTTATCGAGTAATAGATGACCAACTTATAAAAGGAAAACTTCGTACAAATTCTCATGAAAAACGCAAAGCAAAAATGCTTTGTTGAAGTTGTTATTTTGTAAAGCAGGTAATAAACTCCTCCTTCTACGGAACTCTACACTGCGCGTTTTGTAGTGGCACTGTTTGATAGATAAACTTAAACAATAGGTATGTTTAAAAACCTATTTAGAGGCTAAAAATTTCACCCATGCCGGGATTCGAACCCGCAACCTCTGGCTATCCGTACCAGCGCTCTACCAATTGAGCCAATGGGCGACTCACGGCATCAGTGAAATTTCTATTTTATTATTATTACATTTGCTTTATTTTCAGGCTTTTTAAGCATGCTTTACCCATGTAAAGCATGCTTAATAATCTAACCTCCATAGGTAAGATAGAATACGTAATACAGAGAGTATTGTAAAGAGGTTCGAAATTTCACTGATGCCGGTGAGTCACCCATTAGCTCAGTTGGGAGAGCGCTGGCACGGTTAGCCAGAGGTCGCAGGTTCGAGTCCCGGCATGGGAATTTTTAGTCTCTAAATAGGTTTTTTTTAGAATAGAGACGCCAAAGGGTAACCCTTAAAGGTCAGCAATTTCTGTCGGTATACCATACGAAGTAATTGAAGATCTCGCTAACCGCAAACAAAACATTGCGAGGAAACCTGAATGGTTGAGATTTTCACATAGGTACCTCAGCACTTCAAATTGCCAATCCGCGGTGGGCACGCGTGGTAATCTCTGTCTATGAGAGAAGGCATGTGCCTTTATTTTATTCGTATAGTAAACAAAAAAAAAATACCTTTCTTTTACGTGTTTACGCTTTTGGCGTACCGCGTATTGTACCTCTATGTAAAGTAGGGTTGATGAGGATTCTTCTTCCTCTGCCTCAAAATGAGGAATTTCCTCATATTTTTGAGATTCTTCTTCCTCTGCCTCAAAATGAGGAATTTCCTCATATTTTGAGATTCTTCTTCCTCTGCCTCAAAATGAGGAATTTCCTCATATTTTTGAGATTCTTCTTCCTCTGCCTCAAAATGAGGAATTTCCTCATATTTTTGAGATTCTTCTTCCTCTGCCTCAAAATGAGGATTTTCCTCTTTTTTTTTTGAGATTCTTCTTCCTCTGCATCAAAATTGATTTTAAAAACTCCTCTTCATTTTCATCTTTCCCTCTCATCTTCCTCATATTTTAAGAGAAATTGAATAGAAAGGAGAAAATCGGAAAAGGGAATGTATTTCTTCTACTAATTAGACCGTGATTAAACATATTACTTTAGATGTTTTGTTTAATCACGGTCTAATTAGTAGAAGAAATACATTCCCTTTTCCGATCCTAAATTAATAACGAAACTAAAATCTAAACTAAAATTAATAACTAAAATAAATCTAACGTAAAGTAATAAAAATAAATAACTATAATTTACAAATAAAACACTCGCCCCAGGGCGGTGTCCCTCGGCAGGGAGCCCAAAATCCTGGCGAGTTAGGAAGGAGAGTTATAAGTTTTGTTGAAACGTAATGTGTGAGGGAGAGAGAGAGAGAGAGTAGTCTCCTGCATCGTCTTCCTCATCCTCTTAGTCTGCAAGAATCCTCATCCTCATCCTATTCCTCAAAATCGGTTTTAAAAAATTCCTCATTCTCTTCCTCATAACAAGTTCCTCTACAACCCTAATGTAAAGCATGAAAAGGAAGCAAATATAAATCAGGCTTCAGAGAGAAGAACACCTAACGTTTTGCAAGACATCCAAAGCAATTGTGCAAAATCAAACGGCCGCACAATGAGGTGCCAATCAAGACTCCGGTATAGCTATTTCAGTGCAAATACAAGGCTATTATTAGCCGAACGCGAGCACCCCTCGGGGACGCATTTTACAAGGGAAACCTTCTTTTGTGCGGAGAAACAGGCAGTTTTCCGACCGGGGGTGTTGCTCTTGAACCAAATTAACTTGCACTGGAAATTGATAGGCCCTCGCTAACGTTTTCGGCCTCCGAATTTGCTTCAAGTGGATTGAAATCGAATCACTCTGAAAGGTCTCCCTTTAAAGAAAATGATTGAGATAGAAAGAGAGGAAGTTGGAGAAAGACCTTTTTTATTATTGGGGGCACTGTTGTTGTAGTCTTCCTTCATCATCAGCCACAAGAAGTCCACTGCTGGACATAGGCCTCCTCCACGGCCTTCCAGAAAGACCGGTTGGAAGCAGCTTGCATCCAGCGTCTTCCTGCCACTTGGTTAAGGTCTTCGGTCCATCTTGAAACTTGTTGTCTTACGCTGCGCTTGCCGATAGTCATTCTTGGATTTGTATAAACTCATGCGTGTGATGACGTGGCGGCGAGCCTTCATACTAGTAAGCTTTGAAAACTTTGCTATCGTGCTACCGTGTGTAAAGACCCTTAGCTTCACGGTTTGAGCCATGACCTTAAAATCTTTGTATTCGCGGAAAATCAACCAGACTTTGATTGAGAGTTTCAGTCGTCGAAAGTGACACACTTTAGGAGTAACCCCTCGGAAGAGGGAGATCTTCCGGCGGCGCGGCGGGTGTTCAGACAATGGTTTGTTACGCCTTTGTGACAGTGGAAAAAACGAGAAGTTGGTATTGTAACTGGCTAGTGGGATGGGATGCCTTGTTCAATTTATAGGCTCAACATGAAGTTTGTTCAGCCGGTGTCTCGGATCTTTAATAGTATCTTTGAAGAAATCCAATTATCTGTCGAATTTAAACCTGTAGGAAGTATTTATGTGCGCTGCGGCTTTGCCACCGCTGGCTTAGGCCACCGGTGGCGGTTCTTGTGACAGTATGATACTTTTCAGATTTATTATTAGAGTGTTTGATTAAACTTGACAAAATTGACGAATCATCGTTTCTTTTTTCTGTGAAAAAATCCTTAGATTTGTAAAGCTTAAATAAAGACGCCTTTCACGCCGGTTAAACCACCACCGCCGCAGATTGATTTAAGAACACATCGAAAGATTACATAAGCTTTAATACAGAAAACCTTAAGTATAAGTGCTTATTCTCGTAAAATAACTGTATTGTTACCACGATTCAAAATTTGAATTTCCTATACGGCTCTATATTTGGGCCCCGACGCCCAAATATTAATCGTTTAATCGGCAATAATTATGTCGTTTTAGGACCGCTAGCGACTAGTTACTGGGTATTTAAGTAAATGTACAGGCACTATTAATAGCATTAGCAGACTTTCGTCTGCTATATGTTAGGTAATTCCAAGAAGTTTCAATCCATTCCATCTTTACCCCCTTAGACTGACCTCGGTCTAGGCTTTAGACTCGAACGATAGGTTATCGTTTGAAGTAGTGATGGGAAGTGGATAATATTATTCTTAAAATATCGCAAACACACCAAGACAGGTGTTAGGATTAGCAGAAACATCTTAAAAATATGCGGAGAGAAATAAAATTGATACTCATAAGTCCGCATGGATTTGCCACTGCCACGATCGCCATAATCGACATACGCGCATAAAATTATATCGAGCCATTGAAGAAGTTCCATTATGTTTTGATGGGATTATTTTTTGTAAAATGGTCTAGTGAAGCGATGCTGCTTGAGGTAATGTAGTAGGATCATAGTAGTTGTAAAAGGATAAAGTTCTTTTTTCACTAACTGATATTTTACATCAGATAGTAGGAAAGACTTTTGATAATATATCAATGAGTACGCAGTGAGTTCCGAGAATCACGATTTTTCGGAACTCCACACACATCTTGGGAACAAAGCCGGCTCAATAAACATATATTGCAGCAATATTCCTTGCAAATTAATAAATAAAATAAATAAAAAAAAATTTCAATCTTCGAAGATAGAGTATGGGCGAGATCTGTAAGAGTTCAAACCGATTTGTGAATTTTTACATTATGCTGGTAAACATAAAAAAATCTTACCTACGAAGGAGCCCCTTGTATGAAATCAGTTCACAATATTTTGCAGTAGGGATACAGCGTAGGCCATACCGAAGTTTAAATTACCCAACGGGGAATTTAGCTAATTAAATGATATATTACCCGAGCCGAATCCCATCTCTAGTTTGCAACCATGCAGCAGGCAGGCGACACACTTCCACTCTTAGAAGTTGCTACAATCACATGTTGAAACCTGTTGCCCTGACGGTCCACTCCCTTTTGATCAATGTTTTATGGTAGACTTTTAGTCCGGATCTACTTACGGGTGTTGTTACATCGGAAAAGTCCGACCAGGTTTCGCACCGATTTACAGAGCTTAATCATGTTGAGCAGAGGAGACGGAGCTCGCGTCGTCGGTTGCTCGTCTCACACTACGGGCAAGCGCAAATGTTTTATTGTCCTTCTGAATTAATTTCCTATAGTAGGTAGTAAAAAACTTAACATTTAAAATTACTAATTCATCTATAGGAAAGCAATTATTAGTGTACACTTTCCCCCCTCGTTTATAATGTCCGTGTTAGATAGAACGAGATAATCGGTGGGGTGGGAAATATGGAATAAAATATCGCTACACCGTCTATGCCCAACACCCTCGCGTTGCTCGATCTAGGGATAAACTGCAAAAGTCCAGATGCAGAAATCATGCCTGAAAATGCAGAAATCTCGTGCTAATATGAGGCTGCACAAATAACATAATTTTAACGATTCAGACTTCCAAAATTTAATAAATCCTTTATGGAGCAAAGTATATGGTTCTACGAGTACAATAAGATTCCGCGGATTTCATTAAACAATATGTTAAGGATATTCTGTGCTAAAAAGCTGCAGAAATTATTAAAAATACAAAAGATGAACCTGTGGATTAAAAGTTATAAATATTACGATTATGTCTAACGTTCTACACATTAATTTTTGGGTCTCTAAATATTGTAATATAATATTTAACATCGTTGTAAATTAAAGATATACATTCATGCGTAACAATGTTTAAGTTGAAAATTCTATTAATTCAGTTAAAACTAGTTTTAAAATTAGAGTAAATTCTCTGTCAGATTTTTTTACATCATCTCTTAATTGTAAAATTACGAACTTTGACGTTTATTTACTTATTTTTTAATTCGGAAATGATTCAGCAGCACGCCACTTAATCTCAACTTAGATGATAAAATTATGTTCTCAGCATGCATCCAAAAATATGTCTCACTAAATACTATATTTTAAGTAAGTTAAAGGTGAACATTAATTAAGTAAGCATTTGCCGACCTCTGTGGCGCAGCAGTAGCGGATCTGCCCCACACACGAAACACGGTTTCCTAGTGTGGGGCCAGAAGCAATGTATGTTGCAGTAAATGTTATTTTTATGTCGTATTTATGATGAATATAAATATTTGAATTGAATTATCGCATCTTTATGTGCGTCCTGCGACTCTTCAATGCAGCATCTAGGATGACATGGAGGCATCACCCAGCGACATCACAGTATGGCAAGTTTGGAAGCCAGATTATGCTTTGGTCGCTTTGGACACAAAATTTTAATATATGTACATTATATCGTAGGTAATTATAGGTAATTATATTCTCGCACTCCCTTGCTGTTTGTTATCAATATATTTTCGATTTAATTATTTATGCACCACGTACCGACTATATTCTTCATGCAATCCACCCCATCCAACGGTTGTCTGGAAGAGATCGCTCTTAGCGATAAGATCGCCAATTGTATAACATTACTTAGATTTAAGAATCATGGTTGTAAAATTTTTCTGGTAGTGCAATAAAGTGTTCTCTATCTATCTATCTATCTATCTATCTACCTACCTACCTACCTACCTACCTACCTACCTACCTACCTACCTACCTACCTACCTACCTACCTACCTACCTACCTACCTACCTACCTACCTACCTACCTACCTACCTACCTACCTACCTACCTACCTACCTACCTACCTACCTACCTACCTACCTACCTACCTACCTACCTACCTACCTACCTACCTACCTACCTACCTACCTACCTACCTACCTACCTACCTACCTACCTACCTACCTACCTACCTACCTACCTACCTACCTACCTACCTACCTACCTACCTACCTACCTACCTACCTACCTACCTACCTACCTACCTACCTACCTACCTACCTACCTACCTACCTACCTACCTACCTACCTACCTACCTACCTACCTACCTACCTACCTACCTACCTACCTACCTACCTACCTACCTACCTACCTACCTACCTACCTACCTACCTACCTACCTACCTACCTACCTACCTACCTACCTACCTACCTACCTACCTACCTACCTACCTACCTACCTACCTACCTACCTACCTACCTACCTACCTACCTACCTACCTACCTACCTACCTACCTACCTACCTACCTACCTACCTACCTACCTACCTACCTACCTACCTACCTACCTACCTACCTACCTACCTACCTACCTACCTACCTACCTACCTACCTACCTACCTACCTACCTACCTACCTACCTACCTACCTACCTACCTACCTACCTACCTACCTACCTACCTACCTACCTACCTACCTACCTACCTACCTACCTACCTACCTACCTACCTACCTACCTACCTACCTACCTACCTACCTACCTACCTACCTACCTACCTACCTACCTACCTACCTACCTACCTACCTACCTACCTACCTACCTACCTACCTACCTACCTACCTACCTACCTACCTACCTACCTACCTACCTACCTACCTACCTACCTACCTACCTACCTACCTACCTACCTACCTACCTACCTACCTACCTACCTACCTACCTACCTACCTACCTACCTACCTACCTACCTACCTACCTACCTACCTACCTACCTACCTACCTACCTACCTACCTACCTACCTACCTACCTACCTACCTACCTACCTACCTACCTACCTACCTACCTACCTACCTACCTACCTACCTACCTACCTACCTACCTACCTACCTACCTACCTACCTACCTACCTACCTACCTACCTACCTACCTACCTACCTACCTACCTACCTACCTACCTACCTACCTACCTACCTACCTACCTACCTACCTACCTACCTACCTACCTACCTACCTACCTACCTACCTACCTACCTACCTACCTACCTACCTACCTACCTACCTACCTACCTACCTACCTACCTACCTACCTACCTACCTACCTACCTACCTACCTACCTACCTACCTACCTACCTACCTACCTACCTACCTACCTACCTACCTACCTACCTACCTACCTACCTACCTACCTACCTACCTACCTACCTACCTACCTACCTACCTACCTACCTACCTACCTACCTACCTACCTACCTACCTACCTACCTACCTACCTACCTACCTACCTACCTACCTACCTACCTACCTACCTACCTACCTACCTACCTACCTACCTACCTACCTACCTACCTACCTACCTACCTACCTACCTACCTACCTACCTACCTACCTACCTACCTACCTACCTACCTACCTACCTACCTACCTACCTACCTACCTACCTACCTACCTACCTACCTACCTACCTACCTACCTACCTACCTACCTACCTACCTACCTACCTACCTACCTACCTACCTACCTACCTACCTACCTACCTACCTACCTACCTACCTACCTACCTACCTACCTACCTACCTACCTACCTACCTACCTACCTACCTACCTACCTACCTACCTACCTACCTACCTACCTACCTACCTACCTACCTACCTACCTACCTACCTACCTACCTACCTACCTACCTACCTACCTACCTACCTACCTACCTACCTACCTACCTACCTACCTACCTACCTACCTACCTACCTACCTACCTACCTACCTACCTACCTACCTACCTACCTACCTACCTACCTACCTACCTACCTACCTACCTACCTACCTACCTACCTACCTACCTACCTACCTACCTACCTACCTACCTACCTACCTACCTACCTACCTACCTACCTACCTACCTACCTACCTACCTACCTACCTACCTACCTACCTACCTACCTACCTACCTACCTACCTACCTACCTACCTACCTACCTACCTACCTACCTACCTACCTACCTACCTACCTACCTACCTACCTACCTACCTACCTACCTACCTACCTACCTACCTACCTACCTACCTACCTACCTACCTACCTACCTACCTACCTACCTACCTACCTACCTACCTACCTACCTACCTACCTACCTACCTACCTACCTACCTACCTACCTACCTACCTACCTACCTACCTACCTACCTACCTACCTACCTACCTACCTACCTACCTACCTACCTACCTACCTACCTACCTACCTACCTACCTACCTACCTACCTACCTACCTACCTACCTACCTACCTACCTACCTACCTACCTACCTACCTACCTACCTACCTACCTACCTACCTACCTACCTACCTACCTACCTACCTACCTACCTACCTACCTACCTACCTACCTACCTACCTACCTACCTACCTACCTACCTACCTACCTACCTACCTACCTACCTACCTACCTACCTACCTACCTACCTACCTACCTACCTACCTACCTACCTACCTACCTACCTACCTACCTACCTACCTACCTACCTACCTACCTACCTATCTATCTATCTATCTATCTATGAGAGCGGCCAGAGAATGCTCAAGTCGACTGGCTTGTAATAGAACGTACGGTTGTAACGGTGCAAACTTCTTTACACAATTTTTTTTTATTTCTTTAATGAGCCGTTTTCAGTACAAATTCACAAACCAATTCACAGATGGCGCTTACAGGCGTGGCCATAGAAGAACCGGAATACGGCTGTCAAAATTAATCCGCGCTGAGCAAAATTTAACAGACGTGTCCTTGTTTTTGTGTGAACACGCGTATAAGCGCCATCTATGAAGAGCTTCGTGAAGAGCGAGCTGCAAACGGCTCATTCTGACTATCATTTTCAAAATTTCAAATTACTTCACCCATTTGAGATTTCCTTGATTTTTTGGCATTAATACTTTACATTTCAACTAGACCTGAAGCGCTCGTGGCCTAGGCGAACCGCGTGATTGGAATCAATCACTTGTCAATTAGATTAGAGTGACATTGTGTTTATACCATATAGAAACATGAGAAAAGTTACGAAATGAAATCATAAAAATATTTTTTGCAGGGTTTTCAGGGTAACGAATTTCAAAATTAAGTTAATATCTCTTTTTCATCCAGTCCTACAGCAGGGCACAGGTTTTCTCTCAGAAATACAGAGTACTATATAGAGAAATACAGAGCTTGATTACCACGCGTGCCCATCGCGGACACTCAGGTTTCCTCACGACGAAAGTTAACATTATAATAAAAAACTTATTCGATATACCTACCTACCTACCTACCTACCTACCTACCTATCTATCTATCTATCTATCTATCTATCTATGAGAGCGGCCAGAGAATGCTCATGTCGACTGGCTTGTAATAGAACGTACGGTTGTAATGGTGCAAACTTCTTTACACAATTTTTTTTTATTTCTTTAATGAGCCGTTTTCAGTACAAATTCACAAACCAATTCACAGATGGCGCTTACAGGCGTGGCCATAGAAGAACCGGAATACGGCTGTCAAAATTAATCCGCGCTGAGCAAAATTTAACAGACGTGTCCTTGTTTTTGTGTGAACACGCGTATAAGCGCCATCTATGAAGAGCTTCGTGAAGAGCGAGCTGCAAACGGCTCATTCTGACTATCATTTTCAAAATTTCAAATTACTTCACCCATTTGAGATTTCCTTGATTTTTTGGCATTAATACTTTACATTTCAACTAGACCTGAAGCGCTCGTGGCCTAGGCGAACCGCGTGATTGGAATCAATCACTTGGTTAAGCAACAACAGGCGCGGTCAGGTACGGGGTGGGTGAGCGTCCCGTGACTACCGCTAGTGGCATTTTTCCGAGCGCTTCCGTGCTTCGCAAGGCACGTTAAGCCGTTGGTGCCGGCTGTCATATAATGGCAGTCGTTAAGCCATGTCAGAGGCCTTATGGGCGGCTTGATAACTTCTGACAGTAAGGCCCGCCACTGTCTTACAATCCTCCACCAACCCGGACTTGGCCCCCGTGGTGTAGTATGGCCTAACCTTACTGCGATGCAGGAAGAGACCCGTGCCCCAGCAGTGGAGACATACAAGGGTTGATAACAACTAGACTGGACTACATAAATCGTCTTGTACCTGCTTATTCTATTGCTTATCAAGTTTTTTTCTGTTTATCATTATAAATAAAACATAGAGTTCAAGTCGTTCAAGTTTATTATTTTTGAAACCGTTTTACAACTCCACACAGGTATAGCCCGGAGCGCGGAAACTGCGCATTAGTAAACATTAAGATTAGTTACTATCAACGTGGAAACTTTATGGCTGGGAAATGCTCTTTATACTGCAAACTTTTCAACAACACAAGATACGTAAACAAGTAAATCGGGGTGTGTACAGGCAGAGGATAGTTTTCTTTATGGCCGACTGTTACTCGCGATGTGGGAAAAGTTGAGTAGGTAAGGTTGACAGTTTTGTTACTTATAAGTTTACAATTAACGTGTTAAGGTCGATATGCTGTCGACTTACATAAGTATTTAAATTAGTTCTTATATTAGTTGAATCAATTCGATATACTTACATGACACTTCAGAAACCTTTGAAATTATCATTTTGTATTATTACATTATTATCTACTTCCTTCTCCAATTTTAGCTCAGTCCATCCAAATGTTGTCTGGAAGAGATCACTCCTAGTGATTAGGCCGCCGTCGGTTCAAGTGTCTGTTTTTGTGGACAATAAAGTGTTTTATCTATCTACATTGCAAAATCGATTAACCGACAGATTAACAAGTTTGTAGACTCTGTACATATACCTCGGATTGTCATAAAAAAAAAACTACAAATTGTAGTTTATGAAACTCGGCTCAGGTCACGCTGGAAAAAAAGAGTTTTGTATCGTATTACAGTTTGTAACAAAGTCCACAGCACGCGTCGCATGGTGAGCGTGTCGTTTAGAGATTTGTTTGGATAATTATTTATAAGCTACGCATTCGCTACTAAAATGTAAAGATGTGCTGTCCAATGTACAATGGACGCAGTCTAACTTTTACATTTTTATTGCAATTGTGTAAACGGTGCCTTGCACTCCATTGTGTGCAGCCGAAACATCTCCAAAAGAGCTAGTTTGGCTATTCATAATGGTGTGCTGGTCCCAACACTTATGTATGGTAGCGAGACTTGGGTGTGGCAAAAGAAGCAAGAAAGTACAATTTATGCAGTAGAAATGAGGTCCTTGAGAAGTATTGTAGTGTTACTTTGAATGATAGGATACGCAATAGTCTGATTAAAGAACGTTGTGGACTGAAAGAGGTTGTAGTGACTAGAATTGAGACAGGAATGTTGCGTTGGTTTGGACATGTGGAGAGGATGAAGGAAGAAAGGTTTACGAAACAAATATATATTGCGAATGTGAGTGGAAGGGCTGGTAAGGGACGTCCCAGACGGACTTACATCGACCAAATAGGGGATGTATTAGCAAAGCGAAAGATAAAAAGTACCCGGAACCGGCGTGCGTGCTTGCAACGACTTATGAACGTTGATGAAGCGAAGGTGATCTGTCAGGATCGTGGCAAGTGGCAGTCCCTGGTCTCTGCCTACCCCTCTGGAATACAGGCGTGAGGTTATGCATGCATGTATGTATGTATGTATGTATATATATATGAAGGACCACGAAACGTCGACTTACTAAATACAAGTATATATTATCGGTCTTATTTCGAAAAATGTCCGTAAGATCCTTAAGAGAAAAGTCCTTAAGACTCTCCAAAACGCTGTCTGAAATAGTCTGTGATGGACAAGTAAAAATCGTGCAAACGAATTTAATCAACTGACTCTAAGTAGTGCTTTAGTGGTATTGTGTTTTTATGAATAAGGCCGTAAATACACAAACTCAGCCCGGTATCCCTACGGGCAGACAGAAAACAGAGTAAATCGCGAAACCATAAAATGCCTTGGAATCTAAATAGCACTAGCAATCGCCTCAGGCTCCGGACATCCGGATAGCTTGAAGGACTAACGAATGTAGCAATCAAAGTAATGGGGATCTTGCGTGTCAATTAGATTAGAGTGACATTGTGTTTATACCATATAGAAACATGAGAAAAGTTACGAAATGAAATCATAAAAATATTTTTTGCAGGGTTTTCAGGGTAACGAATTTCAAAATTAAGTTAATATCTCTTTTTCATCCAGTCCTACAGCAGGGCACAGGTTTTCTCTCAGAAATACAGAGTACTATATAGAGAAATACAGAGCTTGATTACCACGCGTGCCCATCGCGGACACTCAGGTTTCCTCACGACGAAAGTTAACATTATAATAAAAAACTTATTCGATATCGATAGCAACTCTTGGATGTCCCCACTGCTGGGGCACGGCTCTGTTCCACAATGCTCCACCACGGGGAGTAAGTCCGGGTTGGTGGAGGATTGTAAGATTGTGGCGAGACTTACTGTCAGAAATTACCTGACAGCCGGCACCAACGGCTTAGCGTGACTTGCGGAATCCTTAATTATAATATTAATAAAATCATTTAAAAAAACTTATTAGAATTACTTTTTTCATTCATTTTTAAAAGTTTTCTTATAATGGTTTACGAGATAACTCAAATATACTCAAATAACAAACTTCATACATTATAAGGAGTTACGTGAGAGAGTGATGTCATAGTCTAAGGCCAATTTGTATGCCAAGTTTTAGTACTACGTGACTATTACTGACATTTCGGCCGGTTATAATATAAACAGTATTAATCATAGAGAAAAAAAACATTACCACGTTTATTTAGCTTTTAACGTAAACATTTTTCAGTGCAAGTTCTCCATTGTGGTCGGCCCGTCTGTGCACCATATAAAACTACTTGCTGGCAGACAATAAAATAAGGTTCTCAAGCACTAAAGCTCTGCAGTATCCTGCTCTAAGCAAACGTCGCTCGCTCAATACAAATTGAAAGTATTTATTTTCTTATTCGTAGAAGGTAAACTGAAGGACGCAATATCGTTGAGTCCGTTGGGCGAGGGACTGTGATATGGCAATTAGGAAAAAAGCCTGTACCCAGGAGTGGGTTGATGGTGATGAATGATGATGATGGCACTGAAGGATGGTAAAGGGTTTACTAACATTACATTCCTCTTTTCAGTGGCCTAATCCCGAACCCATGGAAAATTCCGGTTGTAGGGCTGGTTAGAAAACATTTGTGTGTGTGTTTGTGTAGACTTGAGAATGTGTGTGTGTAGTTACGCACTTGTAAGTCCTCATACACACACACATACATACACACAGGCACACACATTTTATAATCCTCTATGATTTTCAGAGACAGTTTAATTTTTACTAAAAATTATTTTCATTAATTAGGCATAAAAGATAATTTTGTTGAATAGTATTGTTTTATTCACTATTAATACGACATCATTCTAGCTGTAGAAGAGCTGTGTCTACTGCTACAGGTATTTTTATACTCACAAATATACCGTCAATGTATGTAGTCAAGGAGTAGTGGATAACGAAAATAAAGAATTTTTGTATTCGTATCTTTTGTATTTTCGGTGGCGCTACAATCATTTGTGGAACCAGTGGACACTAGTGACAACCAATTCAGAGCTATCTTTTGGGGTAGGTAGCGTCAGCAAAATCAACCAAGATTTTTTAGCAACCCTTGGCCGTAGTACACTAGGCCTCCTTCCAAGGTTTCATCCAACTATCGCGGAGCATGGTGATTTATGGCTGTTTCTCCTTTATATGACCCAAGGTTCCATATAATATGGGATTTGCTAGATAATTTCAGACTGATTGAGTTGTATTTTATTTTATTTTACTTATTTACAAAACCAATACAAAACCCACGCCATTAGTTAATAAATATTCGCTGTTATAAATATAATTTATCTTTGGCCAACTAAGAGCTTATTTTATATTTACATAGCTTAGAAACAGGGGTGATTATTTACAAACTCTAAAGACAAAACGGAAAACAAACTGAAACAAAAAAAACTTTAAAATACTAAACCCAGCAAACAGAATATTGAAATTAGGTATAAAAATCATGACTGCAGACTGTATATATTTCTATGTGAGTACATGTGAGTGTAGATGTGGGTGTATTTTTGTGTGTGTGTGTGTGTGTTTGTGTGTATGACGTGTAGAAGTATTGTAGTAATCATACTGAACAACTTTTGTTATTTTGTTCAACGACACTGAAAATCTTTTTCCAAACAAGTTCAGTTAACGTAAATTGTATCTAATAGATCTACTTTAGGCGATTCAGGTAAAGTGACCGATGTTCCCGTACTTTTCGGGCTGTTCATGGTTCTAAATAAATAATTTCCTCATACACACTTATTTGTAGGTACTGGTTTAAAACTAAGATACTCTGTGCTATGGTAACCGTGCAAGGACATCATAAACATGGATAAACACAATAGGAAAGTAAGGTTATATGTACTAATAGGTACCTACGGCGGCCCCAAGATCCTAAGACCTCCGGCACGATAATCTGACTTGGAACCGCTAGACCAACGTGGCAGTAAAAATTTTTCACGTAGGTAATGATTTAGTTTGCATAGATTACCAATATTATTAGCGGAAAAATTCACCACTGCAGTGGCAGACCACCGTCTACAACAGATGTTTCTATTCCATAGCTATTTAAAAAGCCAAAATTAACTTATAGTCTGTTAGCTTTAAGAATATACCTCGGGCTCTAGAGGTAGGCTTCGGTTTTCGCCAATTTTCGCCGCTTTTCGTACTGATGATCGAGTTTTGATTTCGAAATTAAGTGTCATATTAGTTCCGATATTTTTTTTACACGAATATATCGGATGCTATCCGATAGTAGCCGAGGTATATTCTAAAAGCTAACAGACTGTACTAACGCTTTGAATCGTCGATGTAACAAAAACATAATGTGTTCTATCTTGAAACCACTTGGGTAAATGGCCTCCTTGGCAAATGTTTACAAACAAAACGCCAAAGACAGTCCAAGTCTGGCGGCACTCGGCTCAAAGCAGCTCCAGAATCCAGTTATACAGGAGCAGAGGGCTACTTGAAGAATTTGGGATTCGATTTTTAAGTAAGTGAGGTGCATTGTTTGACAAAAATGCACCGACTGCCGGCGCGTTTGTTAAGCAAATAGGGAGCTGTGGTCTCCAACGGACTGGCGCGATAGGATGGCAAAGGCTTTGTACATTGCTCGCTTTGAAACTATCGCACCTACCATTTGTAACTATATGCTGCACTTAAAATTGAAACATGGTTTAATTATCGCAAAAAATACAAAGAAAGAAAATAGAATATTGAAAATAGATATATTTAAAACGCACCTCTTAAGCTAAAACTTCAAATTCAATGCTAAAACTAACGTTAGAATTTACCTTCTTAAGCACCACCTATTATCAGCTTGATTCCGGATTCTTTTACCTAAGCAAGTAAGTGAATCCGGGATTAAGTTAAGTTAATGAACTTAATGTTTATTACCATATTATATAAATAAACTGTTGTGTATTGTATAGAGTGCACTCCGAAAATCACGCATAAACCTCCCAGGTTTTTGTGATTTTGATTTGTTTAATTTTTACTAGACTTTGTGCCTTAAATAAATAAATTAAAAAAAAAAAGACTAGGTGAATACGCTACGCGATTATAGGGATTTGCACTAGATTCGTGGATTCGAGAAAATAAACATTTGATTATTTGTAGATATTTGGTTAGATCTTGCTTAGCAAGCTTATGCTTTATCTATAATAAAAACAGAAAAATGGATAAAAAAGGAATTAGCAGGTAAAAATAGTCAGATCTAGTCAAGATGTAAAGTAATAATGGTGAAAGAAAATGAGGGAAATCTCGAAAATGTGTGATATAATTTTAAATATTTGAAAGTGATAGATAGAAAAATAAAAAAATGGTTCAAAGAGGTTTGCACAGTTACAAGGTAATTAGAAGAATAGAAGAACTATAATATTAAAATCATTCAGACGACACTGCAGTGTGTTAGTTTGAAACACCGAACAAATCACTTACATATGTCACCTTCTTTGTTTGTATTTCGGATTAGGAACTAGTGTGTAAGATAAGATAAGATAAGAATATTCTTTATTGTACACACCAGAAAATAATTACAGAGACAACAGTTACAAAAGAAGAGGTACAATTGTTACTAAGTGTGTAGTTAGTTTTTAAGTAGATGAGAGCTGAAAAACATTGTCTATAGTCATTGTTTTGTGTCTGGCTGAGCACACACCTTTTGTCGCCAACTATGAAGTCATTATTTGTAATTTCTCCTTTTATTCTTCTTCTTCTTCTATATTGTTGGTCGCAATAAATGCATTTTTACTTAGGTACTTTTACTTTACGTAATTCAATAAAACAGAATACTTACCAAATCCGCACACCTCAGGCATTCAGTCGTATTTCTATTCTTCTTCTTCTTCAGGCTATATTATGTAGTCCACTGCTGGACATAGCCCTCCCCTAATGAGCGCCATAGCGCCCTATCGTCAGCTTGCCGCATCCAGCATCTGCCGGCAGTATTTCTATTACAAATTCACAATGGTACGTAACTTTCAGTGTACAGCATACACCACAGTAATTCTCAGCTGACGACAGACTGTGCTGCGCCCCTCACTGCGGGCGGAGCCAGGCGGCGTGTGGCGGCGTGACGCGGTCGCGACCTCGCCGCCATTGTTGTCGAGCGGCGCCCGCGCACTTGTGCACGCACCTGCTGGCCTAGCACGGACTTGGTTCGACACGCAGCACAAAACTACCGTGCTATCGATATTAAGAGTAAATGTGGATATTTAACGACAATATAGAGGACATAGTGTATATCATATTTTTATAACTTACGTTAGTATATTTTTCTATAAAATATTGTATACTTTCAATACCAAGTATGATTGATTTTCATTTTTATGACATTGACTTTTAAGTAGTTTTACTCATATTGAACGGGTCTAGTTTATTTTTACACATCTGTAAAATTGTTTTTTTATTTATTATTTTTATTGCTCTTACATAATTTATTTATCTACGTACCTACTCTATGTTATTTTCACCTAGACTTGTCTGTTTATAAGTCCTATTTATAAAAACACTATTCCCTCAAATCCACTCCTCAAATGCAGATTAAATGGCCTTTATTAAAGGTTAAGACTTGACTTTAGACTATTTAAACGTTTGAGGTATGATTTAAAAGAATAGGGTTTCATGACTAACAGCGTAACTATTTCGTTAAATTCACCTGAAGATAAAGGCAGCCACTTTAAAATGTATTTACCTACCCAACCCAAAATATAGACTTACGTCAGAAATATAGAAATATAAATAACGCCACGTCGCTGCCACTCGGCATCGTAAAGCAATATGGCGCAATACTCCATAACTACGAGTAACACATAGATTTATTCGACTTTATAACAGCTGATCAAATCAGTCTTTAGAGTAACTGGCTGGGATATGTCACTGACAGATTTATACTACTTTATAGCAGCTGATCAAATCAATCTTTGGAGTATCCTAGATGGGAATTTGACGTGGTTGCAACTCAAGACCCTGCCGCTTTTGTCAGAAGAGTGTTATTATCAGCGCTCATATGCACGCACCTAATGGTTCAGCATACACTTGATTTCTAGCTCAATATGACATCAATACAAAAGAAATCTATGTTCTAGAATTTGAGTTTTGAAAAGGAAATAATAAAATTATTATTTATTTAAAGGTCTATGGCAAGCCAACAGCTATTGCAACACCAATTAAAAATATTTAAAAAAATACACACCGTTATGATTGCTTATTTAAATTAGGTTATTAGAATACAAATCAAAGTTAAAAAAAAATGTTAATTTAAAAACCTATTTAGAGGCTAAAAATTTCACCCATGCCGGGATTCGAACCCGCAACCTCTGGCTATCCGTGCCAGCGCTCTACCAATTGAGCCAATGGGCGACTCACGGCATCAGTGAAATTTCGAACCTCTTTACACTATTCTCTGTATTACGTACAATAGGTTTTTAAATTTGTTCCTTAGCACGGGTTAGTGCATTAAAATAAAAATAGTATAAAAAATGTTAAATCAAAGATTAAATTAATAAGCAAATTTAAAAGTTATTAATATAAACAAGTTGAAGAAAAAATATATGCAACAACTTCAAATTAACAGTTTTCTTAGCGAAAATACATCTCACACTTAGCAGTTTTCTTTCAGTATTCTATGAGCAATGAACAAGAGTAAAACAACAAAATGTAAAACAATAAAAACGAATGTATCAAGGGGGCCTTACTGTATTTTGTTTTGTTTTATTGTTTGTTGAGTTTGGGACAATCACCTGGTCCCAAACTCGGATACCCTGTGCTATGACAACCAGGTAAGGACATCACAAACATGGAAATACACCCAGACTGGGACCATGTGTATAAGTGCACCGCGGTCCCCAGTGGTAAAAGAACCCACGACCTCCGGCATGATAATCAGATGTGGTACCGCTAGACCAACAAGGCAGGCATAAATTTTCGACTAGCTACATTAACGGTATCTCTTGAGATAAAGCCCATCACAGGTCCAACGGACAGACTTACGGGTGCAGGAATAAAAAAAAAATACTTGCTTTGTTAGAGATTAAACAGCAGTTGATCAAACCATATACTGCTGTTTAATCTCTAAAAAAGCAAGTAATCCTGACTAGATAGAATAGAAGTTTCGCTGCCGCCATATTGTCTTCACATAGGGGGCGCGCGCAGCGCGACACCTGCGCATACAAACTATTGTTCCATTTCATAGTATAAACGCTGTACTACGACAATTTGGTGTCAGTACTAGGCAAAGTAGGAACACTAATTGCACTATCAGCAACGCAATGTACATCGAAATGTCTTAACAAACCATAAATTGCAGTTTTATGAAACGCTGCAGTTTTAGAAAACATCCCTTTTTGGATGTACTCAAGAAACGTACTTTGCCTCCACCAAATCTTTGAGTAGACCAAAATGGACACTACTAAAACAAGGTCGATCTGGGCTCGAACAAGCAGGTCCAGGCGATGGAAAAACGGCCAAAAGTCGCTACCGAGTAACCACGAATAACTGTCGACTTATTCCGGCTGTACACCAAGCGAACTCCATTGACTTCCATGAATGAATGAATGAACGAACGAACGAACGAACGAACGAACGAACGAACGAACGAACGAACGAACGAACGAACGAACGAACGAACGAACGAACGAACGAACGAACGAACGAACGAACGAACGAACGAACGAACGAACGAACGAACGAACGAACGAACTAACTAACTAACGAACGAACGAACGAACGAATGAATGAATGAATGAATGAATGAATGAAAATTCTTTATTGCACTAAAACAAATTTGTACAGAGGCGAGCTTAATACTAGATAGTATTTTCTTCCAGCTAACCCACGATAATGCGGACAGTGGAAGGGGTCCAGTAAACAATATAATATAAGAGTGATTTATTACATAACCTAGGTTAACTAAATATAACAAATATAATTTAAATACACATACGTATATAAAATAGCACAAAATATATAAAATTATACCCAAATACAAATTTACTGCAATCTAAAAACCTACATACTAATAATCAATTTTCATAAATTCCATAGTATTAGTATTCAAAATAAATTACACACAATTCATACAATCACTGGTCCCAAAGTAGGATACCCTGTGCTGTGGTAACCAGGCAAGGTAATCACAAATATGGAAATTTCATACACCCAAACTGAATTACATACACCTTACAGGGGTCGCTGTAGATTTGTACACCCATTGTACAAATCTACAGCGACCCCCGGCGTGGCAATCAGATACCTAGGCCAAAAAGGGAGTCAAATAACTACATTGTGTTTATTCTATGATAAGAACAGCGATTGCTAAAGTCGGCTACGTGGAACCCAAAGGTTTCCCCCTCTCCTGGCTAAAAGGTAGATTGTAGAAACGTGAAAATAGCAGAAAATCAGTAGCACCTATAATGAATTTAAAAGATACTAGGATACCACAAAACCACGACTAAGTAGGCATTACACGTTAACAAATAATAAGCATAATTATATGGAAACCAAACTTTTGTACAAATTCAATGGAAAATTTTTTTTGAACTAAAACTTTCGGAAGCACTACACATTGAGATTCATTGATAAGTTAGGTAGTAGGGATTCAAAGAAATTAACATCCTGACAGTAGCTAGTCCATGAGAATATTATTTACGTTAAGAAAAATAGAACTAACTGTAGGGGCTGTAAGTGATGCAATTTGCTTAAGTCAGATGTCGCTGCCTGTACGTAATACAGAGAATATTGTAAAGAGGTTCGAAATTTCACTGATGCCGGTGAGTCGCCCATTGGCTCAATTGGTAGAGCGCTGGCACGGATAGCCAGAGGTTGCGGGTTCGAATCCCGGCATGTGTGAAATTTTTAGCCTCTAAATAGGTTTTTAAATTTGTCCTTAGCACGGGTTAGTGCATTAAAAAATAAAAATAGTATAATCATGTGGGTACAGTGATATCGTTCCGATGTAAAACCTTACTGCAAAGTAGGTAGTCGGGGCTGTAAGTGATGCAATTTGCTTAAGTCAGATGTCGCTGCCTGTACGTAATACAGAGAATAGTGTAAAGAGGCTCGAAATTTCACTGATGCCGGTGAGTCGCCCATTGGCTCAATTGGTAGAGCGCTGGCACGGATAGCCAGAGGTTGCGGGTTCGAATCCCGGCATGTATGAAATTTTTAGCCTCTAAATAGGTTTTTAACTGTAGGTAGCCAACACAAATAAACATAAACTTTCGTTCCCAAGATTTAGGCTAGCAAAGGTTAATATTTTACAATAAAATATAAACTCTGTTAATTAAGTATGAGAAGACTCTCAAAAGACTAGGTTTGGGTTTTTTTGTCCATTTTGTCTCCAAAGTGATCTAGATTTTGAAATGGACACCTAGTTTGACTTGTAACGTTCATTAAGCCGCAGTTTCTGCGCTACTTTGAAAAAACCTTTTCATCTCATTTAATTTCATATATGACAGAGGAGGTTAAAGGTTTGAGAACTGCTGCTATAATTAGAAGTCAGTGAAGAACGGGCTCGTCTTCTATGGCCGCTTGAAGTGTCGATCGGCGAATGCCTTCGTTCTCATTCGCTCGTACAGTCTACACAGCACAAACTACGGCGGTTCGTAAGCATTCAGGACATGTGGGGCAGTTAATGTAGCCCGCTTCGAGGCCCCTTACTCTCGGGATCTGCCATCCAAAATTCTTCGATATTACATTGAATTAGCTATACATAATAATAGAAATTCGACTAAAACTCCCATGAAGTTAAGTACATAAGGGTGTAATAAAAGTTATTTAAGTGTACAATGTGAAATTCATGTTTTAAGAGGTAAATCTACCCTGTAAACATTATGACCGTATTTTTCTTGTTTTGTATACTGCGTTGTGGTGTTACGATATTGTCAATGTTTTTTCAAAATTAATTAAGTTAAAAACATGTTAAAACCATTCCATGTTTTGTTACCGAAGATGTAGGCTGTGGTAAGATGTGGAATAAGCAACTAACGCTTTAAAACACTCCTCAGAAGCAGTAATGCTGTATTAAAAGTATAACTAAGGCATGAAATCGAATTAACTTCCTAGGTGTAGAATTGGAAGACTGATTCAATGAGTTGGCGGTATAGTCTGTTAGCTTTTAGATTATAGCTCGGGCTCTAGAGTAGGCTTCGGTTTTCGCCAATTTTTGCCGGTTTGCGTAGTGATGATCGAGTTCTGATTTCGAAATTAGGTGTCATATTAGGTCCGATATTTCTATTACACGAATAAATCCGGTTCTATCCAATAGTAGCCGAGGTATATTCTTATGGCTAACAGACTATAGACAGTTGGCAAAAATCTTTGCTAACAAAGAAGTTCTAACCTTGTCAGATGCGTACCAAAAGTTAAAAAAGTTTGTAATAATAAAAATGGTTGCAAGCAGAAACGTTTGTACTGCGGTCACCACGCTAGGTATCAGCCTATGTTGTGGTGGCCAACTTTGCAACATTAATATGTGGCTTATGCTTATGACATGTTTTAAGGCCTACGCAGACGAGGGACTAACCCCCGGGTACTTTTTTGTCCGTTGATATAGATCTCTAATAAATTGTATTGGATTGTATTGGAAGTACCCCGTACAAAAAGTCCCTGGACAAAAGTTCAGTGTTTTCTTTTAAAAAGCCTTTTCTTTTTTAACTTCATGTAAATTACAACACAATGTAATCGCAGTATCTTTGCTTCCGCATCACATCGACATCAAGAGACCGGACTGGACAAAAGTTCGGTGTTTTCTTTTAAAATGCCTTTTTTTTTTAACTTCATGTAAATTACAACACAATGTAATCTCACAATATATGCTTCCATAGGGTACGCTTCACTCAATTTCCGGGGAACAAAATGACCGAGTACTCGGAGGACATTTTTTACGATTCAGGGACTTTTGTCCCTCGGGTACAATAGTCCCTCGTCTGCGTAGGCCTTTAGTAATTTTGTAAATGCTGTAAAAGATTAAGCAACGTTACTTAAGTATTTACATAGTGAAACTCTCAATTCAGAAACCCGCCCTGTAGGGAGTTTTAAATAGCTTTTTTGTTTTTGTACTTAATATTTATAAGTATAATATAAATTGTAAGACAAAGAGCATCTGCCAACAAACTCTTGTATGCACGTTGGCAAAAACAACATCTGTATTTTTATTTGAATTAACTACTTCAATCGATTTTAAAAACCCATTTAGAGGTTAAATTTCACCCATGCCGTATTCCACCCACACGTAATACAGAGAGTATTGTAAAGAGGTTCATATTTCACTGATGCCGGTAAGCCGTCCAGTAGCTCAGTTGGGAGAGCGCTGGCACGGTTAGCCAGAGGTCGCGGGTTCGACTCCCGGCATGGGCGGAATTTTTAGCCTCTAAATAGGTTTTTTAAATTGTCCTTAGCACTGGTTAGTGCATTAAAAAGAATATAATCTTCAATCAATCAATTTTCTGTACCAGAAGGGTGCAAACATGACCCTATTACTATGCCTCGGACGTCGGTCTGATCGGAAAAAAAGGTAAAGACTCCTAAAGATCCCCAACAGGGTCTATATTCTGTTAACGCATTGTAGAACAATGACAACTGAATGAACGCGTCGATTTCATTAATTGCCGCTTCGTATAGACTTGTCTACGCGCGCACACGTATTGAACCTTCAATGAAGAACTACAAAATGTTTTAATGGCCAGTCCGGGCACGTGCCCAAAATACAGAAAAATAAATATCAAAATTCCGATGAATTGAGAAGTTCTCCCTTTTTAGAAGTCGGTTAAGAAAGATACATACAAAAAGCTTACAGGCAGGCAAAGCTACAGGCTACATAAAAAAGCCTCTAGTGTCAGTAGTTCGGTTGTTAGTCCGGTTGACCGAACTACTGACACTAGAGGAAAAAAAGCTTTCGAGACTACCACATCTCAGGAGTAACCCTCGCTAACTCCAATAATGAGAAAATTGTGTATCGAGCCGGGTCCTTATCCGGCCGATCTGGGTGCGTAATTTAAAAAGCGTTTTGCGCGTCATCGCCTCATCGCTGCCTGCATCAAGCCTGAATCAATCATAATTGCCCAGTTTTAGTGCGATTTCGAGAATACGCTTCTGTGTGCGCGCAAGCCGTGTAGAGGAAATAGCACAGAAGCAGCGGTTGGTAGAGCAAGAAGGTTAGAAATCACGAAAATTTATTTCATTGTAATGAATTTACATTCTGTTTGTTGAAGCGTAGAACGCCCATTGGCTCGCTGGACCGACTATCGGCTGATTGCTTAATGCTGATTGTCTTCAATAAATTAGGAACCATTACTAATGTACAAAAAAGGAGGACTTAATGTAATTAAATTTTTCTACCAGCCAACCTGCAGGAGCAGACTGGTTGTTGACAGCCAATGTATTGGGAATTATGATGGTTAAGGTTTCCAGAACTCGACTGCAAAGGGAGCGTGATGCCGATGTACTATGTTAGCCGTTACCTTCGGGCCTAGGTGTAGTACAGAAAAATGCATCATAAAAAAATTCCACTCAAACCTTTTCAGAAATCATCTTAAGGGCCTCCACTAGGACCCCCAAGGGAAAAATCATGTCTTTTATAAAACGTTTTTGCAATAAGTGTCAGTACCATTAGGTTTTTGGTACCTGCGACCGAGAACCTAGGACTGGATTGTATTTATGCCGAAAATGGTCTATTTTGTCGTTAATGCTATCTAGTCCAAGGTTGTTTAATTTTTCAAATCGATCCAGCTTGTGGAGCACAAGTTTTATGCTATTAATGACGTGACCCGATAGAGGGATAAAACTTTGATCTTGACCTTGGGTGACACGAGGACACGAGGTCAAGATAAAATGCAGAAAAATCAATATAAAATTCCGACGAATTGAGAAGCTCTCCCTTTTTAGAAGTCGGTTAAGAAAAATATGTTTTTTTCCAGTGGTGGCGCTTTCATACATGCTTTGTGATTTGGGCTGAGAAAAGATTACAGTGAAATTTTTTTCGCTGGCTTTTTCTGTACATTAACATTCAACAAACACCACTACCACTCTGTAACTTGAGCGCCGACCTCCCACGAGTGGCAGCCTTTAGCGTTCCAAAAAGGAAACTCAAAGCTAGACTTCTGTCTATCTGTTTCATCGCTGCACACGCAGCCCGCGGGGCGGGGGGAGCGGGGTGTCACTGTGCAAATGCACTCGTAAACTCGGCTGGGGGTCAACGCTCCCCCCGCGCCCGCCCCGTCGCGTCGTAGCAACCTTTATTATTTCTGCAATTAAACTAAAAAGACTCTAATCCCAGGCACATGCAGGCTGTTATGCTGATAATGTTGAAATCATAAAGCCGCCAAGACCTGGATTACTTAAACAGAAAAAATTAAGTTGCGTTATCTGTCAATTTCGTAGACCTATGAAATCAATACACCTCCCAATCACCTGCATAGGTCCTTCCTAGGTGCAGTCGACAGCTCGATAGCCTTTACATTTGCAAAGTCGCCCTTAACATAACTGATCAGAATGCAAGTATGTAAAGGTCGATTTGCTGTTGACTGTAAAAGGGCTGAAATGCAATAGTGGTTGCTTCATCTGCGATCATGTTCCTTAATTTATATAGTCAGAGTTTGAACTATTTGAAGGATATCGTTACGTTTTGGTTTAGGTGTCAGTCGATCCCGAGCTATGCCAGGGATTCGGTAAAAAGAGATAATAAAAAAGATATTAAATAAGCCGTTTTAATAGTATTGTAGTATTTAAGCATAGTATTGAACTTGTAGTTATTTTTGTTAAAGTCCATGATTTTATTAAAGAGTGTATTTTTGGGCGCATTTTAAAACCTTTAAATTTTATATTATTTCTATTTTTTATTGTGTCTTTGCAACTTATTTACACATCAGCGAGGTGCAGCAGAAAACCGGCTAGCATTTGTGGCTAGCATTTTGCTGACCTGCAGCCTTTTTCTTTTGTTGCACTTCAGTTTGCACTATTGTATTACCAATATTTTTGTGTGTTTTGGTTCATCATCATTATCATCAACCCATGATCAACCCAGACCGTGCCCCTCTTCCTTGAGGAAGGTGTAGGCCATACTCCACCTCGGGGGCCAGGTCCGGGTTGGTGGAGGCTTGCAAGACTAGCAGCTGGTCTTAGTCAGAAGTTTTTAAACCGCCCTAAAGCCACAGCCTTGGCTTGTTCTTCACATTCTTGTTTTATTTTGCCATTATGTTTATTTGTGTTGCAAAAGAAATATATAAGAAATAAATAGGTTTTTAAAATTGTCCTTAGCACGGGTTAGTGCATTAAAAATAATATAAAAGAAATATATGTTTTTCACTTTCACTTAGTAAGAGCGCAACAGTACCGTATCTTACAGATTTTTGTGTAATCCAATAATGCTACATCTCGTATTTACTTACTGAAGTCAAGTCTAGGATGGGTACGTGCGAGTGGTGCGACGTTGATCCGGCTCGAAGGACCAAGCGGAGCGATGGACAGTTAGACTAAAAAAAGGCTCTTCGCAGCAGCAGCTTCAAAGCAGGTAATGAGGTATTACGCAGTACTAGAAGAGACAGGTGTCAGTGTTGTAAAATCAAGATTATACAGAAGATAATACTGATGGAAACAGCTCTATTCGACTTTTTTCAAGTACCTAGTATTTAGAAGACGACGGCGTGGGATTATCTTGACAAATTCTTGCCGGAGTGATCAGATATTAACTACCTATTATTAATAAAAATAGTAACAATAACTACCACACAACACAATCACTTGATAAGGTGGGCAAATCTCTAAAATGCATAGTTGTTCAATAGAGTCATATTAGTCCAGTCGTTTCATTCACACTATCGTTAGTCTAGTAACCAATCTTAGTCTACAATTATTAATCACTGAGATGAGTCTCTCTCTTCGAGCCTACCAAGATCGTGAAAGCGAGCCTTTTTATGATTTGTATTTAGACCTGAAACATCTACAAGCGCTTCTCATAGACTGACTTGAAGCCTGCAAATTTTACTACTAATAACATTATAATTATTACTATATTTAGAGTAGTAATTACCTATTAGTAAACTCCTTGTTTACTGCGATCGGTATACGGTAGCTGATAGATAAATGAGACTAATATTTATCTACTATAAGATTCTATTAGTATTTCTTAATGATTCGCGATACTCATACATACTCGTAGTTATATATTAAACGGTCTACCCGAGACCACGGTAACTGTAACGCTGCCGAAACGTCGGGAAATAAGGTAATTACGTTTTACGTAATAAATAATCGCGATTAGACCCGTTTAATATATAACTATATAAGATTCTATTGTTTCGACTTTAGATTCATCGATTTAGTTGAAACCTGTTATTTATAAATAACAGCGTTAGACTCCGTGCCAAACCCGCAGAGGTGGCAGCCCTACGTGTGTATGTGACATTGATCCGGCTCGAAGGACCAGGTAAATGTCACGTGCAAACATACAGTGGGGAGTGGGGACTAAAGCCAGCTTCTCACTATGGGATGTAACATAATATATTTTTCAACACACTTGCTCGTAAAGTGACTCTTATAACACCGGTTTAAGAACCATAATGCTGTGCATTATACACGCGTGCGTAATAATATTACAGCACAAGTGCTGTAATGAATATAGTTTTAATTTTATCAACTACAGACAAATAATGACAGCAAAGAGTTTTCATATCTAAAAATAATAATTTAATTTATATTTTATGCACGTTAGTATCAAAATACGATAACTAAACATTTATTTTCATCAAATTGCAATCAAAATAAGAAAAAGATAGACATATCTAAAAGCCAACTTGTAATTCAGAAATATCGATTTATAGGCTGTACGGAAGTTGTTACATTTGCCTACATTTGACAGCGCGCAAATTAAAAAAGTAAGCGCGCGCCATTTTCAATCTCAGTTCTCAAGAAATAAAACTTTTCATTGTTTATTGTGAAAATGTCGAGTTCGAGTACTGATACTGAAGAGGATATGGTTTTAACTCCGCAAGACATACTTAATGAGGCGCAAAATGCCAATGAAAGTTTGATACCCGAGAAATCTAGGGAAAAATATGTCGCAGCGTATGAAAATTTCCTAACATGGAAAACGGAAAAGAACGCGAACTCTTTTTCTGAGTCAGTATTTTTAGCGTACTTTTTATTTTTATTTACCTGTGCTTGTTTTTTATTTTCCTCACAAGTGTGTTGAAAAACGTCGTATGACACTCGTGAGCATTGGTCATTACAGACTCGGTTCCATAACTGCTCTCGCCTTCGGCTCGAGCAGTAAACCCACCTCGTCTGTAATGACCAACTTAGCTCACTAGTGTCATAATGTACTAATATTACACCTTGAGACGTAATAATTTATCGTTCGTCCATAGTTACATATTAAACGGGTCAATTCGCGATTATTTATTAGGTAAAAAGTAATTACCTTATTTCCCGACGTTTCGGCAGCGTTACAGTTGCCATGGTCTCGGGTAGAGCGAATTGACCCGTTTAATATGTAACTATGGACGAACGATAAATTATTACGTCTCAAGGTGTAATATTAGTACATTATGACACTAGTGAGCTAAGTTGGTCATTACAGACGAGGTGGGTTTACTGCTCGAGCCGAAGGCGAGAGCAGTTATGGAACCGAGTCTGTAATGACCAATGCTCACGAGTGTCATACGACGTTTTTCAACACACTTGTGAGGAAAATAAAAAACAAGCACAGGTAAATAAAAATAAAAAGTACGCTAAAAATACTGACTCAGAAAAAGAGTTCGCGTTCTTTTCCGTTTTCCATGTTAGGAAATTTTCATACGCTGCGACATATTTTTCCCTAGATTTCTCGGGTATCAAACTTTCATTGGCATTTTGCGCCTCATTAAGTATGTCTTGCGGAGTTAAAACCATATCCTCTTCAGTATCAGTACTCGAACTCGACATTTTCACAATAAACAATGAAAAGTTTTATTTCTTGAGAACTGAGATTGAAAATGGCGCGCGCTTACTTTTTTAATTTGCGCGCTGTCAAATGTAGGCAAATGTAACAACTTCCGTACAGCCTATAAATCGATATTTCTGAATTACAAGTTGGCTTTTAGATATGTCTATCTTTTTCTTATTTTGATTGCAATTTGATGAAAATAAATGTTTAGTTATCGTATTTTGATACTAACGTGCATAAAATATAAATTAAATTATTATTTTTAGATATGAAAACTCTTTGCTGTCATTATTTGTCTGTAGTTGATAAAATTAAAACTATATTCATTACAGCACTTGTGCTGTAATATTATTACGCACGCGTGTATAATGCACAGCATTATGGTTCTTAAACCGGTGTTATAAGAGTCACTTTACGAGCAAGTGTGTTGAAAAATATATTATGTTACATCCCATAGTGAGAAGCTGGCTTTAGTCCCCACTCCCCACTGTATGTTTGCACGTGACATTTACCTGGTCCTTCGAGCCGGATCAATGTCACATACACACGTAGGGCTGCCACCTCTGCGGGTTTGGCACGGAGTCTAACGCTGTTATTTATAAATAACAGGTTTCAACTAAATCGATGAATCTAAAGTCGAAACAATAGAATCTTATATAGTTATATATTAAACGGGTCTAATCGCGATTATTTATTACGTAAAACGTAATTACCTTATTTCCCGACGTTTCGGCAGCGTTACAGTTACCGTGGTCTCGGGTAGACCGTTTAATATATAACTACGAGTATGTATGAGTATCGCGAATCATTAAGAAATACTAATAGAATCTTATAGTAGATAAATATTAGTCTCATTTATCTATCAGCTACCGTATACCGATCGCCCGACCGTTTAATATATAACTATGTATGAGTATCGCGAATCCTTAAGAAATATTATCGCTCGTCATTCATTTAGTTTTATAGCTATATAATATTATTAAAGCACAGTGTGAACCGGTCTCGTACGAAATGTATGAGGAGCGATGACTTATTATATCTCAAGATGTAACATCGTTATCAACCCTTGTATGTCCCCACTGCTGGGGCACGGCTCCCTTCCTTCCAGGACGGTTAGACCATACTCCACCACGGGGGCCAAATCTGGTGCAGGATTGTAAGACAGTGGCGGGCCTTACTGTCAGAAGTTATCAAGCCGCCCATAGGGCCTCTGACAAGGCATAACAACTGCCATTGTATGACAGCCGGCACCGACGGCTTAACGTGCAACGGCTTCCTTGCGAAGCACGGAAGCGCTCGGAAAAATGTCACTAGCTGTAGTCACGGCACGGTCACACATCCTGCACCTGACCGCGCTTGTTGTTGCTTAACTCAAGTGGTTGATTCTAATCACTCGGTTCGCCTAGGCCGCGAGCGCTTCTCTCAACATATATTATTACTATATTACATCCCATAGTCAAAAGCCGGCTTAATGCTCGTCGCACAATATGCAGTTTGAGCGCAAATGACGCTGGCTCACTCGAGTTGATTTACCTGAAGAGGTTTTACTGCTGCTAGACTTGCTGGGCTATTCTGTAGCTTTAGAAAAGAGTTGTAGAGTTCGGATCTATATTCGGGCGGTTTCACACTGAGCGGTAACAGTAAGGACACTTTTTTTTTCAGTCAGCCGTCTTTAAAATAAATAAATATTCATGGACATATTACACAGATCACGTTAGCCCTATACTAAGTACAACTAAATGACCTGTGTTATAGGTGCTAACTCGACGATAAATTTAATACAATAAATACATAGATAAAGTCCAAGACCCGAGACAAACTAGAAAATTTCGTTTCCTCGTTTGATCCGGCCGGAGATCGAACCCGAGACCTTCGGTTTTGCAGTCAGCGTGCCAAACCGCTGCGCCACCGAGGTCGACAACTTTGTGTCCTAAAAACATAACATAACCTCACGCCTGTATCCCAGAGGCAGAGATCAGGAACTGCCACTTGCCACGATCCCATCCTGACAGATCACCTTCGCTTCATCAACGTTTAGAAGTCGTTGCTTGCATGCACGCCGGTTCCGGGTACTTTTTATCTTCCCTTCCACTCACATTCGCAATATATATTTGTTTCGTCAATCTTTCTTCCTTCATCTTCTCCACATGTCCAAACCTGTTCTAGTCTTCCTTTCCAAAATTCCTTTCTCAATTCTAGTCACTACAACCTCTTTCAGTCCACAACGTTCTCTAATCAGACTATTGCGTATCCTGTCATTCAAAGTAACACTTCTCAAGGACCTCATTTCTACTGCGTTAATTCTACTTTCTTGCTTCTTTTGCCACACCCAAGTCTCGCTACCATACATAAGTGTTGAGACCAGCACACTATAGTGAATAGCCAATCTAGCTCTTTTTTGTGTCCAACTGCTGGGCAAAGGCTGACGTTTCACTCCTCCCTGTCTTGAGGAGTCGTCTCCCATCTAAAATCATAATCCGGGCAAGGGCACGTCTATAAAACATGTACTACCTTGGCCGTTTTTACATTCATAATAAAAATAATAATAAATAACTTTATTTAGACCAAAACAGTGATCCTTAACTTTAAAACTAATGTTACAAGTAACAATCATTATTGTAGGTAACGTAATTCACTTACTTAATTATGGATCGTAGGATCGATTGCGGTCCCCGCACTAGGTCAAGCCTGTATCACGGGGTCCTGTGATACTTTACAAGGTGAGGTTTAGGTAGAACAGAGACGATTGTTATGCTATATAGATATTTACTATTTACATTTATATATTATACAGATAATATTAAATAAATATTGTGTTTAAATATTATAGGAAGACGTACATACAAGGTAATTTATTATAAATGTACAAATGATTATTTTAATATTAATAGCAAATTTTCTGTTTGTTTGTAAGATTGTGTCGATAGCCATTGTTTTATAATTTGTTTTGCTTGAAAGACAGTAAGATTGATTATGTCACAGCACTTAACAATTTTGTTGTAAATGTAGGACGTTAACAGTTACATTGGACGGTAACGGTTACGATACATCTATTTTAAAACATGAAACATGTATTATACAACCTTGGCCGGTCCTACGCTAGATGGTAGCGGTAAGGACACAATTATCGTAATATTGGACTTCTGTAGAAATCTATTTCGACGTTGAGACAGAAAAAAAATTGGAACAGAAAACGCGGCAGCACACGAAAAAATAACCATATTTGAGCTCTCGGATTGTAATTTCCTCAATTATTGTGCGTTCACATTAACTTGACGCGTGAGAGAATTGGTAACACTGAGATGTTTACTGTTACCATGTTAAATAAGAAATCATTCCCATTACTTGGGGAAAATAAAAGGATTGAGGGCTTGTTTAACCATCTTCCGATTAGGTCCAAAAGCTAATTCACATGTTATGTCCTTGTTACCAATTCTCTCACGCGTCAAGTTAATGTGAACGCACTGTACCTACTACAAAGTGCGCCACTATTGAAAAAAAAAACAGTGCCATCTCCACAAACCTGACATTGGCAGAATCCACGGGATGCCATAAAAATAATTAAATTCTGAGTTTGAACTCAACCTAAACCTGCACAACCTCTTTTCACCCCTCATAGTTTTTATTCTGAAAAGTATGAGTGGAGAAAAGAGGTCCTACTTTCAAATAGGTCTGAAGTTGCCTGAGGAGGCGGGTTGAAAGTAATACTTTTCAGACCTACGAAGAAGCGATTAAACTGCTGGCTGTCGCATTATAAAAAATCTAGAACTATTTTTTTTTCATATTTCTGTTAAACTGCAATGTTCTAAAGTTAAACTTTGTAAAATTAAAATAACATTAAATGAATGTATTACATTCTTATTTATGGGACAAGTATCTTTTTTAAATGTGTAAGTTTTACTAAAAAGGAACAAGTAGTGGTCAACATAATAAAACACTTATTCCCAAATTTGAAGTACCTGGGAGTGAGACACGTCAGAGTAGAGCCCTCAAAGGTTATATTATGATGATGTCACTTTACCTCACACGATAAACCCCCGCCAAGATAGACCCGCGACTGTATCTTCAATCTTCTGGCACATTACCGATAACAAAGTACGCTGCGATATTTTCGGGCGCTTCCGATCATCGACCTCCTTCTGCATACAGAGACTTCAAAAACTAACGCCCGCCGAGCCTTAAATGGTTTAACTTAATATTTACCCGGCTGGGGAGCCCAAAAGGAGGCTTACCAGATTGGGTCCTATGTATTTATGTCCGATTCTAAGCTGCCACATAACTCCTTAAATAATGGTCCGATTAAGACAAATAAGATATCTCTATCGAGTCGCCGTATTTGGGTATTTCATTTTAGTCTAAGAGAGTAACATTTAGTGTCTATGTGTTGAGTTTCGAAAGAATTCGTTAACTAACTAAATATCGGTGTAATTCGCGAAAGAAAGAATTTGTTACATAGGCTAAATCGAAAACCATTTCGAGGTATTTATCCAAATAGCAGTATTTTCAATGTTAGAGCTAATGAAATCAAAAGATGGGCTTTATTTTCTGAAATTTAAATTTGTTATCAAACTGCTGCGTGACGTCATACGACGGTTACAGTACTCTGTAGGCAGCAAACCAAAATATATAGGTATACTGTGAACACAATATCCAGATCGAGCTGTCAAAATTTGCTGACAGACACGTAGTATCTCTATGTAGTCTATGTAACTGACTTGCTTGACTGATCACGTTTGGTTGTTGTGGATTTGCTTTATTGGTTTTCAATTTTTCTTGGCAATTTTTATTTGTATAGCTAACACCGACGATTTCGCATAAATTTTTTCGCAAAAAAAACGAAATTAGTTTCTTAAAATTACGTCTAATATCAGGAAAAAAATTAAAATACAGCTATCATAAAAAGTTTCCTTCCCGAATTTCCATTTTTATGTGCAACTAGCTGACCCAGCGAACTTCGTACCACCTAACAGTCGATTATTTAATTTTTTTTAAATTTTTCTCATCGTAAGAACCATCCCCGTACTTCATGGAATATTGTAAAAAAAGAATTAGCAAAATCGGTTCAGCTACTCTCGAGATTTGCGCTTACCAACACGTTCAGCTATTCATTTTTTTATTTTAGATAAAGTGTTATCTATCTTTCTAACTAAGGCATCCTTTTCAAACATTTACATTGTCAAGCTTATAGGTGCTGAGCTGAAGGAGCAGATTTCTATTTTTCTATAATAATTTACTAGTTAATCCCGCAAACGTCGTTCTACGTCTCAATTCAGATGAGCGGAATGTTTTCACCCGCCTTATTGGCTTAGGCTATGCTGCAACTAAGGATATCCTAAAAATCATCACACAACCTACTGTTATTCTCACAAAGTAACACACTTCCTCCTACTTATCACATCACACATAAATACACATCCACCCACCACACACCTTACACCCATCACCACTCTCACACAAATGTAATACTGAACTCGCAACATGTTTTTTTTTCTACTTATTTATTTTTTTATTTTGGTAATTTGCTCAATATTTTTATACCGCTGTCGGTTGTTGTCTATACTTTAGTACCTAAGTAAAAATATGAAACTTTAATAGTCGCCAAATTTTAACTCTGTCAATCCTTCACAACCAGGTCCTGACTATACAGATTACCGTCTAGTGTGGGGACCAACGGTGAACCTTTGATTGTTAATATCAACCATTTCCTATATTAATACTTAAGCTAATCATTCTTTTATGTAATAGGAAAAATGTTTAATTTGTTAGTAAGTCGCACCCTCAGAACGAAAGAGGCCTAAGTCAAAAAATAGTGAAATTGAGTTACAATCATAGAGTCATAAAAAGGTATGCCGTGGACGGAAGATTCGCTATGCTCTTTTTTTACAATAACTGCCTTTGTTTTACTATTCATCGGATAGGATACCTTTTTATGTCTCTCTATGATTGTTAGGTAGGTACTCAATTTTTTGAGAATTTTTTGAGTATTTAAACTATTTTTTGACTTAGGCCTCTTTCGTTCTGAGGGTGCAAAATGGTTTAAATAAAAAAAATATTAAAATATATCTTTAAAAAAAATCTTCCGTTCCGTTCCGTCCGTTCGGATCCGAATCCGTTCAGCCGTTGCTGCGTGATTGAGTAAAAAACATTCAAACTTCCCAACATCTTCACAATCTTTCACATTAACAATATCAGTAGGAACCGATTATGATTTTGCGTATCCTACCCGACTTCCACGACACCTTCTGTGCCTAGTGTGGGAGTTGCAATTGATCAGAACTGTATTCCTGGATTTTTAATTAAACATTTTCTTTAGAACCATATGAAAACAAACTTCGCCATAAAATATAATAAGTTTAATTTTACTAAAACATTATTTCATCCAACGTAGGTCTTAAAACTTTATCTAACGATATATACTTAACGAAGAGTTCATAAAAGTTTTATTTAAACAGTTTTCACCCCTATAGTTATGTGGCAATAGAGATGAGTTTCAAATTATACCGCCGAATGCCAATCGTTTTCTTCTCACCATATAACATTTTAATACCTGAAACCTTAGAGCCCATTTGCCCACGGCAAAATGTAATCATTTGTGCGGAAAATTGATTCTTCATAAAACTCCCGGTTATGACACCGTTAGACATAAACGACTTCAATGGGGAATCATATTAAACGTTACGACTGAATTCCTTAATACTGGTCACAAAACCCTCACCTATATTGACCCATAAAACCCTACTATTTATACTAAAGCTCGCGTGACTCACTTCCGCGAAACCTCTACGATGGCTTCAAGCAAGAGATCACAACAATTGTGACTCCTGCTTTCAACCCTCTCCTGCTTTAGCCAAGGTCACCAGTAACGTAACACTTTGTTTTGGCGCTTTTCTCCGTATAGCACTAAAATACGCTGCACAAGGCTAAGGGCGATGCCACACGGGTGATGCGGCTACGCTGCGTCATCGCAATGCAATAATTTCAACGCAGTGAATGTCACACTAGCGGGCTGCGTCAACGCAGATCGATATCGGTGGAGGATTTTAAGGCAGTGGCGGGCCTTACTGTCAGAAGTTATCAAGCCGACCATAAGGCCTCTGATATGGTTTAGTGACTGCCATTGCATAACAGCCGGCACCAAGGGCTTAACGTGCCGTGCGAAGCATGGAAACCTGCCCGAAGATGCTGACATCTTGTGCCGATGTGGAACTGCACAAACAACAATGCATCTTTGTGTCTGCCCTGAAGCTCCGCAGTGCAGTTTCTGGGATCTCATGGAGGCATCACCAGGCGCGCTCGCAGTGGCGCGGTTTTGGGAGCGAGATGTGTGAAAGGAGGGCGGCTCTTTCGACATGAAAGAAGAAGAAGGCGAGATCTCGGAGGATCGGGATCTCGCGAGTTCGAAATTGTATTCCCTACAGCCGCCGCTGTGTCGTTGACAGCTTCATTTTCTAAAAGACCACTCTGTGTTTGTAGCATTGTGTTTTTACTTTCTCATTTTTACGTGCGAACTTTATTTTATTGTTTATTTATTTCATTACTGACTCCGCCCTTACAGGTTTTCCATCTAATACAGCAGATTAAATAGAAATAGAAAAAAATATACAAAAAATAAGAAAATAGTTAGAATTAATGCCGGAATAAAAATAAACCGTTTCTTTAATGTTTTGAACGAGCCGATTTTGTGTCTAACTGCTAAGCAATGATCTCCCCTTTGCATATATAGCTCCTATAGTAACATGTATTGGTTCGTTTAATTTTTTTATACTGCCCTGGAGGTGATAGTGCGGTCAGTTTATTTCTTCGCTCATTTCCTGAACCGCAGTGGTTATGGCAGTCGTACCTAATTGGATTCAATACTCAGTTAATAGTAATGCTACGTACAGATACATACATAGCTATAGTAAAGATAAAGATATATTTATTTGCATAAACACGTGTCAATATTATAGTAAGAAGAAAATGTTTAAGCCCTTAACACATTATGAATTATTTATAAATGAACCTAGTCAGTGGGTAGAACAATGGATTCGGAAGCGGGAGTCCCAGCTTCGATACCCAGTGTGGGCATGTACCAACGACTCTGTTTTAGCTGTACTTTTATGGAGTTATAGTAGCAATCGTTATTAACCCTTGTATGTCCCCACTGCTGGGGCACGGGTCTATTCCTGCCTCGCAGGAAGGTCAGGCTATACTCCACCACGGCCAAGTCTTGGTTGGTGGAGGATTGTAAGACAGTGGCTGGCCTTACTGTCAGAAGTTATCAAGCCGCCCATGAGGCCTCTGACATGGCTTAACGACTGCCATTATATGACAGCCGGCACCAACGGCTTAACGTGCCTTGCGAAGCATGGAAGCGCTCGGAAAAATGTCACTAGCGGTAGTCACGGGACGCTCACCCATCCCGTACCTGACCGCGCCTGTTGTTGCTTAACCAAGTTATTGATTCCAATCACTCGGTTCGCCTAGGCCACGAGCGCTTCGTAGTAGCAATACCACTCGCTAACAGTTAAGGAAAACATCGAGAGGAAACCTGAGTGTCTGAGGTATTCAAATACCTTAGCGTTTGAAACTTCCTATCCGCGGTGGGCACGCGTAGTAATTTAGCCCGTACTTTCACTCAGAGAGAAGGCCTGTGCCCTGCAGTGGAAGGTTTTATAGGCTACATAAAAAACAAACCGTTATATGTTAGCTGTAAAGTTTGACGTGATGTCAACTTCACGCCGAAGTCGGATCTCCTTCACACGTTCGCATCGTGAAATCAAATTATCAAGGACTTTTCTCGATTCGATTTGGTGGAAATTTTCCTTGACGGACAGGAGATGACGACGGCTTATCAGCGCATTCAATTAATTCTACACGAAAGTGTATAATGGAGTTCCAACCTCTTGAATGGGAACTGGGAAGTTCCCGCTCAACAATACTTGCCGCGTTCACTCGTTCGGGATAGATTAAATTGTAAATTGGGAAAGTTTTCTTCTGCGAAATGAATTTCGCCGCATACCCCCGAGTCCATAGTCCTAACCACTATATTATACTCGACGTGATCCTACCTTAAGCCGCTTGGAATCCTTGATAATCGTGCCACATGAAAGAGGACAATATTGGCTTAGCTGTTAAGGAAAACATCGTGAGGGAAGCTCAGTGTCTGAGGTATTCAAAAATCGCAGGCCTTGAAATTGCCCATACAAGAGGGGCACGCCTGGTTATTGATCCCATACTCTCTCTTTCTGAGAGAAGGCCTGTGCCCTACAGTGGGACGGATATATCGGTGTTTTCTCGTGTTCCCATTATTTTGTCCCGTTAACGGGACCACGAGGGATAACTATCCCTCTTGGTCCCGTGATACGTCATCAACGGGTCCACGAGGGATAAACAATTTCTCGTAGTCCCATTAAAGAAGATGATGCCTCCTGTGTAATGGAAAAATAGACACATCATAATATACATAACGCGACACAAAGTACTATAGAATTTAAAAGCAGAAATTATTAGGCGCATACTATTTTTATTTTTAATGCACTAACCCGTGCTAAGGAACAAATTTAAAAACCTATAGAGGCTAATGTTAGGGCTTGTGCATCAAAAATAAAAATAGTATAATCATGTGGGTACAGTGATATCGTTCCGATGTTAAACCTAACTGCAAAGTAGGTAGTCGGGGCTGTAAGTAATGCAATTTGCTTAAGTCAGATGTCGCTGCCTGTACCTAATACAGAGAATAGTGTAAAGAGGTTTGAAATTTCACTGATACCGTGAGTCACCCATTGGCTCAATTGGTAGAGCGCTGGCACGGATAGCCAGAGGTTGCGGGTTCGAATCCCGGCATGGGTGAAATTTTTAGCCTCTAAATAGGATTTTAAATATTAGGCGCTCATATAAAGGAAGAAGAGCTCTGCTTTTAGGCTCGCACAAGGAGGACCTTTGGGGCTCTTTTAAATAAATGTTTGAGAAAAAGTATTAGGGTCTAATGAAATCGCAAGACAAGGGGAAAACATCACTTTTTTTGTACTGTAGACTAATTAATATTTTTTTAAGCAAAGAAGTGGAAAGCACTAAATGTTTGACATAGAGTAAATAGAGGTATGGGATTTTTAGAAATAAAATGCTTATGCCTCAAGGTTCTGTTGAAAACAAAATAGCAACTTAACCCTGCCGCGATTGCTCGGGAGGGTTAAGATGCTATTTTGTTTTCAACTCGATTTTACTTGCCAAAAATAAATATTTGGTACCTGCCTTGGCCTCGGTGGCGCAGCGGTTTGGCACGCTGACTGTAAAACCGAAGGTCTCGGGTTCGATCCCCGGCCGGGTCAAATCAGGAAACGAACTTTTATTTCTTATATTATCTATGTATTTAATCTATCGTCTAGTTAGCACCTATAACACAAGTCATTTTGTTGTACTTGGTATAGGGCGAACGAGATATGTTAATATGTCCATGAATATTTATATGTATGTATGTATGCATGTATGTATGTATGTATGTATGTATGTATGTATGTATGTATGTATGTATGTATGTATGTATGTATGTATGTATGACGACACACTGCTAGTTTTTTTGCCGTAAATACGGGCACTTGACCGATGCTGAAGTAACCGCTGTTGTTTGTTACAGTCATTACGGTTTCTATTCAGGAACCGACTCTAAGTGACAAATTTTTATCCCTCAACGGACAACAAAAAGGGTTCTTGCTGAAACTCAACAATAATATAAAACAATCTAAGCCCGCGGCCACACAGAAGAAGCGCGGAAAAGACGCGGAAAATAATTTTGTACAAAATGTATTCAAGGGACGTGACGAGGCCCACAGAGAAGGGACGTTTTGAGGCCGAGAATTCTATATAAAAGGCGTGCCTACCGCGGATTGGCAATTTCAAGCTCTGAGATATTTGAGCACCTCAGGCACTAAGATTTCCCCACGATGTTTTCCTTCACTTTAGCGAGGTAAAAGAAAAGACCATTGATTGAAAGAAAAGTCATTGATTCCAATCACTCGGTTCCACTAGGCCACAAGCCCGTGTAGCCGCTGGCTGGTGCCTTCACTGTCGGGTTTTTAACTCCACTCCTTTAGCAACTCGTCAAAATTTTAGAAAACAATCGATTTAAAAATGTTCACGCCTTTTATTAGATTTACTTTGCTAAAATGAAGGAGAACCTCGTGGGGAAACCTGAGTGTCTGAGGGGCTCAAATACCTCAGCGCTTGTTGGCAATCCACGGTGGGCACGCGGGGTAATTAAACCCATACTATCTCTCTGAAAGAAGGCCTGTGCCCTGCAGTGGGATGTTTATAGGGTTCTGGCGAGCACATGTCAACTCTGCGCGCGCACCATAAGCCCCAAAAATTTCTGCATGTCGCAAGAAAAGTGTTTCACACTATGAATATAACGTCCAACCAACTCCTCGGCCTCGAGGGGGGTCGCTCCCGATGTGGGTTCAGGGGTCCTTAGGACCAAAACCAGTCCCAAGGTGGTGTTTAGTGGGTGCCTACCCACTATACACTTCTTGTGAGTCCCACATTGGCAGCACGGCCGGGTCCGTGCTGTTATGCATGAGCATTCACCACCTCCCTCCTCCGTGTCCTCCGGAGGGTGCCCTTTGTAGGGCTAAAAACAACGCTAGAACAGGCCGTCCTCAGGCATACGATCTGCCTGGTGCGAAATGTCCCTTTATAGTGGAAGAGCACGATCACCCACTCTTCCCTATAGTGGTGGCCCTGACAGAACAGTGCCAACCTTCGTTCGCTCTCGCAGCACCCCACATAAAAAAAATTATTCACTACCTACGTACAGTTCATAATACAAAACATGGTATGAGAGGCGCGACTAAGGCGCGTAGTAAGCCTTCGGAGCAGTGCAAAATAAAACCGCAAACTGTCAGGAATGAATGCAGAAGTAGCCGTGAAGAGCGGCGCTGGAAAATTCAGCACTTTTCATTTTGTCTCCTTTACCCGGGCTTTGTCTAGTTAATTCATGTCGGCGCGCGGGCGACAGGCCCCATCGAGCTGTGAATGGACTGTAATCACTGGATACTTCGTGGAAAAATAATAAAGTGGATGTGCTAAGTTACGACACGACTAGAATTAAGGCGATTGGGGGTTTGAATGTGTGTATGTTGTTAAAAATAAGTACAAAGGTAAGTTGTTTCTTAAACGTAAATATTTATTTCATTGTATCTTCTGATGTAATCTATAATTCGTCTATTCGAAGAAGTAAATTGGTTTCCTGAATGAACAAAATTAAAATTAAGAACTCTGAGTACCTCTAATAGTCATAATTTTATTAAACTCGACCCAGCAGTAGAAAACCTATACGAAACAAGTACATAAAAACAAACGGTGAACGGTTCCCGATGAAAATAAGAAAATACTTTTGAATTAACGCATTATGGTAATTTTTGTTACCCTAATCCGCCGTAGACAAGGTCGCATATAAAATACCAATTCCATTTGCTGAAACTAAATACAAGGGGTGTTCAATAAGTATGTAGTGAGGATGAGGTATAAACTCCTTGGATAAAGAAATGGAAAATACTGGCAGGCGTAGCCCACTTATTTGTCGACTTAATAAAATATAAAAAATATATGCTCTTTTGTTTTTTCAATCATAGAAGGTTCTTACTTATTATCTTTTGTCGCAACGAGTAATCAAAAATGAAGAAAATTTATGTTCGCAAGGTAATTAAATATCTATGTTTAATTTTTTTTACTACGGAACAAGTGAATCAATTTTATAAGATACTTTAGGGGTTCATGCTAGTCCTTATTCTACGGTTGCGGGTTGGTGTGCTGAGTTTAAGAGGGGAAGAACATTCACAAAAGAACGGGTGCAGTAACTGAAAAAATGATAAACAATGTTGAAGTAATTGGTTTGGCGGCTCTTCGTACCTTGTTATAGCTGAAGAACTAAAGATTTCAATAGAGAGTGTTCATAATATAATACATCACTATTTGGGAATGCAATAACTTAGCGCGTTGGAAGTCTGAATGAATGCTAACGGCCGGATGTACGCAGTACAAATCGAAAAGTGACGTGACGAAATACACGAAAAACGGTGTGGAAAATTCGCTAAAGTTGTTGTTGTTTAGATAACGCCCCAGCGCATAAATCCAAAGTTGCGATGGCCGCATTCATGGTGCTCTCTTCGAATTGGTGGAACATCCCCCATATTCTCAAGTAGGTACTTGCTCCCGCTGACTTTTATCTATTTCCGATATTGAAAAAATATCTATGAGCCGTTAAATAGATTTTTTAAATATCTACGAGGCCAAAAAATCGACGTTAATGACGCAGTGATCGCCCCAATACAAGGTTTTTAAGAGAATCAAGAAGAATAATTTTTAAGGAAGGCTTATACAAAAGATGTGCTAAGTTTTTAGTGTCTGAGGTGTTCAAATACCTCGTTACCAACCCTTGTATGTCCCCACTGCTGGGGCACGGGTCTCTTCCTGCATCGCAGGAAGGTTAGGCCATACTCCACCACGGGGGCCAAGTCCGGGTTGGTGGAGGATTGTAAGACAGTGGCGGGCCTTACTATCAGAAGTTATTAAGCCGCCCATAAGGCCTCTGACATGGCTTAACGACTGCCATTATATGACAGCCGGCACCAACGGCTTAACGTGCCTTGCGAAGCACGGAAGCGCTCAGAAAAATGCCACTAGCGGTAGTCACGGGACGCTCACCCATCCTGTACCTGACCGCGCCTAAGTTCAAATACCTACGCGCTTGAAATTGCCAATCCGCGGTGGGCACGCCAGGTAATTAAGCCCAGCCCAGCTCTCTCTCATAGAGAAGGTCTGAACCCTGCTGTGGGACGTTTATAGGCTACATAAGAAAAAGTTTATACGACTAAAAAGTGACTATGTTGAATAATAAAATAACGTTTGATAAATGTTAATTGCATCTTATTCGTTCTCACTACTCATTGAACCCCCACTAGTACACATAGCTGGTAAGATAGAGCAATTCTACAAATGGTACTTACAGGTGATTCCACGAACAAATCTACAAAGAAACCTGTTGGCATTAGTAGTTATCATGGACTTTTGTCGCCTCGCACTGAATGGTAACGACTTTTCAACCACTTTCAAGTTTCAGCACGGTCGCCAAACGTGTAGCTTATATTAAACACATGATTACAGACTGAAAAGGCGCTATATTATACAATTGAGTCATGTCCTTATTGATCAATTTCGATGTTTCGCCGAGATCAAATGTCTCAATTGGAAATAAAAGTTGTAGAATACGAATCCGTGGAAATCCAACTTCAAAATGTAAGGGACAATAAATTCTAAAGGTTTTATCGGCGTTTGCATCTACGTAATGAGATAATTTATATACAGGCAGCGTCCAGTGACACCTTCCCTCACATTAGATGGGTGAAGGGACCAATCGGACGGTAGTACCAGGGATATTGTTTTAGATGGATTAGGCTTGCCTAGCATCTGTACTATACCATCATGACAGCTTAGTCGGCCTAGCCCACAGAAAAGACAAGTCAATAGGTAGCGGATGATGATGGAAGCTGTAGTAGCAAGTGGATGTTATTAACCTGACCTCCTAAGCCCTGGCGTCCTAGAAATAGGACATCACGAATAACTTTCTTAATTCACACCCAAAGATTAGTATGAAGTCTGGAAAAGGTATTGTTCCAGGTCCAATATTTTCCTCATATTTTTTTTTGTACAACAAAAAGAAAAAGTTCTTCAAAATCTACGGAGTTTTAGAAGACTTGAAGTAAGATAAGATAAGAATATTCTTTATTGTACACCAGAGCACATATTATAAAACATGTAAAGATACAAAGTACAATTGGCGGCCTTATTGCTAAAAGCAATTTCTTCCAGACAACCTTACCTTAAAGTAACTGTTACCTCCAGGGCATTAGCTATAAACATAACAATAATGCAGCCTAATAATATTAATAATGCATCCCGCAGCATACGCTGAGCGTCCAGTCCTTTTGCCAAGCTCTTGCTAACTTTAGTACTTGTTTAAAATTATAAGCTAATAAAAGTAATTAAGTATATTATAAGCTATATTGTAAGATATTGTTGTTCTTGGCAATAAATGGTTATTCATTCATTCCTAATACCGGTCACATGTTTTCTCTCAGGCAGAGAGAGAGGCTATAGCGCTTGAGATTGCCAAGCTGCGGTGAGCACCGGTAATTTAGTCCATACTCTCTCTTTCTCAGAGAAAGCCTGTGCCCTGCACTGGATCGAATATAGGCTACGAAAACAAAAGTTAAACATTTGATCGGAGGCAAGGATATTGAAAAGATACGAGTGAGTCGTGATGGATGTCAGGCACACACTCTGGGTCAAATGATTGCCACATTGTATTTTATCTCTCTGAAACTCTTTCAAGACAGTAGTTATGTAGTAACAGAGAGTAAACAGTGGTTTTAGAGGCTACATCGATATCAACCCTTGTATGTCCCCACTGCTGGGGCGCGGATCTCATCCTGCATCGCAGGAAGGTTAGGCCATACACCACCACGGGGACCAAGTCCGGGTTGATGGAGAATTGTAAGACTGTGGCGGGTCTTACTCGTACTGTCAGAAGTTATTAAGCCGCCCATAAGGCCTCTGACATGGCTTACCGACCGCCACTACATGACAGCCAGCACCAACGGCTTCGCAAGGCACGTTAAGCCTTTGGTGCCGGCAGTCATGTAATGCCAGCCGTAGTTACGGGACTGTCACCCATCCTGCACCAGACCGCGCCTTTTGTTGCTTAACTCAAGTGATTGATTCCAATCACTCGGTTCAACTAGGCCACGAGAGCTTAGAGGCTACATACATACGCTGGAGTGCGCCTGGTCGAGTTCCGTGCCAATAAAACAAACAACACATAAGTGCGTCGGTTTCTGAATTGAGAATTCCTTCAAGTAATTTTGGTTTTCGCTTTATCGTTTTTTTTATTTATGCCCATTATTAATTCAAAGTAACAGTCTATATAGGTCCTATTTTTATTACTAACTAGCTGACCCAGCGAACTTCGTACTGTCTAACAGTCGATTCATTTTTTTTTCTCTCCGTAAGAACCATCCTCGTACTTCAAGGAATATTAAAAAAAAGAATTAGCGAAATCGGTTCAGATGCTCCCGAGATTTGCGCTTACCAACACACTCAGCGATTCATTTGTATATTATAGACTAGCTAAGCCCCACGGTGTTGCCCGCGGTTTATCGATGGGAATAAGATATTTTTCCGCATTAAAACGTTTGCGTTAATCCAGCCTATGTGTTAATCCAGGGTGTCAACTAACTCCATACCTAATTTTATTAAAATCGCTCCAGCCGTTTAGACGTGAAGAAGTAAGAAACATACACTCTTACAAACTTTCCCCTTTATATATATATATATATATATATATATATATATATATATATATATATATATATATATATATATATATATATATACTGGGTGGCGCAAAAGTAAAGACCCTATTTGGTTCAGCTATAACATTTTTTCAAAATTAGAAAACTAGATTTAGGTTTTTTTAAATGTATATTTGTGCCATTAAATTTCGTACCATTAGGATTTAAAGATGATGTCTTTTAAATGGTGACCTCCACAGTTGATACACATTTGAGCCCTATTTATGACATTTTGCATAACTTGCCGTAACACTTCCTGCGATATGTTCGTTATTTCTTGACGAATGTTTTCTTTTAGAGCTGCGAGAGTCTGTGGCTTGTTCACATACACCCGAGATTTCAAGAAAACCCAAAGAAAGAAGTCTGGACTGGTCAGATCGGGTGATCTTGCAGGCCAAGGCAAATCGCCAAAACGAGAGATAACTCGGCCTGGAAAAGCGTCCCTCACTAAGTCCATAGTGTCGCGCGCTGTGTGTGCCGTAGCGCCGTCTTGTTGAAACCAGATGTGCTCCAGCAACAATTCGTCCAAACTGGGTATCAAAAACTCACGTAACATGGTTCTGTAGCGTTCTCCAGTGACAGTTATCGCATTGCCTCCAGCGTCTTCGAAAAAATAGGGTCCGATCACTCTGTCAACACAGATGCCACACCATACAGTAACTTTTAGTGGGTGTAGAGGTGTTTCTTGAATAATGCGCGGATTATCAGTGCCCCAGAACCGAGTATTCTGCTTATTGACATGCCCTGAGAGATGGAAATGCGCTTCGTCACTCATAACCAATTTTGAAGGAAAATCATCCTCTTCAAGGTTGAGGTTTATGACGCGCTGGCAGTAATCTAGACGAGCTCGGTGGTCAGCAGGCAGCAGCTGATGAGTCATTTGAGTTTTATACGGGAACATCTTTAAGTCTTTCACCAAAATACGCTGCAGGGTCCGTCTGGAAATGCCCAATTGCGTGGCACGTCGTCTCGTTGATGTTTCTGGACACTCTTCCACATCTTCGCGCACAGCATCGATATTTTCAGCTGAACGGCCTGTTCTTGGTCTCCCAGACTTAGGTCTATCCAATGTTGAGCCAGTTGCTTCAAGGCGTGTGGCAAAGCGTCAAATTGTGCGACCAATCGGTGCCGGACGGTGGGGAAATCGTCGACGATATTCACGTTGTGTTCTTATCACTGATGAATTATTCCGTAAGAACATTGACACAATTATTCCACGTTCTTGGGGAGTAAAACGATCCATGTTTATTTTCAGTGTATTTTACATTTGTTCACTACACAATTTTCAACAACAGAATGACAGAAAATGTCTTATAAAAAAAATAAAAGTATTTTCTTTAGTGCCAGTACTTTTGCGCCACCCAGTATATATGATGTGTGATGTTGTGATGATGTGATAAAATAATAACAGCCTTCAAACCACCTAGATTTAAGCGATAATGATTTAATTAATTACTTAGCGAAATTCTGAATTCTGTAACTTGTGGTTTACCACCATCTAGGGCACGTTTCATACAAGCATAAATATATTTCGATGCAGATTGAAAAGATGATTAACCCACAGATTAATATGTTGACCCTGCTACGCAACGTAGGTCGAACTGTCGAAACAAACTACGAATTGTACTTTTATGAAACTCGGCCCTCTATCAATACTTCAACAAACCATTTGGATGGTTATACCCTCTTTCGTAGGAAATCGAATATTTCCGAATGAAAACAATCCGCCATTGAATGAGGTTATTATCTATACTCTGTCCCAGACGAAAGTTTACTTGATGGAAAAAAACTCTTCAGAATATCGCAAAAACTTTCTTTTATTATCTGAATGTACTAAATAATATTATTGTTAAGCAACTTTTATCGGAAAGCCCCTCCAATACATCTTAAATAGATATATGAATAGATAAAAAACAGTCGTGCACGCTACTAATTTACTCTCATGTAAGCCTGGCAGATAACATATTTAGTTTTGGCTGCTTCAATGTAAAGATCTCTGTTTTGTTGCTTTTGCGTAAAAATAATCGTATCTCATGCACACACTAAACACACACACGAACAAGCGTGTATGACAGTATCAAACCTTATAGACGCCAAGGGAATGAAAAATTATGTCACGTGACCCGACCGTAACTAGCATAAATGTAGCCCAAAGCACTTGGAATCGCCAATTCAATTCACGTTGAGCCCACAAGCTCTCCTACTATGAAACTAGGCTGCTTAGCTTATTCATTCAACAAATATTTATGCCTGTGCACTTTCCGACATTATCTTAACAAATCCAAATGTAATTATTGTCTAATGCACCGCTACATTCTTATGGTCATTCGCATTTTTTTTCCAAATGGTGCAAAAATTTTATTTAAAATTCTCTCAATTCAACGACTAAATAAATTATGTCAAATTAATACTTTGGTAATTATAATTTGAATTCGAGTTGATAACAGGTCTGCGCAGGATTAGAAATGGAAATAGAAAATGCTTAAATGTGCACGTTATATTCCCCATTCACGTACTTTTATTTTATCCATTTAGATGTTTCTTTGTATGTTAAACGGGTCCAACTGCGATTATTTATTAGGTAAAACGTTATTAGAGTATTACTTCCCGACGTAAACTTACTATTTTTTCATATCTATGTATGAGTATCGTGAGTCTTAAGAAATACTATACTTAGATGTTTTATTTCGTACAATTCTGACAGCTATAATTTCTTGACTTTTGTATTTAAAACAAAAAATAATATGTATCATTTTATTTCTTATTGCGCTCAAATGAGTAAAATATTTCACTTTTTGGTGGAGAGATTTTTTAATTATAATAATAATAACTTCTAAACAAGTTCATACAACACAATCACTTACCAGCAACACGTATGAAATGTCAGAATAAGATGAGATAAGATAAGAATATTCTTTATTGTACACCAGAGAACATATTATAAAACATGTAAAGATGCAAAGTACAATTGGAGGCCTTATTGCTAAAAGCAATTTCTTCCAGACAACCTTACGACGGAAAGTTGCTGAAGGAAATAAGAGACGGGTAGTCGGTGCAAATATAAATATAATAATACACTACTTATATAAATAACAATATACCTACATAAACAGTAACATACTTATATAGTTATGATAAACTTACATAAATACGTTATAATAACAATCTACGCGATGAGGAAATAAATACAATATTGTGTACCTATATGAAGACATACGGAAAAGACAAAATGAAAAGGAGAATGCACGAATACTAAACTTGCAGGAACAGACAAAACTCCTTAATCTTGCTTGCTTGCTGTTTATTTACCCCTAACGAACTTCCAACTAGCACGGAATATACAGCCCTTTGTCATTTGTCTCGGCTTTGCAGCCATCCAGGGTTGTAATTGCCTCTCGCACAGCTTAGCGTCAATCCTATCCACTTTAACGAGGTAATTGTGCGCTAAGAGCCATTCCTTAGCTTCCATTGCGATGCCGATTAATTGTTGCTATGTGGAGCTTCTTTCTAGCAGGTGGTTTGCGTGGCGCGACTAACTTTTTATATGCTCCATTGTTAATATATTCAACGTAGTCTTGATTTTACAAAATTATGTATAATTACTGTACGTATTATTTTACCAAATTATAGATTAAGATGGATCTTTACGTAATCACAGTTTTTTTGTTTGGTCTGACAAGGCTATTTTTTATGTAGCCTGTGTAGCCTGCTGCGGGGCAGAAAAGGTCAGTACCTTTTCTCATACAGAGAGAGGGCTTAATTTTCAAGCGTGCCCAACGCGAATTGGCAACTTCAAGCCCTGAGATATGTGATCATCTCATACACTCGGGTTTACTTACGAATTTTTCCGTCACAATAAATCATAAATTTATTTCAACGTAAACCATTTACATTCTGTTGGTATTGTTATTGCTGTCTACTGGTCGAGTTGCAGTGGAGAAAGAGACGGCTAGAAACAACTCCACTCTGACCAACTTTTAAGCGAGACCTAGCAAATTTGAAATTAAAGTTTTATATTGTCTATTTAGACTAAATACAGAGAGCGCAATACAGAGAATATTGTAAAGAGGTTCGAAATTTCACTGATGACGGTGAGTCGCCCATTGGCTCAAATGGAAAGAGCGCTGGCACGGATAGCCAGAGGTCGCGGGTTCGAATCCCGGCATGGGTGGAATTTTAAGCCTCTAATTAGGTTTTTAAACATGTTCTTAGCACGGGTTAGTGCATTAAAAATAATATAATTATTTAGACTACTTTTCCGCCCAAATGAAAAAACAGTTTCCAATGCCGTATTGCAATATGGCACGTAGGCAACGAAAAATAAGTCACACTCGGGCATTTCTCCCGATCACAGACCAATAAAGGCGGATAGAATAGCCGGGACGTGACATCCTTCGCCGTTCGTTCGGCGATATATTTGTGCTAAACAACCCCATCTGAGGTAAGTAAATACCTTTCGAGACAGGCACGTAGACAGGGAGGGCTCCAAAGAATGTGCGTCCCTGTAGGTAGTGCGTCCGTCCATTCAGCACGTAGGTACTCGTAATTACTAAGACCCATATACACTTTCCTTGGATGTAAATAAACGTAGTGCAGGACGCCCTCCGACCAGGTGGGATGACGATCTGCGAAAAACTGCCGGCAGATGCTGGATGCGGCAAGCTGAAGACAGGGCGCTATGGCGCTCATTAGGGGAGGGCTATGTCCAGCTGTGGACTACATAATATAGCCTGAAGAAGAAGAAGAAATAAATGTAATGTAATATTATTTTGGTACATCTTAGGAAGAAGCGCTCGTGGCCTAGTGAAACCGAGTGACTGGAATGAATCACTAGGGTTGAGCAACAACAGGCGCGGTCAGGCGCTGTCACCATCCAGTGACTACCGCTAGTGGCGTTTTTTCCGTGCGCTTCCGTGCTTTGCAAGGCCCGCTAAGCCGTGGTGCAAGCTGTCATGTACTGGCAGTCGTTAAGCCATAACAGTGGCCTTAGGGGCGGCTTGATAACTTGTACAGTTACCCTACAGTAGATTAGACATAATCATCCCCATTAACATTACTTAAATATCAGATATTTTTGTCATCCAGATAAAGCTTAGCCTTTTTTGCACAGGGTATGCTTAGCACAATTTTCAATCTGCGTGTAACTCAATAAATTGAGCAATCTTATTGTAGAGCCGTATAAACTTTTAAAGCGTGTATATGTGTGTGTGTAGTACCAATATTATGACTATCAATATTTTCGAAATTGCTTTTATTTAACATATTTTAAAGTTTCGCGACTTGTACACATAGTTAGAATATAGTCGACATATATACACATAGTCGAGGTAACATAGCAATAAATTACTACGCGATTAAGCCCCGAAAATATTCTAACTATGCTTTTATTTTTTTGTAACATACGTACAATTACTTTCGTAAAGTATTGAAAGTCTAGAGTAGCGATGAGTTTTTCTTGAAACAATGGTGTGAACAACTTTACCAGAAAATAATTACTCAGACATAAGTAATTTTCTAGGGAAGGACAACAGCTAGTGAATTTGGAGGCAATTTCGCGAGGTGCGTATTTTTGGCTGACCACATTTGCGGTATTCGTGACGTGGGACCCAGTCAGACGCAATTTATGCCCATCCGTCTACGCCGACTTACGTGTACATTATATGTACACGACAAATGCTCTGCTATTATGTTATGATACTAAACCATTTTTCGTACCAAACGCCTCCTGGCTAAACGGTAGATTGCAGAAACGTGAAAAAATACATGGTAGTACAGTGCGTTCACATTAACTTGACGCGTGAGAGAATTGGTAGCACTGAGATGTTTACTGTTACCATGTTAAATAAGAAATCATTCCCATTACTTGGGGAAAATAAAAGGATTGAGGGCTTGTTTCACCATCTTCCGATTAGGTCCAAAAGCTAATTCACATGTTATGTCCTTGTTACCAATTCTCTCACGCGTCAAGTTAATGTGAACGCACTGTAGTAGCACATAAGTTGAACTTAAACTATCGCGGCTAAATGGGGTTCACAAGTTAAAGAGGAATAGGCGACCAACTTATAAAAGAAAATCTTCCTACAAAATCCGTTAAAAATTACGTTGACGAAGTTGTTAGTTAATTAAGCCCCCCTCATTCTACGAAACTCAACACTGCGCGTGACACGATACGCACTTGGCCGTTTTGTTAAATTATTCCAGAAGAGTTGAATTCAGTAGCTAACAGTTTGGCAGCCTCTAATGAGAATCGAACTCATGACCTCTGTTTTGGTAGTCAAGCGTGTTAACCGCTAGACCAACAAGGCGGTCGGGGTGAGAGCGTTTTTTTAAAGCAACGTTTAATAAAACGGTCTTACCTCGCTCTCACATTTTATTAAGTTTTGTTGTAATTTCGATCCGTAGCTGCCAAAACTAATCCTCAATACGTGCCTGAATACATCTTCTGATAAGTAAATATAGTTACAAGTTGTACCCACCTATTTGGAGCAATTTATTATATACAGCTTATAGGTCACCACAACAGAGCAGAAGTAGGTGAAGTAAATCAGATGTAGCTTTGACGCCATCTTTAATTACAGATCTAAATTCGCACTAAATGGCGGCTCTTCACACATCCTTTTAATAAAGAGGTATAGTCGTGGCAAGTGGCATTCCCTAGTCTCTGCCTACCCCTCTGGGATACAGGTGTGAGGCTATGTATGTATGTATGTATTTATTGCCATTGTTTTAGTATTTCTTAATGAGTCGCGATACTCATAAGAGTTATACAGTCTATTTATTCTTACTTGTCCAATTTAGTAAACAAGATTCTAACCTTAAAATTGAGATTAGATGCCTAAACTAGACAATTTCTCGCAAATTCATGAACTATCATGAACTCTATGTTTATAAAATTGGCAGCGTGTTATCTAAAAGAGTGTTCTAGGTTACTTCATTTATGGAAATATGGCAGTTTTGGACTAAAAAGTCACAGTTTAAGGGTAGAATCGGGTTTACTAAATTGGACAAGTAAGAATAAATAGACTGTATATTGAACGGGATTAGACCCGTTTAATATAATCACCTATGTTGTTGTTTTTATTGAAAGTAGCAAAGAAACTAAAGGGTACAAATTGAATATAACTATCCTTTAACCATTACAAACCACCATAACTGTTGAGTAAAGGACCCAATTAAAAACTAATACTAAAAACTAATGCTATAAACAACTCACTCTGTCCGCGTCGACGCCTCTCGACCCGGCATCCGGCGCCGCCCGGGGTGGGTGCACTGAGGTTTGGGGATCCCTAGACCTCCCCGTCTACCCCCAAGAGCTCTTTCCCCAGAAAGCTACCTACCTGCAGTGCACTTTTTGTATGTCCACTATTTTGGGCGCCGTCGCCCACAACCAAAAGTATTAACACGGGACCCTTCCCTGTGTTTATTTCGCACTCCACACGAAGATACAAGCCCGGCAATCTAATGAGGGATTTTTCTGACAGCTAAGAAAAGTAGTTCTAAATTTGTCAGTAGATGGCGTTTTCAAGTAAGGGTTTTTGTTTTTTTAATGGGATTTGCCACTTTCCATTTATTCTGTGGTCCACAGTCCACAGATCACGTGGTATTTCCTCCCTCTTTTCTTTTGGCTCTTGCATTATTATTGTTATGCCAGAACAGTCCAAAAGAAAGGCCAGGGTCGTCGTAACAATAAAAAAACAGGAGAACAGAACATTCGCTTAGCCACAAGAGAAACCGAATGACATAAAACAGATGATTGATCAGTTGATCACAGATTAAATTCCTTCCATCCAGTCGATGAAATCGCAAAACAGCAATAAAGTTTTTACCTGTGGCAAGCAATAACAAACAAAAAAGGTAAAACCCTCGCGATTCAGCGCCATCTCATCTTAGCTTTTAGAACTATTTTTTTTAATAGCTGTCAGAAAAATCCCTCATTGCCACACCAATTTGAGTCAACAAACGCTCCACACGCTTTGCAATCAAAAAATTCAATTTTGTAATGATGGATTCCCTAAGGATTCTGCCAATGTCTGAGTTACGAAAGAATAGCACCTCTTGGAATCACAAGAACGGTTTTTTAATGCCTACTACTATAGCTCTGTAGAGCTTTTTACCTGCAACAAAAGACGAACACAATATATACATTTACATGGTGTTAGTCGGTACAATTACACAAACTACAAACTAATTTTGTTAATTTCTACATATGAACATAGAATTTTAGCGAATGAAGAGAAAACCAATGGTAGTACGCTGCGGAGGTTGGCGGGACGGGGAAGATCCACCGGAAGAATACAGGGAGGAACCATATTTTACACAATCGAAAAATATGTGATCTGCAGTTACCTCGGCCAGACCGCATTCGCACAAGGAATGGTCCCTGACCCGGATCTTGGCCAAAAACACAGGCGTTGAGGCATGCCCCAATCGGAGACGACATATTGTCGAGGTGACTCTTCTGCTAGCGTCCCGAAATTTGAAAAACCATGGGCGAGTCGGTATAAAGTCCTGCATGTTCCCATATTGAGTCGATTTAGCTTGACGGTACAATGCCCACTCCGTTTTCCATGCCTTATCAAGATCTGACTTAGCTGTGGCTCGAAGGTCGGCTGGAAAGTTGAAAAAATGCGTCCTTTCTCCGTCATGAACTGCCCTCTTGGCCCAGGAATCTACGAATTCATTGCCCTGGATTCCTGAATGACCCGGAATCCAGGCCAACACTATTTCTAAACCATTGGTGTGACATTTATAAAGCTGCTCTCTGATATTATAAATAACGGGAAACTTGGTCTTCGAATGAAACGGGTTGGTCATAATAGCCTGGAGGCAGCTGAGGGAATCCGAAAAAATGATGGCCTTCTGGATGAGATTTTTGTGGGTTTCAACAAGCTTAATAGCTTCCAATAATGCGATTGCCTCACCTGAAAAGACTGATGACAAAGGTGGACATTTATGTTGCAGGATGATATTGTACTTAGGTATCCACACTGCGGAACCTACATTGCCATCATCGGACAACTTCGACGCATCGCAATAAACCGGCACCCAACCTGTCCACTGGTCAACTAGTTTTTCGTTAAACCTTGTAGCTGCATCTGGAGAGTGTTTGGAGATATCGAAAGAAATAATTTTAGGAGAGAAGGTTAGAGCTCGATAATCTACAGCAAAAAGGGGATGAGTATTAGTCTGCGAGACTGGATCTTGTAGATCGCAAAATTTTAGGTAACTTTTGAGCATACATGGGATGTCCTTATGGGACCAATAACTAGACGTATTGGCAAGAGATGAGAGTTCACGTAAAATTTTCAATAGGGGGTGGTTTCGGAATTGTACGACGTTATAGAAGAACCGATCAGACAGGTACTGGCGGCGAAGGTTGAGGGGTGGGTCACAGCATTCGACAAGGAGGGCTGCCGTAGGAGAGGATCGCATGGCCCCAATCACCACACGAAGACATTTAAATTGGATCCTATTTAATTTGGTCAGAGCCATCTTGCTGCACGGTTCTAAAAGAAATGTGCCGTAGTCAAAGTGACTACGAACGATTGCGTTATATACGAGCTTAAGAGAATACTGATGGGCTCCCCACCAAACACCAGCCAGGCATCGCAGAATGTTCAACCCTTTTTCGCACTTTTTTACGATGTAATCAAGGTGAGGAATACCTGTAAGTTTGGAATCTAAAATAACTCCCAGGAATTTAACTTCTAAGCTATTTGGAATTTGTTCATTATTTACATAGACTTCGATGCCAGGTGGGGTTCTTTTTCTGCTAAAAACTACGACGCTACTTTTCGCAATGGACAGAGAAAGACCATGATTGTCGAGCCAGTCATCTAGATAATACATTGCGTCATTAATACGACTAGACGCTTCTTCAGTATCTTGGAATGGTAGATAAAGAGCAATGTCGTCTGCATATTGCAGGATATTGCAGAATGATGTGACTGAAAGTTCAAGGTCATAGGTATATAAATTATATAGAATCGGGCTCAACACTGACCCTGCGGCAAACCTCTCCATACTCTTCTAGGAGGGAGAAAGCCAGTAAAACCTCTGACAAGAATTGTCCTCTCCATCAACAAGTTGCAGACGAAGTCTACTAGCCTCACTGGAATACTCAGCTGTAACAATTTGTTTCTGAGTATGGGAAGCAGGACATTATCATATGCAGCCGCAACGTCGAGGAAAACTCCAACTACAGATTCCTTCTTTGAAAAGGCCACCCGGATCTCTGATGTAAGAATACTAAGGCTATCCATGGTACTTGATCCTTTCCTGAACCCAAATTGTGACTTTGCCAAAAGACCTCTCGATTCCACTAACCACTCAAGTCTGCGCTTGATAAGATGTTCGCAAATTTTGGCTAGGGTAGACGAAAGAGCAATGGGGCGATACGACGAAGGGTCATTGGCTTCTTTACCGGCTTTTTTTAAGGGGATGATGATCTGTGTCTTCCAGCTATCTGGGATATATCCTGACAGAAAGAAACTGTTAATTAAGTCTAAGAAGTAAATTTTGAAATCATGGTTGGAATTTTTAAGAAATGAATAAGGGATGCCGTCCAAACCTGGGGCTGAGTCTGTGAGTGGTTCCAAGGAACACAAAAGCTCTTCCATAGAGAAAGGATCATTAAATCCGTGGGAAATGTTAGGGGAATTATAAAGTAACACACATTCTGGAAGGGGGGCAGAGGGAGGGGCAAGCCTCATAGCAAAACCTTCAAGCCAAGTAGAAGGATCATTAGAGATGTCGTCCTGGAAATGCCTGGAACTGCGAAATCGTCGGACTCCCCTCCAGACTAGCCCTGGGGGGGTTCTAGGGGATAGGCCTTCAGTAAAGCGAATCCAACCTTGTTTTTTTTTGTCTGCCAGAAGCCTTTTTGTTTCTGCTGCTATCTTCTGGTAGTGAACAAAATTCTGTTCTGTCATGCCTTGATTATATGCTAACTCTGCTTTTTTCCTACCATCCACAGCCGCAGAGCATTCTGCGTCCCACCAAGGTGGCGAAGCTAAGAATTTCTTTGCTGGCATTTTTTTCTTTTTAAATACTGAGGATGCAGAAACATCAAGTATCTCCACCACCTTTTGATAGGAGGAGCCGGCATTAGCCACTGTGACTCCAGGAAGAGAAGCAACATGTTCCTTAGTCAGGGAGGAGAACCTGTCCCAACCAGATTCTTCCAATTTATATTTTAACAGTGGTGGATGATGTCTCTGCATTACCGATTTGGAGGGAAAACAAATTAATAAAGGGAAGTGGTCACTACCATAGGATGATGACAAGGCCTGCCATGACAGTATAGGAGCTAAGGAAGGAGAACAGAGAGAAAGATCTACAGCAGACCTCGGATCCTGATTAGGGAAGACCCTGTGAGTAGGGGTGCCATCATTAAGGATACATAGGTTTATTCGGTCCATGACATCTAGTAGATCGTAGGATGCTGAGTCATTATGATGACACCCCCAGAGGCTGTTGTGGCAGTTCAGGTCTCCCATCATGACCATAGGGCCTGGGATGGAAGATAATATAGAGCTTAATTCAACCAAAGTTGCTGATGAAGGATGTGGAATATAGACAGAAACAAAAGTGGTATCTAAAGATCTGAGGGCAACTATATTAAATGAGGCGGAATGGTCAGGTATATTAATTTTTCGAAAAGCCAAATTGTAACTAATAAATAGAGCAACCCCTCCAAATCCATCACTGCGGTCCTCCCGAAAGCATGCAAAGCCAGGGAGCCTAAATATAGACTCAGGCTTAAGCCATGTCTCCTGGACGGCCACAATGGATGGAGAGTGTTGATTAATTAAGGAAATAAATTCTTGTTTTTTTAGTTTGCAACTTCTACAATTCCATTGTATGAGAACCAGGTCCATGATCAGCGGACTGACTGACTAGAGATGCAAGTAATTCACGCACGTTGTTCGGTAACTCGACATTGTCAAGTCGAGTGCATATATTAACCAGGCATTTAGCAAGAAGCTCCAGTAGATTGTCATTAGGACTAGTTTGGAATGCTGGATTTAGGGCACACCCATTAGGGAGTGCTGATGGGGGAGAACTAATAATCTTTGTATGAACCTCTTTATCATAGCCATGGGAGGAAGCGGGAGCTGGGCTTTTTCTTGGGGTAAATAGGGTTCTTTTGTATGAATGGGAAACTGGTTCTAATGGAGTTTTTGATACATCTTTTGTAGGTAGTGGGTTGGGAGACAGCTGGACTGATCTGCGGGCAGAGTCTGAGTACAGTCTCCGTACTTGTGGGAAGCGAGCTGCTGCTTCAGCATAGCTAATGCTTTCTTGAGCCATAGTCAGCTTGATGGTTTTCTGGCGGGAGTGTTCTGGGCAGCTTTTGTCGGTTGCCATATGAAGGCCAGAGCATAACAGGCATGACACCTGAGCTACATTGCAAGTGTCCCCGGGATGGAATGGACCACACTTAAAACAACGTGCATTTGATCTACATTGAGCCTTTATATGCCCAAAACGACAACAGTTGTTGCACTGTATAGTGGGGAAAATGTAAGTTTCAACTGGAATTGACGTATAGAAACATATAATACGCTTTGGAAGCTGTTGCCCTGAAAAGGTAAGAACCACAGATTGAGTAGGTACCCAAACTGGGCCCCCCTCCTCACGGAATACTTTGCGGTTGAGCGTACGAGCCTTGAGGATGCAAGAGTCGATATCCCTGATAGACGCTGCCTCAACAAGTTCCTCCATTGACCAATCAACAGGGATATTTCTTACAATACCCGTACGGGTGACAATATGTGCTGGTATGGATGCCTCATATTTAAAAGTGACCAGAGCTGGGTGGGAAAGAAATTTGTTTGCTGCAGTCGCTGACCGAAACTCAACAGAAATTCTATTTCGGCCGATAGGTTTAACTCCATCAAGGGCAATGTCTTCTATCTTGTTTTCGTGTAAGAATTGCCCAAATTTGATAGGCCTAATAGTGGATCCAGCAGAGGGGTCAGGTACTTTACGCTGAACATGTACAACAAACGGTGCAGAATCGGAAGGAGTGTACACTTTGATCTCATCCATTTCCGGGTGGACAAAAACGGTCTGAACCGAGGGAGTGCATGATGACGGATCTTTGATATGTTTTTTTGGTAGTTCCGCGACATGATTTGGGAGACCGGTCTCCGCGCAAGGACGTTTTCTAGAGTCTGTTGGTACCTCGGTTACAGTGACATCCATAAGAACGGCCGACCCGCCGCCTACGTCTCGGCTTGAGCCACCCGGGTCGGGTGGCTCGTCACCCATTCTAACTTCTTCACTCGCTAATTAAGACAACACTCGGACTTACACTAATAAACACTTAACACAACATGCACTACACAGGGAAAAGCACCACAGAGGGCGTTTGGCTGTATAACGCAAAATAATGCTAAGAAAAACGAAATTCCACTGAAAAGCGTGCGATTAGTTCTCACTTTGACAGCAGAATCTCCAATCAAAAAACAAGAGGGCAAAGTGTGCACAGACTCATCGGACAGCTGTCAACTCTGTCAAATAGTCTGCGTTCCAAAATCAAACTTCTATTGTAAACAATAACCATCAATCATCTATAATATAAAAATAAATCGCTGAATGTGTTGGTAAGCGCTAATCTCGAGAGCAGCTGAATCGATTTTGCTAATTCTTTTGTTAGAATATTCCTTGAAGTACGAGGATGGTTCTTACGGAGAGAAAAATAAAAAAAAATTAAAGAATCGAATGTTAGGCGGTACGAAGTTCGCTGGGTCAGCTAGTTTCAAATAAAGAACGACACTCTCCGCTATACCTACTGCTTATAGGCTTGCCTAATGTGGGAATCTCAGTTTCAAATCTACCCAAGCGGAAGCTCTTTAAAATCTGTTGTTAGTTTAAGTTGTAATTTGTGTTGTGATTTGTTGGAATAATAAAGATCAACATATTAAAAATTGCCAGACTCTCCCCAAAACAAGTAATGAATGGAAAAGTGACAAATTGTTTAATTATTTGTCTAACAGATTGAAACATTTACTCAAGCGCCCGTCAAGTAACCCCTCTAAGGGCAAAGCGGTAACACTAGAGATCTAATTTAGCTCAGAGCTAAATATAAACTAACCTCAAGTTTCATCTCCAGAGACCACTGCACTGTGATAGAAAGGTCGATTTCACATTGTACAATAACTGTAGATAACTGCACGACATCGTTAGAGTATTATTCGTACAAAATCTGGCCCGGATCTAGGAGGGGGGACGGAGAGAGGACACTATAAGGGGCGCTAAATTTACGAACGCGTTCCTTATATCACAGGAAACAATCAAATAAAAACAAAAATACTAACATTCGAAAACTTAAAATTTTGTTTAAACAGTATCGTATTCATAGTTATATATTAAACGGCTCTATTCACGTTTACGTATTAGGTAAAACGTAATTACCACGTGTCCCGACGTTTCGGCAGCGTTACAGTTGCCGTGGTCTCATGTTTCGCAGCTGGCCGAACAGAACACTCACTATACCCACAGACAGGTCCGTTGATAAGGCGCGTGGTTTGTATTTACCTTTTACCTTATAAATAATCGCGATTAGACCCGCTTAATATATGACTACATATGAGTATCACGAATCATTAAAAAAAGTTTTTGTTGAATAAAGGCTGAATACGATACTATTCAGCCTTTATTCAACAAAAACATTTTATACGAACGAAACTCGTATAAAATGTCTGCTAAACTGTGTTTAAATGTGTTAAGGGGAGATTTTTACGAAGTTATGGATGAATTTATTACTCGCATAACCCACAGTGGGTATCATTAGATTGGTCGTTTAAAAATTTGGCGGGGAAAAATCACTTTCCGATCAGTTTTCTGATTCGAGTGGAGCATCTCGTTCTACTTTATTGCACCAAATATATTTTGTACCATAGGCGGTCTTAGCAAGAATACAATACTAAATCATGTACCTTCTTCTGCTTCTTCAGGCTATATTAGTCCACTGCTGGACAAAGCCCTCCCCAATGAGCGCCACAGCGGAAGGTTGTGCCATCATTGGGGGATAATGCCCATAATTCCCACGCTGGGCAAGCGGGTTGGGGATCGCAGTTCGGTGTAATTATGTAAATTATGTACCTACTAATTATATATTATTCTCGGGCGCTCAAAAGGCGTGTAAACTTTTCAAAGAAATATCGACGCGCCTCGTCGACTTGACAGGCGACCCAAGAGCTGGTAACTACTCTGACCTGCGTAGCAGCCTGACCCTTCAGAGGGGGTATGATGCCAGCATCTTAGGAACTCTTAGCAAGTTTTTTTATTATTTTGAACTTATTGCAAGTATGTAAGTACTAAGTTTTGTTGAATAAGCAGGTAGGTAACGCTTTAAGCTCTAACGTTTTGCAATTTAAATCAAAATAAATATTTAAGTAAATTCAAGAAATATGAAGAGTAAAATAATAGCATACCTATTAAAATACTATTTTTATTTTTAATGCACTAACCCGTGCTAAGGACAATTTTAAAAACCTATTTAGAGGCAAAAAATTCCACCCATGCCGGGATTCGAACCCGCGACCTCTGGCTATCCGTGCCAGGATATCTCGCACGGATAGCCAGAGGTCGCGGGTTCGAATCCCGACATGGGTGGAATTTTTAGCCTCTAAATAGGTTTTTAAAATACATATTATAGATAAATTTACAGAATACAGTAATTGTTTTTAATAATATGTAACAATACATCGTGCTGTTACCGTTTCGTCAAATGAGAAACTGTCCAATGCTGAACGTACATATAGCTTTGTTGACTTAGTACAGTCATCTATACAAAGTATGTCTTCTCCGTGGTGACTTTGGGAATTCTTTAGCCCCATACACAAAGAAGTAAGATTGTTTCTGACCTTTGCCCGCCATTTAATTGTTATATTCTTTTTAATGCACTAACCCATGCTAAGGACAATTTTAAAAACCTATTTAGAGGCTAAAAATTCCACCCATGCCGGGACTCGAACCCGCGACCTCTGGCTAACCGTGGCTGCGCTCTCCCAACTTAGCTAATGGGCGACTCACCGGCATCAATTAATTTAATTATAATTCCTTTTATATCCAGATATCAATCATTTCTAAGTTAGCAAAATTATCATAAGTTCACACACACACACACACACACACACACGCACACAGGTCAATGTTTAAGAGATGAGTCCACGACATTAGGGATGCAATTTTTTTAGTCTCGCCTACACCTTAGTGTAGGGTATAGTTGGATTGATTTTTCAAACATTATGGAGGTGGATGGAGGAAAACCATTTTAGAAAGAATATAACCATTCAGTCGGCTGAAGTAATATTATTATTACATTCTTTATTGCACCAGTAAAGATTGTAGAATTAACGGGTCTAACACTAAATAGTATCTACTTTATTCAAGTTCAACCGACAGGTGACTATAAATACCATGATTTAAAGCGCAATTTTTTGCTAAAGCAAGGCAGCAAATCTCGAACTTCAAATTGCCAATCCACGGTGGGCACGCTTGGTAACTAAGCCTGTACTCCCTCTCTCTCTGAGAGAAGGCAGGCGCCACTACAGCTGTGCCCTGCCCTGTTGACGTTTATAGGCTACATAATATAGGGGTTGATGCTTGGCCTTATAGTGGACGTGGTAGCCGCGCTAGTCTTCAGTAAAACCACTTGTTGCCTAGAATATGATAATTTTTTAATTGCGGAGCACAAGGTACACGTTTATGGCGTCGAGGGGGTAGAAGAGAGAGAGAGATAGCAAACACAAAAGTTGATATATCTAATTATCTGTTGGGGATGCCAACACATAAAAAAACGTAGGAACTTGGTAAGGCCGTTTGCTTCGAATTTTGTACTAGTATTTTGTCGTCTATCTCCATTCACGTACGTGTGTATGTACTCATAGCCTTATAGCAGGTACTTAGGAAGGCCATTTGCCCCGAGAGCTCGACACGGGTGGCTGTGCGGCGTGTGACCGACCACTCGGCGCAACGTGGCAGTCGCACCGCGCTTCAATTGTGCGTCTAACTCGATTGCGACCACATTAGATCCAGGACTAAGGCCCGCTTCACATTCACTACCTTTGTTTTATTTAGGAAACGAACTTTGTCTAGTTTGTCTCGGGTCTTGGATGTTATCTTTGTATTTATTGTATTAAATCTATCGTCGAGTTAGCACCTATGACACAAGTCATTTAGTTGTAGGTACTTAGTATAGGGCTAACGAGATCTGTGTAGTGTAGGGCTAACGAGATGTGTCCATCAATATTTATTTATTATAAGATGTATCTTATTATGTATGTTTATAATTATAAGTTTGGATAAGTAAAGGTAAACTGGATGCGGCAAGCTGAAGACAGGGCGCTATGGTGTTCATTAGGGGGGGCTATGTCCAGCAGTGGACTACATAATATAGACTGAAGAAGAAGAAGACCCAGTGAACTTCGTACTGCCTAACAGTCGATTCTTTATTTTTTTTTATTTTTCTCTTTTTAATTTAATTCTAATTTTTTTTCTTCCTCGATTTCTAGCGAGGGACAAAAAGAAACACCCCAAGTCTTGGGTGTTTAAATGTTTGTGATGTCGTTATTTCTGGTTTTCAAGACACAGGGGGCCAGAAGCAATGTATGTGCCTGTATGTAAATCTTATGCTATGTTTAAATAAATAGATAGAGAACACTTTATTGCACAACCAGAAATAAAAAACAAAATACCCCAGTGAAAAGTGAGTTCTTATATATTAATAGGGTTGCATGCTAGAACTAATAGCTAAATAAAAATAGCTAATAGAATAAACAATTCACACTAATTGAGTGCAGTAGTGTTAACCACGTAGTGTGAACCAACGCGTCACACTTTGGCAAACATGAGTTGAATGTGGTTGAATGCCAATCAGGTTTTGGAAAAGTACAGTCGAGCAGTCCTTTAGTTACTAATTAGTAGCTACTGATTACGTATGCTGTTGTCGACTACACAGATAAATTCCACTGAAATGAATATTCGTATACTTTTAGTCCGGATTAACTTACGGGTGTTATTATATCGGAAGAGTCCGACGCGAGCTCCGTCTCTGCTCACCATGATTAAGCTCTGCAAATCGGAGCGAAACCTGGTCTGACTCTTCCGACATAACAACACCCGTAAGTAGATCCGGACTAAAAGTCTACAATGTGTTGTGCTTACGAAAGTTACAGTACAAAAATGAATATTCTTTCAATATTGTACACTAGGAAAAAATTAACACAAAATATTTAGAAACATATAATACAAATGAGTGAATTTCAACAGGTCTTATAAAATCTTCATTTCCATGTACTTTTTTATCTTAGGGTTTTTTTACAAAACAAAACTCTTTTATTGTTGTTTATGATAATGTATGTACTCTTGCTTAATATCTATCTGATAACTTAAAAAACTAGCAAGATAAACTGGTCTAAAAATTTCGTGCCACGGCGATGAAACATGAGTGCACGGCAATGAAACAAGCGTCCACGGCAATGAAATAACTGTGCCATAGGAATGAAAGAATCAACCCACGGAAATGAAAACATATTTTATTTCTCCGAGAGGGAAATGCAAACCCAGATATGGGTCGTTTCTTAATTTTTGACGTCTTTTTTTTTCAGCCAATCTTTTTCTCTCCTTTCTCTCCTCCTCAGATAATTTTGGTTTGGGCATCTTGGCATCTTAAAAATAAACAATCCATTATTAAAATCAGACTGCAGTATGTGCTGGTGCGTTCGTTTGTGAGGGTGTATTATACGATTGATAAAGTACTAAATGTTACCAAAAGATGATAAAATACATTTTCTTTACCTAATCATAACATGGCGATGAAAACAAAAGTCACGGAAATGAAATACTTGGCCACGGCAATGAAAATAATTTGTTTTATAAAGCATGGCAATTAATTTTCTTTCATTGATGTGTCTTTTTTTTCATTACCATAGCAAATTTCGACCACGGAAACCACAGCAATGAAAACACGGTGATGAAAATCGAGGCAATAAATAGAAATAACAAAAAATCTATTAACCATTCGACAAAATAAACACTTGACAAATAATCATAAGAGAAATAGCGTTCTATCGAATGTTTACTTAAGATGACAATCTTAATTTAAATAGAAGTTATACCTATCCACGGCAATGAAAGAAAAAATGTCCAGCAACAAAAAAAATATTGACTTAACGAATATCGCGAAAACGCAGGCACGTGCGTACGTCTTTCTGCGACGAGCACTTAGGCGGCATTAAACACAAACGTTTCGCGCACCGGGGATGGGAAACAAGTCGTTAGGTAAAACAATATACCTACTTGAACATGATTAGGACACGGCGATTAACGGTAGTTCTGGGACAGATACATTTTTATTAACCATTCGTTGTACTGTGTAAATATTTCAATAAATGTATTTCGTAACAATACTTTGACTATTAATGTATCAAATAAAATTAGTTTTTAGTACAAAGAACCAATAGATGTTTATCAATAAAGAATAATACACAACAAGGTGACGTGCGGACAAACATGGCAATGAAAGATTTCGGGATTTAATTTTTTTTTTTGGAGTATCCATTATTCTTATTAACAAAATGTTTAGTGCTACACATAGATTACCATATCATCTAACCGTAAAAAAATGTTAGAACATTAACACTTTCTTTTTTATTACCAATTTCATTGGTGCCACGCAATTTTTAGTTCCGGGAAATTCACCCAAATGTCGGCCTTATTAACGAAGCTTATCCCTAAGGCCTGTTGACGTCATGGCAAGGTGGGCATTGGGCAATCTGAACCTATACAGGTGTACGAATCTCAGTAACGTTGCAAATGACGCAAAGGCCCACAGCAAAACATTATGGTCAGCGGAAAATATAACTCTACGTTCGTATGCTCCGATTTGTCAAACAAAATAGTTCACGCGGCTAATTGACCACAGAACAAAAGACATCAACGGCGTGCGCAGGCGCAACTTTTTCCGTATCGTATCGTACCTAAACAGTTTTAGCATTTTACCGTCTTGATCATGTATTTGTTCACGTATACACCTATGTGCACATACGAAATATCTACTGGACTTTGTCGTACAATTATGTCGCTTAATATCACTGTCATATAACAGGATATCCAATGAAATGCGGTATACACTATGTGTGATACATAAAACGCCTCATATCTAATAGACGGCTAGAGCTAAGGAAATATTATATACGTGAAAAGTTACATAATCAAGGCACTGATTGTATAGTTTTTTATTCTGTAATTTTTTTCTTGGTTAGGTAATTTCGCAACGTCGCACTTACTGAAGTGATCTTTATCTCGTTGGCTCCATGCAACGCAGACTAAGGCATTATTCTGATGATGCTGTATCATCATCATCATCTCATTAATTTCCCCACCGAGGGGTATGGGTCTCAGGGAAGAGATCCTTTAGAATCCAGACTTGGCCGTGGAGGCTTGCAAGACTAGTGGCTGGTCTTACAGAAGTTTTCAAGCCGCCCTAAGGCCTCTGACTTGGTTTAACGACTGCCATTTATCGACGGCAGACGGCACCAACTGCTTATCGTGCCTTGCGAAGCACGGAACCGCTCGAAAAAAATGTGTATATTATTAAAATGCATTTATGTGTATTAACTTTGAGTACTCTCGATAATGACTCAAAAGAATTGCCAGTTACTAACGCTGTGTATCTAATTAAAGATACCTATATTAAAAATAAATAAACATAAAGTCAACCTCGACGGAAAGTCAACAACTCGGAGTCAACTAATGCTGTTATAACATCAAGGATTATGCAGAAAACAAAGATGACTGCCATCTGGTATTTAAAAGCAAAATATTATTGAAAACGTATAGTTAGAAGACAATTGATTATACACAGATTTGTTCAATACAGGGGTTCACACTCTAAGAACCTTAATTTGTGCGCCATTCTTTGCAGATGGATAAATATGTGTTTAAATATTATAATATTCGTATAGTAAAATCATCATTGTAAGTTATATGTTTGAAGCGCGAAGCATGAAGTCCATACATTGTTTGATTGCGTTGTATCTATAGGCGGGAATCTGTTATGTATTAGCTTTTAGCTATCTCTTTCTTCTACTAGCATGATTTTGAAAAGCTGATGATTCTCCAAACAGTATTAATAAACAAATTAATTAATTAATAAGTGTCTATTAGTCTGCACACTCATTGAATTCAAAATTTATAAGTTAAAGACCCTGAAAATAATAAATTTACAGCATATCTTTTATCTTCTTGCTCTCCAAATAATCTATCATTTTTAATTAACAACCATTACCTACGTACATTAATAAAGTAACTATTTTGTTTACATTAAGAAAACATAATATTGTTTTCATTTTGAATCAGTTAAGTTATTGTTTTCATTTTGAATCATTGAATCAATTAAGGGTTTCCTTGCGAAAGTACCGTCGAAGTGCCAACTTTAGTTTAGAAGATATTTGTGTTGTCATTATTTTATAGGTATGTAAATATACTATGTTTGTATACTTTTTCTCTTATAGCCCATTTTCACATAAAAAGTTTTCCGATGTTTGATTGTTTCTTTATTTTGTGATTTAGTCTCATTTTTTAATATATTAATATATTAGAAAATGTTTCAATTTTGATAAATTTGTTGTATACATAGCATCTAGATGCTGATTACAGAAATATATAGTCCTTTTTTCGTGGCACATAATCAGCACACAAAAACTTAAAAGAATATGTGCAAGACTATTCTGACAGCCAATGACTGGTCGTTGGCATCGACTCAAACCACTTCGTTCTAGTTTTGACGACACGTTTTATAGCTAGATGCATTAGATCAGCGAGCAGTGTTAGCTTAGTCGGCCCAGTTCACAGGAAACACAGATCAATACCAAGCCTTCCTCCGATTCCTTCGTTTTTCCTTCCTAAACTTATGTTGGTGTCCTATTTAGGGAGACATAAACAACAGCTATTTTGTCATTAAACCATTCTAAGTTCAAGATTTTTTACATTTCGAGAATTTTTATTGAAAGTCCCAATGTACTATTGACTATGAAGAATCGGCCACTTCACTATGGTCTAAGAAAATCGAATACAAAAAAAGCAGTTTTTGTCAATATAGAGTCATCAAGGCTTATATTTATTGCTATACAAAACAGCAATAAAACGGTCCCAATAGGAGCTTTTAGATAACCTAGAGTGGGACTCGTTTAGTGACCTGACGACAAGAATGAGACTCCTATTCTTAAAATCGCTCGACGGTAATATTGACAGACGAATCACATTGTTAAGAAAGAATTTCGAATAGTTGTTTTAAGTGACTTTGAGAACAGGGGCCGTGACACCGATTCTGTTACTTTGTAAGTGTTTGAATCGTTGTGTCAGTCCCCTGGGAATTTCGCTCTAACTCTCGACCCTCGCACGTTTTATGTCGTATGTTGCAGATGTTACATTGCGATTCCGTCGTTATCACACTTGTAGTGTTGAGGTGCATTCTAATCATAGACCATGAACGTGCCTTAAAAATAATGGTCGAATACGCTAGTTTTATGTTTTAAAAAAAACCACTATCTCTCCGCTACAAAACTATCACGAATCTATTTTTTTAAATTTACTTGACGATCTATCTATTTACTTGAAAACCATTAGTAGCCAGCCAGAGCGTGCGCGCCGCGAGCTCATGGGTCATTGTTCTAATAGACGGAGAGTCTGTATTAATTGTTAGTTTTTTTTTTTGGCACTGGCTACCCGTCTTTCTAATTTCCTTCAGCAACTTTCCATAGTAAGGTTGTCTGGAAGAAATTGCTTTTAGCAATAAGGCCGCCAATTGTACTATGTATATTTGCAATTGTTTTGTATTTGTTGTTTTTCCAGTGTACAATAAATAATATTCTTATCTTATGATTCTAAATTAATTTTTTGCTTCATTTTATGTCTATCCTTAAGTCTACAACAGAGAATTTGTAATTAATGATTGCATAACCGCTGCTTTCAAACCACCCAGATTTCAGCGTGTCGTATGCCGCCCAGAGATACATTCGATATGGATAATATTGGCAGTGGGCAGGGTGGCCCTGACGGAAAGGAGTCCTATGCACTAGTCATAGGCTAAATAGACAAATAGAGTTTCAAACACGCATAATTGAAGGCAACTACTAAACTGATACTTTTACTTTACTTTTGGCCTTTTTGCATCTACTTAATGAGATGATTTATGGTATCCTCATTCACACTAGATGGTTGAAGGGACCACTCCGACGCTGTAGTGCCTGGGACATGGTTTTATAGATGGTTTTTAGGCTTGCCCAGCACCTATACCATCCTGACAGCTTAGTCGGCCTCGCCCACAGGAAAGACTAGTCAATACGTGTGGAGCCAACCAAGCCGCGGGTTTCCTCACGATGTTTTCCTTCACGGTTAGCGTGTGGTATTGCGACTACAAGTTCGCAAATGTACGTAACTTTGAAATTAAACAAAGTCATTGGTACATGCCCGCACTCGGGATCGAACCTGGGGCTCTCGCTTGCCAGTCCATGGTTCTACCTACTGAGCTACCACCGCTCATTACTTTACTTTATACTTTATTGCACACGAAACATTAAATAGGACATTACATAAGAAATAACATGTACAAAGGCGAGCTATCTCTGTAAGAGATTTCCTCCAGCAAACCTTGGAGAGTCGGAGCAGCAGTAAAAAACGGGTCTATATACGTGTACAAAATAAACTACATAGACTACAAAAACCCTAAGCAATAACCTAAGCTAACCTTTTCTACCTTTTTTCAAATCACAATTACGCTTTTTTGCCAAACTGCTAATGCAGTTTATCGGCAAGTTCTTTGTAACATTTCCTGATATATTATATAAATTAACACAAGTAACAGTAATCAATTCCTGTATTAGTAAACCATAATTCCTTTGGCTTACAAATTGGTTAAAAGCGTTTTTAAGCACCCCTAAGATTCATAGGTAACAGTGCCCTATAGTTATGGTTAATAGAACAATATGTACTAACACTAGAATAAGATTACTAACAAATCTATATGAATTTTTATATTTGAAATAAATGAATTGAATTGAATATTTGTGGTTGTGCTGTATTTATACCCCTATGTTGGTACATATAAATACCACCTATCTCTCGTGGCTTACATCTAAAGACACGCGGCAAGTTGCCTTATGGCTTAGGACTGAAAGACACCAGCGCTTGCGGTCAACTGCCTGCATTTGTCTCTCTAGCTAACCCACGAGTCCTATTAAACCCGGGTTACACGTCGGTTGGTTTGAAACAAAACGTCTTAATTGTAAGCCTTATTTTATAGCTCAACTGCGCATTATGTTTCGCGGCACTGGCTCCATCTAGCGGCAAGAACCAAGTGGATCTGAGTAATGGTTACAGAATTACAGCCCTCGCCGAGGCGACGTATTTTCATTGCATGCAATTTTAGCAAGTGACCCCCTAATACAGAGTTGAAACACGTTTCACGTCAAAACTATGGTTTGTAGGACACATCTAAGGCCAAAAACTCTAAGATAATATAGCACTTTTCGGATAAACGCTATCTAGTCCCAGGTCCTGAATTCTTGGTCGTGGCTCTTATATTGAGGTATAAGACGCTTCTTGCAAAAACGATTGTAAGAAGATACGATTTAATTTTCATTGATGTAATTTGTTTTTATAGTGAGCCTTATGGACGGCAATTAGGTAACAGTTTTGTATCGTTTCCAAGAATAAGAATGGCCAGCCAGTAATAAAGAGCGGCCGCCGTCTCTCGTATGCTAATTGGTCGCTGCAATTCGAAATTCAAACAGCGATAAATATGAAAGTGGTATATTGGCGATTCCGGCGAGCCGGTCGCGGCGCACTGGTATTTATGAGGATATTTTGACGAGGAGCCCAAAAGGAGGGTAATGTGTTTGGCTCGTATATATGTATGTAAGTATGCCTGATTTCATATTTCCTCGTAACTCCTTAACCAATGGTCAGATTTTGACAAATAAGACTTCAATAGATACGTCATTTTTACGCCAGTGATGTCAACACTTTGTATGTCCCCACTGCTGGGGCACACGGGTCTCTTCTTACATCACAGAAAGGTTAGGCCATGCTACACCAAGGGGGCCAAGTCCGGGTTGGTGGAGGAATGTAACACAGTGGCGGGCCTTACTGTCGGAAGTTATCTATTAGCCGCCCATAAGGCCTGACATTGCTTACCGTTACATGACAGCCGGCACCAACGGCTTAACGTACCTTACGGACAACGGAAGCGCCCGGAATAATGCCACTAGCGATAGTCACGGGACGGTCACCCATCCAGCAACTGACCGCGCCTGCTGTTGCTTAACCCAAATAATTGATCCCATCGCTCCGTTCCACTAGGCAAGGACCGCTTCGCGCGAGTGTCGTAAAGTAAGTCCAACAAAAAATTACCAAAACACTAAAAAGTCATAATAAAAATAAAAAAAAAACTGATATAAAAATACCTAACCAACAACCCGACTGCGGAGCATTAACATTAACTACTAAACGGAGAAAAATTGTTGAATTGGGGTCACTACTCCTAAGTATTCTGTTTTTATTTTTATGCACTAACCCGTGCTATGCACACCCCACAAACCACAAGGCTTGTGGGAGGCCAAGCATGTCCCGGAGAGGGACACCCTAATAAAAACGCAAAAAATACAATTTATAAAATTTATTTAATTATTAACTCGAGTAATACAATGATCAATATGTCAATTTCAATTTCTAATTGTTGCACGTAATCAACTATTATTTTGAAAAATTAATAAAGGCTTATATCATTATTATTATTAACCCGTGCTAAGGACTATTTTAAAACCTTATTTAGAGGCTAAACATTCCACCCATGCCGGGATTCGAACCCGCGACCTCGGCTATCCGTGCCAGCGCTCTTTCCAACTGAGCTAATGGGCGACTCACTGGCATCAGTGAAATTTCGAACCTCTTTACACTATTCTCTGTATTACGTACAGGCAGCGACATCTGGCTGAAGTAAATTGCATCACTTACAGCCCCGAGTACCTAATTTGCAGTTGGGTTTTTACATCGGAATGATATCGCTGTACCACATGATGCCTATACCTAATACAGAGAATAGTGTAAAGAGGTTCGAAATTTCACTGATGCCGGTGAATCGCCCATTAGCTCAGTTGGAAAGAGCGCTGGCACGGATAGCCAGAGGTTGCGGGTTCGAAACCCGGCATGGGTGGAATTTTTAGCCTCTAAATAGGTTTTTAATACTCCTTAGTAGTTATTGTTGGTTATTGTGGTTGGTTATTTTTTATATCAGTTTTTTTCTTGCATCCTTTGTTTTGGGTCCTGAGGCTGCGCTAGAATTAATTCTTTAAATCCAAGACTGGAGTCGTTAGCCTAAAAACCTGGATAGCATTCTACTATCTGATATTTTTTATATATCTACTGATGATTTTTTGAGGGTTCTGCTGTTCTATTTAAGTGTTTATAATAATAACTTCTATACAACACATTAACTTCGATATCGATATCGACCCTTGTATGTCCCCACTACTGGGGCACGGGTCTCTTCCTGCATCGCAGGAAGGTTAGGCCATACTCCACCACGGGGGCCAAGTCCGGGTTAGTGGAGGATTGTAAGACAGTGGCTGGCCTTACTGTCAGAAGTTATCAAGCCGCCCATGATGCCTCTGACATGGCTTAACGACTGCCATTACATGACAGCCGGCACCAACGGCTTAACGTGCTTTGCGAATCACGGAAGCGCTCGGAAAAATGCCACGGTAGTCACAGGGCGGTCACCCATCCTGCACCTGACCGCTTCTGTTGTTGCTTAACTCAATACATTAGCTTCCTGGTCGCAAACTAGGATACCCTGTACTGACTACTGACGACTGAACTATCCTGATGGTAACCAGGCAATATTAAAGATAAGATAAAAAAAACATTTATTGCCTCATCAAAATACAAGTATATCAAAAACATCGACAAACACTCAGAGTGAGGCCATATGAACAAATGTTCTGTGACCCCCATTGGGAATACGAGTAGGACCAACGACCTCCGCCACTGTAATCGAACGTACTCGTAAGACGCTGTCCCACTGAAACAGTCCTGAAGCTGCCTTGAATATGTTATTTTTTCCCGGTATTATAGGTATTAATCCTCAATTCAAAGATCATAATAGAGGGACAACCCCTAAAATGTAAATGACCCTTGAATAACACTCCCATATTCCCTCACAGACACTTACATTGTTAAGTAGGTACTTACTAGGCTAGATTCGAGTTAGATTGTGTGTAGATTTCTAAGTATTATTGAAGCTTGATTGAGCCAGGAAACGGAAGGTGAATTGCTTTGAAATGATCTTTAGAGGTATTCTCATACTAATATAATCTCGTCGCGCCTCGTCTACGCTTCAGGATATCCGAAGGCTGGCCTACTTTGGCCAAATATGAAGCCTCGCCATACATCGAGGCATTAAAGCCAACCTTCTCAGTACTCTGCCGAACGTCAGCGATCTGGCTCAAATAAATGGCGGTACGACGTAATTTTCATACATAAGCTGTCAAACCACCATTTTTATTCCTCAGATAAAAGTTATCTGACTATTGAAAAATCAGCCCTTAAATTAGTTTTAGGTTTAGTTTAATTTTTACATTTTCAATTATGTATTTTTGTCATTCATTTTTATAATGATAAGATAATCTATATATGAAAATTTATCGCTGAATGTGTTGCTAAGCTCAAATCTCGAAAGCTTCTGAACCGATTTTGCTAATTATTTTTAAGAATATTCCATGAAGTACAAGGATGGTTCTTCCGGAGAGAAAAAAATAAAGAATCGACTGTCGAGTGGTAGGAAGTTCGCCGGGTCAGCTAGTTATCTATAATATAAAAATGAATCGCCGAATGTAAGCGCAAATCTCGAGAGCAGCTGAACCGATTTCGCTAATTCTTTTTTTAAAATATTCCTTGAAGTACGAGGATGGTTTTTACGGAGGGGAAAATAAAAAAAAATAAAGAATCGTCTGTTAGGCGGTACGAAGTTCGCTGGGTCAGCTAGTTGTAAATAAATACAACATTCCTACACTACCCTACATTCCTACATTCTAGATCAAATCATTATTAGCAAAAATACTTTTGTTCAGCAATATATTCTTTGTCTTAACCAGAATTATTAGGCCAGGTAAGTAGTGCGTTTCAGCCCTTGTCCTGACGAATTTCTCTCAGAAATTAATAAATTATCCATTCAATAAAAAAGTCTATTACTTGTAGACAAAAGCCTTTCAGACCTTTTTGGACCTTTGGGGACGGACAATATCTCTTGAGCGATCACTTTGCCGCCTTCCCTTTCAAAATACACGCAATGAAGCAATACAGCAGTAGGTACAGTCGACAGCAGATCAACCGATACATGTTTGTTGCTAAGTCACCATTAGCGTAACTAATAAGAGTGCACGTACGTAAAGGTTGATGTCCTGGCTATTTTAATTTGAACAAATTCTGTAAACCTGTTTTCGACCAATTTTTACCAAGTATTCGACCGATTAGTTGTATTCTCTGTTTTATAGTCAATTAATTAAGGATTTTGTAAAGTCGTACCTACTCGCTTAAGTTGTACTCAGTTAATGGTATGGTACTAACCCTTTGTATGTCCCCACTGCTGGGGCACGGATCTCTTCCTGCATCGCAGGATGGTTAAGCCATACTCCACCACGGTGGCCAAATTCGGGGCTCGGGGTTGGTGGAGGATTGTAAGATAGTATCGGGCCTTACTGTCAGAAGTTAAAATCCGCCCATATGGCCTCTGACAAGTCTTAACGACTGTCTTTAAATGACAGCCGGCACCAACGGCTTGATGTTCCTTGCGAAGCAAAAATGCTACTAGCGATAATGGGTAGCGATAGTAATCTTTCGCTACTTCGGTATCAATTTTCAACTCTATTATTTATGTACATACACCTGCCAAGTATATTCTTAATGTAATCCACTCCATCCAAAAGTTGTCTGAAAGAGATCACTCTAAGCGATTAGATTTAAAAATCATTCTTTTTTCTAGTTGTGAAAATTTATCTAATATCTAAATTGTAAAGTTATTACGTCGCTGTTTCTTTACTACTTTGAATAAACCCTTTTTGATTTGATTTTGACTGAATCGGAGAGGAAATTTAATTATTGTCTGCAGTGTTTGCGGGCTAAGCATTCAACCAATTAAAGCTGCCTCAGATGACGATTGTTAGGCACGGGGATGGCTGACGACCACAATTATTAATTGAATACCTAACAGTATAATAGGCCATGGGTCGGGTGTCGGTCGCCCTAGGTCATACGTTACCAAGATGAGACAAGAAATACAGGCTTACAATGCCAATTCCAAAAGCACAAGTTTAAAAACAACTATCCGACTACTAATATATATTGCGAATGTGAGTGGAAGGGCTGGTAAGGGACATCCCAGGCGGACTACATCGACCAAATAGGTGATGTATTACAAAAGGGACGATTAAAAGTACCCAGAACCGGCGTCGACTGCAACGACTTATGACGTTGATGAAGCAAAGGTGATCTATCAGAATCTCTGTCTCTGCCTACCCCTCTGCGATACAGCTGTGAGGTTATGTATGTATGTAATAGATGGCGTATTATTCCTTTATGAATCGCACTGCGTAGATCCGCTTTTTATGAACATAGTTACATATTGAAATGATCCTAATTGCGATTATTTCGATATCGACTCTTGCTTGTCCCCACTGCTGCGGCACGGGTCTCTGCCTGCATTGCAGGAAAGTTAGTCCATACACCACCACGGGGGCCAAGTCCGGCTAAGTTGAGGATTGTAAGACAGAGGCGGGCCTTACTGTCAGAAGTTATCAAGCCGCCCATAAGGCCTCTGACAGGGTTTAGCGACTGCCATTACATGACATGACAGCCGTCACCAACGGCTTAGCGTGCCTTGCGAAGCACGGAAACGCTCGGAAAAATGCTACTAGCGATAGTCACGGGACGGTCACCCTTCGTGCACCTGACCGCGCCTGTTGTTGCTCAATTCAAGTGATTAATTTCAATCACTAGGTTCGACTAGGCCACGAGCGCTTCATTATTGCGATTATTTATTATGTAATTTTACTTTCTATGTGTACCTAATGAGTGGGGTATTCATACCACTGATAATAATTAAACTGTTTTTCTAACACTTGGAATATTTTAGTAAGTATACATATTTTTGAACTCAGAATTTTCCCTTATTTCATTTCATGCCACTCGAAGAAACGATACCAAAGTATTTTTCAGAGAACCTCATAATTTTAAATATAACATCCATCACATTGGCTCCGTTGGAATAAATTGTAGTCTAATTCATTCAGACCAAAATAGCAAATCGATTGACACCTCATTCATCAAAGTCGGATGAGTAAAGATAGAGAACAGTAGACTGGAGTTTAGTTTTGTTTTGGCAGTTTTAAAGTTATTGACGGAACTCATTATTATTATTATTATTATTTTTTATTCATTTAAATTGCATAACATTACAGTGAAAACCTTTGCGTTAAGCAATTCATACATACAAAGTATAAACAAGTATTTTAGGCAATTCGAATGGAATCATATCACACGTGTGTATAGGTAGCAATTAGTATTTGGGAAAAGATGGTCTGAATGGAATGTTTTTTTTACCTTTTTATCCACTATGCTACGGCCCGAAGGCAGCGGGCATTCAGCATTGACATTCAGCGTGCATACTGTAAATTCCTTACGTTGAAAGAAATAATTTAGTTTTTTTAGTTATTTTGATTCAGTCGTTGTAGTGAAACAGCCATAAATACAAACATACAGGTACATGCTGAAATCTAGGTGGTTCGAAAGCTGCGGCTTTGTAATTCATAATTATAAACGCCATGTATTTAGAATATCACTTTTAAGTAGAAAGATCAAATAATATGTTAATGAATCTTGTTCCAAAAAAATTTTGCTTACAATTAGTAGCGCTGACAATTTTCGAACTAAAACTTTCGTAAGCACAACACATTGTAGACTTTTAGTGAGACGAGCAAACGACGCGTCGACGACGCGAGCATTTCTCTGCTCACCTTGATTAAGCTCTGCGAATCGGAGCAAAACCTAGTCGGACTCTTCCGATATCACAACACCCGTAAGTAGATCCGGAAATAATTAGTACCGCCTCTACCGCAGTCGGGTAAATAGAAGTTCGTGTCTTTTTGACACTTGCATGAATGATAAGAAGTTACTTGTTTTATTGGTGCTTGACTTCTGATCAACCCTTAAAATTTCGTTGCGTATTCGCCCATGATGTAACTGAGTGAGTGAGAGAGCATGTTTGTTAAGAGCTTACAACCCGAACCTGATTTTTGCCCTGTAAATGTAAATAACAATCACTTACAGTCATCTAAGAGGCTTTCCTTTCCAAGCAATTTAAAATTCAGGACCTCAAAGAGGTAACTGGAGGGGCATCTAAAGTGGGGTCGACTCTAGCGATTTCAGAATGCTAACTCAGCATGCCAAAATGGGCAAAGTCAAGCAATATTCATAATTATTTATAACGTAATAGACCCCGCAGTCTTAGCAAGTTATACTTTGTAATAGGTGTACCCTTTTTTATGCAGTTTGTGTGGTATCTATGTGGGACACATCATTTAAGACTGACGTACCGTATGCGTAAAAGGACTAAGGCTGAAATTCAGAGACGAATCCCAAGTTTACGCTTAGAGCAGTCTTAGCAAAGTAAACTAATGTCATACTTAGTAAAGCGCCGAAATTTTCGTATTCACATTCGATCGGGAGCCGGAGTTAAGCACGAGCTAAGAGAAGAACTGTCTTAAGAAAGTCATCTATATTGTCTATTATTTTTTTAGTGATGTAGTTCTTACCGGTTTTTTAAATATTATATCGCTACCCGAGAGCAGGACAACATCATACAAGTTTATGTATGTGAGAGTGAAATAAAAAGCTCACAGATAATGCTCGTAGAACATCAGTGAAATGACGGTTGGAGTCGTCTGTGAGCGAAAGAATTTTTTACCTTATTTGGTTGGCGGTTGGCGCGAGTTTTATAAGTTGGCGAAAATTGTACCTATTCTCAATTCTAGTAAATTATTATTCATTATTCATCATCCAGACCTAGGTCTCCCAAGGCGTCCACTTCTTCTAAAAAGTCTATAACTTCAAAGCGATTCATTTTCTCACAAAACTCCGGAGTAAACACAATGTTAATCACAAACTCCAACCAAAACAATAAGACAAAAAGGTAACCTCAAAATGAAGAGAACCAAATGACAGTAGATAGTTCTATCTAAGTTCACGTAAAGTCAACAATATTGGCTACTTACACTTATCGAAGTACCATTTCATACTCAACTTAATAAGATTCGATTCTGAATACGAAATACTTCTAAGTACATAGGTACGTGATTTTGACATTTCTGAGACCGGTCTTCGCTTAGTTTTCGTCTCTGAATTTCAGCCAAAGTCGCGTTATGACTAGACATAGTGCGAACTTGACTAGCTAGTTAGACCTACATATAGCTTTGAAGAGAGGAAGGCATAAAGTTTAAAAAAGTAGAAATAAATTTTACTGCTAGGTCACCAAAAGAGTCCTATCGACGAGGTTCTACAGCATAATGCAAAAATTCTGGTGACACCACTCTCATGCCAATTAGTTTGACCGCTAGGAAACCAGTCCGTCATTTCCAGCTTCCATCAAAACTGGATGGATATTAAGATAACCGTATGCATTGAAATGTAGATCTGGCTCGCTGGAGTAACGGAGTTTTATATGAGTTTACAGTGGACGCTGAGCGGACTGGAAAGTTGGATTGGAAATGCAATATCATATCCTCACATCTAAAACAGTACGCGTGTGTACGTCCTGGAGAGTTTGGAAAGTAAAGGAAATGCGATTTGCCGGTAATTATTCGATTTCAAACAACAGGAATAATCAGAAGCACTGTTATTCTGTTGAAGAAGCGAAACTTATCGTGACAGGGATCGTGGCAAGTGACAGATCCTGGTCTCTGCCTACCCCTCCGAGATACCGGCGTGAGTTCGTTTGAGTGAGTTCGGTTTGACACCGGCTTCAACCATGTACCAATGACTTTGATTTCCATGTTATGTACATTTGTGAATTTATAGTAGCTACACCACGCGTTAACTGTGAAAGAAAAAGTCGTGAGGAAACAATAAAAAGTGAAAATTACTAATATTATAATGATGATGATGATAGTCCCGACCGATTTCGGTCACGGCGACTACTTCAACTCCCATTTTGGTGGCGCTGACCAACCTGTGATGCAGGAAGAGACCCGAGCCTCAGCAGTGAGGCCACACCTTGTCTGGTTTTGTCGGATAATGATTGCGAGTGATGGCATTTCATAACGTGAACTCACGCCGGTATCTCGGAGGGGTAGGCAGAGACCAGGATCTGTCACTTGTCATGAACACTGTCACGATATGTTTCGCTTCTTCAACAGAATAACAGTGCTTCTGATTATTCCTGCTGTTTGAAATCGAATAATTACCGGCATATCGCGTTCCCTTTACTTTCCAAACTCTCCAGGGCGTGCACACGCGTACTGGTTTAGCCAACCTACCTTTTTTGTGAAGGTTCTGCCACATTTCAGACACGCGAGCACTCCGTCGATATAAGTATAGTCGATCGCAGCAGGTGGACGGGCTTTTACGTCGTCTCTCTTTTCGTCCAGCTTGGAACGCCGAAGAGCTTCAAAGTCAGTGAGTTTGGTGTTGATAAGAGCCCTCCATTCCGGTCGATTAGCCGCTTGTTGCTCCCATTGCAAGGGCTCTCTAAGCTGCATCTCTTCATGTGGCGTTTTAGCACATCTTTATACCTAAGGAGCTGACCGCCTCGCTTATAATACTAATATCCTTATTTATCCTCAAATTATCATCAGGCTCACTTGCACTTGTGAGCCTGAGGATGCCTCGTGTTAGAGGCGAAACGCGTCGCATATTTTCTCACACAAGTATTGGTGTCGGTGGTGGTGTGTTCGTGTCTTGCTTCTGCTTGAAAAAGCGGGAGGGAGGACGGTGCATTAACTAACCGCATGGTGCTTGTGGGGTTTTTGGCGGAATTTAGCAAAGTAATTTTCACTTTTAATAGAATGTAATTTGCGCTGTGTGGTGTAGGCCTAGAGAATAGCACCAACCCACATTCTTCCCGCGGGTGTCGTAAAAGGCGACTAAGGGACACAAACCGGGGGGTGGGCAGCAACGCCCCCTGCAGTACAATTCCACCAAACTGCGATTCCCAACCCGCATGCCCAGCGTGGAGATTATGGGCATTACCCCCCAATTATGGCAAAACCTTGCGCTATGGTGCTCATTAGGGGAGGGCTATGTCCAGCAGTGGACTAATATAGCCTGAAGAAGAAGAATGCTATTTTGGATTTCCGCAAAGTAACGCCTGATTCCATACAATATCGCGAGGAAACCCTAGTTTCTGAAGTGTTAATATACCTGAGCTCTTGCTACGTACAACGGTGCAACTATGTGCTACTAAGTGCGGAAATCTCAGGTCTAACTACGTGAACCCGGTCTGAGAGTTCATAAGTTATTTACAGTCGGCACATCAACTTTACATTAAAATTGCAACGTCGTCGCCCGTAACCTAACTAAGTCACATATGCGTAACTGAGTGACTTACACCCGGTTTCTGGTACACTAACAAGCCGTTGATCTACTGTTAACAACTTTACTGTCAGTTGGCCAAAGTGCATACAAAAAAAACATTTGACAGTTTTATTTATTTCCCCGGGTAGCGGGGACCAAAAAAAAAGACGGTCCCAACTGTTTGCTGCTTCAGTTTTGCTGGTTAAGCCGTTGGTGCCGGCTGTCATATAATGGCAGTCGTTAAGCCATGTCAGAGGCCTTATGGGCGGCTTGATAACTTCTGACAGTAAGGCCCGCCACTGTCTTACAATCCTCCACCAACCCGGACTTGGCCCCCGTGGTGGAGTATGGCCTAACCTTCCTGCGATGCAGGAAGAGACCCGTGCCCCAGCAGTGTGGACATACAAGGGTTGATAACGAAAGAATTTATTCTTTTAAACGACCTAATTATACTTTACTTTTAAGTAGTATGAAAGTTGTTATGCTGTATCTGTTGTTATTGTGGTTAACTGTACCTGGGGAGTAGTTTGGTTGAGGTCGACCTGGTTAGTTAAAGGTAAGCTTAAACTTATTAGATAATAAATTTTGCTAATGTCTTGAACTGACACCATGGTTTATTTGAAGCGAGCACATGTAAATGTTCCGGCACTACTCCAACACACAATTACTTACACAGATGCGTGTGAGTAATGTGTATTCAGTGAGGACAATTAAACTTTTCCTAAAATACTTTTGTTTTAAGGGGTACAAAATATTTATTTATTTAGTTTTAGGAAAGCCATTGACATTATATGCTATTTAAAAATATGAAACAGAAAGTCATTAACAGGCTTCCACTGATAGCGACAAAATATTAAAACTAACAATCAACTCGGCCTCGGTGGCGCAGCGGTTTGGCACGCTGACAGTAAAACCGAAGGTTCCGGGTTCGATCCCCGACCGGGTCAACCTCCCGATTGAAGGAAACGAACTTTTCTAGTTTGTCTCGGGTCTTGGATGTTATCTATGTATTTCATGTATTAAATCTATCGTCGAGTTAGCACCTATAACACAAGTCATTTAGTTGTACTTAGTATAGGGCTAACGAGATCTGTGTAATATGTCCATGAATATTTTTTTTGCTTGCTTGCTTGCTTGCGTAAAATCGGGGTCGATTCCCACTGGCCTCCAGTGGGAATCGACCCCACAACCTCTGTTTCGGTAGTCAAGCGTGTTAACCGCCAGATCATCGACGCATTCAAATATATTATTTGATTTGTAACATAATTATATTCTTTTTTTAATGCATTTAACCCGTGCTAAGAACAACTTATTTTAAAAATGCCTGTACATAATACAGAGGTCCGAAATTTCACTGATGCCGGTAGTCGCTCATTAGCTCAGTTGAGAGAGCTCTGGCACGGTCAGCCAGAGGTCGTGGGTTCGAGTGGAATTTTTAGCCTCGAAATTGGTTCGTAACATAATTCTAATGCCTGCAACCAATTTTAATTTAGTTTTTAGTACAGGTAAAACACATTTTACTAAGAGCAGTGATGGTAGCGGAACGCTGGCTTTTCAATCGGGAGGTTGTGGGTTCGAATCCTAGCATGTACCAATGGATTAGTTTTTTAACACATTTTAGGCTTTCGCGAATTGAACACAAATTAGAATACATATTTAATATTTTATAGCAATAAATTACTACGCGATTAAGCCCCGAAAATATTCTAATAATTAGTTTTCTATGTTATGTACTTGGTAGTTAGCCAGGGTCGGCTAGGTCTACCTCACGATGGGCTGGTTGAGAGAGCGGAATGGGAGGTGAAGTGAATGGACTTACTTGGTGATGGTGGATGATGGCTCGCTTTAGCTGTTGGGCGTACGGAGAACACTCCTGCACTGTTCACTTATAGTCTAATATTGTCAATATATTGTTCTTTGAGCTGATAAAGTTTCTTGGTCACCAAATGTCTATCACTTCACGAGAATTCGAGCACTTATCACGCGCGTATGTCACCGTGCGAATGTGTGTGCAGATGGCTGGATAAAAATTAGTAGCGACTAGTAGCGAGCGAGCGGCACGAGCGACGGCACCGGGGCGACCAGAATAATGAACAATGAGTGACCACAGATTCATGATTACGTCGCGTCGATTCTCGCGCGAACAGTACTTTTGTGAAGTTATAGTAGCAATACCACTAGCTAACCGTGAAGTAAAACATCGTGGGGAAACCCGTAGTGTCAGAAGTGTAATCATACCTCAGCACTTGCTACGTACAATGGCCCAACTATGAGGCTAAGTGCGAAATTTCAAGTCTAACTAAAACATTTTACTGTAAAGGTACTGATGTTCTGCTGATAGCCTATTGGTATACGGATATCGTGGTGGCATTTAGTAACTAGTCTCCGCTCTTAGTCGGGATCCACAATCCGTGTGTGACGTAACGTAACAGAATGCTCATGCGCAACTCCACTGATAAAGCAGCCAGCGCTGAGCTCAAATTGTTACTTAAAGGTTTTACTCAGTGCAATTACAAGTTTGCTCTATGACAATTCTATAATATAACAATCAATCCCTGAATGTGTTGGTAAGCGCAAATCTCGAGAGCAGCTGAACTGATTTCGCTAATTCTTTTTTTAGAATATTCCCTGAAGTACGAGGATGGTTCAAATGGAGAGAAAAATAAAAAAAAATTAAAGAATCGATTGTTAGGCGGTACGAAGTTCGCTGGGTCAGCTAGTCTGTAATATAAAAATTAATGGCTGAATGTGTTGGTAAGCGCAAATCTCGAGAGCAGCTGAACCGATTTCGCTAATTCTTTTTTCAGAATATTCCTTGAAGTACGAGGATAGTTCTTACGGATAGCAAAAATGAAAGAATCGATGGTAGGCGGTACGAAGTTCGCTGGGTCAGCCAGTAGAATATATATGTGTATATATATATATATATATATATATAAATAAGTGCCTCAGCAGTGGGGGACATACAAAGGGTTGATATCATTATAGTATGACCCAGTGCGGGCATGTACCAATGACTTTGTTTTCTAAAATTATGTACTTTCTAAAGTTATAGTATTTAAATTATTGAAATATCTCAGCGCTTGAAATTGCCAATCCGGGGGTGGACACGCGTGGTAATTAAGCCCATACTCTTTCTATGTTATTTTGTTTTTATAGGTACGCTTTTATCCTATAGTGAAGAAGGGGAAGAAGAGGTTCGCAAGAGTAGCGTCTGTCTGATGCACCGGGTTTGCGGCAGCGTCAATTACAAATAGGACTGACAGCCTGAGGCACAGGATCTCAGTCCATGTAAAATACAATAAAATATAGGAGACAAGGAAATATGTTTACTCACTTAATTTAACAAATATCTGTAATACTCGTACTAACACGATGGACTTGTTCGGAAATTAAAATATTGAATTGAATTCGGCGGCAGCCATTTTGCAGAAAACGCCAATATCGCAAGTTATAGATAGTATCATACTTATTTATCGGGTCTCGATTACCAAATAAGTAATCGCAAGTAGATCCGTTTAATATGTATCTATGTACGTATTGCTATTCATTAGGAAATACTATGGCCTCATAGCAAAATTTGCGTATTATGTAACAGGCAGAGGATAGAGAGACACGCTATGCTAAGCTCTAAGCCCCATGCATCGAGCTTTAGTGCCAGGGTAGGAGCTTTAGAGCTCTCACACACATTCACGAGTGACACGACATCAGACGCACGGTATTGTAGAAAGTTTATGTACCTACACATTCGACAATAAAAACTTAAAAACCTATTTAGAGGCCAAAAATTCCACCCATTCCGGGACTTGAACACGCGACCTCTGGCTAACCATGCCAGAGGTCGCGGTTTCGAGTCCCGGCATGGGTGGATGTTTTAGCCTCTAAATAGGTTTTTAAAATTGTCCTTAGCACGGGTTAGTGCATTAAAAAGAGTGAAATAAAAACTTAATAAAAATTTAAACTCGGATTAGTTTTATTTGCAATCTCCAGCCCTCTTTTTTTTCAGTATATCTCTTAGGCTGGCTTTAAGAAATTTCTTTTGAAATAAGTCCGCCTTTGTACATCTACACTCCTAAGTGTTGTTTTATTGTTATTTGAGTTTTATTTGTATTATAATTCCTTCTTAACATTCAAAAGAACTTTTAGTGATCCGTTTACGAGACAATATATCTTTTTAAAAAAAATCAGTTATTTATAATATTGTCATTCATAATAGTCAGAAGCCTTATGGGCTTGATAACTTCTGACAGTGATACATGCCCGCCACTATCTTACAATCCTCCATCAACTCAGACTTGGTCCACGTGGTGGAGTATAGACTAACCTTCCTGCGAAGACACCCGTGCCCCAGCAGTGGGGACATACAAGGGTTGATACCGATCCATCTATTCATACATGCCTCCTTATTGTACACACCATCAGGTTCGGACTAGGCCTAAGGGGCCCTGGTGGCATTTTAGCCTTAGGGGCCCGCCGTACGCCATCAGGTCCACATCAGGCTGATCAGCAAAGTAAATAAGAGAAGTGAATGACACAGAAAATATGCGCTAGTCCCACAATTGGTACATTTAAGAAGCAGTTGAAACAGCATTATTTATCTCTATTACAACTTTGAGCTAAATATTTATTTATTTGCACCAACTACCCGTCTCACTTTTCCTTCAGCAACTCTCCATCGTAGGTTATCTGACAGAAATAGCTCTAAGCAACAAGGCCGTCAATTGTACATACTGTATTGTCAGAAGTTAACAAGTCGCTCATAAGGCCTCAGAGATGGTTTATTACATGACAGCCGGCACCAACGGCTTAACGTGCCTTGCGAAGCATGGAAGCGCTCGGAAAAATGCCACTAGCGGTAGTCACGGGACAGTCACCGATCCTGCACGTGACCGCGTCTGGTGTTGCTTAACTCAAGTGATCGATTCCAATCACTCGGTTCCACTAGGCCACGAGCGCTTCGAAAACTATACGTTTGTAATTAAAACATAAAAAGAAGTTTTTGAAGTTCGGGAAAAGCTCGGAAAAACTGCGAGAGATTTCTACACTATTTAGGATATGTAAGTACCTACCAACAAATTTGTACGGAACCCCAGTTGCGCGACTCCTGCTCGCACTTGCCCTTGTACCCTTAATTCAACGCAAAACTAAGCACAAGATTTTGAAAGCGCTAGAAACTCTACCAATGGCGATAGGCCTCACTCCAATGATATATTCGCTGGATACTGTTTAATCCGTGACTCGCAGAGCCGTTAATAATTGGCTAACTGCACGCCACGACTGCTAAACGGGGGAACAATCATAAAACATGGCCGATTCTGATTAATCTGCGAGAGGGACTGGAGTGATGGATGGTTGAGATCTTTAAATGAGTGTTTTGTTTACCTCGCGGATCTATTTTACCATATTTTGTCGTCTCAATACACATCCACTACTCATTGGAAAACGACTGCGGTAGAAAAAAGTTATTTTTGTAAATAAGATTTAGTATAATAGGTATAACATTAAGGCTTATTTGGAAGACAAAGATGTCTGGTATTAAAATAATGTTAACGAAGACGATTATGTCTAATATAGTCGTTACCGTTACGTTAACAACCCTTGTATGTCCCCACTGCTGGGGCACGGGTCTCTTCTTGCATCGCAGGAAGGTTAGTCCATACTCCACTACGTGGGCCAAGTCCGGGTTGATGGAGGATTGTAAGGCAGTGGCGGCCCTTACTGTCAGAAGTTATCAAGCCGCCCATTGAGGCGTCTGACATGGCTTAACGACTGCCATTATATGATAGCCGGCACCAACGGCTTAACGTGCCTTGCGAAGCAGGGACTAGTCACTTCACATTAATATTATAAAGGCAAAATGTTATGAGTGTGAGAGTGTGTATGTTTTCTACTTCTTCACAAAATTAGGTATGGAGTTAGCTGACACCCTGGATTGACACATAACTACGCTTTACTGCGGGAAAATATCTTATTCCTATGGGAAAACGTTAGACCGCAGGGGAAATTAAATAGGTTTAAATTGAAAACTGTGTTAATTAAAAGTAAAAATATCTTTTAAAAAGAATAAATATGGAGTTTCTTTGTTACTTTCCTATCCACATAATCTATTAGTTGTGAAACTAACAGCTTTGACGTCCATTATAATAAGTAAACATTTTGTTTTTATTCAGAACAAAAAAAATTGAGAAAAACAAGGAGGTTTGTATGTTTGCAGAGTTCTAACGGCCAATAAGTTACACCCGAAACGCCTAGACCGATTGTGGGAAATAAGCTGTCATGAAGTTTATAACGACTCGAGAGTCACTCACAGGCAGATATTGACGTCACGAAAAATCTGATCAAAACAAAAAAACGAACTGGCAGAATATTGTTGTCTAATCTAATTTTGTTTTAATAACCGGTTTACCGATTTTCATGTGGGAATAAAATATTTTCCCGCAGTAAAACATAGCCTATGTATTGAATATGTGTCAGCTAACTCCATACCAAATTTTATTAGAATCTCTCCAGCCGTTTAGTCTTAAAGAAGTAACAAACATACATACTCACACACTCACAAACTTCGTCTAGTGTGACTACACTGCTTCAAATACCTACTGAGTTTTTTCCAAGCAAACTACAAAGATCACATCAAGTCACAAATTTGTTTAGTTATAATATAATGCCAGAGTAACATTAACAAATAAAAGCTGAGGTTAAATGGGCACATAAAAACCTTGTTCAAGATTTTTTAACTGTCGGGGTTTTTTTTCGTAGGTAGGTACAGTGCTACACAAGAAATAAGTCTCGCGGATGTACCTGCGCAGATGACCAAATTTTGGATGTGCGGCAAGTTGATCGACCAATCAGATAGTTTCATTTTATGGCAGGCCGCGCGCCTTTATTGCTATTGGTTGATTCAACGTCATCGAAGCAGGTGACTATTTAGTTTCAGTCAACTGCTAGACTTGGTTGATGTCAATAGGTGTCAATCAATTCTGCACCTTAACCGTATCGGTTAAAGATCATGTTGAATGTACTAATCGCTTCGGGTACTTTCGTTACACTTCTTCCTAGCCTGCGCGAACGAAGATTCCCGAAGGGACTTTTATGATGTGTAGTACTGGGTTCCGTATCTGAAAAGGAAAAACGGAACCCTTGGCGGATTACTTTGTTGAGTTATTTTAATTTATATTCATACAATTAACCGCTTCTAAGTTATTTCGACGCTCAAGGTAAGCAAAGTTTATAATTTGACAAGCAATGTCGTCTTTTCTGAAAACTATACGATAGATATCAACCCTAGCAAGTTCCCACTACTGGGGCACGGATCTGTTCCTGCATCGCACAAAGGTTCCGCCCTACTCCACCATGAGGGCCAAGTCCGGGTTGGTGGAGTGTTGTAATAAAGTGGCGGGTCTTATTGTCCGAAGTTATCAAGCCGCTCATAAGGCCTCTGACATGGCTTAACGGCTGCCATTACATGACAGCCGGCACCAACGGCTTGCGAACTTGCGAAGCACGGAAGCGCTTAGAAAAATGCCACTAGCGGTGGTCACGGGACTGTCACCTGACCGTGGCTGTTGTTGTACGGCTTGATAACTTCGCCTGTTGTTGCTTAGTGACTGATTCCAATCGCTCAGTTCCACGAGGCCACGAGCGTTTCCTAAGACTATCAGCCGCATAAAGGTTGCAAACAATGTAAATACATTAATAGATAAATGGCAAAATTTATAATTTCCTTCAGCAACTTTCCATCGTAAGGTTATCTGGGACAAATTGCTCTTAGCAATAAGGCCGCCAATTGTACTACCTACGTATATTCGTAATTATTTTGTATTTGTTATTTTTCCAGTGTAGGTACAATAAAGAGTTGATATAAAGATTTATATGTTTTATAATATGTGCTATGGTGTAAAATAAAGAATATTTTATTTTACTTTTTACAAATAGATAGGTAGGTATATGAATACTCCTAGGAATTGTCTACAATTTAGCTCAAAATTATCTATTTACAGCACTACATACCGCAGACGACTCCTTAACGACCTTTTAAATTAGTTACAAATTCGCTCCTTTGTGTGCAGGGAACACTAGAGAGCACTAAACCTTTACACGCGAGCACTTTACTTGCTAACTCTGATCTGACTATTTACCTGCTTATCCGTTTTTATCCAGTTTTTCTTATTATAAAATAATAGTACCTATCTACAAATAAAGCAACAGTTGAATTCGTTCCGGTTTTTATTATATTTATAAAAGTTATACAACATGGCGCCCAAGCTGGGGCGCGTTTGATAAATACCTTTTGAAGTCGGTAATAAAGCTAACTACCAAGTATCTACCGGTAGTCTAAATTTTCCGTAAAATAAGTAGGTAGTAGGTACCTACCTATCTAGATAAACTTCAAGTTTCTACCTATTTTTTATTGCCAAGCTCTGTACAATAATAATAATAATATTGATTTATTTCACATGACATTGATTCATTTGATTAGTAGGCAAATTATAAACAATTTGGTAACAAAGCATAAAAAATTAACGGTGTTACTTCTAAAAATACGATGCGTCTAAATCACTCCTCAGAGGCCGTGGTTGCGTTTCGGACTAATGAATACAATATCTGAGGGAGTCCCGAGTTTTGAAACTAGTGTTTTATTTAAGATCGTTAGATATTCGCAAGTAGTTTTTTTTTCAATCACCCTTTTTCTTTGTTTTTGGCAACTTATCGTCATGTAGCGCCATCTGTAAAATTTCAGTCGTACTTATGGCTTAGTCAACCAAACCCAGAAACATGCTAGTTCTGTGTTTGGCCGCCACCATATGTTTCGATTGGCGGTAATATCGTAATGGTGCCCTAATTAAAAAATACTCTACCATTTGGTAGAATATTTAAGAAATTTCTTTCGCGTATTCGAAATTTCTAACAGGTCTCAGAGCTCAGATCATAGAAAGAAGGAGATATGCCCTAGCCGCGAGATAAGTCCGGTACCGCTGTCGCCACTTTTGAATATGTGTGCGTTTTCATTACATGCACAATATTGTAAATATAAGGTTCACGCAAACGTCTGTCCAGTCATTTACTAGCGTTCTAATCTTTTGATTGGTTCGCACACTATGAAAAACAATTGTACGAATACACTCATACACGGAAACAACAGCGTCGGTGAACTCCTTAGGGATGGAACACTTGTATCAAATAATACATCTATCGATAAAATTGTCCGATGAGAGGTTATTCATTTATTAACAGTATACTTCGTATTGGGATGATACAAAAAAACAGAGCATGTTAAATTTACAAAAACAATATTATTAAAACAAATAATCCTATTTTAATTTACTGTCCTGTGAAATGTAAATATTTATTAAGTACGTGTCTTTTTGACAGTATTTGTGGCTTCAGTATGATAAAGACGCAAACTTGGCTTTCTACTGATATATAATTTGATTATTTTGATAATGATGATGACCCCTGTACTGTATACTAATACGATAAGTTAAAAATGTTTATATGTTAAATTTGTTGAACAGAACAACACTGAAGCATACTTGGTAGTGACGCTGTCCGGAAAGCTAGGTCCTTCTGGGTTTGAATCCTGGTAATGGAAAGAACTCAAATATTAGTATATTTGTGTGAAGAGCATGTACCATTTACAAATTGGCTTATATTGGTAAGTTTGTTAGGACTCTGTAACGCAGTTTTTGTTGGGTGAAAGAATGAAGTGCTAAATTTTTAATAATACAGTAGCAATTACTTTCTTATTTTCTGAAAATAATTCACCCAGCTATATAAAAAATAGAACAAACACATGTGTGAACTCGAAAAACAACAATTTTTCTGAAGAAATTGCCACTTGTCTGCGTAACAGCGATTTATCGGAAATCAGTAGCCACGCTTGGATTATAAGGATTAACTAAAAAATATGTTTATGGCTGTGATTGAAATGTATCATGGGCCTGTAAATAAAGTAACTTCCTAATTAAAAATACAGTAACTTTTATAAGCTTGTCAAAAAAAATTTCAATGAAACTTTCGAAACATATATAGATTATACTATTTTTATTTTTAATGCACTAACCCGTGCTAAGGACAAATTTAAAAACCTATTTAGAGGCTAAAAATTTCACCCATGCCGGGATTCGAACCCGCAACCTCTGGCAATCCGTGCCAGCGCTCTTCCAATTGAGCCAATGGGTGACTCACCGGCATCAGTGAAATTTCGAACCTCTTTACACTATTCTCTGTATTACGTACAGGCAGCGACATCTGGCTTAAGCAAATTGCATCACTTACAGCCCCGACTACCTACTTTGCAGTTAGGTTTTACATCGGAACGATATCACTGTACCCACATGAATAGACTATTTTTATTTTTAATGCACTAACCCGTGCTAAGAACAAATTTAAAAACCTATTTAGAGGCTAAAAATTTCACCCATGCCGGGATTCGAACCCGCAACCTCTGGCTATCCGTACCAGCGCTCTTCCAATTGAGCCAATGGGCGACTCACCGGCATCAGTTAAATTTCGAACCTCTTTACACTATTCTCTGTATTACGTACAGGCAGCGACATCTGGCTATATCCAAAATCCTTCTACTAAAATAAAAGCTTCCTTAGCAACGCAAGCTGAAGTCTACGCAGATGGAGTCGCGGGCAATAGTCGATGATAAGACTAGATACCTAGTCTTACAATAATTGGTTCTAGTAATTTTGGAAGTCTGGACGAACGTTTATAAATGCCTCAATAATATCGATAATCAGTCTGAAAAGAAAGGAAATACTCCATCACTATGTCTCCAGCTGACCTACTGGTGAATTTGACATTTCGCGGCAAATACATGCGGCCGTACCTAGAAACATCGCATTGAACAATGATCAGTTTTGCGTGACGTTTCACTGCGGGCTGGCTTTTCCTAGTTAGCAAACCTCCACGAAAATGCTATATAGAAACAGCAGTGGAGTAACTACAATGTAATAAATACTTCCCATTTATGTTCTTAGTAATGGGATGCACATTGCACATGTAATTATTATAATTATGATTTTTCGTAGTTTATAAGACGAATATAGTGAGTAAAATTGGTTTACCGGTGAAAAGACACTCCCCTGTATTTGAATAGCATGTATCACAGCGATTTCTGCAGATATTCACTGCGCAATTAGGCATTTTTCTCAGATGTTACTACGACGGCTGGCGCGAAGCGATTGAGGGCCATATTTTAAACTTTCGCAGAGGTTAGCCCAAATGGGCTAACGTTGGGCGACAGTGCCACGCCCACAAGGCACTTCTCCTTATTTTTGTGTTCTGAGTCTCAGAGTAACCGTAATTCATCATCATATCTTACATACAGTGCGTTCACATTAACTTGACGCGTGAGAAAATTGGTAGCACTGAGATGTTTACTGTTACCATGTTAAATAAGAAATAATTCCCATTTCTTGGGGAAAATAAAAGGATTGAGGGCTTGTTTTACCATCTTCCGATTAGGTCCAAAAGCTAATTCACATGTTATGTCCTTGTTACCAATTCTCTCACGCGTCAAGTTAATGTGAACGCACTGTACCTGCGAAGCCTACCTACCATCTTTATCTTACATACGTACAAAATTATTTTAAAATGCGCGCGGCATTCCTGATACGTAAATTTAGTTTCTTTGGTTTTTTTCATAATTAAGAATTATTACGGGTCTCATAGGTTGCAGTAATTATTTTGTATTTGTTGTTTTTCCAGTGTACATTAAAGAATATTCTTATCTTATCTTACAGTTCCACATCTCAGTCTTATCTCGTAGTAGACAGTCTCCAGTAAATATTACCGGATAGAGGAGTATCCACTTTATTGAGAATATGTGATTTTAAGCAATATCATATCTATCAGACAACGCCATTTACAAAGCTAAAAAAATCGTTAAATAACAATTTTCTTCTTAGCGTGTGGATAGCAAGCCATCATCAGTGAAAGCAGTGAAATTTAGAATAATATGCAATGTCAAATATTTACTTCGTTTAATTTTATTGAAATATTTAGTAACTATCTCACTATTTATTTTAAATTTTATTTTAATTACCTTTTTTTGTCTGTCACGAAAGCTAAGAAAAAATATCGCTAGCGGTAGTCACGAGACCGTCACAGTACCTACCTGACCGCACCTGGTCTACGCTTAATCCGAGTGATTGATTCCAACCACTCGGTTCCATTAGGCCACTAGCGCTTCGTTCCAATATTTTTAAGTTCATGTAATATAATTGGTTTATAAATTTAATTTTAACTTCAATTACCTACTAATAATCAATATAGTTGACTTTATATAAAATAATTGGTTTACCTATTTTAGAACGTAACTTCATAATTAACTTTTGTAATATTTGCCGAGGGTAGTAAACTAACAGTTAAAATGCTTTCAAAAAGACGCCTGTCATCTCAGTCATCCGAGACCACGGCACCTGTAAAAGTGCCGAAACGTCGGAAAATTGTAAAAATATAATAAAACGAGTGAAATCCGTATAAAAACAGTTTTAATTATGGCTAGTGCTCGTGTTAACCTTAGAAAATATTATATCCGCGGCTTACAATAAAGTTCATTCATTTAGTTTTTTTTTTTCATGAAACATGTAAAACTTTAACAAATTATTAAATATTTTTCCTTTTAAGCAACATTTTCTTTAATTTTTGAATAATATGACATCAGTAACAACCATTTCAAGAGTGAAAAACTCTAAAATTAACAAACGGTACCTAACCTTCTTTCTTTCATTGATATAGTACAATATCTAAAAATCATTGTAAATAATAATAAATTATCTATAATATAAAAATGAATCCCCGAATGTGTTGGTAAGCGCAAATCTCGAGAGCAGCTGAAGCGATTTCGCTGATTCTATTTTTAAAATATTCCTTGAAGTACGAGGATGGTTCTAACGGAGAGAAATAAAAAGTAAATAAAAAAATCGACTGTTAGGTGGTACGAAGTTCGCTGGGTCAGCTAGTTATAAATAAAAATAAAAGAAATAGCTCCAGAACTAGATCGTGGTGGAATTTGAAGTGTTATCACTAGCAACACTAATACTGTCATATTGACATTTTGCACTAGTAATTTTTTTCAGTATTTTTCTGCGTCCACTTGGAATGAGTGGCGTCGAATTTATAAATTAGAAAATCAGTAATATTCTCGATACCTACACTTTAAGTAGACGCCAATCGCCGAACAATGTAATAAAATTAATAAATTGAAGTGGAGTTTTTAGTTTCCTATTGTTTCCATTCACAATGGATCTACGTGAAATAAATCTGTGCAGATTTTGATTGCCGTGTCGTTCAAAAGCGGACGCCTCGTGAAATGTGAAATAGTGCTTCTGTTATTGAGGATTTCTAAGCCAATTGTGAGTAAAATTTCCAATTATTTGAAGTAGAACTCTCTTTCCCCTCGCTAGAAAGACGAACCTATGCCCTTTGGACAGCACTGACCTTTTAGTTAGATTCTCTGAATGCATTTTGTTATTATGTCTCGATACTAACACAACCCTTAGAGCACAAAGTTCACTTATTGAACAATTCAATGCCATTGAACCACAGTTCCTGTACAAAACAAGTTTAACATTCAATAAACTTTTGTTATTGTTTCTTGTTGTTCATTCACAAGTTGATGCTTTTATCTTTCTGTTGGCGTTGCTTGCATATCATCCTTTCAACATGTACACAATTTACTCATCCCCCTGGCTTATCAAAATTTTATTTTGTTTGCAAACTGCATATAACATGTGTAAATGCACAGGCATGCAAAGTATCGATATCAACCCGTATGGGTTGGTGGGTAAAGTTGGGATTTGCCCACTGCTGGGGCAGGGGTCTCTTCCTGTATCGCAGAAACGTTAGGCCATACTCCACCATAGGGGCCAAGTCCGGGATGGTGGAGGATTGTAAGACAGTGGCAGGCCTTAAGTATAAACTTAGCAATAATCAATCTTCTCATCAAGGTAGTGGAAGTAAAATATTTTTAAAATAATATCTAGGCTACAAATGATTTATTTTGATCATTTCTTATTATTTCTTTGCAGACAGGCTGTACACCAGAATGGCTAACGAAGAATCAAGTGTCCGAGTTGCAGTCAGGTAAGTTTTAGTAACATAGTGGTCATTTTCACAGTTTCAACTTAGCAAAGTATTATAATGTAATTACACCACTCACGGGTAGAACAATGGACTCAGAAGCGAGTGTGGGCATGTACCACTACCAATGACTTTATTTTCTAAGTTCAGTTACTATATGAGTGTCCTGAGTGTCTGATATGTTAAATACCTCAGCACTTATAATTGCCAATCTGCAGTGGGCATGAGTGGTAATTAAGCCTGTACGCTGTCTCTTTGAGAGAAGGCCTGTGCCCTGCAGTGTGACGTTTAAAGGCTTCACCCTAACCCACAGCATAATTTGAATTAAATACCTCTTCAATGTGGACAAAGTGAAAAATATTATGGGTCAGGATTGCAGCTACAGGAACAAGAGACTAATGACCTTATTTATAAAAACTGAATTCCTTAAATGACTTCTTAAACCCTCACTTAAATAGTCTTTGGTGGAGATATTCCGTAGATAAGATGTATTCACAGATAAATAAAATGTCTCTCAGTGTTTTTGTCGAATTTGATTTTTATACTTAAATATGACCAATGTCGTTTGGGGAGGCTCCATTCACTGATCACTTTCACGTCTGGCGCATTCTGGGCGACAATCAGCGAGTCCCTAACACTGATTGGCAAATCCTTTCACCTCAATGGCTTGCCATCGACACTCTAGAAGAAGAATATGTTCATGTCAGCAGTTAATCCTTAGATGTTTGTTGAAGAATCTAATAATAACATTTACATACTGGCACATACATTGCTTCTGGCCCCACACTAGGATTCCCTTTGTCGTGGGAACCAGAAACAACGACATCACAAACATGTAAACATCCAAGACCTGGGGTTTTTTTATATTTCATTACATAATGTAAGATTGACATTATTCGTGTTTGGTGGGGAGATTACAATACATCTGTATTATCTATTAAAGTAAAAAAACAAAGTAAAAAACAAGAAGGATAAGTAAGTAATTGATATGTCTTGAACAATTTGCAGCCTTGATGCTGATTTCTCCCAGATAATAATAAAATTTCACATGTGAATAAAAAATATACATGATAAATATAAACTTGCACCTGTTTCCGAGAACGCTAGACAGAAACAGTAAACAGACAATGGTAGATAGTTTTACTTCATTTGTCAACATCACTAAAACATAATACTATTACTTAAGTATTTATCCTACTTCACTCTTTTTGTGGGAGACTGTTGTATCGAAAGTTGTAAACTATTGCTAAAATATCCTGGTCTCTGCCAGCCCTTATGGGATACAGGGATGAGTTTATATATTGTAATGTTAAAAATTCAACTTCCAATTTACAATAGTGCAATGAAGAATATTAAATTTTAGTGCAATAAATGTGTCAATAAATAAACAGTATTTAGAACACTACAGTTTCACAACAAATTTATATTTAATTGAAAAATAAAGAAACAAAAGTATCAATTTAAAAGAAAGCTGGGAAAATGCTAAGAATCCATAGCTCACTGTGATGTAGTCTCTTACCCAGTTGTTAACCTACTTCTTTCTATCATTATCTTTGATGAGATCACATCTAATAACTCACTTTTACAAAACGTTTCTTACACTCAGTTACCCACGAGTTGGCACTAAAAATGTATGCCCTACAATTACCAATATAGAGCATTAATTTCTCATGATAATGTTCCACAATAACACCACTAAAGGAGCAATTCATACTCAATAGAATAAAAATGCAAATCATCCGACCTAGAGACCCACATACAGACTATTCTTGAAGCATTGTTTACCATTACTTTTAGCATGAGAACACTATACCCCATTAGCATAAATCGTCAATGCTAAATGTTATGAAAAGTCCATATATGTTTGTTGAAATAACAGGTAAAGGCTCGACTACACTAGCTGTAATCTATATATTTACTGGTTGGTCCCCGAAAGGTTGTTTTACCTTATAAATTAGCCTACGACCCATTCTCGGACCTAGTAAATAATACTAAAAAAAAACTAAGAAATCGGTGATGCCGTTGCCGGGGAGTCTTATAGCAAACTCTATGACACAAGATTTTGTATATAAAATTTAAAGAAACAGATGTCACTTAAAAAAATTAGAAAATTTAGAAAAACATAACATAATTAAAACTGTTTTTATACGGATTTATGCTCGTTTATTACATTTTTTACAATTTTCCAACGTTTCGGCACTTTTTCAGGTCCAACGTTTCAGGTGTAATAAACGAGCATAAATCCGTATAAAAACAGTTTTAATTATGTCTACTGCTCGTGTTAACCTTAGAAAATACTAAAACATAACATGCACCATACAATATCTACTAAAAGCTTCATCAAGATTATTATATTGTAGTTTTAGGCAGGAATAAATCGACCAGCCATGGCAGATCTATGAAGACACCAGTTGAGTTAAATGATGAATAATATCAAGCCATTGTATGTCCCACCTGCTGAGGCACGGGTCTCTTCCTGCAATGCAGGAAGGTTTGGGCATACTCCACTGCAGCGGCCAAGTCCGGGTGGGCGGAGGATTGTAAGGCAGTGGCGGACCTAATTGTCAGAAGTTATCAAGCCGCCCATAAGGGCTATGACTTAACGACTGCTATTTCAACAGCCGGCACCAGCGGCTTAGCGTGCCTTGCGCGGCACGGAATTGCCCGGAAAAAATGCCGCTACCGGTGGTCACCCAACCAGCACCTGACCGCGCCTATTGTTGCCTAACCCATTCCAATCACTCGGTTGCACTAGGCCACGAGCGTTTCAAGAGTAACCAGTTGAGTTATCGAAAGAAAATACAATGAAGGCTCTTATAGTAATATTAGTTCCATCAGACGGTACTGGGCTGCCGTTTGCCTTTCGTTGGCACAATATACAGGGTGTAAGAAAATCCCCGTGATGTCCGTTCCGCTCATACAACATGCAGGTTGTTATCCAAATAAAATATCTAAATTTATACCCGTGCGGAAAAAAAAACAAAGAAAAACTTTACCTGTGGGGAATTCGAAATCGCAAGGATTCAGCAGTTCAAATTCAAATTAATTTATTTCAACGTCAATGTCAATGTACAATGTAAAATGTAAGCCGCTGCCTTCAGGCCGTATTGTAGTGGAGAAAAAGGCAGCGCAAAAAAAAAACTCCACTCTGACCATCTTTTCTCAGATCATCTTAAACCAAATACATCAGTTGCCATACGTAAACCTAATAAGATTTCATGATTGCCATTAACAACCCTGAGTTTCCTGAGCTTTATCGCCATATTAGTTAGCCTACGACCTATTCTCAGACCTATCAAATATACACAAAAAGATTACAAAAAGCGGTGAAGCCGCCTCGAAAGAGTTCGATAACAAACACTGGCACGACATTTTTATATGTTAAATAAATACTAGCGGACACAACAGACGTTCTGCATGCAGCGCCATCTGCTGGGCTAACTTGGGCATCTAAGCCATTCAGGACGCCTCCCAATTGCATACAAAAAAATCACTTGGATAAATAGATAGATAGAATATTCTTTATTGCATATACACCAGGGATTACATAAGAGACTTAAAAAATAACACTACATAACAAGTTTCGGCCTTATTACTAAAAGTGATTTCCTCCAGACAAGCATTGACGAAAAAGAAGAAACGGAAACTGAATAACGGGTAGTCGGCGCAACTAAACAATATATAAGACAATATTATTGTATAGTTGATACACATACATAAACGGTACATAAATATGAAATAAATAAAAATAAACATACACAAGACAAAACATAGGACATAAACGAAAAATATACCTACATAATACTAGAAAGGGATTTTACAAATAAAAATAACAAACTTAACTTAATTAAGGAAAAATAGTGGTTTTGCACTCTGCTCTTAAATCTTTCCAGCCGCTTAGGAGTTCCAGTGCAGTAAAATTATATATTATATAAAGAAAAAAATGCGTGTATATAATACTAACCTTACATGATTGCCAATGTTATCTTACTTACCAAACAAACCACTGGTTTCTCCACTCATCTCAAGTGAAGTTACACAGGGTGATGCAAGGCGCATGTAACGCTTATTTGTGTTACAATCGGCAGTTGAAGTCTCAACAGTGGCCATGCGATAGTAGGAATATATTATTGGTTATTGTGAATATTGAGTAAGGAAGCAGCGACAGTGTTTGGTTTGCTTATTGTGGCCATCTAGATCAGTGGTTCTTAACCGTTTAGTGATACGGGATCACTTAAATAACTTTTGGTCTCGCCATGAACCATTAAATTATTCAATGGTTCTATAAAATAAAACATTTAACAATTAGAAACCGAAAGATTATACTAATATTTTAGTACGAAATTTATTTAGTAACTTTACAACGACTTCGCGGACAACTTCGAGTGTTTTTGGGACCACCAGTGGCCCACGGAGCACCGGAAGAGCTGAAGGAAAAAGAAATCTAGATGAAATTTTAGCTCCTTTATAGCTGAAAAAATTAAGTACGTCTCTACAATAACGGCCATGGAAAGAAAAACGTAAATAAATTTGTGTAAAATTATTGCAAAATTAAAATTTTGTTTACCAAGCGACCGAGCCTCGTGTCGCGGCTCCCCCGGACGAAGGGGGAGTCTTTTTATACTTTATTGCTTTCTCCAATCATTTAAATTATGACAAATGGCCAGTAAGTTGTCTATCGTGGCGTATTACGCTGCGCGCCGCGATAGCGTGACACGCAAGGTTAATATAAAAAACTTTAGACACAGTTAGAAGAAAGACATTTCTGAAACCGTACAGTCCATTAGATTTTTTTTTATTTTGAACCTAATTTTTTGTTGGCACTTCCAGCGATTACCATAAATCACAATCATAGTGTAATTCTAAATATAACTTATTTGTAAAGTACAGTACTGCTGCTTGATGATGATGATTCTTTCCGACCGGGTTCGGTCACGGCGACTATTATGGCTGGTGAGTGTCGGTCAATAGATAATAGATAGAATTCCGCTACTTGACTCGTATCAAATTTGACACGATAAATGAATATTTCCTGCAGTATTTAATATAAGAAACTGAAATATACTGACTTTGTAGGATGTAGGATGACTGCAAAATTTGTAAATTAAAAAAAAACCGCTTTTAATTCGGAACGGTGAAAACGCTATTCGCCATATTGAAACAATCTTAAGTTTGTAAACAAACATCTGTCAGCTAGAGCCTGTAGACATTGGTAATTATAGGACTTACATCAAAGTGATCTTCACATCTTCACACGTAACACCCGAGTTTCAGTCGATAAAGTATCGCGGTCTCTTTTGGCAAGTTTGAGCCAATTTTTTCGTATTGTTATTTCACTGGGTACACGAATCCACACTCTTCCGGAGGTTATTAATGCAATAATGATAATTGCTATATTTTGCATGTAAACTCGATAGAATTATGGTTGCGTTGTTGTTATTTCACTATGCTTACAGATCACTCACACATGTTGAATGTCAAACTTTGTTTACAAGTCTTCAGGTCTTGAAACCATAGACAAAAATGGCTGACCCCGTTTATCAAAGTAAAGTTTCAAAATATATTTTCTTGTTGTCCTTAAAAAATATCCTAAAATATTTTTTGGTCTAACGGAAGAGATATTTGCCTAAGACTTACTTGAAAAGAGAGTCACATAGCCTTATTACTAAAAGCTCATGTGCTCTCATATGACTAATGTAAACTGTCTTCGCTTTAAAGGTGCGGTTGCATAGACGGCTACAAGTGAGTTTTCCGCCTGAGTAGTTGTATTGTATGGCGCTGGTGGTCTACATCTGATTGCATCACGTCTTCTTCTTATTCTTCTTCAGACTATATTAGTCCACTGCTGTACATAGCCCTCCCCTAATGAGCGCCATAGCGCAAGGTTGAGCCATCATCACGTCTAGCGTCAAAATATTACATTGGTTATCCGATCTAAACTACCTTTTCCATTTTTTTAACGATTTTCGCAATATACTTGTTTACATCTAGCTTGCTAAGATCTAGTACCGATTATAATAGCTTTGCGTGCTTGACTTTCTGCTTACGTTTAGCAACGAGCTAGATTATCTCGGCTAGTTTTAAAAAAACTAGTCAACTTCGTGCGAACTTGGCCCAGATATGTTATCTTGAATTTCGGTAATGCTGTGACCTAACGTTACCCAAATATTAGGTGCGGCTCTCTCGCGTAACCATAGGCTTATCTGAAGGCTCTACGTTTTATATTTCATTAACGTGCCGTATCTTTAATACAATAGCGCTTTCTTTCAAACAGTTTTCGTTATTTTAACTATTTATGAATCTTTGGAAAAACAAATGAGTTCATTAGGTAATTTTAACATGGAAAATAATATTGGGTCGAAAGGTGAGAGCTCAAAATGGTATTTGAACATACTTATCCCCATTTGTTCTACTGTAGCTACCTATTTTTTCAAACTGACAAAGTTCTAACTGAATGGTATTATTCTACTTTATTGCACACGAAACATTTAACACGACATTACATAAGGAATAACATGCACAAAGGCGAGCTTATCTCTGAAAGAGATTTCTTCCAGCAAACCTTAAAGAAAAATAGTAACTTAATAATACTAATAACTTGCACGCCACACAATACCTTGTCTAGGTCCTAAACTGTACTGTACTACCGAAAAGGACATCACGAACATGGAATCAAACAGTGTAACTAAGTGTATACGCAAACTGAGGTCATTTGTATAAATCAAGGATGACGGCCCCCAGCGGGAATCGAAAACAACACCTCTGGTTCGCCAGTCAAGCACCTTACTTATTAGACTACCTATGTATATTCTTTGCTTTACTGTTTTGCAGTTTATAGGTGATTTGCGATTTGGTGATTTGTGACAAACGAATAAATAGACTAAATGACACGGTTGTAGGTCATCTACGGATAGTTGAGAAAATGACATGGTGCAAGATGTTTTAAGACTTATATTCTTTATAAAGCTTACCCTTGGATAAATAGATTAGTAGTACTGTCAGATAGCCTTGGCGGAAGTCGACCTAAAATTGATAATCTTAAAAGCTTATGCAGATTAACTTAGAAAGACGGAATGAACATAAACAAACAAAAACTTGTTAGACATTCGTCCTTGACGCAGTCGGCGAAAAACCTGATACGATAAAGTCAACAATTTAACTATTAAAAGGATGGCCAATACAGGTATTAAACCTCTATGCAAATTCATTTATTATTGAGATGAATTGCCCCATTGGCATTGTTGGTTGCGTATCGCGTCATCTGGCATAAGCCATTAATTATCATTACACTTAACTAGTTTTCCTTAACTATTTTACAATCTTGACTTGAGTTCATTACTTATGTACCGGTGGACGTGAACGCAAAGAAGTGCATAGGTGTTTTGTGACTCGAATGTTTAGTGGTGGTCGCTGTTTTATCAAAATTTTATGCACTTGCCCTAGGAAGTTTTTTTTTACTATTTGTCGTTAGAATAATTGTGGGTAATAAGTCCCACAATCACGCCAAGTTTGATTTCCGTATATACTATCATTTTTACAATGGAGCTTAGGCGAAAAAACATTATGTTTATACGTATATCAGAGACCTTATAACTTGATAACTTCTGACAGTAAGTCCCGGCATTGTCTTACAACCCTCCACCAACCCGGACTTGGCCCCCGTGGTGGCCTTACATTCCTGCGATGCAGGAAGAGACCTGTGCCCCAGCAGTGGGGACATAAAAAGGGTCAATACCAACATAGGCGAAAAAACACGTTGTTCCTAAATATATTCCGAAATGAGAATCTGTAAATTTATCCCAATAAAACTTATTTGTAGGGTTCCATACTGTTGCTTTGTAGTTTATCCGTCCGTCTGTCAAGACCTAAAAAGTACACTCAATTGTACTGTCCCTTGAAGTTGTGAAAAAAAACTTCTAAGTTTTCGCGAAAAAAAGTTACAGCCAAAAACGTATATTTCGACACTCAAGGGAATCAATATTCATAGGGTTCTTCCCGTTGAGCGATATTTATGAAATTTGGCAAGTAATATCATCTTCTTCTACAAATGCAGAAAAATAATTAAAACTATACATTTTAAATAAAATCGTATAAATATGTATCGTTGAAGTTCGGGAAAAGCGTAAAAAACTGTGGAACTCGATTGAGTTTACTTGTAATATTTAACATACCGAAAAAATTCTACGGAACCCTCGGTGCGCGGGTCCGGCTCGCACTTGGCCCGTTTTCTTCTCATAAGGGCTGGGAGGGGATCAAAAACAAGCAAAAAAGGTCTTACGTTACACATGAATGACAGCTTAACCTACTATTGCTATTGCAACTGGTTACAGTCCTGGGCCCTAGAGTCTAATACTTACATAGATTTAATTAAAAGTGTTTTAATACGGATCTATGCTCGTTTATTACATTTTTCTAACGTTTCGGCACTTTTTCACGGACCGTGGTCACGGATGACCGGGACCACGGCACCTGAAAAAGTGCCGAAACGTTGGAAAATTGTAAAAAAATTAATAAACGAGCATAAATCCGTATAAAAACAGTTTTAATTATGTCTCTTGCTCGTGTTAACCTTAGAAAATACTATGGTAACATAGATTTTCAATAGAATGATAAAAGCACCACAATGGTTGATATTTGCCTCAGTTTGGTAGTTTAAAAGCAATAGCAGAATAATGTCATTCCAGGGGCCCGCGCAAATTAAATGGGCATCTCTCGCGAAGAAGATCGAAAGATCGTAGCACGGGTTACCATTGCAATGCGATTTGTTACTAGAATACCCATAGTGTGAATGAAACGACCATTTCCGGAATGATATGATTCTATTGAACGAGTATGCAATTTAGAGAATCACCCCCCTGTAAAGAGAGATTAACATTAGTCCTCTGACGATACGTATAAGTTGCAAATATATGAAATCGTCTTCCTTAATTTGAATTGAAAACGGCAATGACCTTTCAACTAAAACTGTTTCATCAAACGACTTGGCAACGCTTCTTAGGTGACAGCCGGAACTGACTGATGATGAATGTGCTATTCTGGACTTAAAAAGAGCGTGTGTTCATATTCTGCCCATTTCTTTTCCACACAAAAATCGAAATGGACAATGCTAAGAGACAGCATTTTTTTTTTCATTTAGTTTAGAATTCTTATCGAGAGTCGGGCTATTTTTTGAGCGTTGTTTATTGTTGCTGTTATACTTTATAGAGTAGTATGGAGTAAGCGGTAGTAGCCCAGTGGGTAGAACATTAGAACTCTTTCGATTCCCAGTGCGGGCATGTCCTATGGCTACGGCTTTGTTTATTTTCAAAGTTATGTACATATTATGCGAATTTGTAACAGCAATACCACGGGCTAACAGTTTTATTATTTGTTAGTATACGCCATAGAAAAACATCATCATCATCATCAGCCCGGTAAACCCCACTGCTGGGTATAGACCTCTTCATTTCCACGCCAACCAGCACGGTCTCGCGCTAGTCTCATCCACTGTTTGCCGGCTACTTTACATAGGTCATCTGACCATCTGGCAGCTGGTCTGCCCACTGACCGTTCCGTTAGAAAAACATATTCTGTTACACTATTTTTATTTTTAATGCACTAACCCGTGCTAAGGACAATTTTAAAAACCTATTTATAGGCTAAAAATTCCACCCATGCTAGGATTCGAACCCGCGACCTCTGGCATGGATAGCCAGAGGTCGCGTTTTCGAATCACGGCATGGGTGGAATTTTTAGCCTCTAAATAGGTTTGTAAAATATTCTGTTACAATTTAGTTGGCTATCGGTTACGGCGCTTAGGGGCGCTAACTAGCGCCACAAATGGAATAAAAATCATAACTTGTTTTATAATTACGTAATTATCTAAAAGTGAACATGAGGAATGTTAACAACTGTGATAACTATTTTTAGAACCTACAGTGTAGAACCTAGAATCAACAATCTATGACTTTAATCGTTTTCCGCCAAAGACGGCCGTTTCTAGCGCAATTCGATTAAAGTCCTAGGATATTTATACTACATTGTAGGCTGTATGTTCTAAAAATACTTTACGGATATAAAGATTTCTCATGTTTACTTTTAAAAAAAAACGTATTCTAAAACCAGTTATGACTTTTATTCCATTGTTGGCGCAAGTTAGCGCTTCTGCCTTAAGGTTTAAAAGATAGAACCTTAGTACAGTACTACACATCATAAAAGTCCCTTCGGGAATCTACGTTCGCGCAGACTAGGAAGAAGTGTAAGGAAAGTACCCGAAGCTATAAGTACATTCAACATGATCTTTAACCGATATGGTTAAGGTGCAGAATTGATTACCGCAGTAGCGCTACCTATTTCGCTCACGCTAATATTGCTAATAACTAATAGTCACCTGCATCGATGACGTCGAATCAACCAATAGCAACAAAGGCGCGCAGCCTGCCATAAAATGAAACTATCTGATTGGTCGCTCAACTTGCCGCACATCCAAAATTTGGTCATCTGCGCGGGTACATCCGCGAGACTTATTTCTTGTGTAGCACTGTACCTATATTGTCCGACACATAAATTTACGAAACGAAAATTGTTAGCCACCCTATATTACCGTCCATTAGGGACATCTGTTTTAAGACTACGTCGTCTCTGATAAAACAAGAACTGATGATGGACCAAAACCGCAGACTTACTAACGGCTGTGTAATGCCGTACCTACACAGTACAGTCGACAGCATATGAACCTTTACCTGCAGACGTGCATGGATCACTGGTTTCCTCCACATAGCGAGGACCAGTCGGACAGTTGGTGGGACCCTAATTTTATTATCAAGGAATCTCCTTCTTGTTTGTAATACCACTTATTTTTAGGCCAAGGGTCGGTTTCTGAGTTGAGAATTTCGCTAAGGATAAATTAAATAACATATACATATTATGGGCATTACCCCCCAATGATGCCACAACCTTGCGCTATGGCACTCATTAGGGAAGGGCTATGTCCAGCAGTGGACTAATATAGCCTGAAGAAATTAAATAACGTTCTGTCACGCTCTTTTCTGGGAAATTCAAAGAGACAGCAGTACAGTTCGTATTTAGGTACTTAGCGAAATTCTTAATTCAGATTCTGGCCCTTTATCTGTAACCCTAAATTAACTAAGAAGATGTAACGGTGCAAACCTCTTCGCACCATTTCTTTATATTTTTATCATTCTGTCTATTATTTTCAAAATTTAAAATGACGTCTCCCATTTTTGAGATTTCCTTCATATTTTTAGCATTACTAGGTACTTCACATTTCAACTAGACCAGACAATATAAATCGTCCTTTACCTGCTTATCCTGCTTTTTACCAAGTTTTCTGTTTATATTATAAATAAAACACATTATAATTAAAACACACAGTTGAAGTCGTTCCAGTGGTTTATTCGCATGACGTCGAAAAACTTTCCGTCGAGTCGCTTTTCTATGCCCCATACATTTTATTCGCACTGCGTCGAATTTCGGTTTATTCCCTTTTCTGCTATTCAACTTGGATCCGAAGATCATAGTAAAATTAAGTTGGTGTGGCCACTGAGTACGTATGAACGGTAGCAGTTACGGCGGATTTTTTAAATGTACCCTGCTATGATTAATAATCATCTAGTTTAGTCTAATGAGTAATTTTAAATTTAAGCCCATGATGCCTACAAATGCATAACTCTACGAAACCTAATACATTTTTATTATTTATAAAACGCTTTACAACCTCACAAAGCAAATGAATAAAGTATAACTAAGGACGATTTTGCAAGAAAAATGTGAAGATCGACTGGTCGACCGTACAGTTCCCACCGCGCGACTTGTCAACTGACCGCTTCCACGGTAGCCGTGAACCAGCTGGTGTCAAATTACTAATACCCTCACCTCGACCTGTTCCTGGCCACTCATTGCGACGTCCTTCCCGCAAATTGTATTGTGTTACACACAGACTTGCGGGTGTATTTATAAACGGCTGGCATTGCTAGTTTACATAGCAACTTGTCTCGGCGAGGGAAAACATCCGAAAAAACGCGTGCTTTTGTTTATTTTGTAGACTACAGTCCTCGAAGCTTCAGTGTAGCTGGCGGAGTCTCCTGAAATCTTGATCCGGAGCTGATAAGGTGCCGTTTCTGAGAACGCTTAGCTTTCTTTTATTATTCGTTAAAATTATATTTTATTTGGTAGACAACCAATCTATCATATTGTGTATGATGTGTACTGGAGCAATACCTCCTTGTTCTGGGTGCAATTGGCCGGCACAGCCGATTTATTATTTTAGGTGTAATATTGAAAAAACTTAGTAACTGCGAGTCGCACTTGCATAGTGCAGTTATTATAGTGATTAGTGAGTAGCTTCGCCGTTTTTCAATATTTGTCCTTAGGTCACACAATCACTTGGCAACTGAATATTTTTTAGTTGTCAAGTAGTTAGCTGTTCTGCCCATGTATTTAGTTCATTAAATCGTAATATTACGAGGATTTCTACGCTTTCATTTTCTTTCATATTTAATTCCGTCGTTTTCCCTTGACGTGCATTACTGTTTTTACGGTAAAGAAAAAAACCCACCATAAACAAAAAAACACGTCAATTTGTATGGAGCCCATTTATTTTAAAAATTTAATTTTTTAGATCATCTGTCGTAATAACATATATTCTGTACAACAGGCTTCCTATTACGGTTCCAAAGGCCTTTAACGGTCGGAGGGACAGACAGACAGCGAAGCCAGATTACGAGTAGACAGAATAGGGTGCCTGTTGTGGAGACTAGATGATTTATACAGCGTCCAGTTTCACCTTCACAATTAATGAGTGAAGGTACAACTCGGATGCTGCAGTGCCTGGGCTGGGACATGGTTTTAGATGGTGTAGGCTTGTCCAGCACCTATACCATCCTGACAACTTAGTCGGCCTAGCCCACAGGAAAGACTGCAGAGACAACCAAGCCGCGAGTTTCCTTACAATGTTTTCCTTTACAGTTAGCGTGTATTGCGTTATGTGCGTGGCTGGTATTGCGACTACAAATTCACAAATGTACGTAACTTTGAAATTAAACATAGTCATTGGTATATGCCCGCACTAGGGTTCGAACCTGGGCAGCGGTGGTAGCTCAGTGTTGCGGAATGGACTGTATTAATAAGAAAACCAATGAAAAACGCGTAACTCAAAGTATAATCGCAAAAACATCAGGACTAATGGGGAGTGAGACGGTGACAACAAGAATGCTACAGAATGAGAGACATGAAAAGTGAATAAAACGAAAAATATACCAAATCATAAAATGAATCCAACGAGTCTTTCAGCAGCGCCGTCTCATGTACGGAACTCTAAGAAGTAATAAGATACCAAAACGATATCTCTAATTTCTTCAAATACAGCTTATTCTTCACAGTACTATGCAAGATATTATTTGTAACCCGAGATTCTCCAGACAGACTTTTTCTAAACAGCTTTTAAATTGACCAATCTAAATGACGTTAATAATATCTTGAAACTTCACCATAACACAATCTTGGCTGGTGATTTCAATGTTCGACATCTGTACTGGAACAAATGTGCAAACTCACATGGCTTTGCCCTCCTGACTCCAAATGCCGGGACATGAATTTATTATTCATGCTCCTCTAGAACCCACTTTGGTTCATTATAGTGATCATCTCCAGCTTTCTCATCATCATCATCAATCCATTATGTCCCCACCGAGGGGCAAGGTCTCTTCCCTAAGGAAGGTATAGGCCACCACGGGGGCCGGATTGGTGGAGGCTCGAAAGATTAGTGGCTGGTCTTAATGTCAGAAGTTTTCAAGCCACCCAAGCCACCGCCTTTGACTTGGCTTAACGACTGCCATCTATCGAGGGCAGCCGGCACCAGCTGCTTAAAGTGCCTTGCGAAGCACGGAACTGCTCGGTCTCCACCACGATCTTTTCATTGTCGTCAAATCATTTCCGCTATTATTTTCAAATAGAGCTAGCTCTTTAAAGTACTGTGCAAGATATTTGTAATCCGAGATCCTCCAGACAGACTTTATCTAAACAGCTTTTAAATTGCCCAATCTAGCATCTTTCTCACTTAGGCACTTAACACGTCTAGAGTGACGAGTGTTTCTTACATCACCTTGTATATTTTGACTGAGTATGGTCTAGAAAAACATGTAAATAGCGTGGAGGCAATGTAACTTCCACGGTTTTTCTTCACAGAGCAATATAATCGATAGCATAGTTTATTAACTAGGGCATTTGAGCTACAATTATTATTATTCGGAACTTTGGTGTAAAATACAGTTCATAGACTTACATTGTGTTTGAAATATTTCTAGGTTTTCATCGGAAAAATCTATTACCTTTACCTCTGAACATTCGCCAGTCTCCTTCTGTAGACGTGTTTAGAGAGAAGATTAATGAATGACCATTACTTTGGGCTTCAATAGAGTTATCCAGTATCTATGTAGTATTATATTACTATAGTATTGTATGTAAGTAATATTGATTATTAGTATGTAGATTGCAGTAAATATGGGTTATGTAATAAATCACTCCTATATTATATTGTCTGGCACTACCCCTTCCACTGCCCGCATTATCGTGGGTTAGCTGGAAGAAAATACTATCTAGTATTAAGCTCGCCTTTGTACAATGTTTTAGTGCAATAAAGAATTTTTCATTCATTCATTCATATTAAATAGCTGATACTTACGATGCGGTGGTAGCACAGCCGTCCTTACATTCAGGAGTTCTTAGGTTCGGAACCCGGCTTGTAATAAAGACTTTATTTTCCAAGTACGTTGTTGAAGTTGTAGTAGCAATGCCACTGGCTAACTGAGAAGGAAAACATCGTGAGGAAACCTAATTGTCTGAGGTGTTCGTATGCTTCAGCTCTTTAAATTGCCAATCCGCGTCGGGCACGCGTGTAGATTAAGCCTATGCTCTCTCTTTCAGAGAAGGCTTGCGCCCTACAGTGGGACGCATATAGGTTAGATAAAAAAAACTTACGATCCAATCAAAGTATGACAGCCACGCCATAAATTCTGCCAACCTATTCTATCAAAGACTCGAGTAACGCAGACTCACTCAAGTTCTGTATGACACGGACGTCGAAGACATTATTTACAGTAGTCGGCCATTAATGTGTGTATGTTTGTTTTGATTGTTCTATCTCTTTCTGTTGCTCTTCTTCAATATTTTTACTACTCGGACATTTTAATATTGGCGGAGTGTGAATAATTCTGTTTAATGAAGTTATGGTTTCTCATAAGTATCACCAATAACCTATTGGTTTCTTGAAGGAACGAGTCTTTTGTTTCTCAATCTCAATAAATCCTTTTTTTTCTCAAAACTTTTCTTAAAAAGCCTTAAGATTCAATGAATAATCTGAGAGGCATAAAAAAAATCCTTTAATTTAAGTTGCTTGTTATTCCTGTTTGTATTATTATGAATCATAAGAGGTGCATGGGGTCAGCAAAGCATTCCTATCGACCCCTTGATCCACGCAGTAGTAACAATTTTTTGCAACGTTAGTTTTTTAAAGCAGTAAAATGAATCGATAGCAACCCTTGTATGTCCCCCCTGCTGCTGCACGGGTCTCTTCCTGCGTCGCAGGAAGGTTAAGCCGTACTCCACCCCGGAGGCCATGTCCGGGATTGTAAGACAATGGCCTTACTGTCAGAAGTTATCAAGCCGCCCATAAGCCGCACTCTTGTGTATTGTTATTGTGGTTATTGTATTTCACTATGGATTTGTATGAGTCTGAAATAAACATGATATTATTATTATTATAAGGCCCTCTGACATGACAAATAATATGAATACTTCTGTGAATTTGTACGACGATCTGCTTGACATTGCGCTTTGGGGAATATTTCTGATACTTTATAGAGTGTACTGGTCGCTGAATTAGGAAGGCAGAATACCGCGAAGCTTCTAAAACCACGAGTAAGGCCTATATCCTGCAGTGGGCGTCAAATAGCTAAGGATGATAATGACGAGGGAAGTAAAAGAAACTTAAATAATTGACAGTCTATCTCCCTACGACTCGAACGCAGCTAACGCCGTATTCCAAGTTGGTGCACGGTATTTATCGCATAAGGCAACACGATGCATACCATGCCATTAAGCTTTAACTGTAGACCCGGTGCAGTTCTCAAACGGCCCCCTAACGGCTAATGTCCATAGTATAACAATTCAATGATTGATCTAGTTTTAAGGATTGCTAGGAATTTCGCCATGGCGCGTGAGAAGCCGCGCCGCATAACAGAATCGATGAATTTGTTAATTGCAAAGGCCTAAGTTTGTAAATTGATAGTATCTATAGTACCTTGGCCTTTATTGCACAACTAAAAAAAATAATTATACAACCAGCATTTCTCAAATCTAAGTTATTATACATTCGGCAGTCTTATCGTTTAGAGCGATCTCTTAGAGACAACTACTTACTTCCTGTAGATTACAATATATCCTACGCTATTTCTTCGTCTTCTACTCTTAATTCTTCCTATCTGGGTGCTGTCCAGCCGAGCAGATACATCGAGTTCTTCCACGGATCTCCCTGTAAGATTAACTAACAGCATAATCGCCAATCGGTATAGGTGCTGGGTAAGCCTACTCCATCTAAAAACTGTGTCTCAGGTCTCAGGCACTGCAGCGTTGGTTCCTTCACCCATCTAGTGTGAGTGAAGGTGGCACTAGACGCAGTATACATCATCTCATTACGTATCGCCAATTAAGCAAGTACGTCGCGCGCTCCATACCAGGCCAGCGAGACGGTTCCGTGCGATCGCACAGCAATTACACGTCCAGAGAACAACGCAATGCTAATTAAAATGTTTTCATAAACGCCCGAGGTATGACTGGGGGAAGAACTAAATGTGGGTAGTTAGAGCCGCAGTGGCAGTATCTGGTTTACTGACGTTCAGAATTTCTGAATTTAGAACTTCCTTAAGTACATGCTTAGCTGTAGTGCTGTCTCTTCGAATTTCAGCAAAGAGCGTGACAGAACGTTAATTATGTACTGAAATTCTCAATTCAGAACCTGACCATTAGTGTACCAATTCCGGTGGGGAGTTCAGGAAGGGACACCCCGCTGGAATTTGCGTTAAGTTCTTTCCTTGCCAATGTTTTTCGTCATTTTAGTGTGTTTTGGGCTGATGTAACTTCTGAGTTGACAGGGGAAGACCTGGAGGGAGATAACCCAAAATGAATTATGGGACACCCTTTGTGCACACGTTTCAACTTGATTAAAACGTGTACGAAATTAAAGGCAAAAAAATTTTTGTTTAAAACACAGGAACTGTTTTTGCCCATCCCTGGCCGCAATAGAAGTCTACAGTGTCTCAGCGACGTATAGCGGGTCTTAGTCTGCATATTTCCTCCTTGGAGTTAATTACAAATAAATTTTAGTCAATACCTATCTTTGGTAAACGTGGTAAAGTCATCTCTGCTCTACGCCGTGCCAAGACCTACCTTTAATTTCAGCTGCCTTTGATTTCATCATCAATACAGAGTAGAAGACGTGCAATAAAGTATTCCCTAAGATGCCTAAAAAATTAATATAAGGGATTACTGTTTCTCAAGCAATTTGTTTGATATCATCAACAATACAGAGATTTGTAGACGAGCAATAAACTATTCCCTAAAAGGCCTAAAAATTGAGTGGGATCCCCTGTCTCAAGCAATCTATTGATGAAAGGTTGTTGCAAACTTGTAGAAACTAGTTACAAAACCTTTGGAGGGCGTTGAATTGACAGTGGCCGATGTAAATATGGCAACCAATTGGTAATGGTAATACTTCGTCGACTGTACGTGTCCAGAGCAGATGTACGAAATGTTTGTGTCGAAACTTCCGCCTTACTTCTGCAACAAAGTGATGTTTTACGTTTTGCGATCATAAATTATGCAGTCTCTCTGTGTCTTACATGAGTTGCAAACAGAAATGTAGTGTGAAGTTATTTCTTAGCTATTAACTCCGAAAATCTGCACCTTTCTTTTTGTCTCGTTAAAATAAACTGTTACATTCAGGCTACACTAATTTGCACCTAAAACTTTCGTAAACATTAGATAGATAGATAAAACATTTATTCACACAAGACATTACACAGTATTTGCTTAGTTTCTGTTTCACTTAGGTAAATGATTTTTGTCGAAGAGTCCGACCAGGTTTCGTTCTGATTCGCAGAGGTTAATAATAGGGGGCTCCTGGTTGTAATCTTCCGACAAAAATCAAGTAAGTGAATGCGGAATTAAGCTGATCAATTTCTAACTACTTCGTAGTGGAAACTAAATTCCTGGTTGCTTACTGTGTAGCAGTGATCCCTAACTCTCCCTATTTTCGAATCGAAATAGATTTTGGTTGTTTTGTGTGCAGCAGGGACCACAAGGAGAGAAGTAAAATTTAGAGAATATTGAAAGATTTTAGTTTTGAGATAAGAAAGAACCATTTTCTTTCCATTTTCTTTGAGATTTAGTAATTTTTAGGTTCTATTGTATGCATTTTATGTGCAATAACGTATATTCCTAACAGATGATAATCGTCGGCGCATACGCATTCACCCCGTTTAGTGTAATGTACCTTTCAAAAGATCTATGTAATGGCAACTTTTTATATGTCCTCTTGTTGCATCAGAACCAAATATGACAATTAATGTCCTGTAAGAATGGAAGACGGCCGGTGGACCAGGGCAGTATCGGAGTGGAGGCCAAGGGAGGGAAGGAGTTTGGTAGGCAGACCACCGACACGATGGTCAGGCGACATCGTGAGGGTTGCGGGTCAGAAATGGCGCAGTAAAAGGTGGCCTATGCCCAGCAGTGGGTTGATGTGGGCTGATTATAGATAGATAATGTCCTATAAAAGTAGTGTCTTTTATAATTTGAGCGCGTAACTAAGCAGGTGTTGCAGGACGCGCGAATTGCGTCGTCGTACTCTGTGGTCGTACTACCCATAGTATTGTTTTTCTCAGCGTGACACAATTGACACCGTTCCAAAATTAAATTCACCGCAGGTCCTAAGGCCGATATTAGACTATCATATATCCATCATAGAAATATGATGTCATATATGTCAAATTCTATGATCATTTTTTTCTATGATGCTGCTCTTTAATTGCATATTACATTATAAGGTCATATCCACGTCATAGGTAATGAAAATGCATACCAATTTAGCCCCTTTTTCCATTGCTATGAGCGTAATTATAGTAATTATTTATTTATTTATTTATTTATTTATTTATTTATTTATTTATTTATTTATTTATTTATTTATTTATTTATTTATTTATTTATTTATTTGTTTATTTATTTATTTATTTATTTATTTATTTATTTATTTATTTATTTATTTATTTATTTATTTATTTATTTATTTATTTATTTATTTATTTATTTATTTATTTATTTATTTATTTATTTATTTATTTATTTATTTATTTATTTATTTATTTATTTATTTATTTATTTATTTATTTATTTATTTATTTATTTATTTATTTATTTATTTATTTATTTATTTATTTATTTATTTATTTATTTATTTATTTATTTATTTATTTATTTATTTATTCATTTATTTATTTATTCATTCATTTATTCATTCATTCATTCATTCATTCATTCATTCATTCATTCATTCATTCATTCATTCATTCATTCATTCATTCATTCATTCATTCATTCATTCATTCATTCATTCATTCATTCATTCATTCATTCATTCATTCATTCATTCATTCATTCATTCATTCATTCATTCATTCATTCATTCATTCATTCATTCATTCATTCATTCATTCATTCATTCATTCATTCATTCATTCATTCATTCATTCATTCATTCATTCATTCATTCATTCATTCATTCATTCATTCATTCATTCATTCATTCATTTATTTATTTATTTATTTATTTATTTAATTTCCCTGAGGTTGAAAAAAAAGTAAAGAATAAAAAAAGGAACAATCGACGTCTTAGGGTTAGACCGTGAATTGCGAGAGATAGGAGTCATTAAAATAGTAGTAGAAGAACTTAGACTGGAAGACAAAGTCCTGCAAAATGTACCTCCGTATGGACGGAGACGTATTTAACTATTATATTGTCATTCATTTCAAAACGAAAACTTATTTGAAATATCCAATCAGTGCAAAGGATCATCTACTAGTAACTCTGAAGTTAGAAATATGATCATAATTGTACGCATGCTGTCAAATAGGATCATACTTCTATGATCATAGACAATATGAATCATATGCAATGTTGACATAACACTGTCATAGATTTTTCATATAAATATGAGTCCTACATCTGTGATCATATTCCTATGATAGTGTAATATTGGCCTTAGGCACTTTTTAAAAGGAAATGATAAACATTAGAATTGAGTATTTTATTTATGTCTTCCTTGAGAACTGAGTGAGTCTTGATCAATATTCGTATCACAGCTTTGGGTGCTATTCTGGCTGCATCGATGCGGTAGAGTCTAGAGCCAAGGTTGTCTTGAATACATGATGTGTAACTTGTGCATTGTCATATGTACAAAATTAGGGCATTTTCACGTAAATGTTAAACATATCGGTCCCAACATATTACCCAAAAAGTGAAAGCTAGCTATTTTATTTGGAAAAAAACACGAAACAGGCTAAAGTTAATACAAAAAAGTACAGGACAATATTAAACCTGAACCCAAAAAAAATCGCTAAATAACTATGGTCTAGTGTAACTAGGTGACAAGGATGCCAATTGTGCATATAAGTAGGAGTACATCAAGTATAATATAGGTATACAATAATATTTAACATAAAATGAAAATAAAGCAACAGCTAGCTTTAACAGCAAGACAAGTTAAAGCCCTAGGTCATAGGCTAGGTCTGATCTATAATGATATAATACATTTATGTAATGTGTCTGTCACCTGTTTTGTGTTCAAAATGAATAGAATAAAAAAACAGTCAGCCCGTATTCGTCCATTTCTGGACATAGGCCTTCCCCAAAGCACGCCACTTCTTTTGGTCCTCGGTCAACCTCATCCAGACGCTGCCAGCCATCCTCGAATCATCGTCCTCGTCAATCATTCAACGCCCACTGCAGGTCATAGGCCTCCCTCATGGTTTTCCAAGCTTCCCGTTCCCATCCCGTGACTCCCCCCCCCCCACCGTAACCGTAACCATCATTATCAACCCTTGATGTCCCCGCTTCTGGGGCACGGGTCTCTTCCTGCATCACAGGAAGGTTAGGCCACACTCCACCACGGGCGCCAAGTCCGGGTTGGTGGAGGATTGTAAGACAGTGGCGGGCCCTACTGTCGGAAGTTATCAAGCCGCCCATAAGGCCTCTGACATGGCTTAACGGCTGCCAACACCGTAACCATCAACGAATAATATCTTCGAATTGTTAAGTCTGCCATTAATGACTTTTTTTACCTATAGCTTTCCCTCAAATGATCCTTTCTAGGTCAAATGAATAATTTAATACAAAATGTCTACAAAGCTTATCGATGGAATACAGTTAGTGAAACCGATATTTTCCAAGCAATTACGTTCAAAATATACCGATGATTGAGACCCACCTCCATCAGTCATACAAACTAATGTTTTACCTACGGACTTGGTTTAACTAATGACGACAACATTTAACTAAATTAATATACCTATTCTACCTAATCAAATTGTCTATTTATCTATTGGATCTGACAATGAAGCCACAACTTCTCAGCTTCTTGATTACTTCCAAATGTATTAAACTTCTGGAAAATCTCTAAATCCTATAGTAGCTCTCTAGCTCCAGAGACAGGGACACTAACACTAACACTGAGCAACAAAATCACATATTTATAGCATTAAAATGTGAAAATTACTTTGCTAAGTTCCGCCAAAAATCCAACAAGCACCATGCCGCCATCCCACTTTTTCAAGCAAAAGCAAAACACGCACGTACCACCACCGACAACAATACTTGTGTGAGAAAATGCGCGATGCGTTTCGTTTTTAACACGAGGCATCCTCAGACTCACAAGTGAGCCTGAGAGTGCCTAGGCCTCGTGTCTCGTGCTCTTGCTTGTGGGATTTTTGGCGGAATTTAGCAAAGTATTTTTTACATTTTAATGCCTATATGGATTCATACATCCATACGCATATTTTTTAACAGATCAAATTTTCAAAAAGTGTCTGTACAATCTGTAGCCATTTTTGGGATAAACGCTAGTCTAATCCCAGGTTCGTGATCCTAGTTTCTTTGTCGTGGGTCCTAACGTCCCATCATCATTGTTAACATGTTTTGCAAATACAATCAGGGGCATTATTATGTAAGTATCCACCAAGTTGAGTGACGTTGATTTTTACTCTTTTAGTCAAATGTCATACACTTTTTGACACTTCGGAGTTGTCTAAATGGTTCGCTCGATAGGGTGGAAAGTTACGTAATAGAAGGGCTGTAAATGAAGGTATGTTTTTTTTTGCTTAAAGCGCTAGTTGGCTCGCTGGACCCCATTTAGTATTGAGAGATCGTTTTTCAGTGTGTAGAAATAATTTTTCATAGATACGACTAAAACCAGATCGCTATCACTAAGTTAATCTAGACTTGTTAATCTAGCGAAGTTGTTGAAGCATTATTCTTGTTCAAGCTGGTACACTATTAGCCTTAATATATTATGATATTGTTACCAATAGATTTGGCCCACTTTAAGTGTTCTCTATTCCAGACGCTTCTCGATGAAAAAAATTGTTTGATACAGCTAATTAATCGACATAGTTGTAAGAAGGTAACCGTTAACGTTTTTACCTTGCTTGACCATCCATCGGTGAGTCATCAAATGCTCAGATGTGATCGTGTGGTTTTTTTGTAGCCTCCATTCTGTATGTGGAACATTTCTACAGTAGTCGAGTTTATTATACGTACGTATGCTTTGATTTATTAGCAAAATCTTATTTGAGTTTATCTATTGAAATATCCAATAGAGAGCATTAGTAGAATAATGCTTGCAATTTTCAAACCCGAATATTTGAATATATAATCTGGTTTGACTACGCGTTATTGCTAATACATAATAATGACTTCTTATGCCACCTGCCTGCTCCACATTTTCAAAATACCTACTACCTACATACTTATATGTGCACTGTTGTTTAGGCATGAATTCATTTATACCTATGTAATTATCATTTTTTATGTTTGTACATCTATCTACACATCCTTCTCCAATATATTAGTCCAGTCCAGCCAATGGTTTTCTGGAAGAGATCATTTTTAGTGACAAGGCCGCCGCCGGTACTGTTAGGTTGAGAGATTACTGTGTAATTTCCATTTTTATTTACAATAAACTGTACACCTACATCCTTCTCCAATATATTCATCCAGTTCATCCCAAAGGTTGTCTGGAAGAGATTACTTTTAGTGATAAGGCCGCCATCTGTACTGTTAGTTTAAGAAATATCTGTGTAATTTCCATTTTTATGTACAATAAAGTGTTCTCTATCTATCTCTCTCTCTCTCTAAATACTGTAAGTTTTCTTGCGTTTAGATTTATCGGGTGGTGGAGCCCGCATTCCGCGGCCTTGGCCACGACAATGACGGACATTCTTTCTGAAACTAGTACTCTACACTGTTATTAACTGCTCAGTAATAATACCGTTGTTCCATCGACAATCTATTGTTCAAAAGCTGTCGTTTGTGTTTTCTTTTTTAATTCAAGTAATAGAGTTATTTTTAAATGAGCAATTGCTGAATTTAGATTTAGTCATTTAAAACATAGTAAAATAAAAATAGTATAATCATGTGGGTACAGCGATATCATTCCGATGTAAAAACCTAACTGCAAAGTAGGTACTCGGGGCTGTAAGTAATGCAATTTAATTCAGCCAGATGTCGCTGCCTGTACGTAATACAGAGAATAGTGTAAAGAGGTTCGAAATTTCACTGATGCCGGTTAGTCGCCTATTAGCTCAGTTGGAAAGAGCGCTGGCACGGATAGCCAGAGGTCGCGGGTTCGAATCCCGGCATGGGTGGAATTTTTAGCCTCTAAATAGGGTTTTTAAAATTGTCCTTAGCACGGGTTAGTGCAATAAAACTAAAAATAGTATAATCATTTAAAACATGTTTCACACTCTGGAGTTATTATGGAATGTTACTTGTTACCACTAAAACGTACCTATGTTCATTAGGTCGATCTTTCTGACTTATTGCATTTAATTATTTCGCCATTTGAACTCAATAGCTTCGAGAGTAAAGGGCTGAATTAAAAAAAAAATTTGAAAAGTACCTGTGAAACCAACATGGTTTAAAAAACACAATCTTTAATTTGGACAGTTTCAGTAATTGAGTATTTGAGAAATAACCCTAAAACTAGCTAAAGCTAAAAAACAGTTCATCTACTTACTTTCTACGGGTTTCTTGGGTTTACAAAATTACTACTCTAGAATGACTACTATGGCATGGCAAGCTTGTCAATGTTGAAAAATTTTGTGCGCACCATTTCATACCTCTCGCTACCCATGCACTTCTGCCTATAGTTGACTGTCCGATTTGTTTGGATTGTCCGACGCTCTATAAACGGACGTGTCACGTTTAAATGACAATTCCCGTTGTTATGTCCATACACGAGGCCTGCGTTCAATAAACTAAATGATACTGCATAGTGCGAGCCACACGACGGCAAACTAAACGTAGTACACCAGTTTTTCCCAACCTGTGGTCCGTGAGGGCCTCAGGAGTGGGCCGCGAATGGCCACGTTGTAGCTCTTTCTGTTTAATTTTAAACAACAAAAGTTAGTACATTTTTTACGGGAAAACTATCAGTTGTAGACAAAAAGGTTCATTTATAATTCATTAGAATTAACATTACATTACATTTAGGCACATTCATTGCTTCTGGCCCCACACTAGCATACCCTGTGTCGTGGGAACCAGAAACCGCAACATCACAAACATGTAAACATCCAAGATCTGGGGTTTTTTGTCCCCAGCCGGGGTTCGAACCTGGGTTCTTTCGGATGGTAGGCAGATGCGCTACCGCTGCGCCACAGAAATCGTCGATATCAGAACTACCAAAAGATATACCACTATAGTTGCTGTAAGGCCGCCAATTGTACTTTGCATCTTTACATGTTTTAAAATATGTGCTCTGGTGTACAATAAAGAATATTCTTATCTTATATATTAAACGGGTCTAACGGGTCGGATATCCCACTATTATATTCACAATTGACTAAAAAACGAAAAATAAGCTAAGCCTCTGTTTCACAATGTTCAAATAAAGTTCCAGATAAACTATTCGCAACCAGGGCTGCCGTTTGTTCTAAATTTAAATAAATTTTCCTATATTGCATGTGTTCGTTTATGGCTTCAAATTTAGAACAAACAGGTGCTCTGGTGGCGGATAGCTTATCCGGAACTTTATCTGCAAATTGTGAAACAGACCCTAAATTTAAAAACCTATTTAGAGGCTAAAAATTTCACCCATGCCGGGATTCGAACCCGCAACCTCTGGTGGCTATCCGTGGCACGGATAGCCAGAGGTTGCGGGTTCGAATCCCGGCATGGGTGAAATTTTTAGCCTCTAAATAGGTTTTTAAATTTGTCCTTAGCACGGGTTAGTGCATTAAAAATAAAAATAGTAAGACCCCAAAATGTTACATCAAATTAGGAACTTAATGCCTTAATATTGTGTACACTCGCTAACCGTGAAAGAGAACATCGCGAGGAAGCCTGAGTGTCTGAGATGTTCAAATACCTCAGCGCTTGAATGTGCCAATCCGCGATGGGCACGTGTGATAATTCAACCCATACTCTCTCTCTCTGAGCGAAGACTTGCTCAGAGGGAGAGTATGGACACAAGGACATTTATAAGCTACGCAAAAAATGTTAACACTGGTTTATTATTATATTCTTTTTAATGCACTAACCCGTGCTAAGGACAATTTTAAAAACCTATTTAGAGGCTAAAAATTCCACCCATGCCAGGATTCGAACCCGCGATCTCTGGCTATCCGTGCCAGCGCTCTTTCCAACTGAGCTAATGGGCGACACACCGGCATCAGTGAAATTTCGAACCTCTTTACAATACTCTCTGTATTGCGTGCCTGTACGTAATACAGATTACGCGCCTGTATTAGCTATAAGGAACTGTGAATTTGACAAGTCGTTGCGACTAAGCTGAGAACTGTCGTATCTAATTATAATTTGTCACCAAGTTCCTGCACCTTAGTTTTACCTTGGAACATAGCCCAATGCAACTTTCAATTGATCGGAGTCACTTTTCCATCAAAACAAGCTAGCCCACGCCTGTCGCATAGTAGGCTATGCAACGGCGATGCTAAGTGGGCGATTTTCGCCACGAAATGTTCGCTAAAGGTTTCCACACACTGCGCTGTGAGTTGTCACCATGTTTCACGATGATCGAAGTGGGTCATGCATATTCCCCAACGGAATCAAGATCAACGATGAGTTTTGTGCAACAAACGAGAACCAGAAAAAAATGTCATTCCAAAAAATCCCCCTATTTTTTTTTATGAAGTTTTTCAATAAAAAGAAAGGAATAATATTGGTCCAAATGCTTTCATATTTGGGTTATTATTCATGTTCATACTGCAATGAAGCGTGACAGACCAACAATAATGTTTACGGATACGATGCAGATTCTAATCTGTCTCCTGTATTTATTACCAAGAATGAAAACATTCTTGTAATAAACGCAAAATCCTCAACACAGAGTGCTAACCTATTGTTACCGAAATGTATAATCGAATGGATAGAACCATCTATCCATTCAATTCCGCCATTGAGTGTGCAGCGAGCTCAAAAGCCTTCAGCCCACGCGTGCCTCACTACCATCCGTTGCCCAGTTGCGATATGTTTTGATTTACAGTCGGGCCGTTTGCGGCCTAGCCTTTGTCGCGTTGAATATATCTGGCCATTTACAACTCCACGTAGGGCTGCCACCTTTGAGAAAGTCAGGCCCGAAGTTTTCGGTGGTAGCTTGTTTGTTAACCCCGTTAAGATTCCTTTTAATATTGCTGAAAAAAATTATGTTGCTTTTTTATATTTAATATATAAAAATCGCGTGTCACAGTGATTGTTAACGAACTCCACTAAAACGGCTTTACCAATTTTTATGAAAGTATTTATGTAAATTTGGTAGGTATTTTTATTTCGTTTGTCTGAGAATAGGTCGTAGGCTAATTAATATGGCAAAACAACGTCTACGGGGTCAGCTACTTATTTAATAAAGACCGGCGGCCGTGCGGGCATGCAGCGACTAATTAATCTTGATGGAACTAAATAGGTTTGTAAGGATCACAAGAAGTAAAAAGTCTTGATCTCTGCCTACCCCTCTAGGATGCAGGCGTTAGTTTATGTTACGTATAAAAGAAACCCAGTACAGTATGAAAGTATTTCCTTTATTTTAATTTGTATTTTAGGACTTGTTTTATGTACAATAAAGTGTTCTCTATCTATCTATCTACTAGTCAGTATATTTATATTTACCCACAGTAACCATGTACTCAAATGAAAATATTGTCATGACTCGAAGAATTACATTGTTAACCACCATTTAAACACGGAAAGGTGGCAGCCCTAGCTCCACGCCTAGGCCTTTGATCAACCACTTTAAGTATATCGCGGGCTCTATAAAATATTGCGAAATGTAGGAGCTATATAGTTTCTACGAAATAAAAAAATCATTGATGGTGTCCGCAACGTATGTTTTCTTGCAAGTTTTCCATTGTTTTCTAAGTTTTTAGCCCAATACAATCCAGCAGACGAAGTAGAACATTGTTTTTTGTACACTAGAATTAGTTCGTACCCACTAAAATATAGGGAAATTCGACCTGTTCTTTAAAATGGGTTTAAGTACCGCTAATTTGCAAAAGTTTATGTCCCATATGAACCGAAAATTTATTATTGGGAGAGTTACAATTTGGACTTTTTTTTAATTTTAATGAAAATTTGATTTTTGTAACATTTATTACTACAGTAATTTGCTTTTCTAAGAAAGTTTGGAGCATCTGTACGCCAAGTAGAAGGAACTATTTTTTCTTAGGTTAAGTGCAACTTTTTAGACGTTCAAAGTGGTTTCGCAGAGTTTCGCAGTTCCGAATTAGGTCCTAGAAATCTTGGACCTAATTCGGACATGGTTTACTCACTAGTCCGATCTCTGATCTAAAATCCTAAATCCAAGCAGTTAGGGGGTAAATCCCAGCTGTCCCATAAGCATGGTTATTTTCCACTCGTGTAGTAACATGATGCAAGCATGCGCTGCCACACAGAACAGAACTAAACTGGATGCCTCTCGCCCCAGCCGCGCCCCGCTCTCGTACGCAATTCGGATTCGGTCCGTCAATGAATCTTATCCGAAATGGATATTGTCGGACGACGAAGAGACAACGTATGTCGTAAGCCGGATCTAGTGCGTAAACTACCGTAGAAATAGTTCTACGACTACTTCGGACCTTATTTTCACGGACTCGGATCGGCTGCGGATCGGACGTAGTGCAAAATTGCTCTTACTCTTCAACTTCTGGATATAGTATTTCTTTGTTATAGGCCCATGGTCTAACCTTCTTGCGATGCAGGAACCCGAGACCCGTGCCTCAGCAGAGGGGACATACATATCGACGAATTAATCAGTAGGTACTGCACAAGAAACAATGAACAGGACATTACATAAGAGACCACAAGTACAAAGGCGAAATTATCTCTATAGGAGATTTCTTCCAGAACGGTAGTTATGTTATGTATAAAGTTGTTAGTAGGTACTTACTACCTTTGTAAGCTTATTCAAGGAATATTCTTGTTGAAATGAAATGAAAATATTTCATTCAAAGTAGCACAGAAACCGCGGCTTAATGAATGTTACAATTCAAACTAGGTAGTTGTCCATTTCAAAATCTAGATAATTTTGGAGAAAAATTGACAAAAAACTCCAAACTTAGTCTTTTCAAAACTGACATTACATAGACGATGAAGGGTCGTAATTGTGAACGAACAAAATGTTCAACCGACTTCTACCCTATTTGTGAAAGGTTTTGGCTATAATAGGATACACACTGGCACCTATTCATGGAATTGCTCTACATAGGAGCTAAAAATGACAACAATGCTGCAATGCGGCTCCCATTACGGCTCTATTTACGATAATACGCATAATATCCGGCGTTTGTATCGCGAAAAACGTGCGTTTGTGCTATGTAAGTGAAAGCATAGGATTCGCTGCCGCTTTTCTTAGACCCTCGGTGTTACATGGCATGAAAAACTGTGTTATGTATCCATGTCTGTAAACTTTTGTCTGCAGCTGGAGTAGGCTCGGTCATGTGCCCTCAAGTGATTTAACTGCCTATCTTCACTGTGAAAGTGCGATTGGACTGGCTACTTGTCGATATCTTCGTAACTAAGCTCGTACTCTCTCATTCTGAGAGAAGGCTTAAGCTCTGCAGTGGGACTTATATAGGCTACATAAGAAAAGTGTTATCTACTTATATATTGTCTTATATATAAAAAGAGAGCATTATATATAGTATGAGTCCCTATTTACCTTGGTCACGGCAACACTTTTGGTTTATTATCAGGAGAAGTTCTTCTCCTGACAATAAACCATACAACAAAAAAGAATTAGTCAAATGGGTCACCCGTCCAAAAGTGTTGCCGTGACCAAGGTAAATAGGGACTCATACTATGAAGGAAAAAATAATTCAATATTCATAGTTTAAACTGCACAACGTCTGTCGGATCAGCTAGTAGTCTATTAATATTCCACTTCAAACTACATCTCTGTTTAGTCATGACTTTTTTCACTAAGTAAACTAAAATTAGATTACTGTACTGGACAATACCAGCGCTAAACCTAGCATCAGAAATCAAAAATTTTATTCTGTTTGTTGAATGTTTCTGTACAACGTTAGCCACTGCCTTTGGAACGAATTTTAGTGTGAAAAAGGCAGCGAAAAATACTCCACTCAGACCATCGTTTCTCAAATCATCTTAAACATGATTTCATTGCATTCAATTGCTATCTACATGATTTCATTGCATTCCATGATTGCCATCACTAACTTTAAATATCAAAACATTACTTACTTTTCTTGCAAAAGTAGAAAACTCAATATCAAGCTTTTCGTTCCTCATTCTCAAAGCATGTAACACTGGGGCGTTAGGTAGGAAGCAACTGTAGGTGTTACTGAACACACGAGCATTGAATGAGTCGCCGGTTTTGTCCCGAGGTCCATTGTTGTCTTTGTACGCTTTGGCTTCGCACAAAGCCCGTGGAAGTCTCAATTGATGCCATTTTCGACGCTAATTTAAGCAAACAAAGCTCTTTGTCACATAAATAATCATTAATTAGGCGATGGTTCCGATTTTCCCATACTTTTGGCAAGATCTGTCGTACAGACAAGGAGAAGAGAAGGAATTGAAAGTTCTAATGTGTATATTCTCTTTGTTCTAAAATCACCGTTTCTGTGAACTCGGATTTCAAGACTATATTCACTCAAAGGTGAACACGGTCTTGAAATCCGCAATGTGTAACATTACGTGTGTGTGTTTATCCCGATGTTGTTTCTAACCGACTTCAAAAAAGGAGGAGGTTATCAATTCGACGCGTATGTTATTATTATTATTAATACTTTATTGCACCATAAAATCGTACAATGCGGCAAACTTAATGCCATAAGCATTTTCTACCAGTCAACCGCAGGAGGCAACGAAAAAGTTGGCAGGCGTGCAAAAAAAGAAAAACAATATAGTAAAATGGCCTACTTAAATTAACTGAACTTATTAAATTCTCGATACTTATAGATAATTTTTTGAATTGTTGGTGAAATTACGACCGAACGTCTGGTTCTGAACCGACTTTGTTTAAAATTTCTAAAATATGAAAACAATAATTCGGGTGATTTTACACTTATACCATTTGCAAATTGTTTCTTTCATTTACTTTCATGTGGCAGTCATCGCTTTTTATTTCGATATTCGTAAAGCTCACACTTTGTTACATAAATAACTCATTAATTAGGCGGTTGTTCCGATTTTGCCATACTTTTGGCAAGATCTGTTACTATACAAAAAGAAAAGAAAGAATTGGAAGGAATAAAGGATCGAAAGGAAAGTGCACAGTTACTGTTAGTCGAACAAACAACTTTAGTCTTAGTGCCAGTACAATTTCAGCCTGTAAACAGATCAGTCTTAGCAAAGTTTACCCGAAACATAAATGCTATCATGTTACATGCTATCGCTCGGCCTACTCCCTCAACTTTCAGTTCACACGAATGTCCTGCCCCAATTTCCTTAGTGCGATCTTAATCCAATTCCGACAATGCAGAGGTGCACCGGTGATGAATGTGCACACTCACCCAGTTCCCTATGCAAGTACTCTGGCGTACAGCTACGGGCACAATTGAATACGGATTGTTTTTATTTTTGTGCAAATGTTACGTTTTTTTTTTTTCACTATAAAAACAAAATGTTATATATTATGTGGAGAAGAAACTAACAAAGAAACTCCACGTTTATTATTTTCAAAACAGATTTTAACTTAATTAACTGAGTTTTCAACATACATTACACTACACATAATCGTCTCGATTCACTTTATTTCCATAGCAGACAACTTTGTCCTTCAAATAATCCTTAATTTTATAATAGGCTTTGTGCACAGAGTATGCTTAACACATTTTTAAACCGCGTCTGTTGTAAGTCTTATATATGTTGAGGAATCCTTTTTCCTTGCATTTGTATTTCTTTCTCCATCGGAAACGTTTCTATGGTTTCCGTGTTTTTTCTTGTGTATGAAATATAATCTTATCTTATAACAAATAAATATATTACAGAAAGTCAGACCGGTAGCCTGGAGGGCTAGGCAGAAGCCGGGGTTTCCCACATGACACGATCCTGAAATACCTCGTTTGCTTTGTCAACAAATAATCATGTTAAAAATCAAGGATCCTTATCAATCATGTCAATGGTTTAGAAGAAGATTATTGTCTTTAGAAGTCGTTAAGAAATAATCTGAAGCAAGAAATTGTGTGCAATAAGAGTCATTATCTCAATCCAGATCAATTGTTGCAGTACTTGTTAGAAGTAGAATCTGAAAATTCTACTTTCAAAATCAAGATTGCTTTACAATCTACTGCAAACCTGTTGGCCATTGACAATCTATGAGGCTACTTTTGTGTTGTGAATATATTTTCGGATATCTTTCCAGGCTTTAAATTGAATACAAGTAACTGTTGTTAGACTAATAATCCTTGTCTAATCTTTGTTTTACCGCCGCTTTATGTTGGCACTTTGCCCCAAATATTATTTTAGATCAGATATTGAATCGAATTTAATAACATTCGATTGTTCAATAATTCGTCAGCCCCAAATATTATTTTAGATCAAGGGATATTGCCGGTACTTTCAGAAGCCTGAAGTTAAATCTTGAATTTTATATTTAGCTATGTGGTCCTGTAAAATACAAGAGTCGGTGTTAGTATTCCATAGCCTTAAAAAATCAGGAACCGCAACTGGTGGAATCTATTCTTGTGGAATACAAATTTTGACTCCTGCCGTATTCTATCTTGCAATTTCTCATCGGGTGTACCAAATGCCGTGTAGGTAGTGCTGCAAAGCCGTTTCGCAGTCAGTTGCGTGTGCATTGTGCAAGTGTAGGTCTAAGCCAGTACAATAGCCCCGTCCAATAGCCGTACAGTCAGCGTCAGGGCAGTCACCACGCTCATGTTTCACGGTATGAGATTGAGTATCGAACTAAAGTCCGGTCTAGCTGACTATATTGCGCTTAACTAATAAATAATCGCGATTAGACTCGTTTAATATTATGTAACTATGTACATATGAGCATGTCATTATGATATACCGTGTTATGGTTTTAGGTTAGTTAAAGGTGCAGTCTCAATCACATAGCACAAAAACACCAGTAAATATGTTAGATCAGTTGGCGATTAGCTGACTAATTCACCAGCTAGTCTTTAGCATTAGCACGAATCAGAGTAGATTGACGAATATTGCTTTGATGAGTTAGACATCTAGGCTCTGGTTGCTATTTATTACTATCTTCTTTTTGCCCTTAGAGATAGTTATAGTTTGACGTATAAAGTATTGTTCCTCTTATTTTCATAGGCGGGTAAAATACAGGCAGATAATAAAATTCTCTCAATAAAGTCTACCAGCCATTGAAAATGCGACATCGTCGGTAGACACTGGCTTTACACTGACTTGGTGTACTTCGTGCACAACACTTCGCCCTGAATCGATCCATACTGTACGCTGTATTCTATACTTCACTATTTTTGATGAATATAGAGCTCTGTAGAGCAGTGGTTCCTAAAATTCCGCTAACACTACCGAACTACTTTTATTTTTGCGAAACCCCTGTGACTTTTCCACGGAACTCTTGGCTTCAGCGAAACCTATGTGACGCGGTGCTGTAGAGAGTCTGTCTACAGTACTACACACATCTAGTGTTCTACATGGCTGCATGCAAATAGTGACGCGGGGGTTATTCCCGCCGTGGCAACAATAATTGAACTTCCGTAGGGTAGCGAGCTTTTTATTGAATGAAATAGGGTGGTGTGTACTGGTCGACGACCACCCATTGCGCTTGAGCGGTATTGCAAACTACAAATTGTATCGTAATGATCTTAAAACAATACCACGAATTAATATAAGAGTATGTTACTACTCACTTAATGTTTTGTGTTTCGTTTGCAATAAAGTATAACAATAAAATTGGATTATATTACCATTGTCTAAAGATAATAATGACTGCAAGTGCATTCGTCATTGGAATTTTTTATGCCGAAATAAATCGTTTACAATCGATTCTTAACATATTTAGATCGTCATTCTAGGCTAAAAGTCAAACCTATGGCTTTCTTCTTCTTCTTCGATAGCCACCCAATGCTGAGGTCTCCTCTAATGCACGCCATTCACTTCAGTCTTGGGCTTTCCGAATCCAGTTTTTTCCTGCCACTTTGACCAAGTCGTCAGTTCATCGGTTGCCTGCCCACAATTCTGCGCTCGTCTCTATTTCTCCTGACTAGAACTGGACATGGCTATCTACACCTAATATTATAATTTACTGCATTTTGCGGTACGTGATACATTTAATTGCTTCTTGTTTATAGGCCGGCCGTAAGAAATACGATCAGTGCGTGGTTTTCCACTTTTGCCCACATCCTGGTCGTCAACACGTCTGACTAAAAGCAGGGAACTAGGGTCCACCATAACGTTATTATAACCTCAGTAATAGCTTGGTTGGTAAAGGTATAATTTACGACTTACCTCAGATTTGTACGTGTAGCTTCAGCTTTTATAGGGCGCGGAAGTCATTCGACGCTTGGCAGATTTACGGGCGTTTTGACAGATCGTATAGAGCTTCCTCAATAGTAGATTTTAAACCGCTTATTTTGGTCTGAAACATAACAAACTGAAGAACCAACAGTGCAAAGCTGTTTGTATTTTAAAGGATAGGTATTTCGGAACGAAGGACTAACTAATTGTTTCCTGTTGATTTAAGGTATTGCTGGCAGAAGAAATTATTGGTTCTTTGAAAAATGGAAGAATGTTACCTGAAGATCCTATGCTAGACTTAAACCTTCCCAGCGTAGTAAGTTATCCCGTTTATGTCCCTTTTTCTACTTATTTAGTTGTAATATATAAAGGAAAACAGATGCATCAAATTGGGTGCAGACCTGCCTGCAGACATTTAAAAGTTTTACCAAAATTATGTCTACATTTAGCTTTTTCATTTTCATTATATGTTGAGTGGCTACTCCATAGAGTCTCATCGTAGAGTACCAGTCGCGTCATATCGCCCTCATTCATTAGTTAATGAATTTACAAAAACCGATTGCAACCCTGTATGTCCCCACTGCTGGGACACGGGTCTCCTCCGACATTATTCTACAAGAACTCTGTAAATAAAAAAATAAAAAAATTGCAGAAAGGTTAGGCCATACTCCACCACGGAGGCCAAGTCCGGGTTGGTGTAGGTGTAGGTCTGTAAGACAGTGGCCGGCCTTTCTGTCAGAAGTTATCAATTATCAAGCCGCCTCAGCCGTCGCCAGTTATAAGGCCTCTGACATGGCTTAACGACTGACATTAAATGACAGCCGGCACCCACGGCTTAACGTGCCTAGCGAAGCACGGAAGCGCTCGGAAAAATACCACTAGCGGTAGTAACGGGTCGGTCACCCATCTTCCACCTGACCGCGCCTGTTGTTGCTTAACTCGAGTAATTAATTCCAATCACTCGGTTCGACTAAGCCACGAGCGCTTCTCAACATTTTTAAATGAAAAAACTCTATAATATCTTCGTTCCGGAGTCACTTGAATTTTTGTCGGAAGAAGACTTGGGCAAAGTGTGTCCTTAGAGGGAGTTGTTATATCTCATATATTTGCTCAATGAGACACACTATATCTCTATCATTTCTCGCTCACCACTTGTGTCCTAGCTCATACGACGTCCAATCAACTAAGTGCGTGTGGAAACAAGAGACACAAGTGGTGAGACAGTCTAGTCTACCTATTCCCTACTTTATCCAGATCACATGTTTTTCTTGGTGAATTTTCTCTCTTCGCTCGTTGGTTACAACGAGAAATGCGGCCGAATGTAACCGATGTCAGACGATGTTGATCTCGCTCTCGCGCAGTGTGTGTGAGCTGGATAAAGTAGCAGGAGATGACTACCGTGCTGAGTTGTGAGTAAGTATATAGTTGACATCTCTGGGATATGAATGGGACACACTTGACGGCGAGGGAGTTGTGTTTCCACTCATATCTGGCTCTTGAGTTACCCAAGGCTAGTCGGAAGTGCTTAATTATACGAAGAGCTTAATCATTGTGTGTAAAAGGTCGTCACTTACTCAAGCAACGCGAGCTCCGCTTCTACTCACCATGATTAACTATTCGAATAAGTGCGAAACCTTGTCGGATTCTGACGGCCTCGGTAGCGCAGCGGTTTGGCCCGCTGACTGTAAAACCGAAGGTCTCGGGTTCGAGCCCAGGCCGGGTCAAACTAGGAAATGAACTTTTCTCGTTTGTCTCGGGTCTTGGATGTTATCTATGTATTTATTGTATCGTCGAGTTAGCACCTATAACACAAATCATTTATTTATACTTAGCCATATGTTGCTAACGAGATCTGTGTAGTATGTCCATGAATATTTATTTATTTATTCTTCAGATATAGACACAAGTAAGTGATTTCAGAATGAAGTGAATAAGATGGCATTATGTATTACTTTCTATTGGGTATACATTTCGCCTCGGCGAACTTGCTAGAAAAAACCTTTCTACGAAATTATCCAGCTGCTAGCAGCCCCGAACTGAGGCAGCCCGTGCTGCAAGTTACTGTGATCTTCCTAACGCATAACGGCATCCTGCTTTACGTTGTGAAATAAAGCGAAAAAACGCTAGTCGATAGGAATACGAAAACGTTTGTTGTGATAACGTCAACGGAGGCTTCTGTCGAAAGTCCTGAAATTATACATAATTATATATAACCCTTTACCTCTTCTTCGTCAGGATCCGGCCGCAGACGCCCTCCGAGGTGGTCGAGGGCTGCGGGGTGTGCGCACGCGCCGGCGGGGCGGCGGGGGAGGGGAGCGTGGCCCTGGGCGCCGAGAGAGCCTTCACGTTCGACTTCGCCTTCGAGCCCACTACATGCCAGCAAGATGTTTACGACACCTGCGTCAGGAGGCTGGTGGAAGCAGCCCTGGACGGATACAACGCCACTGTGCTGGCTTACGGGCAGGTGAGTTGTGAGATTATGGGCCTTTTTATCCCTAAGCTAGGTTAGTCCTAGGCATACCAGTTCAAACACCTCCAGGCCGTTATTATTCCATGGGCATAGGTCACAGCAATCCTGCATGCAAATAATCAACTAATGTGCCTGTCCTATTAATGTATGGAGGGTAATGCTGTAGAGAGGCATTGGTTGGAATCTTAGAAGTTTTCGAATGGTTCGAATAATCCACGATTGCGTATTAGTATAAACTAGTGTTCGAATAAAACTAATACATACATATGTACCTGTATGCAGAGTAGGCCGAGACCAGAGTTAAAGAAACAAATATTATTTTAATATGAAAGAATATTCGAATACAATTATGCTACTTCAGTTACTTATTCAGTCAAGTACTACTACGCGGTATTTGCGCTATGTACACAGGCTTGATTAAACCATTGTGTTTATCAACTTTAAACAGAAAGTGGGTTGTAACGTAATGTTTGTTCGAACTTTACCGAGGAAACTAAATATTCGATTAGGTTGAACGGTTTTAGTAACTATTTCACATCCCTATTGCATAAGGCGTTGAGGTCGGGGCGTGGGCGAAGGACCGTCGCCCGCGCAGCCAGCGCCAACTTTAGAGCGAAAAACTTCAGTTATGACAGCGTATGCTAATTACTGTGGCTGTCATTGACTAGTATCGTTTCGAGCCCTAACTGGCGCGAACTGCCGCGTTTATTGCTTGATAGATTTTACAATAGTTAGACATTTTAGCCCTGAGATCATCGTTCACAAACTTAGTCATTTTCGCACTGAGATGGTTCAACAATCCATTTTTTTCGGCTAGATTAGAGGTTTTCAGACACCCTTACATAATTTAAACTCACTCCTGTATCCCATAGAAGTAGGCAGATGCCAGGGTCAAAGAACATTACGTCATTGACACAAAAGTATAGACTGATTATCAGGTTTGATTTTCATTTGTCAATTGAAATAATTTTTCAAGCTTCGGTTTCCTGAATATGAGTGGAACATTGTTTATTTCACCTTGACCTGAGCCATACTGGCGTACATTATTCAATAAGTACACATCAAATGCAATTTCACGTCCAATGAGGGCGACGCCATAAACAAAGTCCCCGAATACCTGAATGTAAATTATAATTTGTGACATGCGCGTGGGCATCGGAATTCGTAAATTGGTCTGCGCACAATCACGCGGCGTCTGGCATTTAGCAAGGCGACGAGGGCCACCGATTGACCGTGATACGATCACAATTATGTCATTTTATGCCGTTTTAGGCTCGCCTTCATTCACAAAACCGACCAAAATCCAGTCGAATACGCGCGTAGTAAGTATCTATGTTTCTTGGATGCGGTTGTTGAATTGTTAACGGAAACAGTCTCTTTTAAGATATCCCTACTTGACATCTACGCTTTTAATCATTAGTGTAAGTTTCAATTTGGAAACGAGAAAACTTTTCTGGAATGCATTTCGTAAGCTTTATAATTTTGAAAGAGTCAACAATAATACATTTAGGATGTCTCTACTCAGACACGTGATGTTAAATATCATCGACTCTATAATATGTGTTGTGTGTTATGTATGATGTACGCTCATTAGATTAAGTATAACATTTGTAACCTTTTTAGTAAATAGAGTATTTGTGTTTGTAAAGCACTTTTAAGTGCAAACACATAATCGTACCTCAAAAGTTATGTTTCAAGATTAAACTCTACCGACACGCTTTCCACTTAGAATTTGGAACCTTGAACCAAATCCGACTCTTAATGCCAGTTCTCCGTGTAATTAAACTACTAAAATGAACATTAAATTCGGCAGGCCATCGATGCGAAGTATCGATCTACTTGACCGTGTCACGCCGGAGTTTTGAAGGCGGCTTTAACTTTATAACAACCTAATTATGAAAATTAAGTTTCACGGCACGCGACATTCTTCAGTCATTTAGCGTCTGTAGACTCGACTTCACATAGCTCTGACACAGTTCTCCATCATCAGACCATTTAGAGACGGGCATCCTTTACCAGGCAATGGCATAATAGTTGCCACCATAAATTGAACCTTGAAAAAAAGTCCAAAATTAATGAAAAAATTACGTAAGCTCTGCCCGTTAAAAGGCGGCTAGTGATCAGAGGCGACAAAGTGCAATAATTATCGAGATGTTCAATTAATACATTGTTGGCTTATCGCATAGTTATATATTAAATAATCGCGATAAGACCCTTTAATATATAAGTTTTTTTTATTTTACTTAGCTTTTCTGTGAAGTTATATCCATGCATTTATAGAGATCCATCTTTAGCCACTTCAAAGGAGATGCACTATGACTTTCGTCAAATCAATTATTTTTATTATTAATATTATATTCCAACAATCCAAAATAAAAAAAATATCTGCGATCAATTATTGTGACAATACAGCCATAAATAGATTTCACTTGTAACTAACTATTACCATTGAATTTAATTCAATGCTATTACTATACCTACCATATCAAGTTTATTCATTATAGAAATAAAACTTTTACTTAATGAACATCAGAGTTGATGGTTCCACAATTAATACATTATGCAGAGAAGAAGCTTACCAAAAAACTCCAAATTTATTCTTTTGGAAAAAATCTTTACTCTAAATCTTTTAATCTTTTAGCCTCTAAATAGGTTTTTAAATTTGTTCCTTAGCACGGGTTAGTGCATTAAAAATAAAAATAGTGTAATCATGTGGGTACAGTGATATCGTTCCGATGTTAAACCTAACTGCAAAGTAGGTAGTCGGGGCTGTAAGTAATGCAATTTGCTTAAGTCAGATGTCGCTGCCTGTACGTAATACAGAGAATATTGTAAAGAGGTTCGAAATTTCACTGATGCCGTGAGTCGCCCATTGGCTCAATTGGTAGAGCGCTGGTACGGATAGCCAGAGGTTGCGGGTTCGAATCCCGGCATGGGTGAATTTTTTAGCCTCTAAATAGGTTTTTAAATTTGTTCCTTAGCACGGGTTAGTGCATTAAAAATAAAAATAGTGAAATCTTTACTCAACAAACTTTTCAACATTAAGAGTTATTACTCATGTGTTTAACAATGGGCACAATCGTTCCCTAAATACCTTTTAATATTACCGTCGCGATGTGGCTTATCTGAATTTGCTAATTGACGAAAATGAGCCAGGCTTTCCGCCAAATTAGGATTAATCCCGCTGCAGCCGTCTGCGAAAAAAATTGGCTAGGTGCAAGTCAGACTCGCACACGGAGGGTTCCGTAAATATTTGTTCTGTTTATATGAAAATATATAACAGAAATAAGTAATATGTGTTTTGTTATTGCACAAAAATAAAAACATTAACAAAAGTTATGTTTAGATGTACACACAACTTATATCAAAATAAATTTATTCCATACTAAGGCTGGATGGAATAAATTTATAGTAAGAGTAACATAGAACAATAAAACGGAGAACAGGAAGTAGATAATAAAGCTCAACAAAGAAATATAAAGTTACCTACTTATTTTAACACTTATTAGATGGTCTTGCCCATATGCTTTGGAGGTTCTTTGAGGTAACGTAACGCCTCCCTGGCAATCCATAGTAGAGGGATTTCATGAAAGCTAGTTCCCGTGAAGACAGGGCGCTATAGCGCTCATTTTGGGAGGGCTGTGTCCAGCAGTGGACTACATAATATAGCCTGAAGAAGAGGTTCCCGTGAACTTAAAAATCAGAACTTAAGGATATCGTATTACAAATTCTGTTCAATTCAATTTATTTCAACGTAAAGAATTTACATTCTATTTGCTGAATGTCAAAGTACAATGTAACATAAAAGTGAAAGCCGCTGCCTTCGGGCCGTAGTGTAGTGGAGAAAAAGGCAGCGGGGGAACTCCACTCTGACCATCTTTTCTCAAGTCCTCTTAAATCTATATACATCAGATACACATATAACTATGATAAGATTACACTATTTTTTTATTTTTAATGCACTAACCCGTGCTAAGGAACATTTATGATAAGATCCCATGAATTAAGTACTAATTAAGTACAAATTAAGTACCTACAGAGTACAACGCCCGATACCTGCAATTCTTGAAGTTGAACCCTAAAAAGTAAATTAATGATATCATCGCGTCTGCGAGATGATTGACGAGATGCGCGTATGTCATGCTGTAACTCGCAGAGACTAATCTCAAAACATAACTTGTTGGCCAAGGACCTTCACAGATGACACAATATAAAAACTATTATAAGGACGTGTTTCGTTATCAACCCTTGTATGTCCCCACTGCTCGGGCACGGGTCTCTTCCTGCATCGCAGGGAGGTTAGGCCTTACTCCACCACGGGGGCCTAGTCCGGGTTGGTGGAAGTTTGTAAGACAGTGGCGGGCCTTACTGTCAGAAGTTATCAAGGCCTGTGACATGAATTAACGACTGACATTAAATGACAGCCGGCACCAGCGGCTTAACGTGCCTTGCGAAGCACGGAAGCGCTCGGAAAAATACCACTAGCGGTAGTCACGGGACGCTCACCCATCCTGTACCTGACCGCGCCTGTTGTTGCTTAACCAAGTGATTGATTGATTCCAAACACTCGGATCGCCTAGGCCACGAGCGCTTCTATTATACTATTATAAGGACGTGTTTGTCTATCGATTAATGTTGCATGTGCATAAATGAAATCGGACCACGGTTCAGCTACGAGGAAATACCACTGCTAAGCCTTTAGGTAGCTACAGAGTTTTTCACAAAGTCGGGTTTTTAATACGATAGAGTGACTTGACAGTTTAACAAAGGAATTGTGCTCTTTGTATCTCTTAAACTTCACTGGTTATTTAACGTATTTCGGTAATTATTTTGTCAATAGAAATCTGACCAATTGTTGCTCTAAAATTTTTCATGGGAAAATAAACTATTTACCATTGGTATTCCTTAATGATTCGCGATACCCGTAACCACGGCAACTGTAACGCTGCCGAAACGTCGGGAAATAAGGTAATAACGTTTTACCTAATAAGTAATCGCGATTAGACCCGTTTAATATCTATATTTACCATTGAAGTGCATTTTTTCGTAACTGTTAAGGCATCAAAAGATTTTTTTTCAGTAACAACAGCGGAAAATATCTTCAGCGACAATAGACAGTGTAATACATTAAACGGGTCAGATCGCGATTATTTATTAGGTACAATGGACTTACTTCAGTGTACCCGTGACAAACGTTGCAGTTGCCGAAACGTCGGTAATTACGATAAGGACATAAGATAAGATAAGAATATTCTTTACTGTACACACCAGAAAATAATTACAGAGACAACAGTTACAAAAGAAGAGGTACGATTGGCGGCCTTGTTGCTGATAGCAATTTTACCTAATAAATTATCGCGATTAGACCGGTGTGATATATAACTATGCATGAGCAACGCGAGTCATTAAGACATACTAATACACAGTGTATTGCGATTAGTGAATGTTGTAAGTGAACGAGAAATAGAAAACTGTTCGTGAAGGCAGTATCAAGCTTACTACAGACGCTATCGATATTGCGCTCGGTAAGCCTAGACCACATCTGGAGTAAGGCAGCTGCAAGCGTTACAGGTCATTCTGTCAGTATAACAATCTCTGCAGAAATAATTACAAAGAAAGTGAAAGGAATTAAGGAAGTCTTTGCAACCAAACGTAACGCTCTGTCGCAAAAAAGCGTCAGGTTAGTGAGGCTCTACGTTAGGACCTTTCTAGACTTCAGGTGATACAATGTTTTTCTAATAACATGACAACATGATAAGTAATATTAATCTTTACTTACATATACATTACGTCTGTTTTCTGGAGGAGTATGTAGAGACTAGGGTTTGTCACATAGACACAACACAGGCTATGTCTTTTTTTTCCTTTTTTCTAATCATTCTTTAGTTTTTTTGTGTTAAGTTTTTCTGTGGTTTTTCGATACATATATTACAATTGGTTTTTGCGATGTGTGTCGTATTGTTACGATTAAAATGTGTGTATATAACTGGCAAGACTGATTTTGGAGGATAAACATGAAAACATTTGAAGTCACAACCTTACGTATGTCTGACATGTTCCATGGCCAGTTTCCTACATCGATAGCGGCCTTGTCTTCCCTACACATCGCCTTGTACTGGCTATTATCGCACAGTTATCGCTCAGATCCGGAGTTGAACTATGAATAATGGAACGCTTGAATCTGTAGATAGCCATACTTTTTAGAAACAGCTATAGACGTAGTTAAACCATTATGATCGGAATCTAGAGTGATTTTAAGTGAATAGTTAATTACATAACCAAAGTTACTTATATAGATACCTGCGTGAAATAATAAGATATCACTGTGCCATATACGGTTTAGGTAGCTGCTTTACCGGGCCGATGTAATAATGCGGTTTTAATTGTCTAGAACATAATAATATTATTTCAGTCAGTTGACTTTCGAAAATAAATACAGTCTGTGTCTAATATGTTTAAACTATTCCTATCTAAGAAATCATGTATATAAATGTAATTATTATAGGGACGAGCGAGTGATCGTGCTCTTTAACTGTAAAGGGAAATTTCCCGTCAGGCAACTGCCGGTCCCACTGTTGTTAGTCGGGCGTTATATTTATGATAGGTCATGTGAAACCTTTGATTGCGAGATGCATTGATATTGGAGTTTGTAGTGCGCGCGTAGAGTTGATATGTGCTCGCCACGTGATTTTTTCTGGTTGTGCAAAAAAGTTATATTTATTTATTTTATCAAAAGTTGATGACGCGAAAGAGAATTTTTCAGGATCGCGGCAAATGGCAAATACTGATGTCTACCTACGTGAATTTATCTAATCTGGTCAGTTTTTCTCCAATTAATTAATGACTTGCAGTGCGACTCTACATTTACGACTTAGATATCTTTTACACCGTTGGAACATCGTAAACATTTTATCGGCGTAGCATCATGACCTGCGCCCAATAAAAAGTACCCGGAACTGGAAACCCGCGCGTGTGGGAGAAGTATGTTTATGTTGATGAAGTGACAACGATATACTAAGTTCGTTAATATGTTATAAACTTAGCGCGGCCTACGCACATCAGGGAAAGCGTATGCCTTTTAAAGTCTCGTTTTCTCAATCCGATCTCAATTTCGATACTATAGCAAGGCGCATTTTGTCGCCAGACATGTGCAATACAGTGCATTTCAAAGTAATGTGATAGATCATTATTTTTTTACTCCAGACGTCACATCACACTAACAATCTCAAGACTCAACCATAATTTTTGATACGACATGATTGTATGGCGTTCTGCTTGAGATGATGCGACGGAAATTCCGGACTGTCCTAGAACATTTCTTAACAATTTAAATGATTGAGCTCTCAGCATCATGCAAATACTGTGCAACCCTTGGCTCAAGTTATGTGGAGTAATTGAAATTAAAATGAATTGTAATTGAAAGTGGTTTAATTATCGCTGAAAGATACAAAAACTAATTAAAATAGACTGCAATGCTTGATAAGTGATGTTAGATGGCGATAGTTAGTTAGATCCTGTGCTTTTATGCATTAGGAACAATTAACTTCAACTCTTAGTAACATATTACTTAGGGCTCAAATTTATTAAGTAAATTTGGAGTGAAGCGAAGCCCCTTTTTCTCTTCACTCATGCGTAATATTCTTTTGTTGATTATGTTTTGTAACCTAACCTAACCTTCCAGCGATGCAAGAAGAGACCCGTGCCCCAGTAGTTTGGACATATAAGGATTGATAACGAGTATATGTTTTGCAATACGATTATTACAAAAAATACGCATTATTCAGTTTAACGGAAATGCGCACTTATAGACAAATACAAATCTAATCAACATGCGTAGATATATCGGGTACTATGCTCAAATGCTCATGTTAACTTTAACGGATTTTATTGCGCGGAAATATTTAAGGTGACACAATGATACGCCTTAGAGTCGTATACGACTTATTTGCTAATAAAGTTAGAATTGGGTCCCAGGTTTTGCTCTGATTCGCAGAGCTTAACCATGGTGAGTAGATACAGATCTCGCGTCATCTTTAGGTCAATAATGTGCAGTGCTTCCAAAGTTTGACTCTACATTTTCACATATTCATAAAACACATCCGAACATAACACTAGTAAAGTCAAATCGTCGGTCGCCATACTAAATAAATACAATGTATTTATTTAGTGTGGCGACCGACTCATATTATACGTATTCCAAATCAAAATGTTTTATTCAAACTAACACAAAGACTGCGACTTAATGAACGTTACAAGATAAACTAGATGTCCATTTCAAAATCTGAATAAACTTGTCGATCAGATTCCACTTGACCTAGACAAATTTGGAGGAAATATGTCAAAAAATCCCAAATAAAATAAAAAATAGGAAAAGGGAAAAAAGAGTGGGTCTCTATCCCTACTAATATTATAAATGCGAAAGTAACTCTGTCTGTCTGTTACGCTTTCCCGCTTAAACCTCTCAACCGATTTTGATGAAATTTGGCACAGACAATCTTTAGACCCTGAGAAAGAACATAGGCTACCTTTTGTTGCGAAAAAAAGGGATGAAGATGTTGAAATAGAGATTGAAAGTTTGTATGGGATTTATTAATTTTAAAAGATAAAACCATGAACTTTATATTTGAGCATTTGATAGGAAATAATTAAACATTTGTTCTAGCGTTTTTGAAATTTCGACCAGTGAGGGGGTGAAATAAGGGTTGACAGTTTGTATGGGAGTTCGACAGGGGGTGAAATAAGGGTTGAAAGTTTCGGAAACCGAAATACACGCGGACGAAGTCGCGGGCGGCCGCTAGTTCTAAATAAATACGTAACGGTACCCGTCAACCCTCGGTGCCGGATCGCGACCCGAACTTGATCGTTTTTTTGTATTCATTTCTCTGATTATGACCTCGGACCCTGATTGAAACCTCGGATGCCCGGCTACCTTAAACTTGATATGTATTTCCAAATATGACATGTGCTTATTTGCATGGCATTGGTACTGAAACGGATATGACTAACGGCCGAGCCTGCGTAGTAAATCAGGCAGGTATGTGTCAATCGGTGTACCCACGTGTTTTGGTGTAAAACGATGAAGACTAAGCGCGTACGGGTTACTTTTGTCACCGTGACTGTTTCGTCACTCCGTAGATATGTATGGAGATGCGCGAAATGTCACCCAGTTGTCACGTCGTAACATACGCGCATCTCCATACATATCCACCGTCTTGATAAGAGTGACGAAACAGTCACGTAACCCGTGCGCGCTTAGCCTTAAAGTAAATATAAATACAAGCCTTTAAAAGTGCTTGTAAGAATTGGCGAGTGTATTCGTCGTGGATTCCATTATAAAATATTTTGATAAAATTTAAGTGAAGTCACCCTTCAAGTAACTCCTTTAGTAGCCACCCTTCAAGTAACACGTAGTGACCACCAGAGTCGTTCTCAACTTGTGTTTGCATGTTAGTTTGTAAGTCACGTGGTGAACAAGCATATATCTTTCCAAAGTAAACATAAGTTGTTTCCACTTGAGGCACATTTCAGATCAGAATCAGAACACTTAGATATAACTTTTTTTCATAAAACAGGAGCGCAAAAAACACAAAAAGGTTTTTAAAAAACCTATTTAGAGGCTAAAAACTCCAGCCATCCGGGATACGAACCCGCGACCTCTGGCTATCCGTGCCAGCGCTCTTCCAACTGAGCTAATGGGCGACTCACCGGTATCAGTGAAATTTCGAACCTCTTTACAATACTCTCTGTATTACGTACAGGCAGCGACATCTGGCTGAAGTAATTTGCATCACTTGTAACCTCGAGCCCCATTAGCTCAGTTGGAAGAGCGTGACACGGACTGAATAGGTTTTTTAAAAATTGTCCTTAGCACGGGTTAGTGCATTAAAAAAGAATATAAGCACAAAAAGGTTATAAAAACAGATCATAAATATAAAAAAACCGGCCAAGTGCGAGTCAGACTCGCGCACCGAGGGTTCCGTACAAACCTGTATTATAGACCTGAGTATTTGGTATGAATTTCAATTTAATACCTCTACGCGTTTATGAGGAAATGGGTAGTAAGTTTAAAATTATTAAAAAATAATATATTATGTGATGTAACTAAAAATTTATGGTTTTCGTAATTTTTCCTTTATCTATGCTATAAGACGTTGCTTCGTACCAAATTTCAAGATTCTGAGTTCACGGGAAGCACCCTGTAGGTTTTGATTCCCTTGCAAGTGTCGAAAATTTGCGGCATAAACGGCTGTATCTTTTGATTGCGTTGGCTTAGAAGTTTGATTTTTTCACAGCTTCAAGGGACAGTAGACCTGAGTAATTGATATAAATTTCAGCTTCATACCTCCACGCGTTCCTGAGAAAAAGGGTCTTGACAGACGGACGGACGGACGGACAGACGGACAACAAAGTGATCCTATAAGGGTTCCGTTTTTTCCTTTTGAGGTACGGAACCCTAAAAATACATCACGAACACCCCGACCCAAAAGATCCCGATCATACTAGCAGCGCTCCGGCGGGGAAATCCTTTGCATCGGTATTCACCAGAACGATGATTGTATCTACATCGTTTTGTATAGCTGGCTTTGGAATAGTGGAATAGAACATTTCTTACTGTCACTACCTATTTATTAATAATTCTATTCCACTGCTACTTAAAATTTTACTATATATTTATATATATATATATATATATATATATATATATATATATATATATATATATATATATATATATATATATATATAGTAAAATTTTAAGTAGTTATTTACTATATATTATACTCTTTAAATGATGATTCGTGAGAAATCACTAGCTAAATGTAAAAGCAAATTGGAATTTAATGAACCACAAATACAAAACGCCGAAGATCAAAGGCGAAAATTTAATTACATTAGAACAACACTCATGTTAATGGTTGCATCCGGGGGCGCAACTAACGTGGCCAGCATTAAAACGCTCGCGCATCGATTTATATTAGCTGCGCGCGCGCAGGTTTTCGACTAGCTCGGTCCAGCGTGACATTTCCTACATACTAATATGACTAGCCCGTCTGTTTGTCAGTCGGTACTTGTTGTTTATTTTAGGTTTAAGTCGGGCTACTCGCTCGGTTGACATGAGTCATTTGCCTTTATTTAGCTTCGCCTGGCTTGTACATTCATAAGCTGTTATTAGGAATCGCCATCGGCTAGGACGCTAATTAAGGTCTTGGGTTAAATAGCTGATAGTTCTTAACGTTTCAATTACTTAACGTTTCAGTTTCAATTAACACACAGAGTTCTTTAATAAGTCAAGAAAAAAATCATCACTATAAAAACAAAATATTTATATTATTATTTTTAATGCACTAACCCGTGCTAAGGACAATTTAAAAACTTTTTTATAGGCTAAAAATTCCACTCGTGCCGGGAATCGAATCCGTGACCTCTGGCTATCCGTGCCAGCGCTCTTTCCAACTGAGTCGCCCATAAGCTCAGTTGGAAAGAGCGCTGGCACGGATAGCCAGAGGTCACGGGTTCGAATCCCGACATGGGTGAAATTTTTAGCCTCTAAATAGGTTTTTAAACAAAATATTTATTTAATGAACGTCAAAGCTTTTCACAATATCTGGACAGGCTCTATTTATCTGAATGATTCTCTATGAAATTTTCTGCTAATGTAGGACGCTACCTGAGCAACGAATTGTTCAAATTAGAGCTTAAACAAGCTGAAACCGAATTAGACCAAAATTTAAATTAAACTCCTGATTGTCGACACGCTATAAAACGACAATTTGGAACCCTTTCATATGACCTTTAAGTTTAAGATACCTTTTAGGCACTAAATATAAAAAATAAAAACCGGTAATGTACAAGTAGAACTCGCGCACCAAAGGGTTCCTTACTACGTTAAATGTAATATCATTTATAATACGTCACATCTAGACCCTTAGCCGACTTACAGGTGATCGGTTAATTTGTTAATTTGAAAACGGTGCCCTTCTAGTAGTATACTAGAAGGGCACCGTTTTCAAATTTATATACAATCCTACAATCGTAGTTTGGGTCGATGTAAAGTGTTTGTGTTGTTTGGAAGTTATTGTTATTATCATATATTTGTTATCGTTTTGGAATTAAATAAAATGTTTTTATACCAGACCGAGTACCATATAATATATGGACATTTACGTAAGTAATTAAGATACAAAATAATACATGTCACAGATTGATTCACAAAACTGTTAAAAAAATTACGACCTTACAAATAAAAAAAAAAAATGTACTTAATAATATCCTAAAACTTTTCGTGTATGAAGACACCCCTTTTTATTTAATCTTTGTTACATGTTGGTCCATTTGCCGTAATAGCACAAACTGGCAACTAAAACTTATTACAGTTCAAGAAAAACAGCTTTTAGGCGAGAAGACACAGACGTCCAAGGTATAGTAATATTATCCATTTGGCGCCCTTTGATTACGGAACCCTGACACCCAACTAATGGTGGAATTGGTGAAATAATTTTCATTTCGACAAAATGTGTACTAATGGAACAGACTATTTCATTGTTTACGAAATGGTATTAAGAAGATAAGCCCTGTGTATTGTTACGATATGGAGACCGATAATGCGTCTTATCGTATCAGACACACTGCTACTTGCAATATTACTCACACAATATACTTCTATAGATAAACAGTAAAGATCAGAAAATGATAAATCGCCATTGATTTTATTCAAGGATTGCATTTGAAATAATCTGATACATCATGCGACTTATGATTGTTATGAAGCGAAAGAGGTTTCTCGGGATCGTGGCAAGTGGCAAACCGTGCCCTCTGCCTAACCCCCCGGGATACAGGCGTGAGTTTATATGATATCAACCCTTTTTATGTCTTCACTGTTGGGTCACGGGTCTCTTCCTGCATCGCGGAAGGTTAGGCCCTACTCCTCTACCGGGGCCAATTCCGGGTTGGTGGAGGAATGTAAGACAGTGGCGGGCCTTACTGTCAGAAGTTATTAAGCCGCCTACGTGACAACCGGCACCAACGGCTTAACGTGCCTTGCGAAGCACGGAGGCGCTCGGAAAAAATGCCACAAGCAGTAGTCACGGGATGGTCACCCGTCCAATCACTCGGTGCCACTAGGCCACGGGCGACCGGAATACTCAGTCCTGAGACACCTTAAAGCACCCCGGTAAAAACAACGAACCACAATGTATTTAACTTTTTATTGAATAAATGTTGATATCGAAGACGTGATTTTTTTCTAAATATAATTTTCGTGTTTTGCGTTTATTTAACCACACTTTGCATGTGGATGGAGATGTTCTGTATCGTCATTATTACGAATAATTACAAATGTCTAAATTAATTGGGAACTTCTCCACAAAGAGTTGAGACCTGAGTTTGAACCTAATTGTGAGCAGCAAATCCTGGCAATTTGTATTGAATTAAAGCAATTAGTCTGGAATTTGACAGTTAGATGGAATCGTTCAGGAATTGTTACGCGTAATATTGGTACTTATCACAGAATATTAAGAGGATCGACCTGTCGATTTAATAGGTTTTACAAACCAGCTCATTAAAATATTATCAAGTTTTTATAACGAGATGAACCAGTCTTTAATATATGCCTTTAATATAGCCTTTAATTCTACATAATTATTTCGGCTATACTGTGCTAGCAGATATCTCATCGCATATATTCAACGGTCAGCCGCGCTATCTATGCATAATCTGCTATCATTTTGTTTACTACCGCTATCTAACTTGGTTTGCGATAAAGCATACCTAAAACTTCACACATGATTTCGTACATAGGCGTTAGTGGGCTCAGATAAACAAGAACCGCGCTAAACCGTGTTAAATACATTAAACATTTGCATACCAAATTATTATCCTTACTGGCGATAACATCGGTTGACAGTATAATAAAACTGCTTACGAGCGATCGCCCATTACATCATTAAGCCATTTACATGGTATAATCTTTTCCGTCAACCTCTTATGGTTCTGGTATTTAATACCTTCATGTACGTAGGTATTCGCAAAGGACCTGCGGATACATTATTTATTATTGTCTTTTTATAATGTAATTGCATTGTAATTGAGACTGGCCGTTATCGTAAGTTATCTTATAAAAAAAAGTTACAACTACTTCCGAGTTTGTTTGTGATGGTGCTAATTGATGTGCCGTGCGCGGGAATATTGCCAATATGCCCGGGTAGGAATGTTACACTAACGTATTGCACGAGCCGCGCTAGCTTACTAGTCTAGTCGTCTCGTCTCGCTCAGTAAAATGCACAGTGCAGTGGCGCGCTTTTGTAGCAATAGCACTCGGGCCTGGGCCTATTGCCATACGCCCGGCACGGTAAATCATCAATAGTTAGTGCTAGTGCCGTGAAATGTTATGTTAACTATTGGGGTTTGCCTGAATTGCCTGGTTTCATGTTTTTAGTCGCTTTTATCACGAACGGAAGAGCCCCCAGGAAAATTATATAGTCTGTTAGCTTTTAGAATATACCTCGGGCTCTAGAGTAGGCTTCGGTTTTCGCCGAAAGCACACGAGTGTAATACTACTTCCTGCTCTGTATAAAACTTTTATTGTGAGGTTTATTTAAGTTTATTTAATTATGTGTCATATTAGTTCCGATACACATTTCTATAACACGAATATATCCGATTCTATTCGATAGTAGCCGAGGTATATTCTAAAAGCTAACAAACTATACCATTGTCTATTAAAAACTAACGGCCTGTCTGTCTATTATAAAGAACATAATTCCTTAAAACATCTATAAACGTTGACAGAAATAATCGTGGTGGAGATTTTACAAGAAAAAAACGTAGCCACAGATCAAATAAACGCATGTTTAAAATGACCGTAATTCATATTATTAATTATCTAATGCCAGTACAGACCATATTTGTCAAAAGTATGCAGTACGTACCATCAAGGGTCCCCTGGGAACTAATCCGGTGACTCCTTCCTGTTGGCTGAACACGTAGCTAGACCACCAACAGAGTCGACTAACTTCACAACCCTTTCATATTAAGCGCCACAAGTCACAAATACCCCCAGCACTCATTAAATCAGCGCGTCTATTTACGCCCATCCTTTCCAGCTAATCCACCAAAGCTTTAATAATTACAAAATAATTTCCCCTAGAAGGACAGTGGCCAAACAAATTAATCCTGGCGAATTAGGGAAGTGATAACGCGCCAATAAGACGCAAGAGCACAGCTTTCTAAAAATGTTTCGCCACGAAAACTAAAAATTTCGGTCATTTATGCTTGCAAGTTTTTCTTTCCACACACCAAAACAGTTTGACGTCATATTTGTTGTCCATACTAGCACTAGCATATATACTCGTAGAAGGAAATATTGTGATCGGACTGTATTATATTAAAATTCCTGTAGAAAGATTCAATGAATTCCTGAATAGAAAAACAACCGGGAGAAAATATCAACTTTTAATACAGTCTTTTAGAATATACCTCGGCTACTATCGTTTAGAATCAGATATATTTGCGTAATAGAAATATCGGAACTAATATGGCACATAACTTTTCCAAATACTGAAAAAATGTTTTATACAGAGCAGGACGTAAGCACACTCGTGTGCTTTCGGCGAAAACAGAAGTCTACTCTAGAGCCCGAGGTATATTCTAAAAGCTAACAGACTGTACAATGCTACACAAGAAATAAGTCTCGCGGATGTACCTGCTCAGATGACCAAATTTTGGATGTGCGACAAGTTGATCGACCAGATGCAGGTGACTATTAGTTTGGCAATATTAGCGTGAGCGAAATAGGTAGCGCTACTGCGGCAATCAATTCTGCACCTTAACCGTATCGGTTAAAGATCATGTTGAATGTAATTATAGCTTCGGGTACTTTGGTTACACTTCTTCCTAGTCTGCGCGAACGTAGATTCCCGAAGGGACTTCTATGATGTGTAGTACTGTACCTCCTTACGCGACTAACCTTACATAAATGGGAGCCTAAACGTTTGCGACTTCATTTATAGAAACACGATTCCTATAAAGCATTTCTAGTCTATTTATTTAATCTGTGATTACGCCTTTTCCTTGGAAAATCACCACCACAGATTATTTTAGTAAGCGTTAAAAAGTGTTTTTGTAGTTGTGTCTTTTTATAGGTAACGCTGTTACAGTTTTGTTTATAAAACACGATTTCTTATAAATCCATTGCACACCCATATGCAATTTCAATAGTCCGTGCTAAAGTTACCTTACATTATTTGAACTGCGTTCAACCTGTTGAGTTTTGATCTTGTGGCCTGAGTCTGTTTATTCTTGTCATAATTAATTTATCTGCGAGTCACAAGTACTTAAAGATGTTATAAATTTTTAAAAAGTGAAGTTGCTGTGTGCTCTACCTAAATAGGCAAACTAATCATGTCCAAAGTACCTAATGCATTACAATTATAAATGTCAATGAAAATCCGAAAAGGTCGAAGTTAACATCCGAAACAATCAAAGTTAAAATTATACACTTAAGATACAATGTATGTAGTTACAAAAACAAAATGTCATATACAAAGTCGTGTTTTTATAAATAGCACAATTAGTCCTTCTGTGGTATTCATCATAAGCTATAACTTCTGAAATACAGACAGGATACCTCGCCACTCAACCGAGTTAGTTCCGCCATCTCATTAGTTCCAATAATAGAGTGGAGCGAATTGAATTAGAGTATGTGTAGTCGACAGCTCATCTACCTTTACATGTTGGCCGCAAAGTCGCCTTTAATATAATTGAGTTAAATCATGTAAAATAACTTTGTTATTCGTTTCAATCAAAAAAACGCATTTTGAATAAATGAGGGAATGAATAAACATTTTCTTATTAATAGATTGTAAAGAAATTTATGTTACGACAAAAATTTAAGTAGATCTGCTATGCAAATACTAAGTTCTCTTTCGCCAATTCTTTCTTCGCAACGTAAAACTTTTCTTCATTTCAAGAGTCTCTACTTTCAGAATCTTTATCAAAACCGTTTGTGTGTATCAAGTTATTTAGGTATGACTGTATTCGGCTTGTGATGGAAGGCGCCCATTGCTTCGCCTTTGTAAAGGTTCATCCACATTACACAGGGCCGTGCCCAATGATACAAAACAAAATAAGGGTTATTTTACAACGTTGAAAAGTTTCCGATATGTTTTTTGTCTTATTTGTCTTTGTCTGAGGGACCACGTACACTTGTATCAGTGGTCAGTCTGATTATTTTCATATTTATGATGTCCTTGCCTGATTACTAGAGCCCATGGTATCCTAGTTTGGGACCAGGCCAAGTTCTTTTATTTTAAATTTTATTAAGGATCATCAACAAGAGTTACGCAAAAATAATATAAATAATAACTTAATATTAAAAAATAACCACAACATGCATTAGTTAAAAAGGGTAAGAAAGTTTTTATTTTTTATCAATTGTTTTTTTTTTCATTTTATTGTCCGGGCGCCGCCGCCGCCGCCGCCGTCATCCTCGACGGCACCGACGGCACGGCCCCGGCCTATTGTAATGTGTTCAGACCTTAATTCGAGCGTATGACATCAGATGTAAACATTACGTTACAAGGTGTTCTTACAGTGAAGAGGTGTAAAAATACCGAAGGCTTGTAGAAAAACACATATTAAATTCTACAACGTCATCTCTAAAATAACTAGGAAATGCCACTATTTGATACACAAAAGTCAACGTATAGGATCAACTGATCGGTTGTAACGTTGTATAACTTTTATAATAATAAATAAACTCTGGAACGACTTCAGGTGTGGTTTTATTTGTAGATTTAGAATAATATTTTAATAAAACAGAAAACTGGATAAAAAGGGATAAACGAAGAAGCAGGTAAAAAAGTTAGATCTGGTCAAAGGGTAAAGTAGTAGTGATGAAAAATGAGCGAAATCGAAGTATGTGTGACGTACACAATTTAAATATTTGAAAATGATAGATAGAAAAGAAATAAAAATGGTGTGAAGAGGTTTGCACCGTTACACGGTTACTTATTCTGTTGTTAGATAGTCATTTGTTGCGCACTCGAAATAATTCTTACACAGATTACACACCTAATGCGGCCCTTCAAGGGGCAATTCCCATACAAACGTAGTTTGGTTTCTACGTTTGTATGAGCATTACTCCTTGAGGGGATTATTAGCACTCGGCAGTGCGAGTCCTTGAGGGGATTATTAACACTCGGCAGTGCGAGTGGTCTCTTCAGACATCTAGTGTGAGTGAAGATGCCGCTGGACGCTTTGTATAGATAACATTACATTTACATGCATTCTGGACCCACTCTAGGGTACAATGTGTCGACATCACAAACATGTAAACATCCAAGACCTGGGGTTTTTGACCCCAGCCGCGGTTCGTACCCGGGACATCTCGCATGGTAGGCAGATGCCATTGCGCCACAGATTTCGTCATCTCATTACGTTGATGCAAAGGCCAGCATGAACTGCAAATAAAACGCGCATTGGAGTCAGTTCATGCGCCGCGCCGTGACTTACGTTTATGTTTGGTCGCGCTGTGTCATAGCCTGTAACAATGGGTCGTAGATTGCCAGGCCTATGCAGAGATCCGTCGTCTTATAATAAAATTGGCAACGCAAGCTGAACGCGACCTTGATACGGTTTGCTTTTGGGATGAAAATTGTTTGATTGCTCATGTTTTTTTTTGGTTGGCGACGCGTCTACATCGATTAATTGCTACGATGCATGACTATTTTCATCAAATACAACTTTAGCGAATAAGAACAGTTTAAGACCCCAGGGAAAAAGACAAACTAGTCAAGCAACAAACATTTGGAGATATTGCATTTTGAAAGTTTGACTTATACCACTTTTTCCCTGTATGCGATTTTTAAGCGTCAACTCGGAGACTAATTTGTTTTTTACCCTGTTCGGTTTACTATTTTAGAGTAACGGAAATTCCCTACAAAACTGCATTCACAGATTAGTTTCGAAAAAAGTGACAAGTTTGTCTTTTTCTCTGGAGTCTTCTGTGTGTGTGTTATAAACACAATGCATTTTAACGGTGATCTCCAACCTAAGCAAAATTTTCAGATTTTGATATCAGTAAAGTATTTTTTCCAGCTATTTTATTTACAACCGAGAGCTAGTGACGGGGTCACTGTCGAAATCTTTGCTATCTTAATAGTAAAGGATGGTAATTTAGTAAAGTACAAATTATACGTCATAATCACCACTTGATTATTACATACCTACTAGCTGACCCCGCAAACGCCAGCTTATATTGCAATTCAGATTTTTGTCTATATATACGCCAAGATTCATGTAAATCCGTGTAGCTGTTATTGCGTGATTGAATGATGAACATCTATCTCTAATATTATTTTAGTGGAATTGTGTTCTTTGTAAGTAAAGCCATTAGTCTTCTATAGATCTCGATAGTCTCGGTCACCTCCCGCTAGCATCAGAAGGAGGTAAAGTAATTGATAAACAAAAATTTTCAAATAATCACAAATTGTACTTCTCAACGATTTCATTGCCGAGGTCCAACATATCGACATTTTTGTCGACTCTATTAACAAAATAGCGTTCGAATTAAGATTATACTTATGTATGTAATTAATAAGGTTTAATATGTACTCGCATTTAGCAATAAAGATGCTTTGGGAAACTTTAAGTTCTTATTGTTGTTTTTTGAAATAAATAAATAATTAGGTTAGAAAGTAACGATAGATAGATAAATTAATAGATAGACAAAGAACACTTTATTGTAATAAAAAGTAGGGTTGCACAGTAAAGTACAGTTTGTTATCTGTTACTCTCCTCGCTAAAAAGAGGAGGTATTTTTGTACTTACCTATCTTCCTGGGTAGACGTAGACTACGTAGACTCCTGATCGAGGTACATAAATTGAGTAGAGCAGCTAGCTACTCGTCTACACTTCTGATATGCGTCATCACATCACACCACGTTAAACTATACACAGACTGCATAAGGCCTCCCCAACATCGGCTTAACCTTACCCATTGCTGGATTTCACTTCCCACTTTTGGGATACCTGCAACGTTTGCCAAGTCACGTCTGCCGCTCGCTATCCTATAGGAAAGGTGCCGACTCCTAGACGCATAATTCTGCTCGGTCCCTATGATACTTGGTTGGCATTGTTATCACGTAGTTTCTCTGTATGGCGGCGACACTTCGCTTGTTTTTGACAGCCAGACAGACGCCGTGTGGGTGGTAGTGTTAGTAATTGTAAACGTTGCCCACAGCAGCGTCCTACTCTGAATTTTTCGGCTTTGTTTTAAGAACGGTTCTCCAAAGTAATGTGCGTAATAAAGCTTGGTGCGCTTTAGTTTGTATCCGCTGGGTGATAAAAGTTAGTTCATGTCAATTGTGAAAATGAAATGAAAAACATATCTTATATTAAGGAAGAAAGGTTTTCCGTTCTGTTTTCCGTTTCCGTAAATGCTAGCAACATTGAATAGACAGAGAACACTTTATTGCAAATAAAAAAGCTATAAGTCATAATAAACACTGTATTTACACGGATTTTACTCGTTTAATTTTAATTTTTTTTACAATGTTCCGACGTTTCGGCACTTTTTCAAGTACGCACGGTAAAAATGTAAAATTAAACGAGTAAAATCCGTGTAAATACAGTTTTTATTATGTCTAGTGCCCGTGTTAACCTTAGAAAATACAATAAAGAGTCATTCATTCTATTTTATTTTATTTATAGCATTACACAACAGATAATTAATATATGTATTACTATTCGTATTAATATGTATGTACATAATTAGTAGAATCTAGTGGCGGTTCCTAAACATTAAAGTCTATGTAACAAACACGCCTCTTTTATCTTACTGAACTCTATATCAAAATATCAAATTCAAGATTTGACTCCACCGCAAGTTTCTGAAAATACCGTCAATGTCCCATTACTTTAATCCGAAGTAGAACTCTTGGGTTTGCGGAAACCACTTTAGAAATCATCGCTGTTTTAGAGAATTTCTCGTTAGTCTTGTAAGAATACTTGGTACTTGACAGGTACTTGCAAGGCCTCGCTTCTCAAAGCTTTTGCGAAAATGATGATTGTATGATAGAAAGTACTAGCTTCATCCCTCATACAACGCCCAGTCATTATTTAAATACAAATTAACACAGGGTTTTTATGAAGTTTTAACATGTTGAATGTAGAAACAGAATTGGAGGACATTTCACCGATGATGTTCGATTTTAACGATAACGTTACGAAAGAAAATATGACATTACCGCCGAAAAATTGATTGAAGATATTGATGACAATCACGGGATCTATAGGTAGCAACTGATGTATTAGGCTTAAGATGATTTGAGATGATTTGAGAACAAATGGTCAGAGTGGAGTTTTTCCTTCCGCTGCCTTTTTCTCCACTACACTATGGCCTGAAGGCAGCGGCTTACGTTTTACATTGCACATTGACATTCAGCAGACAGAAATTATTTACGTTAAAATTGATATATTATGTTTTTATTTCGAAGGATATTGACAATGGTAGAATACCGCTCTAATTCCCAACTGATTGGCAATCGTACCTCTTTAGGAAAGAGCCAACTAAAAATGGTGCATGTAGTAAGTTGTATTAAATGCAAATAGTGTCTTGTACTTCGTATTATATTACAGTTTAAGTTTGAAATATTTTTACTAGTCGCAACCTAAGTACCTTATATATATAAAAGATTGAAATGAACTCATGTAGACGCCACACAAAGTAAACGAGCTATAAAAACAAATTACAACAGAACGATGCACTAGTAAAGTCGTAACTTTCACTCAAAACAGAATGTTACGTTTTATGTAAACAAACTACGTTGCTCACTGTAGTTCTATCTAGTCTATGGCTTGGTGATCTATCCCTGGGCACTAACTCTTTAACATATGAGGTCTCCCTTAACTATTACACTTAACGTAACTAAACATGTCCACCAGTTCAGATGGCCTTTTAGATGGTCATTTTAGTATGATGCCTTAGGTCACAAATTAGCTGCTACTTTATAGATCTTACCGATGTATAAATTATTACTATCCAGCCAATTATTATATTGCTTTACTCGTCCATTTTGTCTATACTGACTATAGCAAAATTGAAATCACCAGAAGAGCAACTTAAACCAGAGGTTGAGTTAATGAGACTCAAATAAGTAATAGTAATCAAATGTAGTTTGTTCACCAAATTTTTACAACACTAAGCACCTTCTCCTAAAGCGGTTTAGAAAGTGAACTTGGGAGTCTACAAGCATGACACTCAAGTGGATAATTTGGTCTAAATTATTCTTATCTCAGATCTTAAGAAAGCGTAATAGGAGTCATATTGGCACGGTAAGTCTACTCCTCAGTAAGTCGTGACGAGGGTGTCTGCCCCTCGCCTGCCCCGACGTCATGTCACGCTTCTTGAGTATGGAGACTGTTATTTGGTACAATTTTGTTGTAGTAGTACGTAATTTTATGCCTACGTTAGAATTAACGTCGCTTTCAGCACTATGAATTCGAAACCATGCAACATTGTCATGTTTACCTATAGAAATGCGAATTGCGGTAAATTACTATTTTACTTAACAAATCGATAACATGACAGGTCTTGGGGTAGGTGCCGCACTAGTAAAGGGTAAAAACAGGTCTCCACTGTCCGTCGGTCTATCAGCGTGTCAGCAGCCATGATAACTAGATACCTACTTTTAATTTTCAGACACTATAGTAAATATTTAAGTGGAGATCCCATATGTAAAACAAACGTGATTTATTTGTCATGTTTATAACGGCCACAGTCTAAACAGGTAGATGCTTGAAATATTCACAGAGTATCAAGTTGTGTAGTAACGTTAAAAACGTGATTTTTTTCTCGAACTTCATGTATAGCCATTACCATTATCTAATGTATAGAATAGAATATATTTAGATAATGGTTATAGATAATGGTTCGGAATCCTTCGTGTGCGAGTCTGAATTAAGCCGGTTTTTAAGTACACTCGACGATTCTTAGTAGAGCTCTTGATCTGATTCCAAAGATTCGGCTTCTCAGCAACCCATAGAAAGTTCACGGAAAGCTTATTGACTTTTAAATCCTTTTGTTTCTTAGCAAAACCTCTCTCTTTTACAGACTGGCTCCGGCAAGACGTACACTATGGGCAGCGGCTGGGAAGGAGACTGCGAAGGGGAGGAGATCAAACGAGGCATCATTCCGCGCGCCATCCGCGACCTCTTCGCCGGCACAGACGCACGCGCCGCAGCTGCTAGGGACCAGGGGCAGTTGCCGCCCGAATTCAGCGTGCACGCGCAGTTTATTGAGCTCTACAACGAAGATATTGTTGACCTACTCGATCCAGCTAGAGACTCGTATGCCAAGGTAACAAAGCTTACTTTACCGAGTTTTACCCTCAAAAAGTGCAGAAAAGACCAAAGTGGACGCATAGTAGATTGTGCTAACGAGATGGTTGAGCTACTGGGTGAGCCAGGGTCTAATATGCTGTTTGCTGATTTAATTTCACCTAGTCTTGAACAGCATCCAAAATGGAGACCATGGATAGGCGTCGTTAGCCAGTCAGGATTGGTGGAGTAGCTCAGTGCGTAGAGAGGAACCTTCCTTACATGAACACGTCCTAGCTTAGATTCTTAACCCTATAACTTCAACTTCGTTGTTTCTAATACCAGCCTAGTGCTTTTGACGCCCATAAACTGTCAAAAGCAGTATTTTACTAGGATAGCAATTAAACGTTTTGTTTTATCACAAACCCTCTTTACATCGTATCACCAATGTAGTAGAGACACTAACTCATTAAATTACGTCCACATTTTTTGCCTAATCACGCCAATTTTCATCGATGGCCGTCAAATTGTCTTGTTTTTCCGAAGCAGGAGTCACGCCTCGGCGGTCGCGCGAGTGTTGATTAGCGTATGAAAGTGCGTGCTAATGTTATTGGCCGCAAGTTCCCGGCAATACCTCCATACACTACAGAACTACCACTGTAGTGCAGTAAGCACATTTGTTGATGGACAAGCAAGGTATCCTTGATTCTTTCCGAAATGTACTCTATCCAACAATCAGTTTACGGTCAGTCATATCCGTCCGAAAAATGTCCGTAAAAAATATCTGTATTAAACCACTAATAGGGCAAGCCTTATTAGTGGTTTGATACCGATATTTTACAGTATTATTGATCCTGATCCCGTATATCAAGACAAATAAAATTACGCTGTCCTGACTGTTGCTGAATGTCAGATACATTCATGAGCCAACCCGTATCAAACGTATTCATGATTGACTAACTGACTGACTGACTTAACGTATGTCTTGATACTCGTAGCACAGACCACGATACATGGAATGTTCAGTTCAATGTAACTTCGTTAATGTGGTAAAGAGGTACGATGAATCCGAGACGATAATATTGGACCCAAATTAAATGGTCTTTGTACCGATCAAGCTAATACCTCTATTTATGTAGTTGTATTAGCATGTTAGACATCATCGTATTAATATTTCATGGATCTATTCAATATAAATGATATAAAACGAATAGGAATATATCGATTAAAATCTTGTAAGGCCCAATTGCCCCGCAGTGGGACCTCGGTACCCAATTACGCTTCCCAAATTCTGTCGCAATCCTAACATTTGCGGCAGCCATTTGAGTGAAATTTGTCATTTGGACTCAGGATTTGGTGCGAGTTAGCAAGAGATCGGCAGATACATTACAGTGAAATAGTGAACGTGAGTTAGTGATGGAATATTCTAATGCATCAAAGACAGCATTGAATATCACTTCTACTTTTCAGCCTGCCTTCTATAGTTAGTCGGTGTCGGTACGGACAAGGGTTACCTTAGCCGCCGGTGCGTGCTATCGATTGAACATGTTTTTTTGCACGGGACTTAATTAATATCCAGGCAATATTCGTGCAACTATATACAATGGAACAAGATAGAAGTGTGATAATAATCTACGATGTTGAAAACTAGCGTTCCTTATTAACCCTTTTGCAATTGCGAGGTTATTGCACCTTTCAATTCAATGACTCACTGATAACATACTGAGGGTTAACGCACAGCCCCAACTAATCAATCCTAACCCTCATTAAACTAACGATTTACCTGTAAACCAACGATAGGCCCAAATATCCATTCCATTATACTTTATTGCACACGAAACATTTAACAGGACATTACATAAGAAATAACATGTACAAAGGCGAGCTTATCTCTGAAAGAGATTTCTTCCAGCAAACCTTATATCCGTTACTAAATCTGTATTCTTGTAAATTCTAAGTCGCAGCTGAATACGAACCGCCATTTGTCCGACCCTCTGAACGATTGGTTGTCTATTTAGATTTTGTTTTATTACTTACAAGTGCAAAATACTTTCGGTGTCCCCAGTCTTCGTAATTACGGCTGACCTTTAACCTTAGTACAACTAACTTTTTTTATAGACCTATGGACAGTGGCCTGTTCATCCATAAGAAATTCGCAAAACAAGAGCATAAAATTCCCATGTATTCGAATATGTTATGTTCCTAGTTCCATTCTTCCGCCATTATGTTGTATATTAGTTAGTCAGACCTGAGATTTCCGCTCGGAGTTTTACCGCTCCGCTACACCGCTGCCTCTAGTGTCTTATATTTGTTACTTCTAATAGCCAACCTTTCCAGGGCGGGCTGAGGATAACCGAGGACGGGTGTGGCGGCGTGCGCGTCGTCGGCGCGTCGTGTCGGCCCCTACGCGGCGCGGCCGACGCGCTAGCGGCCTTACGCGCGGGCGCACTAGCGCGCACTACCGCCGCTACCAACATGAACTCCTCGTCCTCGCGGTCGCATGCCGTGTTCACACTACTGCTGCGGCAGCGACGCCTAGCCGTGGATCAGGACGGGGAGAAGGAGGAGGGCGACGCGCCTGAACAGTTCGAGATACTCACCGCTAAGTTCCATTTCGTGGATCTGGCAGGCTCGGAAAGACTCAAGAGGACTGGTAAGTTATTAGTTTAGTTTTCAACGAGACAGCTTCGACCTGGGGAAGTAGCATGTCATGGAAGTACCAATGCTACCTACTCGAACTCCTAGTCCTCGCGGTAGCACGCCTTGTTCACACTGCTGCTGCGGTAGAGATCGAACAGCCCTCGATCAAGACGGGGAGAGTGAGGAGGGGGGCGATGTGCCGAGGGGGCAGTTCGAGATTTTCGAGTTTGAGATTCTATTTCGTGAATCGGGCAGGATCGAAAAGACTCAAATTGATAGGTGAAAATCAAAGTAATGTCTTACTTTGATTTTCAACACAAGACAGAGGGTCGGCGTGCGGCACTAGAATGTCATGACATCGAGAGAGTCGGCCTGCTCCAACCGCCAATGTAGCCTACACAAAGTCCTTGTCTTCGCGTTCGCACTCCGTGTTCACATTGCTTCTATCACAGACTGGATGCTAAAATGTCACAAGAGAGAGATAGAGAAGCAATCGACTTACACCAACTGCCACTACGAACACGAAGTCTTCATTCTATCACGTAAGCCCTGTTCAAACTACTGCTGCGGCAGCGACGCCTCGCGGTTGATCAAGCATGCATTTAAGGGACAACAAGAATTAGTAACCATTATTTTATACCTTTTATTAAGGGATTTTTCGGGGATTCCAAAAACTTTAATTCTTGCTTGTACTTTTTTCCAGGCGCGACGGGCGAGCGCGCTCGGGAGGGCATCTCGATAAACTGCGGCTTGCTAGCGCTCGGCAACGTGATATCCGCACTCGGCGACAAGTCCCGCAAGGTTTTGCACGTGCCTTACAGAGACTCCAAGCTGACGCGATTGTTACAGGACTCGCTAGGAGGTAAGGGGCCTTCTGTATTGCCTGCTCTACACGATAGCCAACTCAGTGAGCATAAATAGTAATATTAACTTCCACAGAACAGAACCACTAGTCCTAGTCCCAAATTAGGATACACTGCGATATGGTCACCAGGCAAGGACACCAGAAACATAATAAATCTTTGTCTTTGTCAGTCACTCCAACTGACAGAGATACATTGAATGATTGGCTCGAATAGGCCCTTTTGAAACAAGGGAGCTTAAGATACATAGAGAAGACGATAGAGAAACAGCTACAGCACTCGGTGATATAAACCCTCTGAGACAAATCATGCAAGAATTTTGAATTACTATACCAAATTGGCGAGTCTATTTTAGTATGTTTAACATAATATGTAATAGTGGGAGTTACGGCAGGGGCCAATACCGAATGAAGCGATCAAGCGTTATGCTTTTCGTGAAATGAACAGTATTTGAGCTGCTGTATTTGGACGCTGAAGTGATTCAGAAACTGAAGTCGACTCAAGTTGTGATTACAAGATATGATTATACGAAGAGCTGTAAAAATAAAAAAAAACAACAATTAAAAAAATGCAATGTATAAACGTCTCGCTGTAAGGCAAACTCTTGTCTCAGAGATAGTATCTGAGATAGTTTGGCACCACGTGTGCCCTCCGCGGATTTGCGTGCCTTGACTTGAGTGCCTGAGGTATTCAAATACCACAGCGACACCAATCTTCCCTTAGTGTTTTTCTCTGTCTTCGGCGCTCATAAATTGTATACCTCTTCAGGCAACAGCAACACCGTGATGATCGCGTGCGTATCTCCGTCCGATCGCGATTTCATGGAGACACTCAACACGCTCAAGTACGCCAACCGCGCGCGCAACATCAAGAACCGTTGCGTGGTCAACCAGGACCTCACCTCCAGAACCATCCACCAGCTACGCCAGGAAATTGCACGGTTGCAGCTTGAGCTGACCGAGTACAAACAGGTAAGTAATATCGTCACTCAGTCGATCATTAATTCATTCATTCCTATATTCATTCATTCGTTCATCCATTCATTCAAAACTATAATATCAAGAACCTTTTCGCAACGTGATCGGTCAGGAACTCTCATCTTGAATCGTCCCCCGGACTCGGTAGGAGATGTCCCATCTGAAACTGTAGCTCACTGAGTGTAGGTAGACAATATTGAATCATTAAGTTACTGCCTCACTGACTCAGTGTATGACCAAAAATGCTTCGTGGTGAATTAAGATCTCACTCCTAGAACCATCCAGTTACGCCAGGAGATCGCTCGGCTGCAGTAGAGTTCACGTGGTATTCAGCAAGTAGGTTATAGTTACAATTTCTGACGATATCACTCGTTCATTTGCGAGTTATCATCAATAACAACTGTGTGTGAATCACCTTACTTTTAGAAAAATCCGTAAGTATGTATATCAATATTCATATTTGCACCAACTGCCCGTCTCACTTTTCCTTCAACTCCCCATCGTAGGTTGTGTAGAAGAAATTGCTCTAAGCAATAACTTTATAATAATTGTATGTTTGGTCTTGGTGTGCAATAAAGAATATTCTCATCTAATCTGAAGTATCGCCAGGAAAATGTCCGTCGCCGTCGCTCTGAACAACAGCCTTAAGTGTTCAGTACACCTAACATAAGCTTTCTATCTTATCATTTACTGCAACCCGCACAGTAGAGCGGGCTGGTCAATTTTATCTAGCATCGACAGTTAACAACAAAACGATTCAATCATCTGAACTTCTGACACTATACTGATTCAACCAACATTCCTTCCGCAGGGCAAACGCATAGTCTCAGAGAACGGCGAGGAAGGCTGGAGCGACGTGGTGCAAGAGAACGCCATACTGACTGGCGAGGTAGAGGCCTTACGGCGGCGCGTCAAGGCCATGCAGGGGACCATAGAGCAGCTGTCCACGAAGAACAGTGAACTGATTACGGAACGCGCCTTGGGAGCGTGGGCGCCCAAGGATGGGTCGCCTGAAGCGTCTGAGTGTTCGTTGACGGCGTTGGTTCAGGTAATTATACTTTTTACTGTATGTAACCGAGTCTTACGGAGCGGTATTTGGTTCGCCCAAGGGTGGGTCGCCTGAAGCGTCTGAGTGTTCGTTGACGGCATTGGTTCAGGTAATTATACTTTTTACTGTAGGTAACCGAGTCTACGAAGAACAGTGAACTGATTACGGAGCTGTATTTGGGGGGGGGGCGCCCAAGGGTGGGTCGCCTGAAGCGTCTGAGTGTTCGTTGACGGCATTGGTTCAGGTAATTATACTTTTTACTGTAGGTAACCGAGTCTACGAAGAACAGTGAACTGATTACGGAGCGGTATTTGGGGAGGGGCGCCCAAGGGTGGGTCGCCTGAAGCGTCTGAGTGTTCGTTGACGGCATTGGTTCAGGTAATTATACTTTTTACTGTAGGTAACCGAGTCTACGAAGAACAGTGAACTGATTACGGAGCGGTATTTGGGAAGGGGCGCCCAAGGGTGGGTCGCCTGAAGCGTCTGAGTGTTCGTTGACGGCATTTGTTCAGGTAATTATACTTTTTACTGTAGGTAACCGAGTCTACGAAGAACAGTGAACTGATTACGGAGCGGTATTTGGGGGGCGTGGGCGCTGAGGACGGTCGCCTGAAGCGTCGGAGTGTTCCGTATCTAATATTGGAGCTGATTAGGAGAAGGTCATGCAGGGGTCCATAGAGCTGCTGTCCACGAAGAACAGTGAACTGATTACGGAGGGGGCTTTGGGGGCGTGGGCGCCTATAGACAGGACGCCTAAAACGTAATATACATTTCGCTGTGATTATTTCGCCTATTTTTACTTTTTTCGAGTCACTACACTTTTGAAATTATATATCAAAAGATTTTTAAATCCTCACTAGAACACTTATAGAGGAGTTTTATTTCATATTTGGTTTAAATAAAACGCCTTTAGGAGTGTTTTGTTTCTTTTATCTATTCCTTGTAAAATCGCCACCACAGACAGTTGTCTGTAGTGGCTCTGAACTGGGTTATTATAAATACGTCGTTTGACGTTTCGGAAACGTCATGATTGATAACTAAATACAGTAGAGATTTATGTAATAGGTTTGATTGATGGTCGTGTTGAAGGAAGGAAGGTTTTGAATAGGTTTGACTGATGGTCGTGTTGAAGGAAGTTGCTCTAAATGGACGTCGCTTGCGCAGGGCTACGTGCGCGAGATCGAGGAGCTTCGCGCGCAGCTGCTGGAAGCGAACGCGATGTACGAGGCGGGCCGCCGGCGCGAGGCCGCCGCGGCGCGCGCGCGACACGACTCCTCCGCTCACGACACCGCCGCACTCATCGACGACGCCAAGCGGGAGCTCTATAAGGTGACTAGGGATACACACACGCACACAGACACGCACACACGCAGCGCACACAGACACTAGATGTGCGCGCTGGAAGCAAACGTGATGTACTAGGCAGGGCGACAGCGGCGCGAGACGGCCGCGCCCCACCTGCTCTGATTGACGACACCAAGCGGAGTTCTGTAATGAGTCAAAGATACACACACCACACGCACGCACGCAGACACACACAGACACTAGATGTGCGCGCTGGAAGCAAACGCGATACACTAGGCGGGGCGAGAGCGGCGCGAGACAGCCGCGCACGAAACCGCCTGCTCTGATTGACGACGCCAAGCGGAGTCCTGTAACGAGTCAAGGATACACACACACACACACGCACGCACGCAGACACACTCAGACGGTAGATGTGCGCGCTGGAAGCAAACGCGTTACATTAGGCGGGGCGAGAGCGGCGCGAGACAGCCGCGCACGAAACCGCCTGCTCTGATTGACGACGCCAAGCGGAATTCTGTAATAAGTCAAGAATACACACACAGACGCACAATATAATTGAAAGCAAAGAAATAATTTCGTTCCATTACAGATTGAAGCAATGATTTTTTTAGTTAAAAACATCTTCGTCATCAAATGCAATCAATATTGTTCTCACTGGAAATGCCAGTCATGTTATAATATTTTCAGTGTTATTCCCAGGAAGAGTAGTTCTCAAGCAACAATTTCCATACGCTTGCTTAGAGAAGCGCTCGTGGCCTAGAAACCGAGTGATTGGAATCAGTCACCAGGCGCGGTCAGGTGCAGGAAGGATGACGGTATTATTTTACCGGTAAACGGCATAGTAACTTAGTACGTAACGCAAACAATCTACGTTTGAAATTCAACTAGTTCCAACAGAGAGACCCCCTCCCTTATAACGAGTTTCCCCCGTCTCCAGGAAAAGGAGCTCCTAGCGCGCAGCATGGGCGAGATTGAACTCCAGCGGAAGTTGAACGCCAGTGACGTCACGGCCGACGACGCGGCGCCGGCCATCGGCGAGCGGGAGCGAGCCGAGGGGGAGAGCGCCGAAGACTCCGAGCCCTCCGACCAGGAGGACGTGGACTCGGACGAGGAGGACTCGGAAGGGAAAGGTGGGTCTTTGTATACTGGTTCATCGGTAGTTTCGATAGTTGAGATAACTATGAAAAGAAAACGGTGGGTCTTTATAAACTGGTTACTCGATAGTTTTGTTCAAATAGTTTATTGATGTTTTGTGCAACGTTGCCCGTATTCTCCTGGACATATGATAGGAGATCGGATGAGAAGGACTAGGCCTTTATGAATTGGTTGCTCGTTTGTTTAGGTTAGATTGTTTATTGACGTTTCGGCAACGTTGCCCGTATTCTTCCACTGCTTGACATAGGATAGGGGGGATAAGAATACGGTCTGATTTATTGTTCCTGATTCGCAGTGGTTAATCATGAACCATGAAACAAAGACCAAGCCTGCGTCAGGAATACATAAACTCACGCCTGTGTTCGTGACTGAAAGAAGTGGACAAGCTTTACCGCAACCACCATTCTGACAGTCCATCAATCAATCCATATTTGTCGACTGCTAGGCCTTGTCTTGGCGTCATGGTTTAACTCTAGAATTAGATTAAGATTAAGAGGGTTTATGGGCGGCTTGATAACTTCTGACAGTAAGGCTCGCCACTGTCTTACAATGCTCCACCAACCCGGACTTGGTGTCTACTTGGTGGAGTATGGCCTAACCTTCCTGCGGTGCAGTAGGAGACCCGTGCCCCAGCAGTGGGGACATACAAGTTTTGATATCGAATCGAAAAGTTTTATTAATTTAAATACCACAATATTCGCATCTTGCGACACATGTTTTGCTCGTAGCAATAGCTCGTAGCGCCGGCTGCCTGAGTGATCTTAAACGATCTCAAAGGTAAGCAACATAGGGAGCGTTCAATGCATGGATGGATTGAAATCATGGATGAAAATCTATGTCAAACGCTAGTGGCATTTTTCCGAGCGGTTCCGTGCTTCGCAAGGTACGCTTAGCAGTTGGTGCTGTCGGTAGAAGGCGGTCGTTAAGCCAAATCAGAGGCCTTAGGGCGGCTCGAAAACTTCTGACAGTAAGACCGGCCACGAGTCTTACAAGCGTCCACCAATCCGGACTCCGCTCCCGTGGTGGAGTATGGTCTATACCTTCCTCAGTGAAGATACCTGTACCCCTCGGTGGCGACATAATGGGTTGATGATGAAGATAAGATAAGAATATTCTTTATAAGATAAGTTTTACCTATGTCACATCATAAGTCAAATAGATAAAATTTACCTTTTGGTACTTCATAATAACTAGTGAATAACAATATGTTGCTGTATTGTAAATTTTTATAATATAAATATGGAAGGAACACTGATGCTCTATACAACAGGCCCTGCCTAGTTTAGACATCAGGCATTCATTATTAAGTGTAAGCCTTAATAATGAATGCCTAGAACCTTATGTGAAAAATGTACTCTACATATGTTATTGTACCATAGCTGTGTTACTCTGATTTTGATGAAATAAATTATCTTATCTTATCTTATCTTATCTTTACTGTACACACCAGATAATAATTACAGAGACAACAGTTACAAAAGAAGAGGTACGATTGGCGGCCTTACTGCTGAAATACATGAAATAAAATAAATACGTACTTCCAGTCCAACTAGAGCTGACCGACGAGTTGGCGGCGTTGAGCGGCGACATTGACACCAAGCAGCGCTTGATTGAAGAGCTGGAGTTGTCTCAGCGTCGGCTGGCGGCGCTGCGGACTCACTACGAGCAGAGGCTCGACACGCTGCACCACCAGATCAAGGCCACCAGGGACGAGAGAGACAAAGTGCTGGCGTCCTACGGTAAATATTAAATACTAGCTGACCCAGCGGACTTCGTACCGCCTAACAGTCTATTCTTTAATTTTCTTTCTATTTTTCTCACCGTAAGAACCAGGCTCGTACTTCAAGGAATATTCTAAAAAAAGAATCAGAGAATAAAAACTGCACATTTATTCTTTTCAAAACAATATCAAGAATGTTGTTTTTTTATAAGTAACTGAATTATTATTATACTTTGCTATCAGCCTCAACAAATACAAACCATTGAATAAATTACAACATCATTTCATATTGAAATCCATTGAAAAATAGTACTTATGCAGTTTAAATTGACAACATTTCATTTTTTTAGCATACGTATTTTTTTGTCTTAAAGGAAACTAGATACAAAATAAAACGACCCATAATTTTTATTTTCTGAAACACGCACGTTTTCTTATATTTTTTAAATTTTAAAGTTTAAAATATTTTTACCGGAAGTGACGAAACAAAGAGGCTCACAATATGTTTTCTTTTGCCTAATATCCTAAAAAAACATAGTTACAAATGTTATTTTAGTATTGCCAGGGCCATGTTAAAAAACAGTTTCTGTATTTTTTTGACATCAGCTAATATGTTTTTCTTTTATACAATTAAATCAGCTTAGTTCAATTCATCATCCCTTATGTATGTAGTTGTTCCTTTTTTTTAAATGCACTTTGTGTTTTCAAAGCCTTTATCTGCGTTCGGAGTGTTTTTGATGCCAGTTTGTTACTTTTGTAGCTACTTTTTCAACTGTATTTATAGTAAAATTATATAAAGTATAAAAAGTATGGTAACCCTGATACTTATGTTGTGTGGCTTGCCTTGCGTAACGTAAACAAACTTTGTGTAGTGTTAAATTTATTTCTCTCTACTCAAATTCTATCCTATACAAGAACAAGAAAGTCATTGGTAGGTATACAATGAAAACTTCAGACGGATTCGTACGCGCTGACAGCCGAAATCTACCCAAGGTATATCTTTCAATGCTTTTGGAGTTCATGCATCATGACGATGTCTATAATGCAGCGGAAATAAGAGGTGCTAAAATCCTCATGTCCTCTCGCGACTCCTACGTGGACACTGCCGTAGGTTATGTGGAAATCAAAAGAGAAAATACTATCTGTACACTGAAAGCTAGAATCACGCCTGAGCATAAGGTTGAAAAAAACTTTGCCTGAATTCCTTAGCGAACTATTTTTGCATTTGTTCACGAAGCAATACTGCAGTTTCATTGGTTTCCAAGTTGTCACATCATCGCCCATCATTTCTTATCGAAAAATTACTAAATACACACAAAGTAATTTTTTAGGTTAGATCTTGTAATTGACTATTTTTTTTATCGTGGCACAGGCATGTTCACTGAGAGCCATGGTGTGACGTCATCAGCGTATTTTTGTGTTTTTACCATTTTCTCGGAAATGGAACCACAGAAAAAACTGAAATAATTTTTTACGTGCTTTACAAAGCCAAATCTCGAAATGGTTTTCGAATTAGAGCTCCATACAATTTTGAAATGTTGTCAATTGTCAAAATTGACATTTTGTTCGCGCTTCTAAATAAAATAAATAATTGCGTAGAAACATTGGCCGGATTTGTAGAACTAATCGCTAAGTCATGAATTATGCGTACGATCACTAATTGCGATAGATTCTGTTGCACGACCTCATTTTGTTTATGGCTAAAATGACACTAATTTCTACGTTAGACAGCATCTGGCAACTAATCGCTGCTTCTCATCAAATGTGAAATGCCATGATCTAAATCGCTGTCAGTTTTTGTGTGCGTTCAGCAGATAACTTATAATTGATGACTCATCGAAAAGTTTTGCAAATGCAGCCATTGCAATGAATATGTTAAAGTCGCAGTAGACCTGCTGTCTACTCTACGTTGCCTAATTGCAGTAACCCTCCACCGTAACAAGCCACATCATTCCAGCCACCCAGGCGTCTCCGCCGACCGAGAAACTGAAACGCGTCCGCGACGACTACGAGAAGCGGCTAGCGGGCATGGCCAAGGAGCTCAAGCGGCTGCAGATGGCTCAGAGGGAACACGCGCGACTGCAGAGCTCGCAGCGACACACCGCCACGCAGATACAGACGCTGCGGACTGAGCTGACCGACATGAAGCGAGACAAGGTGAGCGCTACAGACGCTGTGCAATGAGCTTATCGCCGTAAGCGAGACAAGGTGAGAACTACAGACGCTATGCAATGAGCTGATCGCCGTGAGCGAGACAAGGTGAGAACTACAGACGCTGTGCAATGAGCTGATCGCCGTAAGCGAGACAAGGTAAGAACTACAGACGCTGTGCAATGAGCTGATCGCCGTGAGCGAGACAAGTTGAGAACTACAGACTCTGCTCCTAAATTGTTTAAAAAAAATCGCTGTTATACCAATAATCGAGAGTTAAGCGATGTAATGTAGAAATATTTGGACTTGCAAATATGTATGTAAAGTAGAGCCAATTTAATAGGCCACATTTGCCATGTGTCAGTTTTAGCTTCATAGTGAGGTGAACTGCTAAAAAACATCGATTAAATCGAATGATTCGATACGGACTTCAAACATTTATGAATCGAATGCAGTTATTGTGAAAGAGTACGTATAGGTACTGTAATTTTAATTGAGTTCCATCGAAAATCAAATCAAATAAACAATTATTAATCAAATCCCTGTCCCATCATTGGCTAACCAAAATTTATAAAACAAAATAAGACACGTATATAGTTTAACCAAGAAAAACTGCATTTATTCACTAGAACTATAACGAGTGTTGTCATCGTCATCACTGCTGTCCGCTCCCAAAGATATAATAAATTCTTCTTCGATAATGTTGTCTATTCTCACATCTCGTTCAAAATCATCGAAAATGATTTTCTTTGTTTTCTCGACGACTTTTCTCCAGTCTTCTGAAGTGACTTCTGCACATGCAGTTTGTAGCAGAACCATCATTTTTGCAGTACTGAAGGGTGGCTCAGTATTGTTACGCGCTGCATGACCCTTTTGTTTGTGCCCAAATAAGCTCGATAGCGTTATACTGGCAGTGGTAAGGTGGCAATCGAATAACTTCGTGTCCATGTTCTAGTGCTATTTCATCAATTACATAGCAAGGCTTGGATGGCTTGTTTGCTTTTACCAAATTCAACAACTCAGCTTTCAATAAAGTTGGACTTGCTTCCACATTTTTTTTTCCAGCCACGAGACAATTTCTTGCTTTTTATTTGCTTGAGTTGGTGGTTTATCAACTTGTACAAAGTTTGGACCTGGAACGAACATTATGGACAAGCTCTAGTGTTGCCAAGAACATCCTACGAGTTTTTTTTTGCCTAAAAGTGTAATAATATTATAATGAAACGAGAAAATATTTACAAGATAAATCGTCTAAAAATTAACACTCAAACGAAAAAGATATTTATAAAACACAACAAATATTTGACTTTGACCTTCTACAAAGGATTAGCTGCGTTAACAAGTTGTCTTCGGATACATAAAATGAAAAAACGTTAGACCTGGCTGAACGGGCGAAAGTCCTTTGCCTATTCTGCTATCAGCAGAAAAACAAGATAAAAAAATGAAACTGATTTTGTCTTTATTCAATTATTTTTGTATGTTTTATATTATTGAAAGAATAATATAATAATGAAAACAAAACTCTTGACAAACATTACGCATTGGCCAAAAATAAAAAATTAAAGTTTTATTACGATACAGGTCTTGTATGGGCACCTGTATAATAATATTATAACTTTTTAATCATAACGATACACCTATACAACCTCCAGCTGGACCAAGAAGGTTGAACCTTTCCTAAAAAAAAAGGGTTTCAATGAACGAGTCCGCGCCGACGCAACACGCATGCGCCATCGATGTTTGCGCCTTGGCGCCAATATTTAACATTTAAAAAAACTTTTCAATATAAACAAAGTTTGGTTCTGTTTTTATGTAAGTATGAGAGTAGATAAAGTAGTGTATGACACTGTACATAACTTGGTCTTATAACAATCGTGTGATACTATAAAAAAACTCGCCTACAGTTCATTTCTTTAAAATACACTAGTGTTATAAGAACCCTTATTATGCAACGGTATCTTAAACTACTATTTTCCCTTCTCATGCTATAAAAGTTCGTCTTTATGTGATGCATACTAGTTGTACAATCTACTAATAAAATAATCACGATATGGAATTATGTATGGCGATACATTCCTTTACTTAGGTAATCATTGCATTCAATACAACTTTTTCACTGATGATTCCTTTGATTTTTACGGTAACATCCCTAGTTTTTAAAAACAAAAAGGGTTGACCGACATAACCTTGTGATGAAGTTCAGTTTTTTAGGACAAACATTGTTTATTAAGTTTAGAATGGTTTATTAGTCAAAGTAAATTGTAATAATGCCTTCTTTTGACATTATTACAATAAATATGTATTATAAACTGAAGAAAGTTAAGCAATTGTGCAGTTCTAATTTTGAAAAACTAAATAATATTGTGTGCCCTAGGTTACAAGGTTACGTTGACGAATTTTGATGAAGTGTTAAATGTGACCTATTAAATTGGCTTTACTGTAGTTATATTTTGACCTAAACAGTAACTAAATGAAGTTATTGTAATTTCAGGTGAAACTGGTCCAGAGAATGCGCGCCGAGTCAAAGAGGCATCAGCAGGCTGAGGCAATAAGAGCTAAAGAGGTATGAAAAATATTCTGTAAGTCTCTCCGTAAATTTTACGTTAGAAGATATAACGCGGAGTCCCACCAATAAAGGGTGGTAATTTGAGATGACAAATTGGGAGACGCCATAGTTGGTTAGACCTGTGATGTCCGCACTAACCCTCATCGTTCATAGCTCAAGCGCTGAGGTATGTTAACACTTCGTTCATTAAGTAAATGGTCCATCCTAGACCACATCTTCATCTACGGGCTAGATAGAGATCAAAAGTAAGCCCGTTCCTCCTAAAAAAGATTTTGTTTTTATGCTAAATAATTTTCTACTTGGGCCATTGCAGGTAGCAAGCGCTGAGGTATTATTATTATACTTTATAGACTGTTAGTCCGGATTTACTTACGGGTGTTGTACTTCTACGAAAGTGCAGCGATAGTGAATATCGAAATCGACACTGCAAGAACGAAGATGTCGTGAGCTGTGTCTGTGCCATCATGCCTAGTGGCATTGACGACGGGAAAGCAGTAGGCGCTGCGGCGCAAGCCAGCGGGAATCCCCCGCAGCCAGTGTCGGCACCCGCCCCACCTATCTCGGCGCGGGCGCGCCGCGCGCTTGTCCGTAGTGTGAGACAAGCAACCGACGACGCGAGCTCCGTCTCTGCCCACCATGATTAAGCTCTGCGAATCGGAGCGAATCCTGGTCGGACTTTTCCGATATAACAACACCCGTAAGTAAATCCGGACTAACAGTCTACAATGTGTTGTGCTTACGAAAGTTTTAGTTCAAAAATATTATACTTTATTTCACACGGAACATTAAATAGGACATCACATAAGAAATATCATGTACAAAGGCGGGCTTATCTCGGTATGTTAACACTTCAGGCAATAGTTTCCTCACGATTTTTTCCTTCAACGTAGTGGATGTTATTGCCACTATATCTTCAGAAATATACGTAACTTAGGAATCAAAGTTATTGTTACATCCCTGGATTCGAACTCACGATCTCCCGAGAAGTCAAAGTCATTAGATCCCTGGATTCGAACTCACGATCTCCCGAGAAATCAAAGTCATTGTTAGATCCCTGCATTCGAACCCACGACCTCCCGATTGAGAAGCGGACGTTTTACTGCTCCGCCAAACAATGACTTACATACATATAGGTAGTAGATAATAAAACGTCAGAATCCAGACAATTAATGTGTTACAAAGTCGCGACTTTCGACATCTATGCAGTACGACGACGCGAGTCGTGCGTTTAACGTCAATAATCGCGAGTTTCTAGTACATTCTTAACGTGTGACATTTTAGCGTCACAAAATGGGCGAATCGTCTTACTACCTTTCCTGGTATTATAACTTGAAACAACCACGTGTATCAGCACCATTTCCATCCATCTTCAGGTGGCGCAGCTGCGCAAGGAGTCCCGGAAGAATGCGAACCTCATCCGCAGTCTCGAGGCCGAGCGCCGGCTTAAGGAACAGGTGCTGCGCCGGAAACAGGAGGAAGTGTCTATACTCAGGCGAGGCCATCGGGACAAGCTCAGCAGCAAGGCCGCCGGTCGCCTTAACGGTCAGTTATCTCTTCTAAGTGTTGTCTCGAAAGTCAAGGATTAAAGAGTCAATTGAGCTTCTTAGGAGGCGTTAGGACCTGCTCAGCTAGTTTTCGGTACATTTTCGTTTTCGTAACTAGGTTTCTGATGGAATTATTTTCAAAATTATCAATTGTACTGGAGCATTCGTGTAAGCGTGACAGGAACATTAGGCGTATACATAGTTACGGAGCGCGCGAAGTTTCAGTTGCGTAACAAGTATCACTCGTTGTGATCACAGCGCATCTTTCACAACAACGGCAGCCATATTTTAAATACATCTTCGGTGTCCTATACATGGTCCCTGACAAAGTTCTTAACTATCATACGAATGTGCGAGCGTGACGGTCGGCCTGAAACGCATCCATCGCCGCAGAGCGCGCGGAGTCGCAGTCGCGCGACAAGCACCGGTCGTCGTGGGCGCGGCTGGAGCGCTGGCTGTCGCGCGCCACGGCCGCGCGCTGCGTGCTGGGCGACCTGGAGGCGGCGCTGGAGCGCGCGCTGCAAGAGCGGGAGCGCGTGCAGCGCGCCGCGCCGCACCACGACCACCTGCGGTACCTGCACCAGACCATCGCGGACACGCAGCAGCAGATCATGCAGCTGGAGGTCAGTGTGCGCGCTGCGGCGGATCATGCAGCTGGAGGTCAGTGCGCTCGCCCGCTAACATCAGACCATCGCAGACACGCAGCAGCAGATCATGCAGCTGGAGGTCAGTGTGCACGCAGCGGCAGATCATGCAGCTAGAGGTCAGTGTGCACGCAGCGGCGGATCATGTAGCTGGAGGTCAGTGTGCTCGCCCGCTACCACCAGACCATCGCCGACACGCAGCAGCAGATCATGCAGCTGGAGGTCAGTGTGCACGCAGCGGCGGATCATGCAGCTGGAGGTCAGTGTGCACGGAGCGGCAGATCATGCAGCTAGAGATCAGTGTGCACGCTGCGGTGGATCATGCAGCTAGAGGTCAATGTGCACGAAGCGGCAGATCATGCAGCTGGACGTCAGTGTGCGCGCTGCGGCGGATCATGCAGCTAGAGGTCTGTTTTCACGCAGCGGCAGATCATGCAGCTAGAGGTCAATGTGCACGAAGCGGCAGATCACGCAGCTAGAGGTCAATGTGCACGAAGCGGCAGATCATGCAGCTAGAGGTCAATGTACTCACTTGCTACCTGCACCGGACCAGCAGATCGTACAGTTCGAGGTCAGTACTTCACGACATTTCCATGAGACCGACCTACGAGTAGTCAGACGTTCAACTTTCGCCTTCACTGTTTCGTTGACCGTCCCCAGTCTTTCTAACTCAACTCGACTCTTTGCTAGTCTCTATAACACGACAGTAACACTACAGTTTCGCTATGGCCATTGACTGGTGGGTCTCCATCCCGGCCGCACCCTCGTTTCCTAAGCGTGTATTGATCGCCGTTCTGCCCTTACAGGAGGAGAACGACGAGAACGAGCTGCCGGCGCTGCTGCAGCAGGTGCAGAGCGCGGAGTGCGGGCGCTACGTGCTGCAGCGGCTGGCGGCCTGCGCGCTGCAGCACGCGCACGACGCGGCGCGCGCCCAAAGGCTGCTGCACGACACGCGCGCGCAGCTGCGGCAGGTACGCGCGGACGCGGCAGGGACGCACGGGCTGTGGCAGGTACGCACGGGCGCGGCAGGGACGCACGGGTGCGGCAGGGACGCACGGACTGCGACAGGGACGCACGGACGCGACAGGGACGCACTGACGCGGCAGGGACGCACGGGCTGCGACAGGGACGCACGGACGCGACAGGGACGCACTGACGCGGCAGGGACGCACGGGCTGCGACAGGGACGCACGGACGCGACAGGGACGCACTGACGCGGCAGGGACGCACGGGCTGCGACAGGGACGCACGGACGCGACAGGCACGCACTGACGCGGCAGGGGCGCACGGGCTGCGACAGGTACGCAGGGGCTGTGGCAGGTACGCACGTGCTGCGACAGGGACGCACGGGCTGCGACAGGTACGCAGGGGCTGTGGCGGCACGGACGCGACCGGGCTGGGTACAAGACACGTGCGACGCACAGACATGTGCCTGCCCTGCTCTGCGTCTCGTTGTAGTGCCGGCACAGATTACTGTGCGACGCTCGCACGTCGAGGCGTGTTTACTATGTTACAATTACAGAACATTTAATTGAATTAGTTCGCGGTGAACCTTGTTTGTATGATACAAATCATCCAGACTATTCAAAAAAGACACTGAAAGAGTTATTATGGGTGAGAATTGCCAAGGAATGGAGCGAATAGTTGCGTCGCTGCATGCGGTCTGGGCCTATGTCTGTCTCGACCGCCCTGCCCTATACTGAACTGTGCTGCGTCGTCTGCGTCTCAGCATGCGCCCAGCCTTATCGTGTGGCACTGCGTCTACAAATACGCAAATGTGCTTACAGTCTGTACGTACGTATATTCGTAGTTATTAGAATATACCTCGGGCTCTAGAGTAAGCTTCGGTTTTCCCGAAAGTATAAAATAAATGCTCTGTATAAAACTTTTCTTTACTATTTTGAAAAGTTATATAATGTTAAGTGTCATATTAGTATAAGTTAGGTACGATTTCAGTGCGAAAAATTCAAACCCAGTCTTGTAGGTACAAGCCCAGTGCGACGGGTACGGTCTTAGTGCGGCGGGTGCGAGGCTAGTGCGACGGGTACGGCGCCAGTGCGGCGAGTACATACTAGTGCAGTGGGTAGAAGCGGCAGGTAAGGTCTTAGACAACAAAGACGAGGCCAGTGCTGCGAGTACAGTCATAGTGCGGTAGGTACAAGACCAGTGCGGGAGGTACAAGATCAGTGCGGGACGTACAAGATCAGTGCAAGAGGTACAAGGAATCATAAATAAATTCGTCGATGATTGGTAACTAGTCCAGTATTTTTTATGCCAAGGGGGAACTAACTACATTTTTCTATCATAGATAACGAAAATAAAACTGTAAACATGTGGTTTTGGGGGTTTTATAGACTGTTTATAGAATCATCATCATAGATCTCAAAAAATACGAAAAATATTATTACTCCTAGATTAGACTTAGGTTCTTTTATGAAAAGTTTTAGCGCTACAGAAAAAAATAAACATGACAATTTATGTTTTATTTACGATGCCCTTTCCAAAACTCATTGCTGAATCTAGGTGGTACGAGATCGTACTGAAAACAAATCTAGGTAGTATATTCGTGCAAACCGTAGTCGAGGCGGCAGCACTGACTGGGTAATCTGTGGCAGATGACTTTTTTCTAGTTAGTTTATTGTTTGTGGTGAATTTGTCAATTACGGTGTTATTTTTTGGTGTGCTTTTTATTTTCGCGTGGAAGACTTAACCTTCCACCGAGCGGTCGTGGTCTGATCGAAACTGCACTGGTAGGAAAATTATTGTAGTGTTTTGTTTATTTTAAGTTTAAGGTGCAGAGCGGACCTCTGTATCCTTCACCGTCTACCTAACGACTTCGATCTCGATACTCAAACAGCATTCTCACGCTGCGTTTCTCCTGCTAGATGGAGGAGTCAACGGAGCGTACAGAAAGTGCTCTACGAGCGGCGAACGGCGGCGATCACAATCTGAACATCTGGAACGCGGCCGGGGGACCAGCACTGGCCGCGTTACTGGCGCATGTCTCCAGTGGCACTTCCACGCGGTCCGTCTCTCCTGTTGATAGGTAAGATCACCCATATTCGTCCACTTCTATACATAATAAAAATAAATAACTTGAACACAATTGGAGTCTTTTAAAGTAATATTTTAAATTAGGAAAAAGTTAACTTAATGATCTATTTTTCGAAAGGATATATTATGAATAGCATTAGTGGAACAGAAAAATCTTTATCACGATTATTTATCTTTTGACACGGCCCAACCAAATATTTTTTGTTTTTATTTAGCCGACCCAGCGAACTTCGTATCGCCTAACAGTGGATTCTTTTTTTTATTTTTTTCTCCATCCTCGTACTTCAACCAATATTCTAAAAAAAGTATTAGCGAAATCGGTTCAGCGGCTCTCGAGATTTGCGCTTACCAACACTTTCAGCGATTCATTTTTATATTATAGATGAAAAGTTGTACGCATAGTTTTTTTTTGGAATGGAGTAGGTATGTGATTTTTTGTACATTTTTTCTTGAAAATAATTGATATTTTCACTTGTAATGTTCACATTAAGTTGCAGATACTGCGCCAATTCTAATTAAAAAAAAAATATTTCATTCAAGAAATGAAGTCGTTAACGTAACAGCTCCTAATTCTGCCAATGCTTTGTAGTAAATGAAATTAAATCGTGTTGATGCAATTGTCATTGTGAACAACTGCATAAACACGATTTAATTTCATTCCTGTTTCAAGTCTACACGCGCACCTACGTGGAACCTTCTATGCGTCAATGATATGAAAAAACACCCCACGCGACCGAACCACGTTTCTGTCATGGTCCTATATTGCACTAACAGAGTCGAGGCCCAGGTTTTATAGCGTGACCCCACTGCCTCCTTGTCCCAGCTCGCTGCTAGAGCAGCGCGCAGCCCCGGAGGGCGTGCGCGAGGCCGTGACGGCGCCCGCCTCGCCCTCCACCCCGCCCGCTAACGGCTCGCCCTTCCATCGGAACACGTGAGTAATGATCTAATATCAATCGAATCATACTATCTCGATATTATAAAAACTCATCGATTAGTAATCCCAACTGTTAAAGTAACATCGAAAGTTTATGCAACATTGATCTTATTATATTCTTTTTAATGCAATAGCCCTAGCTAAGGACTGTATTATGTTGCTGCCTGTACGTAATACAGAGAGTATTGTAAAGAGGTTCGAAATTTCACTGATGCCGGTAAGTTGCCCATTAGCTCAGTTGGGAGAGCGCTGGCACGGTTAGCCAGAGGTTCGCGGGTTCGAGTCCCGGAATGAATGGAATTTTTAGCCTCTAAATAGGTTTTTAAAATTGTTCTTATTTTCAAGCCGACTTAAAAAGTATATTTCAACGTAAGGAAATTACATTCTGTTTGCTGGATGCCCATCTAAAATGTTAAATGGTAAGCCGCTGCCTTCGGGCCGTAGTGTAGTGGAGAAAAAAAGCAGCGTGAAAAAAACTCCACTCTGACCATCTTTTCTCGAGTCATTTTAATTGTGCTCGACAATGCACTGTCAGCACAGGCAGCAATGCGCGTTGCTTAGCCAATATAGAGACGTATTTCATTGGCTGCGGGTGCCACAGGGTCATGCATAAGCGCCTTTATAGTCAATTTATTTAAATAGTTAACAAAATGGGAATAATCTTGATGGTCTTTTCATTTAAATATACAATTTTTAAAATTAAAATCCTTACACTTTGCCAATTCAATGGGAAAGCTAAAGTAAATTCATGAAAATCTTATAAAAATATAATTATCTTGATTTATAAAGCGTAGATTTTTATAAAAAGACATCAAGATTATTTACATTTATTTAACTACCCCTAAACAAATGGACTATAAGTAAGTGGCAATCGTTAAGCCAAGTCAGAGGCCTTAGCGCGGCTTGCAAACTTCTGACAGCAAGACCAGCCACTAGCCACTTGCAAGCCTCCACCAATTCGGGCCCGCGGTGGAGTATGGCCTGTACCTTCCTCACGGCCTCTGTGGCGCAACAGTAGCGCTTCTGCCTACCATGCAAGGGGTCCCGGGTTCGATCCCCGGCTGGGACAAAAAAAAAAACAAACCCCAGGTCTTGGATGTTCACATGTTTGTGATTTCGTTGTTTCTGGTTCCCACGACACAGGCTATCCTAGTGTGGGGCCAGAAGCAATGTATGTGCTTGTATGTAAATGTTATAGATAGATAGATAGAGATAGAGAACACTTTATTGTACATAAAAATTGAAATTACACAGATATTTCTTAACCTAAGAGTACAGACGGCGGCCTTATTACTATAAGTGATCTCTTCCAGACAACCTTCGGATGAACTGGACTAATACATTAGAGAAGGAAGTAGATGTACAAAAAAAGAACTTAGAAAACATAGCATTTGGTTGTATGTGGCTTGATGTGTTTTGGCGCTCGTCCATATTCTAACATGCTGTCATCACACGTTAAAGGATATGTAACTAGATTATAAGCTTTCGTCATGATATTTTTACATGTTATGTTACTTATCTGTTGTATCTATAAATAAAATAAAATAGAAACATAGAAACGTTATGCTACGGAAGAGACCCGTGTCCGTCGGTGGGGACATAATGGGATGATAGTGATGAAGTGCCTCTATCGCAGCGGGCGGCGCGGCTCGGTGCGACTGCGCGACCTTGGCGTGTACGGGCGCGAGGCCGACCCCATGACGCAGTCGCTGGTGGAGACTCCCGCGCCGCAGCCGGCGCCGCTGTGCCGCGTGCCCAGCGCGCCAGGGAGCCTCCGGTACGATCTCGAGACACACCTCTTTATTTTCATTCGTGACACAGTCATAAAGAAAAGCTGTAAAAGTATGTGTCACAGTCGAAACTCTTAAACGGTCAAAACTAGTTTTGACTGCTAAAATCGGTGTTCGCGCGAGAATCGATCGCGCGACGTAATCATGAATCTGTGGTCATTCATTCGTTACTCTGAGTAGTTCCGGTGCCGTCGCTCGTGCCGCTCGCTCGCTACTAATTTATCCAGCCATCTGCACACACATTCGCACTGTGACATACGCGCGTGATAAGTGCTCGAATTCTCGTGAAGTGATAGACATTTGGTGACCAAGAAACTTTATCAGCTCAAAGAACAATATATTGACAATATTAGACTATAAGTGAACAGTGCAGGAGTGTTCTCCGTGCGCTGGACGCATCAGCTCATCCATCACCGCTCATCATCTGCCCAACAGCTAAAGCGAGCCATCATCCACCATCACCAAGTAAGTCCATTCACTTCACCTCCCATTCCGCCCAATCAACCAGCCCATCGTGAGGTATACCTAGCCGACCCTGGCTAACTACCAATCGGTCAAAAGTGCTTGTGTCCAAAGCTTATATTCGAAATACCAAATGGTAAAAACACCTAAAATGATGCGTCAATCAATCTGCGACAGCAAAAGTATAGGTGCGACGAAGCGCATTGCGTAGCGGAACGCGAAGGAGCGTGTTAGGTTGAACATGTAAGACCGAAAACCAACTCGACATTGTTGGATACATATTAGATTTTTACTTAATTTTTCTGCAGTCAAAACTAGTTTTGGCCGTTTAAGAGTTTTGACTGTAACATATCCAAAAATTGACCTGGAGGTCCTTTAAGTAAACTAACTATTAAGTTGAAAAAATACCTAGACATTGCCAGCATAATCATTACTTTTACTATGTGAAATAGAGGGTGAAATAGTCACCAAGTATGTCAAAACTCTTTTTTAATTTTTTAAAACTTTGATGTGATACATGAATGACCTAGTATGAGCCTAGCTGGATAGATATTTTGATACCAGTATTATAACAATTTTAATCAACGGTTTCTTTCCATGATGACCAAAACTTAATGAAATTAACTCTTCTTCTTCGCGGCTAGTGGCCAAGTATCGGCCTACCGTACTTACCATTTAAGTACAATCCAGGTAAATTAACCCAAGCGACTCGACTTACGTTTATATCGATTCTCAAAGCGAGGTATCATGTCAATACGCTTTGATTGAATATATAAACAACCCAGTTATGATTTTACCGCCCCGGTAAAAGGATTCATTTGAGCATGAGGAGCTTAGTGCCCAGGGTGCTCCAGTCGTACAGGACTCAGTTAGTACGTCTTTCGGGAGGCTCCATACATCCACGTAATTACTATAAACAAAACATCTTAAAATCGATTCAGAATTTTGTCATCACATTTTTGTGATATCGCTGTTTCTGGTACCCACGACGGGTATCCTAGTGTGGGGCCAGAAGCAATGTACGTGCCAGTATATAAATGTTATGTTACGTTATTTCACATAACTCATACAAGGCACAACTCAAGCTATGTCTAGTGGATTCTATTGTGTACTAGACTATTTGTGTAGGTTTGTCCTGCACAAAATGCTAACTACTTTTGTGTATTGTCCAAAAGCACCACAATGTTCAGCAAGTCTCACCCTCAACCGCGAGTGTTAAGTTACAATTTGTTACCTAGACTCGTCTGTCCACACTCACTAAGTTTAACATTTGCAAATATGTGTGGAAAGGCACCACAATTTTGTCCAAGTCCTCAATATTATAACCACAACAGCCGCGCGCTCCTTTCGTTTAATATTCATATTTAATATGCAAATGTGTATGTATTAGCACCACAATAATGTCTAAGACCCCACGATTACAACCACCACAACCGAGTGTATGGCAGAGCGCAGACGCCGCTGTCGTCGCTGACGTCATCGCTGCTGACATGACCGCAACGCCCGAGTGTCCGCGTCCTGACGTTAAATATTCGCAAATGTGTGTGTGTGAAACCACCACAACCCTGTCCAAGTCCCCACCAGTCCAACCAGCACCCCGCACTAAGTGTCGCCCCCCCCGCAGAGGGCTGACGCCGCTGTCGTCGCTGACGTCACCGCTGCTGACGTCACCGCTGAGCGCGCGGCGCGCGCCGCCCGAGAGCCCGCGCGCGCTGCGCCGCCAGCACAGCCTCGCCAAGCCGGCCTCCTTGTACGTATTGTGCACCCTGCTACCTATACAAATAAGGTCCAAAGTTAAGCCGAGTATTAAGACGGAAACACATTATTAAAACGCGACGTGTCGACACCCGATGTACACCGTGCAAATACCGTGCGCATGGGGTCGCGTCGGATGTTCATTGTGTGATTCTAGTCGTAGAAAATAGTACAATTTGATTCAACACGCGTCGCGTGGCGTGTTAATAATGTGTTTCCGCTTTTACCTGTCTGACTCAACACGAAAATGGCACTGCCTACTTTTCAAGCAAAATCGAAAATAGGAAGAGGTTCTCAATTCGTCTCTATATTTTTTTGTGGGCTTAGTGGTAATACTTTACCACGTTGTCTGATTTCAATCTTTTTTTTGGTTCAAAGCCTGTTGTTGTGATCCATGAGAAAGTCATAAAACTCTGTTTTGTCATGTTGAAAATTTCTCTGCGACAAAGCATTTCGTCGAATCATTCGAGTTTATTCTAAGACCTTTCTGTGCGAGTAAAAAGTAATATCGACCTTATAAAACATATTCCCCATTTTTTTTGTTAGACCATAAATATAGGAAACGATCTGTAGATTTAATCGTGAATCTTTGTAACAATTTTAAAAAAACCTAAATAGGTTTTTAAAATTGTCCTTAGCTCGGGTTAGTGCATTAAAATGAAAATAATCTTTGTAACAAGTTAAAAATTAAAGTCTGTACTTACATTCCAACAATAATATTCTTAAGACTGTTTACTGAGACTTATAAATTAGGAATAAGGTTATACTCGGCTTAATTTTTTCGCCATGTTAATTTTTTTTGGGTCCGTCAGACGTTTTTGGGAATGAAAGCGGCTTATGTAACGTTTTCAGCTTGAATCAATTCCCAAAAAGGTCTCGACGGCTAAAAGATTGAATGTTAGTGTGCATCATGATAAATATTATACACTCACGAATTCTGAGGAAAATCCATTGATTCTTAGAACAAACCAATGTAATTTAAACTCTGGAGGCAATATGATTTCAATGCTGAAATACAGAGTGTATTTAATATAGTTTAGCAGAAGACGCAAGAGATATGTTTTTATGATATCTCAGACAAATGTTGTTTTGTCGTATAAACATTGTCTGATCCTAACATATCAGAACGATTGGCTTAAATGTTTCTATCAAAATTATCCGGTGTGGAATTCGTGAATGAATACAAATTAAATCTGAAATATATAGTGACAGAACTGATTTTCTAACGAAAATCAAAGAATTACCGTCATAAATTAAGTTCTGAGACAATGTAAGTTTTAATTATTATGACTAAGTTCTGCCAAAAGAAGCAAACTGCTTTGAAAGCCTCGGTTGCATTTTTCTCATTTCCTTCAGCACACAAACGCCCTCTCAGTCTGTCACTATTTACTTTCAATAACCGTTGATGGGTATGCTGTAAGCTAAATAATCTGCTTTTTAGTACAGCAAGCCCTGCCCCGTATGCTCACCTCTGCATGTGTTTGTGTAGAATTGCTTGGGTGTGTGCCTTGTCTCTAAATATATACAGCCAAAAGACATTGGCATGTTGGCATGATAAAATCTGTGTATAAGTTTCCCTCTGATTGGTGACTAGCTCTCAGCGGTATAGGTGCTTTGCAAGCCTACTCCGTCTAAAAAACAATGTCCCAGGCACTGCAGGGTCCGAGAGCTTCACCCGTCTAGTGTGAGTGAAGGTGCCATTGGACGCTGTGGTCATCTACGTAATGACGTAGATGCGAAGGCCAAAGATTTTCTGAACGAACTCTTGTTTAGAACAAACATGTTAGCTGTGACACCAACAGTAAACTATGTTGCATGTATGTGTAAACTGTTTTGTTCAGTTGTTAACATAGTGTTGCTTACAATTTTTGCTTAAAAAAAATGTTAATCTTTTAAAAACACTCATGGTAATATTCCACATATTTTAAAAGAAGCGGAAGAAGTTTGACGATTATATTGTTTGTTTATTTGCTTATTAAAATTGATTGTACTGACGTTTTTTTTGTCAATTATATGATGTCATTACGTGTTACCAAGGAACTTGCAGCATGCCAAAGTCTCTGTCCAGAGCGTAAACTGCTTAGCATCGAAATTCTAATCACAAATTCTAACAGCACTCGGCTAAAACTGTCTGAACAAAAAATAAACATTTGGCATTATCAAACTCAGGCTAAACGAAGTCCCAAAGTCTTCGGTGATGAAATCGCTCTGGACAAGATGGCGTCAATAGAAAGAGGTGGGAGGTAAAGGTGAGAGGCGCGGGCGCAGGGCATTGCTTGTCTGGCGTAAGTTGATAAGACCCGCACAATATCATCACTGAGCAACCGTATAAATCCTACTAGTGCATTGGGGGGACTTCGTTGTAATCCTACCCGAGAAGTTAGTACATTGTTATTCTGCCTCTGCGCAGGTATGACAACGACTCGAGTCGCGCGCTTCAACGTCGCGACTTTCCAGTACATAAATTGTCAAAATCCCTCATTTAAGCGCCACGAAACACATGACTCGCGACATATTATTACCGTTTCTAGTTCTGTTACAACTTGGTTGCTAAAGAAACTAATTGAAAAACTATTGACCTCACACAACAACGGATAGCAGTATTACGTGAGCGAGAGGCAAATAGATTTATATTATCTTCTTTAATTAACTGTGCTATAACTGGAGGCTGTTAATACCGTTGTCAGTTGGTAATTCATTGTACGATAAATCGGCAGTTTGTCTATTTTTAGGCTACCGGAGGTAGTCATATGACAAATAAATCACTTGACAATCTACATTATCGAATTTGATCATCAATAAAGTATAAGATATCTTATACTTTACATTCCAGTTATGGAATGTAAAGTATAAGATACATTCCAGTTATGACACTTTGTTCTTGTCATAACTGGAATCCATAAGACAAATTCCAACATAAACCATTTTATGAGTGCATTAGTTGACATGAAGCCTGTGGGCATTCCTAAATAAACAAATCTGACCCCGATGCACAGTAGCTGAGTTAGCGGGACTTGCAATGATAGTGGGTTAGCCATCTTACTCCAGACACGCTCCCAGGCCGTTGACACGTGTCCCGGTTGCTTGCAGCCTGCTGACTGACCTCAACATAGTCGAGGATTGAGGACTGCGCTTTGGGACGATGTAGCGCACTGCACTTCGCACCGGTTACATAGCTAATGTTTTTTTTTATCTGTACAATAGGCCTTATTGCCGTATGCTTTTGGCGCGTCTCCACAGTCAGTCTTGATTGAGATCTGTGAACGGAATTTTCGATCGTCTAAGAATAAACTAATTGACTTGCACTAAAATTGTTTTAAAAATTTAATTTTATCTTTAGTTCTTGGCTTAATGAACCAAGCTATATCGAAGAGAATATCAATTAGAAGATGGCTGTAGAAATTAATTTGAAAATCTTGGATTTGAAACGCCGAAAACGCTATTCACGGTGGTCGTGTAGTTACAAAGTTTGTGAAAATTCAACTCGCCGTGGTTACACCCCAGCTGTACGCGTTTGTTTACAAGTTATGTGACGTCATGGTAATGTGGTTGAAAGCGTTCTCATCCGTTGAATTTGAATTTATGTTTTGCAGGTAAAAAAATTCTAAACATTAGAACAATTACTATTTATTAACAACACCTGTAGAATTTGATAGGGCCCGATCGGACCGAACTTTAATGAGCTTCTAAATAGGATTTTTAAAATATTCTCTTCACCGAAAGCCTAAAATATATATTTAAAAACGTGGCTTATAGCGTATAAGACAATCGTTACTTTTGTTCATAGATAGCAATCAAAATTCACTTTATGACACTTTAACCACGGACAGCAGTTCAGTTAAATTCGCTGATGTCAAGCTTTTTATACTTGTTCGAGTGTGTTACTTGTACATTGCCTCACAATGCTATGGCAATAAGGCCTAGATCTACCAGTCACAGATGTTGATAGTTGTTTAGTTAAGTAGATGTGTTTAACATATAATTTTAACAGTATTGGTTGAAGCTCTTTCCAGTGAGTAGCAGTTTTAGTCACTAGTTATGTACATTCAATAATAGTCTAGCATTTAATCTGCTACATTTAAAACAATCAGCAGGAATCATCAAGCGCAATAGACATCAGTCTTATGTATTAAAAAATATTTAATAAATAAACCTGAGGAAATTATATGTATGCCATTGTCACAAATATAAAAAGTGTATAAAAATATTGTAACAGAACGTTGCGATTTTTTTAATCGTACTTCCAGACGAATCAAACAATGTTGAAGATTAGTTTTATAGAAGTTACTTAGCCATATTGAAAGAAAGGACGGCATTATGATTTAGATTAAGCATTCTAACAAAATAATTTACGGGAACAAAAGTGTAAAAATCGAATTTTCTGCATTTTAAAATATCATTTGTTACTTTAAATGTTGGGTACGGCTCCTATAACTCAGTCACGTGAAACGTGTTTTAAACTAGTTCTAATGTAACGTAAAGCTTTAACACAGACTTAATGTAGTAATCTAATGTATACTGTATATAATGTTCGTAGGCAGCTGGTAAATAAAGTAGTGTTGCAATTTTATTCTTGTTTGTTTTACGTTTGTTGCTTGCATGTCACCATTCTTTGTCTAACAGCATGTGCTTGTATTCTGTAGTTTTTAAATTAATCAGTAGACCAGTCTTTCTGTTTATTAAATACGTAGATTTAAAGAGTACTTTATAAATACGAGAACAGAAAAAAAGAACATTTACAAAGGATAAAAGTATACATAAACATATTTTAAAAAACCTATTTAGAGGCTAAAAATTGCACCCATGCCGGGATTCGAACCCGCGACTAAGTCGCCCATTAGCTCAGTTGGAAAGAGCGCTGGCACGGATAGCCAGAGGTCGCGGGTTCGAATCCCGGCACGGGTGGAATTTTTACCCTCTAAATAGGTTTTTAAAATTGTCCTTAGTACGGGTTAGTGCATTAAAAATAATATAATACATAAAAATAGGCAAGCTTATTTCTAAGTAATTCTTTTCAGTGTAGTTTGACTACAAAGATTTTTTCGTACTTAAACTTCCTGTGTTTTTCTGGAACTCTGTAATTGCCAAAAAAATTGTGTACCTTCTAAATGTAAAATGCAGTATGCTGTGTGATATGATCAACTAATTAATATTGCCCCTAGCAGTGTTGTTGTGAATCGATATGGCGCAACCCATTCTAATAAGTTCATTCCTTGCTACCTTCTTAACATCTGATTTTTTCACCCCATACCCACCATCATATTGGCAGTGGAAACGAAACCTACACAATTCTATCAAATTATATTAATTTCTCAATCATTACTGAGGTCTGCGATCGATTGAAAATACTATAATTTATTGTATTTACGTCTTGGAAGCCATTGGCAAAGCAAACGGTCTCCACGATACAAGTATAACCTAGTGTAAGATCGACTACATTAGACTCGTAGTAACATAAAAACTGTAACGCCTGTCATAGTATATTTTCTTCATATTTAATTATCACTCATAAGCGGGAAACCAAACATTTAAACAGACATTTCGTAAACATATTCAAATCGATCCCATCTCATGGCGCCGCCATTAAAGGGCTTATAACTCTTTCAACCGTCTGTTTTTACTTCAACTTACGGGCTCGTATGACGACGGCATTGCCTTTCGCTCGCACATTTTATCACGAATGCATATACTTTGATAAATTTAGAAAACATAATGTTTTAGAAAATAAAATCACGGATATGTTAGACTGGTTTTAATTAACTTAAGCCATTTTAAGAATGTATATAAAATACATACTTAAAATGGCTTTTGAAATTATAACAGTGTTTCCCTGTCAAACCCAAAGTAAAAAAATCAGTTATGAAATATCCGTCCGTAATGTTAAGAGGTCAAGTTTTTTTTCTTTCGTAGTTATTTTACACTTCCGGCCTTACTACGAGTATAATACATTTCCTTAAAACACTCGAAAACGCTGACTAAAATAGTCTGTGGCGGAGATGTTACAAGGAAAAGTCGTACCCACAGATTAAACATTACTCCTCCAGGAGTGCTTCAGGGGACTCGTGTTTTTTATAACTAAGGCCGCTTAGAGTGTACGAGCGAGAGAGATGCCAGAAGTAAAACAAGCCCTAACCAAACCACCTCATGGCAAAACCTACCACCCAACAGTCAAAGCTCACCCATCCGGCAGCCCCATCGCCATGCGCTTGCTAACGCTTCCCGCGTGACTAACAGAGACACGGCCCCCGTGGAGGGCACCCCGCCGGCGTCCCCAGGGGCTGTGAGACGCGCCAGGGACGACGATGTGTTCCTGCGACTGGCCGGCGCCCTGTCCGGGGATAATGCGCCTCCTCGGGGCGTCGTCAAGGAGTTGCCGCTCAAGGTGAGACGAATAACGTGGACAAAATATTCTTCATTCATTAATAACTGAAATTCTTATCATGTTATCGTGTTGATAGAATTTGCCAATCAGCGTAAGGGACCCGCTGATTGTTGCCCAGGGTACGCCGGACGTATGGGCTCAGTGAGCACGTCGTTCGGGGAGGCTACGTTCATGCACCCCCAGTTAAACTGAAATTTACCAGCGCCTTGATTATGTACCTTTTAACGTAGATATCTGTATGCAAAAACTAAATATATATTGGGTTTTGTCGGACGATTATGTACCTCAATATCACTGTCATGTCTCAAGACATCTACTGAAATGCGGCCTCCACTATATGCGACACATTTTACGCCTCATACCTATGCAACTTTCGCACACAGATGCAGATACGTGAAATGTTACATAATCAAGGTGGTGGTCCCCCAACTGGGATACGCTATGGTGCTATGGTAACCAGGCAAGAACATCACGAACTTGGAAATACACCCAGAGCGAAGCCATTTGTAAAAATGTACCCCGGGCATAGTAATCAGTCGTGATACCGTTAGACCAATAAGGCAGTCCGCCTGCGTCGGTCTCCATCACCTGCGCCCGTCCCCATTACCTACGGCTGTCCCCATTACCAGCGTTTGTGCGTATTATCAGCGTCCATCTCCTTTAACTGTACCAGTCCCCATTATCTGCCCCAGTCTCCGTCACAGCACCAGGTTCCTTCACCTTCGCCAGTCAAGGAAAGCTGTAACTGAAAGTAACAAACAGACATTGGCTATAATGGCTTACACATTAGATATAGATGTATACTGTGGCGGGCTTTTTTGTAGGACTATTTAGGATAACATTTCCATCATGCATAACATTGTGAAACTCTAGCGCTTTTGGCAGCGCACGCCAGAATAGCTCGCGGATGGTGGATTTTTCCTACTTACTTGACACTTATTTCTTATATTTTGGACAATTCACACAATATCTTTATAAATTGTAGCCTATGTGTTACTCTGATGTACAAGCTATTATTGTAAAGTTTCATTAAAATCTTTCAGTAGTTTTTACGCGAAAGAGTAACAAACATCCATACTTACAAACTTTCGCGTAATATTAGTCGGATTAGTGGGAAGTACAATTGTACACAGAGAGAAATATTTTACACAAAGCATAATCGTGAGAACCAAAGTTATCGACATAGCTCAGAAAATTAGCGAGCTAAAGTAGCACTGGGCTGGCTACTTTAGCTCGCTAATTATATTAATTAATTATATATCTCCCGAAGAACCGACAATCGTTGGAGTAAGCGTGTTCTTGAGTGGAGACCGCGACTCGGCAAACGTAGTGTAGGACGCCCTCCGGCCAGGTGGGATGACGATCTGCGAAAAACTGCCGGCAGATGCTGGATGCGGCAAGCTGAAGACAGGGCGATATGGCGCTCGTTAGGAGGGAGGGCTATGTCCAGCAGTGGACTAGTATGATGATATATAAATAAAATTTAAAGTCCTGACTGACTGACTCACTCATCAACGCCCAGCCCAAGCCGTTGGACCTAGAAAGCTGAAAAGAGGGTCTATATATAATGTAGGCAAGAATAAAACCCGATTTTTATAAGATAAACCCCTAATGAGAATGTTGTCTAATTTTCTTGAAACTTAAAATAAATACTCTTCAACGCAATTGATTGAACACGTGTTTCGCCGTTTTTCTAAATTAAGAATAAGAATATTTATTTTAAAAACCTATTTAAAGGCTAAAAATTTCACCCATGCCGGGATTCTAACCCGCAAGCTCTGGCTATCCGTGCCAGAGGTTGCGGGTTCGAATCCCGGCATGGGTGAAATTTTTAGCCTCTAAATAGGTTTTTAAATTTGTCCTTAGCACGGGTTAGTGCATTAAAAATAAAAATAGTATAAGAATATTTATTGTGAGCATAGACATGGGTTACACATTTAGCAGTAACAGTAGGTATTGCTATTTAAAATAGATTCACCAAATCTTACCTTAACAAGTGTACTCACATTCATCCATCCTTTCATATTTTTTACATGTATGATGGAAACAGTAACAAACTCAAGGGAGTGAACGGGGTTGCAGAAAAGGTGCACGCGGACGGAGTCCCGGTCAAAAGCTAGTCGTGACATAATTACACAACTAGGGTGGTAATACAAAGAAAGGCCGAGATCGCAGAAGTTTGCGGCCCGAGCTGCAAGCGAAGGACGTAAATATGCGATCGAGAGCTTTCTTTATTACCTCCTGTGTTGTGTACATCTTTTTATGTCTACACTTGGCCAGGAAGCGGCTATTTCCGTACGCGCAGCGTGCGGGAAAACCCACTTTATTGCCAGGTGTGGCATAATAGTACATTATGATATAAGTGCGGTAAGTTGAAAATTACAGCCGAGGCGATATTAGTAGCCCGAGCCATCGGCGAGGGCTATTAGGAAGCATAGGCTGTAATTTTCAAAGCGCACGTGTATCATACGACGTTTTATAACATATTTACGAGGAAATTAATAAAACTCTGACTTTCTTATCATCACTACTTGACGACATTTTCAAATAAAAACAATACATCGAAAAGAAAAAGCGCGCGCATTTATTTTTACTTGTCCACAAATAAGTGATGCGCGCGCATCAACTTTTTTTTTTAGGCAAAGGTACAAAAACAGCCAGTATTACTAATAAAGTAAATTAATATTTTTGTGTTTTTGTTACAGATAAATGGTTGTAATTTATTGTCAAAATTTATTAAATTAAAGAATTAAATGTTTATTTGTTATTATATTTCATTTCCCAAAGTAAATTTTATTTATAAAATATTGACCACTTTCTTGACATACAAGATTATGCTAAGATTTTTAAAAGTATCGTTCATTTTTAGACGGAGTATCTTAAAACTTTATTAAAAAAAAAAAACACGTGCCTTTTACATTACATTATCGCACAAGTACGTAATGAGATACGTAATATTAAAAGTATATAGAAGCTTAGCCGCGCTACAGTTTGGTTCGGACAGGATACTCTGCAGGATGCCAACATCCGTGAAATTAATTTTGTAACTGTCTATAAGTTCTTTTCTTTTGCCACTGTTCCGAGTACATTCTACTAACAGGTGTTGAACATCCTCAACTACTCCACATACTGTACAATTGGGAGAGTCAATTTTCTTCATAAGGTGGGCGATATTGAAATTGGTGTAATTACAACCACTTTACGAGCAAATATGTTATAAAGATATAAAGGTGTTTGAATGTGGTCAGCGCGTGAGCGGCGGCGGCGGCGGCGGCGGCGCGTGGCTGCAGTGCACGCACGTGGCGGAGGGTCACGCGGGCGCGGCGCTGGCGCTCGCGGCCGGCCCGCACGCGCTCTACAGCGGCGGCGTCGGTCAGTACCATAGAGCCAGAGTGCTTAGTGCGAGTTTGACAGATCCAATCGAATAACTTTACTACCGTTACACTATTTTTTATTTTTAATGCACTAACCCGTGCTAAGGAACAAATTTAAAAACCTATTTAGAGGCTAAAAATTTCACCCATGCCGGGATTCGAACCCGCAACCTCTGGCTATCCGTGCCAGCGCTCTACCAATTGAGCGAGCGCTGGCACGGATAGCCAGAGGTTGCGGGCTCGAATCCCGGCATGGGTGAAATTTTTAGCCTCTAAATAGGTTTTTAAACTTTACTACCGCCTTAATCGAGCATTGAGTAGTGAGTATGAGTAAGTTAACCGTTCGAACTGGCAAAACGCTCTTACAGTACAACTCGCACTAGCGTTTATTCGTGTTTTGGCTGTTAAACGTTGTCACTTCTCAATGTAAACTATTACAACTCGCACTAAGCACTCAGACCCTAGAGTCTTATACTTACATAGTTTTTCAATAGAATGATATAAGCACGACAATCCGCTATTTGACTCACTTTGCAAGTAACTCCTAAATTGTAAATATCTCTTCCATTAGACCAAAAAATATTTTAGTATATTTTTGAGCACCTAAAAGCAACCAAAAAATATTAAACAGCCAAAAACGCGGTCAGTCATTTTTGTCTATGGTTGGAAGATCTGAAGTCTTGTAAACAAAGTTTGACATTCAACAACTGTGAGTGATTTGTGAGCATAGTGAAATAACAACGTCGAAACCATGATTTCATCGAATTTACATGCAAAATATAGCAATTATCACTATCGCATTGTCCGAGAATGCAAAAACATGTCAATAAAGAAACCCGGGAAATTGTGGATTCGTGTACCCAGTGAAATAAACACACGAAAAAAATGGCTTCGACTTGCCAAAAGAGACCCGATACTTTTTCGACTGAAACTCGGGTTTATTTACGTGAAGATCACTTTGATGTAAGTCCTATAAAAATCAATGTCGACTGGTTCTGGGTGACAGATGTTTGTTTACAACTGAAAGATGCTTTCAACATGGCGGATAGCGTTTTCACGTTCACGTTCCGAATTAAAAGCGGTAATTTTTTTTTATTTGCGAATTTTGCAGCCATCCTTCATACTAACTTAACAAAGTCAATATATTTCAGTTTCTTAAGTAAGATACTACAGGAAGTATTCATTTATCGCGTCAAATTTGATACAAGTCAAGTAGCGGATGGTTGTTATTTGCCTTGATTTGGTGGTATACAAAGCATTAGCAGTACAAATATGCAAATTAAAAAAGCATCTCTCGCAAAGAACATCGAATCGCGCGAGACGCCGAGTTTAGTTTACTTCATCGACCTAACTTCAGTTCACTATAAACCATCATAGCGTAAACGCGTATCATATAATAAGTTTTATTTATAAAGGTTTACATAAAAATACCGTTTAACTGCCCCACTCAAAGACGGCCATTAAATTTAATGTTTATTTAAATTATCATTATCTTTCGCTTATTATCAATAAAACAGAAAAGGACAACACCATACTTAACGGAGATTAACTTTTATTTGACGTTTCTGAGTGCGGCGGTAAGTGGTTTCAGACCTCCTAAAACCAGAAATAAGATCTGCCCACTGTCATTATAAGTGTATCGTATGTTATCAATCTCCAATTTACTCTATAGTCTTCCCAATAACAAGGTCTATCATTTCTATCAATCGAGCAAACAAATCATCTATTGATGTTGGGGAAGCCCGTATAATGTTCGTGCGAGACTTGAATGTTCCGACATTCAAGTTTAGCGCATTCATTTAAAGGCTGTTAGATCTGCGTAACAGCAGCCTTATCAAAAAAGCACACTTATCTAAGCACACTTTGTGCCAAAAGTGCTACTATAACATAAAGGATTATTTAGATGACAATGAGGTCTGGAATTAAAGCCAGTGCAATGTATGAGTTCTATGTATTATAATAATTATGTAAACTATGTTAACTAAGGACTTTGAAAAGACTAAGTTGGGAGTTTTTATTTCCATTTTTTCTCATAATGATCTAGATTTTGAAATGGACACCTAGTTTGAATTGTAAAGTGCATTAAGCCGCAGTTTCTGCGCTACTTTGAATAAAACATTTTAATTTCACAAGAAAATTGGTTGCATTTACACTGTAATTATTCATTAACTCATTCATTATTCACATATTCAAAGCATCGACATTGTCTCCTATCTTAGAACTAGTTTTTTTCAACACTATGGCCTCTCCACTTACCTCCATAGTGTCCTATCGCCAAACGTGATCGCTCCTCCTCCACCGCGAATTGGTCTAGCTTGTATAATTTGTCAGCCGACTGTATCTCCTATAAGCCGCAGTTTCTGCGCTGTTTTGAATAAATCTTTTTCATTTCATGACCGCGGTGTAACTAACGGTGTACATTTTGTTAATTATTTATTTATTTATGTATAATATTAATTTTTATTTATGTAAATAATTTGTATGTATCTGTTGATAATTTTATTTATTCAAACTGTTATTGAGGCATGTATTTGAAACCGCTGAAATTATCGATTTCTGAGTTTTTTCCTCGTACATCTACTTCCTTCTCCAATGTATTAGTCCAGTTCATCCGAAGGTTGTCTGGAATAGATCACTTTTAGCGATAAGGCCGCCGTCTGTACTCTTAGGTTAAGAAATATCTGTGTAATTTCCATTTTTATGTACAACCAGCTGACCCAGCGAACTTTGTACCTCCTAGCAGTCGATTCTTTGTTTTTTCTTATTAAGAACCATCCTCGTAAGAACCATCCTCGTACTTCACGGAATATTCTAAAAAAAGAATCAGCGAAATCGGTTCAGCTGCTCTCGAGATTTGCGCTTACCAACACATGCAGCGATTCATTTTTATATTATAGACTAGCTGACCCAGCGAACTTCGCACCGCCTAACAGTCGATTCTTTAACCTTTTTTATTTTTCTCCCCGTAAGAACCATCCTCTTACTTCAAGGAATATTCTTAAAAAAATAATTACCGAAATCGGTTCAGCTGCACCCGAGATTTGCGCTTACCAACACATTCAGCGATTCATTTTTAAATTATAGAAGATACTTAAAGTGTTCTCTATCTATCTATCTAACCGGTTGCAGACCGCACGGTCCGCGGCTGGGATCTGCGCGCGGGCACGGAGGCCTGGCGCGGCTGGTGCGGCGGCGCCGTGGGCGCTTTGGCGGCCGGCGGCGCCGGGAACCTGCTGCTGGCCGCCGCCGGCGCCGCCGTACGTCTCTTCGACACCCGGAGCCGCACGCCGCTCACTACTCTCTGGTATAGATTTGTGTCCTAATATAACGCACACACTCACCCGCACACACTGCAGCGTCGGAGTGGTCCCTTCACCCATCTGGTGTGGGTGAGGATGCCACTGGCCGCTGTATAAATCATCTCATTAAGTAGATGCAAATAGGCCAATATTATTGACTCACCCGCACTCACAATCACATACATATTTTCTATTTAATTATTTATGTACATGCACCACGTACCGACTATATTCTTCATGCAATCCACTCCATCCAAAGGTTGTCTGGAAGAGATCGCTCTTAGCGATAAGACCGCCAATTGTATAACATTACTTAGATTTAAGAATCATGGTTGTAATATTTTTCTGGTTGTGCAATAAAGAGTTCTCTCTCTATCTAGCTATCTACACTCACTCGCACCGGTATTTTTTTAAACCTTAACTTGAGTAAACAGTAATAAAAGTAAACTAAGCAAACTTGTAAGGCCCGCCACTGTCTTACAACCCTCCACCGACCCGGACTTGGCCCCCGTGGTGTAGTATGGCCTAACCTTCCTGCGATGCAGGAAGAGACCCGTGCCCCAGCAGTGGGGACACACAAGGTTGTAATCGAAACTTGTATAAACACCGACATTATTCTTACGCCCCTTTTCCAAATTATTATTGATTCACGTTAGAAAGCACTCCATCAAAGAAATGTCAAATATTTAGCTGTAAGAAACATACAATGTTTTCAGGATAAAAAAACGGTGACGTCGTATATAGCTGCCGTAATACAGCGATGCGGGAACGTCGTCTAGGCAAACCGCTATCAATTGCCGCTCTCTAGTAAACCGCGCCGTTTTGTTAGCATATAGACAACGTTCTGGCACCGCTGTACTACGGCCGCTTTATGACAGACACCGTTGTCTTAAGAAACCAAAGCTGAAATCAGTCCTCGTCGCAATAGAACAGAATGGCACAGTTGTGGAACCGATTGCCGTCGTCTATTTTTCAACAGACATAACTTGTGTATGTTGATAACTAGAGACAACGGGCCGACGCCAGGAGACGCACGCCGCTCACTAGAATAGAATAGAATATATTTATTTGTCTTAGCGAAATAAGACACAACAATCACTTATACTAGAGGCATTAATGACAGTTTAAGAGACTTTTTTTTAACAGTTTATAAGTTACAAATGAAGACAAAAAGGTCTGTGCCTCGGCTTGTAACTAATGTACACCAATATGCAACTAGTTGCCGACCCTCTACCCTCTGGTAATGCTTTGGTGTCCTAAGATAACGGTAATGCTGTATATCCTTTACAAATAATAAGAACTGGAACGACTATAATTGTGGCTTTATTTGTAGATTAGTATTATTAACAATAAAACAGGAAACTGGATAAAAACGGATAAGCAAGTAAATTAGTCAGATCTGGTCGAAGGGTAAAGTTGTAATGATAAAAAATTTGGGAAATCGAAATTTTTTTATATTTGAAAATGATAGATAGAAAAAGAAATAAAAATGGTGTAAAGAGGTTTGCACCGTTACAACCGTCGTGTAGCGGCCGTAGTACAGCAACGCTGGAACGTTGTCTAGGCAAACACGCAATCAATTTCCGTGGCCCTTCACAGGTCGTCCGGGACGACGGGAGCCAACGCCCCGGCGCGCGGCATTACGGGCGAGGTGGCGGTGACGGCTCTAGCGCTGGCGCAAGACTCGCAGCGGCTCTACACGGCGGCCGGAGACAAGCTGCGCCTTTGGGACTTGCGGATGTGAGTATGCGTTCCACTAAATAAGTTATTGTATATTCTTTTTAGGGCTGATTTTTCAATAGTCAGATAACTTTTATGTGAGGAATAAAAATGGCGGTTTGACATAATTTTCATACATAAACTGTCAAACGGCCATTTTTATTCCTCAGATAAAAGTTATCTGACTGTTGAAAAATCAGCCCTTTATAATATTATTTTCTACTTCTTTATTCTTTACACTATTTTTATTTTTAATGCACTAACCCGTGCTAAGGAACAAATTTAAAAACCTATTTAGAGGCTAAAAAATTTCACCCATGCCGGGATTCTTTATTCTTTTTAAAAAAAAAATATGTACGTAATACAGAGAGTATTGTAAAGAGGTTCGAAATTTCACTGATGCCAGTGAGTCGTCCATTAGCTCAGTTGGAAGAGCGCTGGCACGGATAGCCAGAGGTCGCGGGTTCGAATCCCGGCATGGGTGGGAATTATGGCCTCTAACTAGGTTTTTAAGTTTAAATAGTTTATGATACTGTTGCATAAGGGTTCTTATAACACGATTGTGTTTTTTTATAGTATCACACGAGTGTTATAAGACCAAGTTATGTACAGTGTCGTACACTACTTTATCTACTCTCATACATAGAATAATATTAAACAGAACCAAACTTTGTGTAAATATTGAAAAGTTTTTTTAAATGTAAAATGTTGGCGCCAAAGCGCAAACATCGTCGTGTTGCGTCGCCGCGGACTCGTTCATTGAAATCTTTTTTTTTTAAAGTAGAGGTTCAACCTTCTTGGCCCAGCTGGAGGATGTATAAGTGTATTGTTATGATTAAAAAGTTATCTTATGATACAGGTGGCCATACAAGAACGGTTACTTAATAAAACTTTTATTTTTTATTTTTGGCCTATGCGTAATATTTGTCCTAAGAGTTTTGTTTTCAGTTTATATCTTTGTACTATAGTATCAGAGTAGATAAACATTATTATTTATTATATTTTTTTGTTGCACTAACCCTTGCTGAGGACATGTGGGTGCAGCGATATCATTCCGATGTAAAATCTAAATGCAAAGTAGGTAGTCGGGGCTGCTAGTGATGCAAATTACTTCAGCCAGATGTCGCTGCCTGTAAAAATTACAGAGAATATTGTAAATAGGATCGAAATTTCGCTCATGCCGGCACTTGCCCATTAGCTCAGCTGGGAGAGCGCTGGTACGGTTAGCCAGAGGTCGCGGATTCGAGTCCCGGCATGGGCGGAATTTTTAGCCTCTAAATAGCTTTTTAAAATTATTATTTATTTTATTATATTATTAACTCGTCATATTGGTTGCTTTTTATCCCGCCTGTGGGCGTTTCAGTTCCTTGTTAAATTTTCACTATACACTGTGCATCACATCGTAACCGTGCCCTTAGGCAATTAAACCTCTTCCATATTCTACACTATTTTCATTCCAAAAGTTTTTGGGGGATCAGGATTTCACACCAAATTCTATTAATAGTAAAAAAATGAATGCAAGTGGCAGTACCTGGTCTCTGCTTACCCCTTTCGGGGTTACCGAACGGAGCTAATTACATGTACTGTACAAAGTTTAGATGAGCGTAAAGTTTCTCCGTCCACCCATGCCGGGACTCGAGCCCGCGACCTCTGGCTAACCGTGCCAGCGCTCTCCCAACTGAGCTAATGAGCGACTTACCGGCATTAGTGAAACTTAAAACCTCTTTATAATACTCTACGTATTACGTACAGGCAGTAACATCTGGCTGCAAGTTATTTGCATAACTTGCAGCCCCGAATAATTCTTCCTAAGACAAAAAAAACAAACACAAACGTACAAAGTTTAGATGAGGGCGAAGTTTCTCCGTGATCTAACCCGAAGTTTCCCCGTTTTCTTCATAGTGCTCTTTTTTTTTATTTGGAATGTAACAGAAATATAAAAAATATTTTCAAGATTACATTCTGAACACCGCCATACACGTCACAGACAGACAGTAATAATTTTAAGCAGAAACTTCTTATGAATTTGGATTGATTAAATCAAAATACTGTTGAATATACGTATACAAAAATTTGGCATGAAGTAAGAATAGAACTCAACGATACTAAAATCCTAAACAACAATTTAAACAGTAAGGTTTCTCAGTTTAATATAAATGTAAATGCTCTGATGTCCCGCCCTTCCGCAGGATGGAGTGCGTGAGCAAGGTGTACTCGGGTCACGCGGCGGCCGTCATGTGCCTCGCGCTTGGCCGCGTGGCCGCTGCCGACCTGCTGTGCACCGGCTCCAAGGACCACTACGTCCGCACGCTCGAGCTGCAGCACCAGCCAGGTCCGGACACCAGCACAACCATACACACGCCCCCTGCAAAGATAAGATAAAAAGATAAAAAAATTATCAATTCAAAAGTAAAATCCAGACAACATTGAACGTTTCTTACAGCTAAATATTTGACATAAATTAATGTTTAAAAACCTATTTAGAGGCTAAAAATTTCACCCATGCCGGGATTCGAACCCGCAACCTCTGGCTATCCGTACCAGCCGGATACGGTACGGTACGGATAGCCAGAGGTTGCGGGTTCGAATCCCGGCATGGGTGAAATTTTTAGCCTTTAAATAGGTTTTTTAAATTTGTTCCTTAGCACGGGTTAGTGCATTAAAAATAAAAATATTGCAATAAATTAATGTTTTCAACATTAAGATTATAATATACATCAATGATGCCTAGGAAGGTTGTACCTGCGGCCTCCACACTAGGATACCCTGTGTTGCGGAGACCCGGTTCGCTTTGTAGTACCTAGTTACATTGTTGGAGTGTTTCTAACGTGAATCATTAATAAATTAGAAAAGGGGCGTAAAAATAATGTTTATGTTGATGCAAGTTTATGTTTAAAAGAATACTGCTGAGAATGAGTATATGTGATTGTGAGTGCGGGTGTGTGTGTATGTGTGTGTGTGTGTGTGTGTCCTCCCTCCTCCCTATTCTGTATCTAATCGCTACTCAAATTCGGCGCTCGATCTGCCAGCTCCGACTCCCTATTCTGTATCTAATCGCTACTCAAATTCGGCGCTCGATCTGCAGCTCCGACTCCCTATTCCGTATCTAATCGCTACTTAGAACTCCACGCTCGCTCTGCAACTAGAGTCACGTCATTACGTCATCCTGATCACAAACACACCATCCTCCCTATTATATATATCTAAGTACAGTTACACTACTCAATACTCTGGTCTACGATAGAGCTGCAGCTCCGGACATGTCGTTACGTCATCCAGTCGATATACTCACCCTACTACCCCCATCCTTCCTCCCACCGAAGTACAGATACTCGCCTGCTGATACAGATACTCGAAGGACCGCTACGCCTACGCACTCGGGCGACAGCTCAAATCTGCAGTTAGAGCAGGATATTATTTTAGCCCTACGCCCTAGCTACTAAATCAAATCAAATAATTTATTTCAACGTAAAGAATTTACTTTCTGTTTATGTACAATGTTAGCCGTTGCCTTTCGGTCGAGTTAGTAGCGGAGAAGTCAGGAACCCTTCAGATGACCAGATATTTATTTTTCTTCGAAACATTTTTTTTAAGTAGGACAGGTTACACTTGACCCCAGTAACGCCTGATGGAAAGCGAAGACGGGGTCTACGATGTTACGTGCTTACCTGTTGAATGCCGGTTAACTCTACTTTTAAAGACACCCAGGTTAAATGTCTCCGGAAAGACAAACGATGGCAGCGTGTTCCACAACTTTTAACCTCTTTAGCTCTTAATTTTTAACCTTTTTATCTTATTGCGGTTCCAGGCAGCTCAGGCGACGTGGGCGGGCGCCGGTTGCTGGAGCCGCCGCATTACGATGGAGTACAGGCGCTAGCGTTGAGCGGTGACACCCTGTATAGTGCTTCGCGCGACACCAGCCTTAAGCGCTGGAGCGTGTCTCGCAGCGCGCTCACTCATGTACGTAGTTTTGTACCTTCATATTAGTTCCGATATTTCTATTACAAGAATATATCTGATTCTATCCAATAGTAGTCGAGGTATATTCTAAAAGCTAACAGACTAACATCACGCCGACAATGCGAAACATCCCTACTGGGAATCGCTCTATGCCGATTGCACAAATATGCACATTATTATTAGTAAGGAAACAGCTATATAAAATGCTATGTCATCCATCATCATTTTAAGCTTTTTACCCTGTACAGCCCAGTTGGCGATTGCCCTCTCACAACACAACATTGTGGAATAAATCTAGTGAAAACAACATCGGATTTGTTCTTCTTCCTCCAACAACATAACATAACATCAGTCAAACTAACAGATCGCCCGTACACCGATAACACAAAAGCCCCTATTACCTTCCGCGTCTCACACCTCGCCTCGCAGGGCGTGATGAACGCGCACAAGGGCTGGGTGACGGGCGTGGCGGCGCTGGGGCGCGGCGCGGACGGGGCGCCCTCGTACGTGGCGAGCTGCGGGCGGGACGCGGCGCTGCGGCTGTGGGAGCCCGCGCTGCGACCCGCCGCCGCCGCCGCGCCGCTGCCGGACGCCGCGCACGCCCTCGCCGCGCACCCCGACCCCGCCGCCATGACGCTCTACGTCGCCGGCAAGTGAGTAAACACCCTTTTGCAGCACAGAGCTCTGTCACACAGCGTGAGGCTTAAATTGAGGCCGCCCGATACTCAGCCACCGTGACGCTTTACGTCTTCGCCAAGTGAGTGAAGAACCGTCTAACCTGTTTGTTTGGGGCGTAAAGGCTTACGCGCTCGCCGCGTATCCTGACCCCGCCGCCATGACGCTCTACGTCGCCGGCAAGTGAGTAAACACCCTTTTGTAGCACAGAGCTCTATGTCACACAGCGTGAGGCTTAAATTGAGGCCGCCCGATACTCAGCCACCGTGACGCTTTACGTCTTCGCCAAGTGAGTGAAGAACCGTCTAACCTGTTTGTTTGGGGCGTAAAGGCTTACGCACTCGCCGCGTATCCTGACCCCGCCGCCATGACGCTCTACGTCGCCGGCAAGTGAGTAAACACCCTTTTGCAGCACAGAGCTCTATGGCACACAGCGTGAGGCTTAAATTGAGGCCGCCCGATACCCAGCCACCGTGACGCTTTGCGTCTTCGCCAAGTGAGTGAAGAACCGTCTAACCTGTTTGTTTGGGGCGTAAAGGCTTATGCGCTCGCCGCGTATCCTGACCCCGCCGCCATGACGCTCTACGTCGCCGGCAAGTGAGTCGAGAACTATATAACCTACTTGTTTGTGGCGCAACGGCTCACGCGCTCGCCGCGCACCTTAAATTTGTTAGAATATAGCTGGTTTTATGCAGCTACCAAAAATGACTACTGTAACTAGGCCGAGCGGGCAGGTGCGGTCGCGACGCTGCCGCTATGACGCTTTAAGTCCAGAACGATGACTGTGTATTGTGAAATGAACTCTGTAGAGAACCAATGCGATGTATAAATCGAGTTTAAAAATGGGTGATTATGAATGATACTAATGAAATTAGTCTAATTATACATCCAGACAAACATTCTGTGGCATAAATGCTACCATTAATCGTCGACTCGTGTCTTTTTCCGCGGCAACTTGTGCCGATTGGGAATCAGTCAAGGAGTTGGTTGACTCGGACAGTTCCGTCGTGACTCGGGATTCAGCCCGCAGTACCATGAAAAAAACAACATAGTGGTTTCATCCGAGTATCCGAGGATTAGTATATAACCAATATTGAAGTCAAATACGAATGAAAACTAACACCAGTTTTTTGTATCATTATTTCACTCACTGTATTTTATTATTACTGTACTTTATATGTCCCCACTGCTGGGGCACGGGTCTCTTCCTGTATTGCAGGAAGGGGAAAATAAATAAGATTAGTCGAGTGATAATTTGGTTCATAATCGCGCATCGCTAATCGAGGTGTGTTGCAGCGGCGGCGACGTGCGCGCTTGGCGCGTGCTCGCCGAGCGCTGAGAGCGCCGTGACGTCACACCCACAGCCGAGACGCCCTGACAGAGTGACTGTGAGTCCGGCCGAGCCTACGCCGCCCCCTGATAGGGCTGCCACCTTTCAAACATGTCGGCCACGGAGATTTTCACGCACGTTCTTTGTTTGAAAAAAAAGGATACAAAAAAAATATTTGCACATTGAATAAAATGAAATAAAAGTGCACCCAATTAAAAACCCTGTGCAAGCTAGACTCCTGTCGTATGAAATATGTATTTTACGTTTTGACATGTATTTAGTGCCATTTTATTTACCTACCGAAATTATGTAGGAAAATAACATCCGGTACCGGAGAGTTATTTATTTTAGTTTTTCCTTGCGTGCAAAAAATATTTACAGTCGTCCGCCAATGTATCTCGACTATGTATGTACGCACAATTTTAATGTTTTAATTTAATTTCACCTTCTCCTAAGATACAAGTTTGTCGCCTAGTTTAGGAGACAGGATGCAAGAATATTGTGCAATAGATTTAGCACCAAAGGATTGTTGTAGTTTTTAGTTTTTTAAAACAAAAACAAATTTTAATATTAACCCAGAGCTCGCACATGCACCATTTAAACTCGTAGAGGTGGCAGCCCTATTGCCCATACCACACGCGTCGCCGCCGCTCTCACCATCACCTTGACTTGAAGGGTGCTCTTCCTTCTGACAGCTCTATCGCTCGCACATTCTAACATAGTAGCTATTTAAATTTAATTTTGTCATGAAGAACTTTAGTATTTTATACGTTTACTATCTGGCCCCGCAAACGTTGTTTTAGCATATTAAGTAGCGTACGACGTATTCTCAGCCTACCCGATGGACACATATTTTAAATAAAAGTCGGCGAAGTCGTTATGAAGGATTTCGATAACAAGGACTACAGCACGAGATTTCTGTATAATAGACTAGAATTTAAATGAATTAAATAACAGTAGCGGGAATAGGCCGTAATGATTTTGCTTATTAGTTACGTAAAATAGGCTCCAATGTCAATAAAATATGTTGTAATATATTCAAGTGTTAAGCTAGATTGACACCCAAAGATTGTAAATTAATAGGTACATTTTCGACAGTTAATTGTGGCCTGAAACGGTTACTAGAAACTAGAGTTATGGCCATTAGACATGACATAACATCAAGTAAGTGAATCCGCAATTAAGTTAACCATTTGAGGCAGACTTCAATTTTCATATACCTATGTACTTATTTTTTGACAACAAAACAATGGCGTAAGTAGTTCGAAGTGGAAAATACAAAAAAATAAATGCAGTATATCAAAATATGTCTAAAATGTCCTTGTTTTTATTTTAGAGAACGGCCTCAGATCACATTCAAAATTATAACAATACAATATAATTTTTACAAAAATTAATTAATACAATACAATAATATAAAATCGTTAGCATGTGCAAGCGAGAAATATGCCGGGAGCAAAAGCAACCTACAGCTTCTTTTGGCTTAGCGTAATACTTATATATCAAATTGTATACACTTATATAGTCTTGCGTCTTTCACTTTTGCTCTGTTACGTAAACATCAGACGGTCTTAAAAATCTCGTGAAGTGTGTATACATAGCTATATCCTGAAGTATGTGTACATATCGCTGTGTCTAAGTCGACACAAATATTGTGCTAAGCCAACTTTTGTATTCACACAAGAGTTATTAGCATCAGCAGTCGAAAATAAGTGTGTCGTTCAAATCATGGCTTTCAGAGCTTTCATATCATCAGGTTTTTTTTTTCTTATCTACGGATCGCTTTCAGTGTTCATGTTACTAATCTATTTCCACAGCCATTAGATTCCGCTTTTTTTTTGAATGTCTACTTCTAGCTGGTAAGTGAAATTAACGATTAATATATTTAGCTATCTTCTTTTAGACAGTTATTCACCACACGGACGGACGGCACAAAATAATTTAAAACTCCGTTTAAAAACCTATTTTTTTTTAGAGGCTAAATATTTCACCATGCCGGGATTCGAACCCGCAACCTCTGGCTATCCGTGCCAGCGCTCTACTAATTGAGCCAATGGGCGACTCACCGGCATCAGTGAAATTTCGAACCTCTTTACACTTTTCTCTGTATTACGTACAGGCAGCGACATCTGGCTTAAGCAAATTGCATCACTTACAGCCCCGACTACCTACTTTTCAGTTAGGTTTTACATCGGAATGATATCACTGTACCCACATGATTATACTATTTTTATTTTTAATGCACTAACCCGTGCTAAGGACAAATTTAAAAAACCTATTTAGAGGCTAAAAAATCCACCCATGCCGGGATACGAACCCGCGAATTCTGGCTATCCGTGCATGGGTGGAATTTTTAGCCTCTAAATAGATTTTTAAATTTGCTACTATAACTTCACAAATCTAAATACATTACTTAGAAAACAAAGTCATTGATACATGCCTATCAATTCCAATCGACGAATTGTCATATTCTATACTAATTTGACATACGATTTGGATCGTCTACGATTTCCTGCGCGTAATATAGGTGCAGGTCTGTCAGCTTCTAAACGCAGCACATTGCTAACAGCACTCCGTTCGTTCCAGTGACGGTCGCGTCCGCTGCTGGCGAGTGCGAAGGCAGCGGTGACCGCCGACCGCCCCGCGGCCCGCTCCGCTCTCCGCCCGCTCCCCTCCGCCGGCCCCGCGGCCCGCCCCGCTCGCCGCTTCGCTCGTGACGCCGCCCCGCTCCCCGCGCCGCGCCTGGCGGTGACACCGCTCGCTCCCTCACATTCCCTTTGAAGACTGCTAGTACGGAGTGAGACTGACGGCGCTCCGTACGTTGTTTAGGCTTTGCTTACGCGTGGATTCGCTTGAGGTAAATGAAGGAAATTTCGACGCAGTGGAAATAGTAGGTATAGAATTTGAAATTACTTATTAACGGATTTTAAGATAGTTCGTTCAGGAAAATGCGGGTTGGACATTGAAAGGTAGATTGTGAATGGGACAAACCCCGGGTTTCTCGTAGAGTATCAGTTAATTCATCCACTGTTGACAGGTGGCAGTAGGCCAAAGTGCTTACAAAATTTAAAACAACTGATAGCTATTGTAAGTAATCTTTAACAGTCTGTGAACATAAAAGATATTGAGAATAAGTAGAGGAGCATTCTAGTAAAGTATCCTAGAAAGTGATGGGGGATGAGGGTTTGCATAGAAGTAGGTAATTTGAACTAATCGTGACTAATCAGTAGCTCAATTAGAGTTTTTAAAGTACCTTCTTTGTCCATTTCAGAGTAGGGCCTAACTGTTTTAAAAGTACCATATATTCCTAAAGATGGGCCTAGTAATTCTAAATAAGTGAACGATTTTGTGATCTGAACGTATACCTACTAAGAAAAAGTAATCGCGTCTCTATAAAGAAAGTTAGGCGTGTTATTGAATTTCTTACGAGCTAACCTGAGTAGCTTGGATAAGGTCAATGATGTAAACCGATGTCGGTAGAAAAAGTAGAAAAACGACAACGTATATAGAAAATATATTAAATCAAAGTTAACTATAGAGGTTTAAGAATAATACACCATGAATTTTGGGTGGTTGGAGAGCTTTAGCAAAATGAACGTCTAATATGCTAGCTATCGAATATGCTAGTTTTGTTTTTTTTATTACCCCACATTAAAAAAAAAATCGGTCATAATTCAATATGTTTTTTCATGTTACGTCTGTACTTCTAAATACACGGCCGTTTTGTTTACTAAGTACATAAGAGCTGCTTTCAAACCACCCAGATTCCAGCTGTATTAACATATTTAAGCTAGTACGAAAGTTCTTTCAAAATGTGGAACGAAAGGCCTTAAGCGGATAATAAGTTGGTATTTTCATTTAACCTGCTTTGATATTTGTTTTTCATAATGAGCCCTTTTCAGGTCAGCTTTTTTGACGGCTGTCAGTAGCATTCACAAAATTAAGTACATAGCGCTGTACGGAGCCCCCTCTGGGATCGACAAGGAGCAAGGAGCATCATCGACACAGGTTATACAGGCGTGACAACTAGAAACCAATGAAACCTCGTTGCATACTATCCGCTATGCAGACAGGTTTGTTTAATTCCTAGTCGGCTGGCCTTGCTTCATTCAGGTATGATTTTCGTCAACGCCATCTAGCGATCAAAGGAGGTACACTTTTTTTAAAGTCGCTCTGAAAATGGCTTATTATTATACTTACGTTTTCTAATGCCAATGTCCCTATGCCAAATAATTTCGCACAAATATTGTTACGTAGCGATAGAATTTACAATTTTACATGATAACAATAATGACCACGATGTAATAATATAGGAAATTAATTTATGGACCCATTAGAAACACGGTTTTATTTATAGACTGTAAGTAGGTGTGGAATTATTAATCAACAAGATGCCTTTACAAAGACGTAGACTGTACTGTAGTTGCCTAGAGATGGAAAATTATTTAATCAATTATGTATCTGTGATTATCACGAGTGTGTATTTTTGTACATTCCTGTAGTACGGGTAAATGCCTTTGTTCGTTAGGAACATGTCCTCCCAAGTTTTAAACAGAATGTTGTACTGATTGAGTAGCGATATTTTAGCTGTACCCAGAATTACCGACGCTTTCTCATGTACACCCCACGGGCCGGACGACGTGCGAACTAAAATAATCTTTAAATACTTAAGGAACTTAGAGACTACAATGAGTCTGAGCGCATACTGAGACGCTGGCGACGCAGCACAGTTCAGTACAGGGCAGGGCAGTTGAGGCACACCTAGGCCCCCACCGCATGCTGCGACGCAACTATTCCCTCCTTGGCAATTCTCACCCATAATAACTCTTTCAATGTCTTTTTTGAATAGTCTGGATGATTTGTATCATACAAACAAGGCTCACAGCGAACTAATTGCAACAAAATTGTTGGTAAACACGCCTCGACCTGCAAGCGTCGCGCAGTAATCTGTGCCGGCGACGAGACGCAGAGCAGGGCAGACACACGTATGCGTCGCACGTGCCTGCGCCCCAGCGTACGTAGTTCAATGACGTTCCATGCTTTACAACATCACCGCTGCCCTGCGCTACGCTTTGCTGCGTTGCCTGCGTCTCAACATGCGCCCGGCCTTAAAGTGCAAATGTGCCGTGCCCGTTTCAGTCTAATGAGCCGTTTCAACACAAATTCACAAAGCAGTTCATAGATGGCGGAGAATCGGAACACAGATGTCAAGATTAATCTGCGCTCAGCAAAATTAAACAGACGTGCCCCTGTTCTTGTATGTGCCCGCCTACGAGTATAAGCGCTATTATATGAAGTACTTTGTGAATTTGAGCTGAAAAAGGCACAATAGTAATATTGTAACAATAGGCAGTCGTGTATTTTTGTTTGTTTTTTTACTCACAGTTGTGCTAGTACTAGATTGTAGTCTCTAAACTTCAATGTATTTAAGATTTAGTTTTTATCGTTGCACCCGCACGTCGTCGCCGCCGGCTCGTTGGAATGTGGATACTCCTTTATGCTTTATACACGATGTTGGTTTCTACATTTTAAACAGATTGCGGAGTGATTCTGCTACCATACTAAACAAATTTTGTCTTACAAGTTACCTAATTAACAACTTTTTTAAGCTGAGTAGAACACCCAACAAACTACAGGGTAACATTGAATCATTGAATAACATTAAAGTAAAACTTTAGGGAGCATTCTGATCACGATTAGGAACTCTACAGAACTAATTAAATAATAATCGTGTGCTACACACGTGTATAGAAATCATTTTTATGATACTGTTTCTTATGCTAATGAACTAATAATGATTAGTTCCAAAATCTAATCAAAACGGCCTCGATTCGTCTACCTGCAATTGACTGGTAGAAAATGCTTATGGCATTAAGTCCGCCGCATTGAACGATTTTATTTTGTGCAATTAAATTCAAAATAAATTCTAAGTGCAATTAAAGTATAATTAGTAATAAAACGTTAATTCAATAGCTTATGATTAAATCATTAATATCACTGTTTATCCAAGAGAAGAACATTCTCTAAAATATCACTAACAATTTCGAATTCACCCTGTATAAATCAACACCGTGTATGACGAAAACACTCTGTTCTAAGTCTGTTATCAACAAAGGTTGAAACGCCACAGCTCAAACGTAGCATTATTTCCTTTTACTAACGTTTCCCTGACAATGCATGTAATGTTAATAATCTGCAGATGAATTTATTTTCTCCTTTTGAATGTTTATTATTTCTTAATTCAGTTCAGTATTATAATAAAATCAATAATTTTAGGGCACAATTAATAATTATGTAAACGGAAGCTTTTGAGGCTATTAAATGCAACATATAAATATACAAAATGTATGTGATGGGCTCGTTCTTTTCGTAACCATAAACGTAGCCTTTGCATCTACGTAACGGGATGATTTGTACAGCGTCCAGTGGCATCTTCACTCACACTAGATGAGTGAAGGGACTACTCGGACGCCGCAGTGCCTGGGACATTTATTTTTGTTTAAAAAAGGCCGCCGTTTGTTCTCTATGAAAAAATATTAACCGAGATAATGGCGGGACCTCAGTTTGTGGCCGATATCTGCCTTAATATTGTTTGTAAAACTAAAAGACCATGAAATTTGGAAGGTACCAAAAAGGTACTAAAACCTATAACAGTTTGATTTTGATAAACTTGAATGGCAGGTGTGATAATGTCAGGACCACACATTTGGTTAAATTTTAGGTAAGAGACACGAGGTATCAATTTTTTTATTGTAGGTACCAAATAGTACCAAAACGGTACTAAATAATGAGATAGACAATTTTAAAATCCCAGCGGTGGTCCTGCCACTACCACGCTCATCATTGTGGTTCCATCAAGTGCACCACTCACTTTTGGTACCACAATACATACACTTTGTGTATTGATATTATTGATCTAAAATGAGTATCGCTATAAAATGTTATTGAACTAATATATTATTGCGGCTCTAGAGGCTAGTCAGTAGTGTATCGCGTATACTTAATAGGTAGTTGATGAAGTAATTTAAAGAACAAGGTGTGTATTGACTGATATGGACAGTTTTAATCTATTTTAGTTGTTTTTCAGCTCCGTTGTTTTATTGTCATAAAAGGACTATCCACGTTACCACGGGTCGGCGATGTACGGGCGGCCGCTAATATAATCCTTGAATACATACGAAGTTAGAGCCTCTACTGCCGTCTACCAACTAAAAAGCACATACGAGTAAAGGCCTGCGCAGATGAGGGACTATCCCACGTACTTTTTTGTCCGTCGATATAGAACTCTTATAAGTTGTATCGAATAACGCACACAAAGGACTAAAAGTACCCCGTACAAAAAGTCCCTCAAGTTACCGAGGACATCAAGAGACCGGACTGGACAAAAGTTCTGCGTTTTCTTTTAAAACGCCTTTTCTTTTTCAACATTTAAATTACAACACAATGTAATCTCAGAATATTTGCTTCCATAGCTTCACTCAATTTCCGGGTTATAAAATGACCGCACACGGTAGGCGTTGAGTCCGCGTAAAGTAATCGGAGGACGTTTTTTTCGATTCAGGGACTTTTGTCCCTCGAGGACAAAAGGGACTTTTGTCCCTCGTCTGCGCAGCACTTAACAAACCGAGACTATAAAGTCTCGTTCAAAGTATTTAAGGTTTATTTTGCGCCCTAACGTCACCGGCGTTTTAATGTGGATAGTCCTAAATACATATCAATGATTACCACAATGAATTTGCTTGAAAAAAATGTTTTATTTCAGCTCACTTAGTTTAAAGAAATCATATGCTCTCTGCTAGAATTTTAAATGATTTATTGATGGATTGAGATTAACGAATGAATTTATATTGAGTTTATTTGATGTTCTTTTATTTTGAAATGTAATAATTTTGTTTTAAGATAATATTTAATAACAAAAGTACTTGTATTACTATTCAATATAAGTCAAATATGTTAACTAAGACTTGTTTATTATTTATTACTCCTTTTAATAAAAAAAAAAGTCAAAGTTGCACAGTTGAGTACTCACTTTATTTACTTTTAAAAAGAACTAACACTACCTTACATAAAGTGCATTCACACAAGCTTGCGAAACCATTTGTAACATTCTATGAAATATCCATTTCATACCTAAATTATATTTACAATTGGAAATATTTCATAATAGGGCCATAATTGTTTCATATAACTACAATTCTATAGTTATTAAACTGTGGTTTCATAGACTTTGCAATGTACATCGTATTGTTAAAGTAAAACATGAATTGTACTTCTATGAAACCAGGACATAATTTTGGCCATTTTCATTCAATGTTCACGGATTTTTGTAAAATTACGTTTTGCATCTTTGTGAAGAAATAGTCTGGCGATACGCGAAACGTTATGCTGGCGTTCACCTAGCTATTCGTATTCGCGTATTTGCCGACGATTTGATGAGCCGTTTCACAAATCAATTCATAGATGGCGCTAACAGGTGTGGCCATAGAAGAACCAGAATACGGCTGTCAAAATTAATCTGCGCTGAGCAAAATTTGACAGACATGTCCCTGTTCTTGTATGGCCACGCCTGTCAGCGCCATCTATGAATTGATTTGTAAACCTGTGCTGAAAACGGCTCATTACATTACAGGTTTTACAAAGTCAGTGCTAAAGCTGCGCCAGAAAATCCGGTGTTGTATCTGCCAAACAAGAAAAAACGTGTAGGGCGGTATTATTACAGTATCTACAACCTTAAGTTTATGTTCAGTATTTATGTTTCCCGTGCTTATGTTTTCTATGATGGCCAGGGGGCGTGGCGGGCGACCGGCGTCTTCTGTCTCTCTCTAGCCGCTCCCTCTCTCTTTCCCTCTCACGTTCACGTTCCCGCTCGCGTTCTCTGTCCCGCTCCCTCTCGCGTTCCCTGTCGCGCTCGCGCTCCCGATCACGGTCCCGGGACCTGTCGAGATCTCGCGAGCGTTCGAGATCCCGGGAGCGCTCGAGGTCTCGGGTACGTTCGACGTCGCGGGAACGCTCCGAGTCTCGATCCCGCTCGCGTTCACGGGAGCGGGAGCGGGAGCGGCTGCGGCGGTCACTGTGGGACAAATTTACAAATGAGAACACTGCATTCACGAACGATCTGAGGCAGGTTGCTGGCAGAGGATGGCTGAGAATGGGCGGGTGGTGGTAATTCTCGACTGTTACCAAGTTACTGTTGTAAATATTTATAAATCTTAAAGTAAGTTAAGTTGCTATAGCAACTTATACCCGAACTAAATCCGTAGGTCAAGTGATTCAGACTTAGTATGGCTCCTGTAATTTTTTGTCAAAATAAACGATTTAATGGCGACACCAAGAAGTGTCGTGTTTTGAGAAAGACCTACGTCGCTAGCCGATAGTGGGGTAAAATGCTTGACCAAGTGCTTCTCTCTATCTGAGGCTTTTAAAATATTATAATTGCTTGCAAAACGATGATTTGAAACAATAAATAAAGTTACGAACAAAACATAACTTTAATTAACACCAAGTAAATCTTATACTGAGAAACAAATATACTGTTGTTCCACAAAACTGGTTCGAAGGATTTCGGTTTCTTTGCTGTGAACTTATATTTTCAATGCTCAAAAATCTTGTCGTGCAAAAATACTCATCTGGGATGACTGGGATACGATTAACTGTAAGTATGCGTATCTAGTATCCGCTAGTGGCATTTTTCTGGGCTGTTCCGTGCTTCGCATGGCACGTAAGGCAGTTGGTGTCGGCTGCCGTCGATAGATCGCAGTCGTTAAGCCTAGTCAGCGTTAAAACTTCTGACAGTAAGACCAGCCACTAGTCTTGCAAGCCTTCACCAATCCGGATATGCCCCCCATGGTAGAGTATAGCCGATACCTTCCTTACGGCAAAGACCGTAAGGAAGGTATCGGCCCCTTCGGTGGGGACAATGAGTTGATGATGCGTATCTATCAATGGAGTGATTATAGGAAACTGTCTTAAGGCGCTAGGCAGAGCTCACTAGCGCCACCAATGGAGAAAAATCATATCTTCTTTTATAACGCGTCTTTGGAAATACATCATAAGATTTACGGCCTTATTGCTCTAAGCAATAAGGCCGCCAATTGTACTGTATCTTTGCAATTATGTTTTGTTTGTTTTTTCCTGGTGTACAATAAAGATATTCTTATCTTATCTTATGAACTGACAAAAACTTAGGACTTTAAAGCAGTTTTATTAATAGCGGCCGTTATTAACGGAAATCGATTAGGTCCCATGTTGTTGATCCTAGATTCTAGACTGTCGATTCCAAAAATATTTGTCATAGTGGTTAAGATCTTTGATGTTATAAACTTTTTGATGTTTGATTTGATGTTTGATTTGATGTTTGATTTGATGTTTGAGTATTACAAAAGTATATAAACAAGTTACGATTTTTATTCCATTGGTGGCGCTAAACTCTTGTTTTTTAATTCGATGCAAAAAACCTTTGACATGTGTCGGGGTAGTAAACCACCAAAATCCATCATATTTGTTGATGTACTATTATGTGGGCATCAATACAAGGGCATCTGTTATGTATGTTTTTGTATTGATGCCCACATAATAGAACATCAACAAATATGATGGATTTTGGTGGTTTACGACCCCGGCACATGTCAAAGGATTTTTGCATCGAATTAAAAAAACAGAGTGTAGTTAACATATTTTAAACTTTCGCGACTTGTACACATAGTTAGAATATTTTCGGGACTTAATCGCGTAGTAATTTATTGCTATTTTACCACGATGACTGTAACGTCGTCGAAACGTCGAGGTAAAATAGCAATAAATTACTACGCGATTAAGCCCCGAACATATTCTAACAGAGTGTAGTTAACCGCTAACGCCTTAAATATACAAAGCTTAGCTTGCCTGTGTCTGGATCGCTTCGGCGGCGGCGACAGCGACACCTCCCGAGACTTCTTCGACTTTTTAGACGTTGTTCTGGGCACAAAGAGAAACCGTGTTATTACATGGTACTTTTTAATATTCTTACGGGCCTACGTTGGGCGTCAATCTACGGCCCCACGGCCTTCTACGGTAGTGGAAGATGACTTATCTAATACTAGCTCATCCCGCGGCCTACGACCTATTCTCAGTCCTACCAAATATATACAAAAAAAAACTGTGATAATAAAGAATGTGATAAAAATTAATGACAGTTTTAATGACTTTCTTGTGTGTTTTGGGTACCTAGTTCTGAAAATAGGTCGTAGGATAATTAATATGGCAAAACAACCCTTGCGTTTGTCAGCTTGTATTTATATACTTCTGGACACATCTATTGGCTCACCTTGCATTTTCAGTTTCGTTTAGTCCTAGCTAAAAATTTATATTAGGTCGAGCAAAAAGTTTTTATTCAGTTTTGAACCAGATTTATGTAAAATGTATCAGGTTTAAAACTGCATCAATAGTTTTTGTTCAATCTAGCAATCATATTTAGGTAGGGGCCATCGAAACCTAAACTCTTAGGTCGGCCAATTGATGCGTCCAGGAGTGTATATTTATTTAGGGTACACCAACATATAACAATAATTTATTACACAATAGCTTAGATTACGTCAAACGACTAACATACGTTTAGTCTAGTATGTTAATCATTGGACGACCTCTGTGGCACAGCACTAGCGCATCTGCCTTCCATGCCATGTCCCGGGTTCGAACCCCGGTTGGGTACAAAAAAATCCAGGTCTTGGATGTTTAACTGTTTGTGATGTCGTTGTTTCTAGTTCCCACAGGGTATCCAAGTGTGGGACCAGAAGCCATGTATGTGCCTGTATGTAAATGTTATGTTATCTACAGGTGAGAATAATATTATCTGTTGATAATACATTGGGACTTGACATTATGCTAAAGCATCAGACTGTATTGGTTATTCTCTTGACTCTTCCAATAAACCATTATAAGATAATTATAAGATATATATATGTATGTTTATAATAAATTATAACTTTATATAAGTAACGGTATGTAAGTGTATTATTATTAAGTATAAGTATGTATCAATATTCAAATTTGCACTGGCTACCCGTCTTTCTAATTTCCTTCAGCAACTTTCCATAGTAAGGTTGTCTGGAAGAAATTGCTTTTAGCAATAAGGCCGCCAATTGTACTATGTATATTTGCAATTGTTTTGTATTTGTTGTTTTTCCAGTGTACAATAAAGAATATTCTTATCTTATCTTATCTTAAACAGCAGTTTGAGGATGGCGAAGTTTATAATCTTACTTTTATTAATTCTTCATTGCACTAATTACATATGTAATTACTGTAATGTACAGGAGCGTGCTTGATGCAAGAAGCATTCTCTTTTGGTTTGAGGATGGCGAAGTTTATAATCTTACTTTTATTAATTCTTCATTGCACTAATTACATATGTAATTAGTGTAAATTACAGGAGCATGCTTGATACAAGAAGCATTCTCTTTGATTTTGAAGAGACTGGCAAAGCTTAGGAATCTCGTTCCAAATAAAACCGCTACTGAATAGCAAGTAGTTGACAGAAGTAATACTAGCAAAGTTTTCAATTCATGTTGTAGAAAACACTGTTAAAATACTTACGAGAAGGAATCCTCTTCCACGGGCGAGCGTCGGCGCGGCTCTGGCGAAGGCGGCGTCTCTTGCAGGGCCTCCTTGGCTTCACGCGCCGCCTGCACACACATGAGACCATCAGCTCACCGCTGCCTCAAACATCCCTCAAATGCAAATAAGTTTTTTATCAAAATAAAAGCCAGGGTGGAGTTTTCTTCCCTGCTGCCTTTTTCTCCACTATAGTCCGGCCCGAAGGCAGCTGCTTTACAATTCATGTTACATTGTACTTCGACATTCAGCAAACAGAATGCAAATTCCTCACTTCGAAATAAATTGAATATAGTGACCATATTTAAGAAAAGTATAGTATGTACTGAATATTTTATTTATTATTTTATTGTACTTAATTAAAAATGTTACAATGTCGACGAGGTGCCAGAAGTACCAACAGCTTTATCTTTCCGAAATTGAAGCGTTCTTCTTAAGAATGCGAAAATCTCTTCTTAACGGGACAAATTCCATAATTGTTACTGTACCAATAACTTTTAAGAATCCACTTGGCACACCAAAATGCATGAAATACCTGTTATTTTCTCACAATGTTAAAGTTGCGCCCATAAATAAAAGGAAAACCAATCCATTTTCTTTTTTTATTCGACGAAGGTACACTAATGTAATTTTAAATTATGTCTTATATGGCCCTAAAACAATCTTGGAAAGAAGGAAAGTTAGGAGATTATCTTGGCAAATGCTTTCGGCACATTACTATGTGCTGAAAATAAGGAATAACTGAAGGGTGAACTTTATCCATACCTGCTGCAGGTGGCATTACGATAATGGTGGAAATTGACGGAAGAAAAGCGAGATGGAGGAATTTAATCAGAAGCTGGAATTTACAGAATTTATTTCATCTGGTACTTACTGAATTGACTGATTCCAGTTCCTAAACAGATTAGATTATTTAGATTGATACATCGTTGATTAATAACAGTTTCCTAACAATTTCCTAGATAGGTACAACATTATTTAAAAAAAACAATAAGATAGGAATATGGAAGAAAATAGAATTTAAACACAATTGTGAAATAAAAAACAAAGTCAACATTTCATACTAGTCGTATGTTCACCTTTGGTCCATTTAAGAATTAAATGCCATCCCTGTATTATATCTTCCTTAGTTTTCATAAGATCCGCAATATATCATTCATTTTACCGGTTGTACAGTGCTACACAAGAAATAAGTCTCGCGGATGTCCCTGCGCAGATGACCAAATTTTGGATGTGCGGCAAGTTGATCGACCAATCAGATAGTTTCATTTTATCGCAGGCCGCGTGCCTTTGTTGCTATTGGTTGATTCAACGTCATCGATGCAGGTGACTATTGGTTTGGCAATATTAGCGTGAGCGAATAAGGTAGCGCTACTGCGGCAAACAATTCTGCACCTTAACCGTATCGGTTAAAGATCATGTTGAATGTACTTATAGCTTCGGGTACTTTCGTTACCTTCTTCCTAGTCTGCGCGAACGTAGATTCCCGAAGGGACTTTTATGATGTGTAGTACTGTACTATTGTGTTTTCTATCTATCTATCTTCTTCTTGTGGTGTCATCTCCTACCGGAGGTTGGCTATCATTGTGGCCACTGTAATCCGTCATGTGGCGGCTCGGAACAAATCGATGTTGCCTGTCTGTATAATCTTAACTAATGATAATTTTATCAACACTAGTTCCACCGTGAATGGAACTTGAAATAATCGTACCTAAAGTGAAACTAGTGATAACCAAGTTATCATCTTGGCTATCACTAGTTCCACTTTAGGTGTTCCATACTTGTGGAACTTTTAATTTCACAAATTTAAATTTACACGATATGCGTTGTGAAGTGCATATCGTGTAAGTGCTCGTTCGTAAAATGTGCGTTTGTTGAGAAACCTAATAAATAATAATAAAGAGACTGCGTTTGGATTAAACCTTCATGGATGAGGTCGGGCCGCGCGTTAGTGAGCTACGAGTGTGCAGTCACCTTGTTGGTGAGCTGCGTGTGTGCAATTGCCTTTGCGTTGAGCTGCGTGTGCGCAGTTACCTTTTTGTTGAGCTGCGGGTGTGCTGTTACCTTCATGATGATCTGCATGTGTGCTGTTACAGTCTGTTAGCTTTTAGAATATACCTCGGGCTCTAGAGTAGGCTTCAGTTGTCTCCGAATGCACACGAGTGTAATACTACATCCTGCTCTGTACTTCGAAATTAAGTGTCATATTAGTTCCGATATTTCTATTACACTAATATATCTGATTCTATCCGATACTAACTGAGGTATATTCTAAAAGCTAACAGACTGTACTTTCATGACGAGCTGCGTGTGTGCAGTCACCTTGCAAATGAGCTGCGTGTGTGCAGTCACCTTGCTAATGAGCTGCGTGTGTGCAGTCACCTTGCTAATGAGCTGCGTGTGTGCAGTTACCTTCCCGATGAGCTGCGTGTGCGCAGTTACAAACATGATACGCTGCTTATGCGCAGTTACCTTCTTGATGAGCTTCCGCCGGTAGTGCGCGGCCTGCTGCGCGGGCGCCATCCCCGGCCTGCGCGCGCGCAGCCCCGCCTCCAGCTCGTCCGCGTACTTGAGCACGCGCACCTCTATCTCGCGCAGCGTCTCGCGCTTCAGCGACTGCTCCTCGCTGCTGCGACACGGGGTGAGGTAACGTGAGGAATTGGCTTCATAAATTTATTTATTTACTGAAGCGCTCGTGGCCTAGTCAAACCGACTGATTGGAGTCGATCACCTGAGTTAAGCAACAACAGGCGCGGTCAGGTGCGGGATGGGTGTGACCGTCCCGTGACTACCGCTAGTGGCATTTTCCTAAGCGCTTCCGTGCTTCACGAGGCACGTGAAGCCGTTGGTGCAGGCCGTCATGTAATGGCAGTCGTTAAGCCGTGTCAGAGGCCTCATGGGCGGCCATAAATTCTGACGGCAAGGCCCGCCACATGGCTTAACGACTGCCATTATAGGCCGTCATGTAATGGCAGTCGTTAAGCCATGTCGGAGGCCTTATGGGCGGCTCGATAACTTCTGACAGTGTGGCCCGCCCCTGTCTTACAATCCTCCACCAACCCGGACTTGGCGCCCGTGGTGGAGTATGGCCTAACCTTCCAGCGATGCAGGAAAAGACCCGTGCCCCAGCAGTGGGGACATACAAGGGTTGACATCGATTTATTTACTGAGATTAAACAGGGAATGCATTAGCAAAGGGCACAGATAAAAAGCACGTGCGTGCAAGCATGCACAGACTAATGAATGTTGAACCAAAAGAGTAAGGGCAAGGCCAGGACCAGGTCAAGTAATAAACCCTGGACAGCCCCTTCCCTACTCTACTCGTGGAATCGCACATGAAACCTGAGATTTTTCTCTTTTTGGGATTGTATGCGCATCAAATCGGAAAAAAACGTACACACATTGGCAGCTTAAGGTTTGTTTCTTTGTTTAATTACACAGATAAACACTATATTATTTAATGTTCAACCAGTTAACGAATGGAAATGGAATTAAATTATCTATAATAGATGTAACATGTATTTTATGGTTTTTCCAATTTGAACCATGATGGTGAAAAAGGGAAACAAAATTATTATTATTGCATAAAATTTTAGCGTATAGTAATGCTATTTATTAGTCTTATTTACCAACTGCTCGAAGCGCTCGTAGCCTAGGCGAACCGAGTGATTGGAATCAATCACTTGGTTAAGCAACAACAGGCGCGGTCAGGTACGGGATGGGTGAGCGTCCCGTGACTACATACCGCTAGTGGCATTTTTCCGAGCGCTTCCGTGCTTCGCAAGGCACGTTAAGCCGTTGGTGCCGGCTGTCATATAATGGCAGTCGTTAAGCCATGTCAGAGGCCTTATGGGCGGCTTGATAACTTCTGACTGTAAGGCCCGCCACTGTCTTACAATCTTCCACCAACCCGGACTTGACCCCCGTGGTGGAGTATGGCCTAACCTTCCTGCGATGCAGGAAGAGACCCGTGCCCCAGCAGTGGGGATATACAAGGGTTGATAACGAACCAGCTAACCTAAGTTTTAAAGACTAATGTTTATGTATAACGCGTAAAATACGGGTGATGGAATTTTCGTCGTCCATAATGATGATAATTAATTAAACGAGCATGCAGCAGTGGACGAATATGGGGTGATGTGGCGCAGCTTACTTCTCGGCGGGCGTCTGCGGGGTGGTGTCGGCGGGCGCGGGCGCGGGGGCGGCGGGCGAGGGGGCGCGGGGCTCCTCCAGCGTGTTCCATTTCTCAGTGGTCACGGCCTCGGCCTGCACCTGCGCCGGCGCATTCACAGAATTATTTCATTTTGTATAATATGGAATTTAAAAACCTATTTAGAGGCTAAAAATTTCACCCATGCCGGGATTCGAACCCGCAACCTCTGGCTATCCGTGCCAATTGAGCCAATGGGCGACTCACGGCATCAGTGAAATTTCGAACCTCTTTACACTATTCTCTGTATTACGTACTTATTACTCTAAATAGGTTTTCAAATTTGTTCCTTAGCACGGGTTAGTGCATTAAAAATATAAATAGTATAATATGGAATACCAACAGCTTATAAACAATATTTAGGCATTATTAAACTAGTTAGTAAGCCAATTACAGGGTTTCCCCCATGGCAACAAAGCGCTATATTTCTTGGAAAGAAACACAAAATAGATTGCATTTTACATTGCATGTATAATATTAGTTGTTAACGAAGTTATCGTTCAAGTATTCCCAGACCGCCTTTGCATAATCATCATTGAAGATTAGGCAATGCCACTGCATTGGCTGGTCACATAATTATGCCGAAGAACCCATAATGGATGGGGTGCAAAGGTACTTGAGCCGAGATCAGAAACTCCTCACCAGCTCGTTGGTCCAACGAATTGAGACCAATTGCTGGCAGTGACTGGATGAGGATATCCGAGGGCAGGTAGTGACTCGAAGTGGACGAACACAGCCTGATTGATAATGAGAGATGGACATCAACCTGCCACTTCTAATGGTTGGGCATATTGCATTGCAAGTTATCTCATTAATCTTGAAATAAGATGTAACAAAAAAAACAAACACTAAGGAGGAAAAGCTGTGAAAAACTCTCCTCACTTTTAATTAAGGGAAAAAATTAACCTGCAACTAATATTCTCCTGCATCAATCTTCGACATCACATGCGCCAGTGTCAGTACCCTTTAACTGTGTGTTACCTTTTATCTGTGTTATTTTAGCTGTGTGTTACCTTTATCTGTGTTGTTTAGCTGTGTGTTACCTTTTATCTATGTTATTTTTAGCTGTGTGTTACCTTTTATCTATGTTATTTTTAGCTATGTGTTACCTTTATCTGTGTTGTTTAGCTGTGTGTTACCTTTTATCTATGTTATTTTTAGCTGTGTGTTACCTTTTAGTCGTTTTTTACCTTTTCGTTGTGTATTACCTTTTTAAACTGTGTGTTACCGTTTTTCTGCGTCTTACCTTTCGTAGGCGTGTTACTTTCATTTTGATGTTACTGGGTATCTGTGTGTTACCTCTTAATTTCTTCTTCTTTTCGTGTCAGCTATTCGAACAGTTTATATTTTTCCTGCCCAACAGTTGGCCACTGCAATCGCAGCAGCCTTGACCTTATAACTGTGCGTTACCTGTGCGGGCTCGACGCTCTCCCAGCGGGAGGGCACAAAGCCGGGTGCGACGTCGGCCGCAGCGCCGCTCCACGGCTCGCTCTCTAGAGGCACGCCGTCAATGTCCTCGTCCACTGTGAGAAATACATAAATATAGTAGATTTCATTACAAGTGCGGAAAGGCTGTCATTGCAAAGAGTTCCGACAAATGTCTACCCGAGCCGAGGCGCAGCCGAAGGCGAGGGTCGACAGTCGGAACAAGTTGCAATGACGGTTCCGCACGTGTACTGAACGACTATTTTTAATACAGTTGCGAAAAAAATAAGCAATTTAATTAAGAAAAAATATTTGGAAAATGGCGCCAACCGTAAAAGAATATAAGCAGGGATTTTCTTTTCTTCGCCCCATTTTGGAAAAGGGAACTATGCCCATACAGCCAAGTCTTCAGTAGAATTTTTTTATTGATATGAAATGAAAATGAAATTTAATGAGATGAAATGAAATGAAACCTAACCTAACTCATTCAATCAAATCATTAAATCTGATATTGAAAGAAATTAGTAGCTTCTTTTAATAATAATAATATTGGCCTTTTTGCATCTACTTAATGAGATGATTTATACAGCGTCCAGTGGTATCTTCACTCACACTAGATGGGTGAAGGGACCACTCCGACGCTGTAGTGCCTGGGACATGGTTTTATAGATAGTTTAGGCTTGCCCAGCACCTATACCACCCTGACAGCTTAGTCGGCCTAGCCCACAGGAAAGACTAGTCAATACGTGCGGAGCCAACCAAGCCGCGGGTTTCCTCACGATGTTTTCCTTCACAGTTAGCGTGTGGTATTGCGACTGCAAATTCGCAAATGTACGTAACTTTGAAATTAAACAAAGTCATTGGTACATGCCCGCACTCGGGATCGGACCTGGCCCTCTCGCTTGCCAGTCCATGGTTCTACGCTCTGAGCTACCACCGCTTCTTCGAAATATACGTATTTGCATGAATCATAAAAACTTCTATGAAGTTTTTTAGTAAAAACCTCATGGTTGGTTTTTTTTAACATGTTGGTTCTTTTTAACAGACATTTTTTTGACAGTTGGGAAAGAGAACGCACGAGTTCGGGAAAGGTAAAAAAATACACGAGTATGTAATAGCCCACATCCCGAACGATATACGTCCCTGCAACACGCCACTTTTTGAGCAACTGTATTAAAAATAATACTTATTTATTTACGCACGCACGTTCTTAAATTGCAAACAAAGCGGAGGGGTCATGATGACCTCACGACCTTACAAGTGTGGCTAGAAGCGGTCACGGTCAGGGAAGATTGAAGAGTGGAAAGGCAGGCCTTTTGACCTTTTGGACTGGGACGCAGGTGCCAATCGCCATAATGTATCCACATACCCGGCACTACTTCTCAGTACTTCGCCTTAGTAACACCACCATTTTGTATGGAAATTCTTACCCTTTTTGATTGAACAAACAAATAATAATGTTTTACAAACCTATTTAGAGGCTAAAAACTCCACCCATGCCGGGATTCGAACCCGCGACCTTTGGCTATCCGTGCCAGCGCTCTTCCAGCTGAGCTAGTGGGCGACTCACCGGCATCAGTGAAATTTTGAACCTCTTTACAATATCCTCTTTACAATATAATATGTGGGTAGAAGGATAACAAAATTAAACAATTATAAACAAAACAATCGGCACTGACAACACAGTAAAAGTGGCAACATTATTGTTTATATTCTTTTTAATGCACTAACCCATGCTAAGGACAACTTTAAAAACCTATTTAAAGGCTAAAATAAAAAAAATGTCCTTAACACGGGTTAGTGCATTAAAAAGAATATAATCATGTGGTACAGCGATATAATTCCGATGTAAACACCTAACTGCAAAGTAGGTACTCGGGGCTGCAAGTGATGCAAATTACTTCAGCCAGATGTCGCTGCCTGTACGTAATACAGAGAATAGTGTAAAGAGGTTCGAAATTTCACTGATGCCGGTGAGTCGCCCATTAGCTCAGTTGGATAGAGCGCTGGCACGGATTGCCAGAGGTCGCGGGTTCGAATCCCGGCATGGGTGGAATTTTTAGCCTCTAAATAGGTTTTTATAATTATTATAAATATTTACGTAATTTAAACTTTCGCGACTTGTACACATAGAATATTTTCGGGGCTTAATCGCGTAATTTACGGCTATTTTAACCCGACGTTTCGACGGCGTTACAGTCATCGTGGTCACGACGATTGCTACGCGATTGAGCCCCGAAAATATTCAAACTATATATTTAGGTACCCGGCACCCCGTCGATGTCCTCGGCGGCGGCGGGCGTAGGTCGCGCGCGGGGCGTGTCGGGCGCGCCCCGCTGTGCCGCCAGGCGGCGCAGGGCGGCGCCGTCCAGCGGCCCGGCGCCGCCGCCCCCCTCCCAGGAGCCCTCGGACGCCGTGGAGCCGCTGGGCGAGGCCGCGCGCTCCTCGCCCTCGCTCTCGGCCGCCCCGTCCGCCCCGCTCTCCTGCGGACGCAAGACAACGTCCTAATATAGTTAACCTGAGATTTCCCTACTTAACTTCATAGAATCGTTACATGCCGGGATTCGAACTCACGATCTCCCGTTATCCCTCGCATACAATGATGGTTGAGTTATTACAAATTGATGAATCTATGGTGCCCCACACCGTAGTTCCTACTATCGGAGACGTAGCCTGTCTGTTTCGGGCCATATCATATCTGTTGTATGACACACTGCCCGAAGATGCTGACATCTTGTGCCGATGTGGAGCTGCACAAACCACAATGCATCTTTGTGTCTGCCCTGAAGCTCCACAGTGCAGTTTGCGGGATCTCATGGAGGCATCACCCGGCGCGCTCGCAGTGGCGCGGTTTTGGGAGCGAGATGTCTGAGAGGAGGGCGGCGCTTTCGACACGAAAGAAGAAGACACACAGGTGATGGCTAGGGAGGTACGTGAGCAAATCGTTAGCCATGTTGTAGCCAACTTGAAAGAGTTCGCTATTATGTCTCACGACACTAATGGTAACAATTACTCCAGTGCTACTGAATACTGCATTGACATGTCACGCTCTCACATGATCTATCTCATGGCGACTTTTATGTATATGTACGGAATTAAGTCGCCGTGCCAATTTCAGAGCCCGACTCTCCTTCCCTTCTTTCTGTCATCGCCAAAACGACTACTAGGAAAAGGAAAGAAGTCCTTCCACCTCACCGTCCGCGTCCCCATCAGAACCAGATCATGACTCATGTCTTGCCATACCTACAAAAAGCTAGAAAAAACGGCGTGCCAGATGCACTAACGCTACTAATTACTTTGGGTGTGATTAGTCTGATCTATTGATTAGTCTGTGGTTCACCTGTAGTGCAAATGGATGATGCAGTACACTATCCCATGGAGTTCCTAAATACCCTGAACCTACCCGGTCTACCGTCTCACACACTTATCCTTAAAGTGGGTGCTCCAGTAACACTACTGCGCAATCTTAATCCACCCAATTTGTGCAATGGGACCAGGTTACACGTGCAAGCTTTACATAAAAACGTAATAGAGGCCATTGTATTTACTGGCTGTGCTAGAGGTGAATCGGTATAATTATATAGGTACCCCGTATACCTTTATACCATCGGAGTACCCATTCAAATTTAAAAGACTGCAGTTCCTCCTTAAAGTCTGTTTTGCAATGATCATTAATAAGTCGCAGGGTCAGTCACTGAAAGTAGCAGGAATTGATCTTAAAGGGGACTGCTTCTCGGCCAGTTTTACGTGGCCTGCTCGAGAATGAGCTCCCCTAGCAGCCTGGTTATATTGGCACCCGAGGGAAGAACATCTAATGTGGTATATAAAGAAGTATTATGAATTATTATAATCACAACTTTGTGAAATTTCTTGTCAATAACAACAAAGTAATCATACCCTGAGTTTCCGGATTTGCAGTAGGGGTGGCGTTTGAGAAGTTTCGTCCTTTTTTTTTAAATTCTCATAGACACAGTTTATTTTTTATAATAAAAAAAATCTATTGTTCTTCTACGATTTGTCGCAGAGTCAGATAATTGATCAGAACAAAAATCGTCTGCACCTTTTATTGAAGCATGCTGAATAACTAAAGTCCACGCGGACGGAGTCGCGGGCAAAAGCTAGTGATTGTATATCAGCGAAAAGACCGCCTGCGACGTGGCACTAACCTTGTCCTGCCCGAGGAATACGTCATTGAGCAGCAGCAGGAAGTCAGTGGGGTAGACGGCCCAGTCGGCCCAGGCCTGCAGGATGCGGGTGACCCTGGCGCGGAAGCCCTCCTGCTGCAGCCGCGAGCTCAGCTGCGCCATGGCGCCGTGCGACTGACGCATTATGTCCACCAGCCGCTGCTGGAACCTGCGGCCGGGGCCCGTCGCCAGACATTCATAAAAACCTATTTAGACGCTGAAAATTCCACCCATGCCGGGATTCGAACCCACAACTTCTGGCTATCCGTGCCAGCGCTCTATCCAACCGAGCTAATGGGCGACTCACCGGCATCAGTGAAATTTCAAACCTCTACACTATTCTCTGTATTACGTACAGGCAGCAAAGAGGTTCGAAATTTCACTGATGCCGGTGAGTCGCCCATTAGCTCAGTTGGATAGAGCACTGGCATGGATAGCCAGACATTGCGGGTTCGAATCCCGGCATGGGTGGAATTTTTAGCCTCTAAATAGGTTTTTAAAATTGTCCTTAGCACGGGTTAGTGCATAAAAAATAAAAATAGTATAGACATTCATAAACATAAACATTTACACACAGGCACATACATTGCTTCTAGCCCCACACTATGATACCCTGTATCGTGGGAACCAGAAACGACGACTTCATAAACATGTCAACATTCAAGACATGGGATTTTTTTTGCCCCCAGCCGGGATTCGAACCCGGGACCCCTTGCATGATAGGCAGATGCACTACCGCTGCGCCACAGAGGTCGTCGGTGGCGCACCTAAATCGCGTAATGTAAATACTTTCTTCTTTTTCTTCAGGCTATATTATGTAGTCCGCTGCTGGAAATAGCCGTAATAGACGTAGGACTTTAATGGGTAATATATAAAGGTTTGGTTATAATAAACCTTTCGAGTGCGCCCTCACGAGGGGGGTCGCTCCCGATGAGGGTTTAGGTGTCTTTAGGATCAAAACCAGCCCCAAAGTGGTGTTTAGTGGGTAGGCGCACTACTTGGAAGTCGGACATTGGCAGCACGGATGGGTCCGTGCTGTTATGCATGAGCATTCACCACCTCCCTCACCCGTGTCCTCCGAAGGGTGCCCTTTATAGGGCAAAAAAACCTTTGGGATAATAAACAAGCGCCCGTGGCCTACTCCAACGAAGTGATTGGAATCTTTTTGTAGTCCTTAATTAACAAATTCATTATTATTATAAAACCATAGAACTCATGCATTGTACTGACTTTAATTCCAGACATAATTGTAATATAAATAATCCGACGAAACATAGAAGTAGCTGCTGGGTCTGCTTGAACATTCTTTTCCCCTTTTCAATGAATGCCATTCTTGAAATGGTAGATTATTTAAACGCCAGATTCTGTTAATAACAGTTCTTATAAGCTGTTCTTACGTGAAGCATGCTGTGTCAACATTTTTAATTATTGTAATAAAATAGGAAATATTTTGATAACTATGGGTTCGATGAATAATTAAATTACGGAGATTTTGAATATAGTTTTAGTTTCCTATTTTTTATGTAGTCTATAAACGTTCCACTGCATACCACAGGCCTTCTCTCAGGGAGAGAATATCGTGTGCCTACCGCGGATTGGCAATTTTAAGAGCTGTGGAATTTAATACCTCAAACCTTGTTTTCTTATAATTAGTTTTTAATTTTAAAAAAATGATCGATTAAATCTAATTTTGTCAATAAAAACCGTTACTATGTTCTTTATTGACATAAAAATATTAAGATAAGAGAAATATCTGAGTATCTAGAGATATCTGAATATCTGAGTATCTAGTAGAGAAATATCTGTAATATCTTGAATATCTGCAATTTAAAAGACATCAAATCCTCGGACCACATTAATAAAAAGTGTAAGGCCCTTCGAGCGAATCCAGACAATACGCGACTATATTATATTAGAACGCTTTATTGGGCAGACCGGACGACATAGCCTGGGCAGACCCTCCACTAGATAGCGATGGCGATGATGGCGGGGAATCGCTGGATGCGGGCGGCACAAGACCGTGAAGCTTGAAAAACCGTGAGAGAGGCCTATGTCATGCAGTGGGGGCAAACAGCCGATGATGATGACGATTTTATACACCAGAAAATTAAATACATCCTACTATCAGCTCCACCTGATACTCACACGCTCCGAAACGCACTGGCGTTGGTCAGTTTGGCGTTGTGCACTATATCGGACAGTAGGTAAAGCCGCACCACCAGCTTGCTGTGCGCGGTGTTTGGTCCAGCAGCGGGCATTGCGCGATCCTAATAAACTTACACGCTCCGAAAGGCACTAGTGTTGGTCAACTTGGCCCCAGCGTTGTGCACTATATTCCACTGGAAAAAAATCCGCTTGCCGGGCGCTGTTTGGCCCTTCGAGCGCCTCCAGCAGACAATGCGCGATCGTGATATACTTACACGCTCCGAAACGCACTGGCGTTGGTCAGTTTGGCCCCAGCGTTATGCAGTATATCTGACAGCAGGTAAAGCCGCGCCACCCGCTTGCTGGGGGCAGTGTTTGGCCCCTCCAGCGACTCCAGCAGGCACTGCGCGATCTCGGCGGCGGCCTCGGCGTGCTCCAGGCACCAGGCCATGGCGGCCCCCACCGCATTGCGGCACGGCGTCAGGTTGCGGATCAGCTCCTCGAGACGGTCGCGTTGGCTGGGAAGGTGATGTATTTGGTTTTAAGATGATTTGAGAAAAGACGGTCAGAGTGGAGTTTTTTTTGCTGCCTTTTTCTCCACTACAATACGGCCCGAAGGCGGCGGCTTACATTTTACATTGTACATTGACATTCAGCAAACAGAATGTAAATTCTTTTCGTTGAAATAAAATGATTTGAATTTGAATTGGTGTTTTTAAGTTCATTTCGAGGTCACTTGAGAAGGCTAGTCGGGCGACTTATTCGACCACCACTGGTATCGGTTAATGCAGTATTCACCACAATGTTAGCAAAGATTTTGACCCATATTTAACTATCGGTCAGTATATAAATACTGACCGATAGTCACTTAATACTGCCTGAGTCCCTTTTGGGTAGCCTTGGGTAACTCAAGAGCCTGATATGATTGGACACACAACTCCGTCCCCGTCAAGAGATGTCAACTATATCTGGCTCCCTCGCACATACTCTCAACTCAGTACGGTAGTCATCTCCTGCTACTTTATCCAGCTCACACACAATGCGCGAGAGCGAGATCAACATCGTCTGACATCGGTTACATTCGGCCGCATTTCTCGTCGTAACCAACGAGCTATGAGAAAAAGTTCACCAAAAGAAACGTGTGACCTGGATAAAGTAGGGAATAGGTAGACTAGACTGACTCACCACTTGTGTCTTTTGTTTCCACACGCATTTAGTTGATTGGACGTCGTATGAGCTAGGACACAAGTGGTGAGCGAGATATGATAGAGATATAGTGTGTCTCGGTGAGCAAAGATATGAGATATAACAACTCCCTCTAAGGACACACTTTGCCCAAGTCTACTTTTGGGTACACAACCCTAAAACAAGTATAAGTTTAGAGCAGGACATACCTGTTGGAGAGCGTCCCGCGCATATTCTCCTTGGCGTCATCCTCCTCTACCAGCTCGTCGGGCATTCCCGCCGTGTACATATTCATGACGGGCGGACGCCACACCGACCCGCCTGCGGACCGGACACATCCAATTATAATAATAAAATAAATAAAATATTTTATGCCACACCTGGCAATAAAGTGGCTTTTTTCGCACGCTGCGCGTACGGAAAAAACCGCTTTCTGGCCAAGTGTAGACACAAAAAGATGTACACAACACGGGAGGTAATAAAGAAAGCTCTCGATCGCATATTTACGTCCCTCGCTTGCAGCTCGGGCCGCAAACTTCTGCGATCTCGGCCTTTCTTTGTATTACCACCCTAGTTGTGTAATGTACTAATAGTATTTTTATTTTTAATGCACTAACCCGTGCTAAGGACAAATTTAAAAACCTAATATAAAATAAAAACAGTATAATCATGTGGGTACAGTGATATCGTTCCGATGTAAAACCTAACTGCAAAGTAGGTAGTCGGGGCTGTAAGTGATGCAATTTGCTTAAGCCAGATGTCGCTGCCTGTACGTGATGAAATGAAATGAAAAGGTTTTATTCAAAGTAGCGCAGATAATGCGGCTTAATGAACGTTACAAGTTAAACTAGGTGTCCATTTCAAAATCTGGATCATTTTGGAGAAAAAATGGAAAAAAAAACTCCAAACTTAGTCTTTTCAAATTCCTTAATAACCAGAATTTACACAGATACTACAAAACTCGTGAATTTTACATGCTTGAATTCCAGACATCATTGTCATCTAAATAATCCTTAATATTATAGTAGCTCTTTTGGCACAAAGTGTACTTTACACATTTTTTGAACCGCGCTTCAGTCAAACTTAATATATCTTCAGGCATTTTATTGTAGAAGCGCATACAATGCCCGTAATACAGAGAATAGTGTAAAGAGGTTCGAAATTTCACTGATGCCGGTGAGTCGCCCATTGGCTCAATTGGTAGAGCGCTGGCACGGATAGCCAGAGGTTGCGGGTTCGAATCCCGGCATGGGTGAATTTTTCAGCCTCTAAATAGGTTTTTAAAATAAAATATTTTATTTGTACAGTCTACAATTTTTTTTATCTCAAGCTAAATACAAAGATTGTTCGTACACAGTGTCATTGTAAAATTCGAACTTCTGACCCCTAAACTAGGTAGAAACCTGTGTCTTAGGGATCGTTGGTTCTCCTACTGGTATTAATAAACAACATATTTTAACAGATACGTAACAGCGGAAAGGACAGAATCAAGCAAAATCAATAAAATCACATGCATAATTAAAATTTGAATGAAATTTAAGTTATTAAATTGAAATGAAATTTAAGTTATTAAATCAAATTAAATTTAATTTAAATTAAATTAAAAGATAAATTATATAACTGTGGACAATAAATTTTCAGTGCAGCTGTAATCAAGTTTCTGTAACAATTTTGATATTTTATTCTTAAGTTCATATTTGGTCAGTGTGTAAATTGGTGAAGCTTTATTAATTTTATTGTATAAAACGGTGCTAAGAGCCATAAACTGGCGACAGGCAAACGCAGTGCGGCAGCCAGTCACGTGACATACTGGCATGCCAGATCGTTTAAAGAAGAGTTTGGGGTCAAGAGGCATCATTGAGTGTCTACGTAAAACAGCTCTGAGTATATAGAGCTGTCTTACGGTGAGAACACCTGACTCGGAGTAAAGCCGGGCAGTTGAATAGTCTCTGAGATAGCTGTGTGTGATAGCTGTGTGTGGAATAATAACTTCCACACACAGCTATCACTAGTCCTGCGCCTTGATTCTCTGCCGTGTAGATATGTATCACACAATTCACACATTGTGGATACTGCATTTCAGTGAATATCAAATACGTGAGAGTGACAAACTGCGATCCCCAACCCGCATGCCCAGCGTGGGGATTATGGGCATTGCCCCCTAATGATGGCACAACCTTGCGCTATGGCGCTCAGTAGGGGAAGGTTATGTCCAGCAGTGACTAATATAGCCTGAAGAAGAAGAAGAAGAGAGTGACAGATATTGAGGCACTTTTGGTACTTCAAGGATCAGTAACTTCTTTCTCCCAAACAAAACGGTTTACCTTAAGATAAGCTGAGATGAGATAAGAGTATTCTTAATATTGCGTTGGAAAGCCATGACTGTGCATTTGTTTAATTTAGCTTAGCATTAACACCTTGTGTACGCTCTGCAGGGCTCAGGCTTTCTCTCACAGAGACAGGCTTATCTATATATGCTAATAGATTTAATTGAATACCATTGACACTCAACTTCACTTACGATGATTTCTTTCACCATGTTACAACACAGTATGAATGAATGACCGAATGTCTGAAGTCAAGTCGGCAGAGGGCCCCTGGATACGAGAACCAGAAATATGGCAATATGGGGCAAAACAAAGGCCTATACCCAGCCGTAGCAAGGGGTGAGCTGATGATAACGATATTTTTCAATGACTCGTGATGTTCATACAAAGAAAATAAGGGAAGATAAATTAAGTTAAAGGACATTGTCCACTTTGTACGGGCGATTTGGCCAAACGTGAACAGTCAATTGAATTAAAACTAAGTAGTAGGTTTTGTAGTTTGAGTTAGTAAGAACCCTATTACAGTAATTAATTTGCATCAATATACCTGCATTGTGAGTTTTTTGCGGCAAGGTGTCCTATGATTTGCTTGCTTTATTTGCCTACCACAAAGTAAGTCCGGTACAAAATCCGTAGTTGGGCCGGGGTCATCAATAAACGAACAATCGGGATCCATTTTTAACAAGCCAAAGTAGTAATAAAACAAACAATATTCACGAGAAGCAAAGAAACAGCAAAAACATTGAATGAATGAATAGTTTTGTTTTTTTAGCAGGTGACAATGACAATTCAAACAACTTTTTTTTGTCTAGTGTTGCCATAAATAAATAGTTTACCCTCAAATCGAGATTATTTCTTTTAATCATTTTATCACACCAATAATTGAATACGACATATCTAGCAAGTATTCTAATGCCTTTGCATTAGTGTGCATTATTTTTACCCAAATAATACTAAAACGCGATGCATTAGAAACTCCAATTTGTTTTCTGTGCAATTTGTATTCCTTAAATTGCAACACTGAAATAAAAATCAAGGCTGGTTGACAAAATAAAGACTGGATTTGAGATAAAATTCTTATTAGTTTGTAACTGTTTAACCCTTCTAGCGCCACGCGCGCTCGGAAAAAAGAAAGTTCAAAGGTACCGCATAGTGCAGGGTCATTTCGCACCGCCATTTTTTTGCATCTTTTTTGTGAACACAGTTCCGCATTTCTCAAATTAGAGAAAGTACTACGTAATTATTCAATAAGTGTTATATATCACTACAATCTGCATAAAATTCCCTATCCGGTTATTATACTTGTAATGCTAATAAAATTATCAATAAACTTACATGATATTCAAATGACGAGATGAATTTCACTATCCACGCCATTTTGACACTACTTTGAACTTTGTCTCACTATTTTCACTAATTACTCATTCACTAGCACTGAACTAACACTTATAATATGATCTGCATATTATCTATTACTGTTTACACAATTTTCATACTCTAATTCACCAAAATAAAGCTATAAATGAATAATTACCAGGAAGAGGTAAAATGACACTGACCGCCCATACAAGCGGCACAATCCGGGCTAAAAGTTCGAGGCTTTTTTCACTTTCTTTTCCATCAAATACAACGAAACTATTATTTGAATCATAATCTACACACTTTTCCCAGTAATTTGATATATAACACATGAACAAATACGCAGCGTTGCCTTCTCTAAATAACTTATAAAACTTTAGCGAGCGGAGCAACTCACGACGAAAACGCAAAATGGCGTCTGACCTAGCAAGCTCATGTGGTTTCGATGATAATTCAATTTTTTTCCACGTCACGTCATTTGATTGGTTGGCGAAAGTAATCCTTACTAACCATTGGCCAATAAAACAACAGATATTGTCCATAGAGAATGCACAGAGCATAGATAAAAAGAGTCCAATCTGAGCGTTGCATAGTGTACATACGTCTGTACACTAAGCGCTTGGGGGATTGCGCGCGGCCGGGCTGATTAGTGTACAGACGTATGTACACTAAACGCGAGAAGGGTTAAAATGTCGATTGATACAACGAGATAAGCAAAAATATTCGTTTTGAAATTAATTATAATCAGGGGTTATTTCGATTTTTCTCTTACATTCTGTCCACGTTTGGCCCAAAATGGACAATGACCTTTACCACGTTGAATGTCGTCGTCGTCAGGCTATACTAGCCTACTGCTGGACATAGCCCTCCCTAAAGAGCGCCACGTGGTGCTAACATAGGAGAGCTAACATAATGCCCATAATCCCCACGCTGGGCATGCGGGTTGGGGAACGCAGTTCAGTGGAATTGTACTGCAGGGGGCGCTGCTGCCCACCCCCCGGTTTGTGTCCCTTAGGCCCTGTTTCACAATGTGGAAATAAAGTTCCAGATAAGCTATCCGCAACCAGGGCTGCCGTTTGTTCTAAATTTAAATATTTTTTCCTTTATTGCGTGTGTTCGTTTATGGCTTCAAATTTAGAACAAACGGCAGCCCTGGTTGCGGATAGCATATGCGGAACTTTATCTGCAGAGTGTGAAACTGACCCTTAGTCGCCTTTACGTTAAATGTATAATTAATGTGTGTCACCTTTGAACATCCGGAAGTCGTTAAGCGCCCAGATCTTCGAGGAGTCACCCTGCAGCATAGAAAACAGCCGCCAGCGGTAGTAGACGTGCGCCGGAGACTGGTTCTCGAAGAGAAACCGGAAGAACGGGTTGTTGATCTCCTTATTCATGATGATGGCCTCGAACATGGGCCCCTCGCGGATCACGAACTCTACCATGCGGTGGATCAGCATCAGGATGTTCCTGAAAATGGTGGGGTGGATATTTACAGTCTGTTAGCTTTTAGAATATAACTCGGCTGCTATCGGGTATATTCGTGTAATAGAAATATCGGAACTAATATTATTCGTGCATTAAAAAAATAAAAATAGTATGATCATGTGGGTACAGCGATATCATTCCGATGTAAAACCTAACTGCAAAGTAGGTACTCGGGGCTGCAAGTGATGCAATTTACTTCAGCCAGATGTCGCTTCCTGTACGTAATAAAGAGAATAGTGTAAAGAGGTTCGAAATTTCACTGATGCCGGTGAGTCGCCCATTAGCTCAATTGGAAAGAGCGCTGGCACGGTTAGCCAGAGGTCGCGGGTTCGAATCCCGGCATGGGTGGAATTTTTAGCCTCTAAATAGGTTTTTAATATTATTCATAACTTTTCAAAATAGTGGAGAAAAGTATTATACAGAGCAGGAAGTAGTATTACACTCGTGTGCTTTTGGCGAATACCGAAGCCTACTCTAGAGCCCGAAGTATATTCTAAAAGCTAACAGACTGTACGAGAATAGACATTATAATTTTATAGAGAAGGGCGGGTGATTCGATCGATCCATATCAACCCTTTGTATGTCCCCACTACTGGGGCAACGGTATCACAAGTGCATCGCAGGAAGGTTAGGCCATACTCCGCCACTAGGGCCAAGTCCGGGTTGGTGGAGGTTTGTAATTCTGTGGCATCTTAACGACTGCCATCACATGACAACCGGCACCAACGGCATAACGTGCCTTGCGAAGCAGGAAGCGCTCGGAAATATGCCACTAGCGTCGTCACGGGACCGTCACCCCAGCCTGCACCCGACCGCGCTTGTTGTTGCTTAACTCAAACGATTGATTCCAATCACTCGGTTCGACTAGGCCACGAGCGCTCCCCTCGGCAGTGATACATATATATTTTAGCCACTAAATCACATCATAATTCAATGCAGTATTGAGCCGTTTAAACCAAGGAAAAATTGTCACAAAGAAAACATGCAGTCTTTCTTATAACAACACGATTTCTCTAAAACGGTCCTTAGAGCCAGTTTATTTAATCTGTGGTTACGTTTCTTCCTTCTAAAATGACCACCACAGACTATTTTAATCAGCTCTTTTAACTGTTCTAAGTATTCGCGTTTTCATAAACAAGAGAGTTAAGTTTTAAATGAAGGAGCATAGTTACCTCTCAGTGGGTACGACCACTTTGACAATGGACTGCTGAAGAATCTGCAAACAAATGTAATAACGTCAGTAGAATTTCTTTAAAAGTACGATATGGTGAAGTAATTTTCTTGTAAAATCTCCACCAGGGACTATTCGGTACTTATGAAGTATTTTTAGGAATCATGTTTTTATTAAAAAGACGTGATTATAGTCTGAAATTGATCGAAAAATAAAATTAATGGATAAATTTGGAAATCCCTGCGCCAAATTCCATCCAGCCTGGGTAGTACGATGCAGCTAGTCACGCGTTTTAAACGCAAATAGACGCAAATTCCAGTACATTAATGGTCAAATTTTGACACGCGCGTGAAATGCGTTGAAAAAACGCGAGGCTCGTGCCAGTAGGGTAGTAACACGGGCTGATCAAACCAGTCGTTCTGGCGCGAAAAATATGGTTCCATCTAAATTTTTATCTTATTAATAAATCTCCTGCGGTTGATTGGTAGAAAATGCTTATGGCATTAAGTTCGCCGCATTGTACGATTTTATGGTGCAATAAAGTATTAGTAATAATATAATAGCAGTAAGATTATAAATACTTGACGACAGCTAACATACCTTTTCGTACAAAGCTTCGTCGTCAGGGTCACTGGGGTAGTACTCTCCTGATCGGATTCGCGGTATCTGGAATATTTCACACATTTTAGTAACTAGTCGATTACAGAACGGTGGCATGTTCGAAGAAAAACACAAAATGCATTTCGAACCAATTTAACATTAAACGGAAGCGGTGGTAGCTTAGTGGGTAGAACCATGGACTGGCAAGCGAGAGCCCCAGGTTCGATCCCGAGTGCGGGCATGTACCAATGCCTTTGTTTAATTTCAAAGTTACATACATTTGCGAATTTGTACTCGCAATACCACACGCTAACGGTGAAGGAAAACATCGTGAGGAAACCCGCGGATTGGTTGGCTCGGCACGTATTGACTAGTCTTTCCTGTGGGCTAGGCCGACTAAGCTGTCAGGATGGTATAGGTGCTGGGCAAGCCTACACCATCCATAAAACCATGTCCCAGGCACTACAGCGTCGGAGTGGTCTTTTCACCCATCTAGTGTGAGTAAAGATGCCACTGGACGCTGTATAAATCATCTCATTAAGTAGATGCAAGAAAGGCCAATATATTAATATATAAAATTAAACGAAAAAAATCGCCTTGTCTTCAGCTTGCCGGGCGATTTTTTCAAGCTAAAGACAGGGCGCTATGGCGCTTATTAGGGAAGGGCTATGTCCAGCAGTGGACTACATAATATAGCCTGAAGAAGAAGAAGAAAAAAATCGGAGCGGGTTTCGAACATGGCAACCAAGGAGATAACGCACCAACGATTTTATTTAAGCTGATGTTGTTGATGATTTTGACAAGTACTTGTATTATACTATTTTTATTTTTAATGCACTAACCCGTGCTAAGGACAAATTTAAAAACCTATTTAGAGGCTAAAAATTTCACCCATGCCGGGATTCGAACCCGCAACCTCTGGCTATCCGTGCCAGCGTCAATTGGTAGAGCGCTGGCACGGATAGCCAGAGGTTGCGGGTTTTTAAATTTGTCCTTAGCACGGGTTAGTGCATTAAAAATAAAAATAGTATAATATAAGTACTTGTCAAAATCATCAACAGCGCATCAATCCGTGCCAGCGCTCTACCAATTGACGCTGGCACGGATAGCCAGAGGTTGCGGGTTCGAATCCCGGCATGGGTGAAATTTTTAGCCTCTAAATAGGTTTTTAAATTTGTCCCTAGCACGGGTTAGTGCATTAAAAATAAAAATTGTATAATACAAGTACTTGTCAAAATCATCAACAGCGCATCAATCCGTGCCAGCGCTCTACCAATTGACGCTGGCACGGATAGCCAGAGGTTGCGGGTTCGAATCCCGGCATGGGTGAAATTTTTAGCCTCTAAATAGGTTTTTAAATTTGTCCTTAGCACGGGTTAGTGCATTAAAAATAAAAATAGTATAATACAAGTACTTGTCAAAATCATCAACAGTGCATCAATCCGTGCCAGCGCTCTACCAATTGACGCTGGCACGGATAGCCAGAGGTTGCGGGTTCGAATCCCGGCATGAGTGAAAATTTTAGTCTCTAAATAGGTTTTTAAGTACTTGTATTTTCACATAAAAAGTTCTGCGTAGGTACTACTTGGTTTTACGCGTAGTGTTTGAGAAAAGTAATACACAAGTCATGGCCAGAACTAAGCATTGATGGACTTACGTACGTGTGCCTCGGCATCGCCCCGGTCCACATTTACATGTCCGTCCATCAATGCCTCTTTTGCTGTCTGCAGCAGTAATGTACTATAATTGCCATCCGCGAGACTGGTATCTCAAAAGTGACTCTCTATACACCAGAGTATCAAGACTAGACACCAGAGTACCACGCGCCTGCCTCCAGAGTGACTAGACACCAGAGTATCAGAACCCTATGACCTTAACATAGGGTTTCTGATACTCTGGTGTCTAGTCACTCTTGAGGCAGGCGCGTGGTACTCTGGTGTCTAATCTGATACTCTGGTGTCTAGAGAGTCACTTTTCACAGAGACCAAAATCAGCCTTGAAATGTGTACAGAGATGTTTACACGCACCTTATCGGCGAGGTGTTTGGGCGGCTGCGCGTTGAAGGGCAGGCCGGAGGGCGGCGGCGGCTGCGAGGGCTGCTGTAGGGCGGGCGGGATGTAGATGGGCACCGGCGGGATCACCACCGCCTTGCCCCACCCCAGCTTCATCTCGTAGTTCATTATCTCCTTGCCTGAATAGGTGGCAGTCTTTACTAGGGTACCTATACCGTAATCACTGGAAGAGTGCCGTTGCCGATGTGAATTTAATCACCTTTAAGTTTTTGATGGCAATCATAAAATCTTATCATATAGATAGGAACAAAGATATTAATTATGTTTGAGAAAACGAGAGGCCAGAGCGTTTTTTCTCACGCTGCCTTTATCCCTACTACAAATTCGGCCTAAAGCAGGCAAACATTGTACATTCAACAAACCGAACGTAGATTCTTCACTCTGATATATTTTTTTTATTTTGGATTTCATAAAACCTGTGGCACCCACATAATCTCGATAATGGCTTTAGGAGTTTTATACTGGCTTGACACTGGCCACACGTCATGCTCATACTAACGATATGAACCTCATAATACATCATAGTCACGTGGTCCTAATACTGGCCACAAGATTTTAAGAAGTGATAATGGTAATCTGTTTTTGATATGCTGATCTTGATAATCACTTCATGACTTCGATAAATTTCGAACTAAACCGTTCGTAAGCTGCACATCGATATCAACCCTTGTATGTCCCCATTGCTGGGGCACGGGTCTCTTCCTGCATCACAGGAAGGTTAGGCCATACTCCACCACGGGGGCCATGTCCAGGTTGATGGAGGATTGTCAGACAGTGGCGGGCCTTACCGTCAGAAGTTATCAAGCCGCCCATAAGGCCAAGCTCTACATACTAATAGCCAATTACAATGTGTTGTGTGGAGGTTATTATTATTGCGGTCTCACCATTAATGCATCGTAGCGCCCGCTCGCCATCTTTGCGCGACATGAAGGCGACGAAGCCGCAGTTGCGGCCGCGAGCCTTCTCCTCGTCGGAGCGCGGCCACATAATCTTGATACTGGCCAGCGGCCCGTAGCGCCCGAAGATCTCCATCAGCTGCTGCTCGGTTATCTGGGTAGGGAAGGTGTCAAGTTAATTTCAGAGGCATTGTACAAGATTCTTTTTTATGTCTATATACGTCCCACTGCAGTGCACACGCCTTCTCTCAGAGAGAATGAAAGCCCACCGCTAATTAGCAATTTCAAGCGCTGCAGTATGTGAACACCTCAGACACTCAAGTTACCTCACGACGGTTTCGTTCACAGTTAGCGAGAGGTATTGCTACTACGACGTTGCTATAGCCTGTTAGCTTTTAGAATATACCTCGGCTATTATCGGATAGAATCGGATGTATTCGTGTAATAGAAATATCGGAACTTATATGACACTTAATTTCGAAATAAGAACTCGATCATCAGTACGAAAACCGGCGAAAATTGGCGAAAACCAAAGCTACTCTAGAGCACGAGGTACCATTCTAAAAGCTAACTGACTACATTTTACATTGTACATTGACAATCAGCAAACAGAATATGAATCAGAATATTAACGATGAAATAAATTGAATTGAATAACCTCAATAATATAAATAACATAAAAAATAAAGATAATGGCACATGCCGGGATTCACACCCACGACCTCCCGAATGTGACACAAAGCGGTGGTACTACCACCGCTCACCGCTCATTGCACAAAATTAGAGGCAGAAAAAGAAAATCATGGCTCCGTAAGATCAGATTATGGACTGGAAAGGTAGCGTCGAAGATTGATTGGCAAAGAAAACCAGAACTGAACTACGCAGAACCTCGAAATAGTGTTTTACGAGATCGGGCTCAAATAAAAGTCGGGACCGGCACGTCTCGCAGCGAATCCATGGTTCGGCAATGTTTCGGTGAGGGCCGACTTTGCCCTGGTGTCTTAAGCGCACTAACTGGATGTGGCTGCTCGAATCTGCTGACTACATTGCGCCGCTATCTAAAAACACTGTTACAAAAGTGCTGAGATTTCAACATGTACTACATCATGCTGTTACGTCATCACTGCCGCTGCGAAGCTGCGCTTCGAATATGCTGACGGGGTGCTACAGGCTTACGCGTGTGGGTAAGCCTACGTCTTTCTCGAACGCATCTACCATTTACTATGCCGGTACAAGACCAGGAAGCTTGGAAACCACGAGGGAGGCCTATATCCTACAGTGGGCGTCAAATGATGATGAGGATCCACCATTTCTTGATTTCTCCCTCGTACCCTTTTTATTGTCGATCTTAACAAGCTTGCCTAGGATTCGAGTTGCCGGGGTATATTTTGCTAGTGTCGGGGTAGTTTAAAGGAGACTGGTGGCGAACAAGCCAATATCAGGCTAAATCTCGAGCACTGGTTCCTAGGCAAAGCAAGGATCTCTCTATACCCCTTTACGGGTAATACTAGAATTATCCTTAATCTAATAATCTACTTTAAGACACTCACCTTAGGATTCAAGTACCTGCGGTATTGGTGGGGTCTCAGGTGGCTTCCAAGCCAATTTCAGGATAAATCTCGAGCACTGGCTCCTGAGCAAAGCATGGATCTCTCTATGCCCATATAGGGGTAATACTAGAATGATCCTTTATCTAATAATCAACCTTAAGACGCTCACCTTAGGATTCAAGTTGCCGAGGTAGAGGTTGGCAGTGTTGGGATCTCTGGTGTCGTAGGAGCCAATATCAGCCTATATAACTCTCCAGCACAGGTTTTTGAGCAACGCAAGGATCCCTCTACACCCCTTTGAATGACCCTTCATCTATTATTCATCTATATTGACTTAAATCCAAACAAAATTACCTGATATTTTTGGCAGAAGAGTTCGACCAGTTTTCGCTCACAGAGCTTAGTCTTGGTGAGTAAAGACGGAGCTCTAAACAAGACCCTCAAGACCTTTTATCATATAATCAACCTTAAGACGCTCACCTTACGATTCAAGTACCTGAGTTAGAGGTCGGTATTGGTGAGGTCTCTTGTGGCTCCTAAGCCAATTTCATGCTAAATCCCGAGCACTGGCTCCTGAGCAAAGCTAGGATCCCTCTATACCTCTTTAGGGGTAATACTAGATCCTTTGATCCTTTATCTTATAATCAACCTTAGGACGCTCACCTTAGGATTCAAGTTGCCGATGTAGAGGTTGGTAGTGTTGGGGTCTCCGATTTCGTATGAGCCAATATCTGTCTATATAACTCTCGAGCACTGGTTTTTAAGCAACGCAAGGATCCCTCTACACCCCTTTGGGTGTAATAATTGAATGACCTTTCATATATTATTGACTTAAGTCTGGATTAAATTACTTGATATTTTTGGCAGAAGAGTCTGACTAGTTTTCGCTCTGATTCGAAGAGCTTAGCCATGGTGAGTAGAGACCGCATCCTCAAGATTCTTTATCTTATAATCAACCTTAAGACGCTCACCTTAGGATTCAAGTTGCCAAGGTAGAGGTTGGTAGTGTTGGGGTCTCCAGTGTCGTAGGAGCCCATGTCCGGCAATATCTCGAGCACTGGCTCCTGAGTCAGCACACCGCGGTCACGCAGCACTGACTTATACCGGTGACGCTCGTTGCGCTCCTCTTGGATCCTGGATGTAACAGATTTTGTCTTGTAAACAAAGGGATTTAAGGTTCCCAGTTTGGTTTCAATTTACAAAACTTGCTGGATCTCACCAATATGTTTAGAGGACCCAAATGGAGGCGTGCTCTGAGCATAACAGAATAAAAAAATAAATTCTCACTACCTTACCTACGACCCTAGTTTAATATATGTTTTTCTTTTATGTAAATATACTTACTTTAATTAGAGCATACGCTTGACTAGCAATTTTTCAGTTTTAAACTTAAGGTTCTTGCTTTTCGAACCAACATGTTAAACACTACCCTAGTGTGGGACCGCAGTGAAACATTTTTCGCTAAATGTAGTAAATAATACTGTAAATATTTCGATTTAAGACTGTGTCCTATGCTGATACTCTATTATATCGCACTTATAGTTAACAAAATTTTTCATATTTATTTTTTTTATTTTTCATTATAGCCTTATCATAGTTTTCATATATTTATTAACAAGGTTAATTCTAAGCACGATCTAATATCGATTTGTGTCCTCTAAACGTAATGGTACTTTAAAAAAATAAAAATTAAAACTTTTTCATAAAAAAAATACACAAAATATTCTAGCTCTGGAAGCTAAAAATATTCTACGTAGATGTTGCTATATATTAAGAATTTGACACTCTGTTTAGATGCACTTTTACTTAGATGAATAACTATAATTAAAAATATGGGCATGCCAAATGCAAGTGATTATATTAAATATTTTATATACGTAGTATATGCCTTAACTATAAGTGAGAAATGTTCCATAGGACAGATATGTCCATAACCAATATTGTAAAACATATAAACATTCATTATCTGTGCCTGTATTTTCTCCAAATAAATAAATAAAATTAAATTAGAAAAGCACTAATATTATAGCATTAGTAGGGGAAGTGGAACGCACTGAATCTCCTGGAATTAGGGGCAGGCAATATGTCCCCGTCCACCTTATACTTATCAGTTTGGTAATATTATTTCATGCAGGAATTAATTGCGATGCGGCCTGTCGTTTGTGAATTAAAAGAAAAACTACTTTCGTGTGGGAATTGCCCCTTGACCTAACCGCGAAAGAGGAATATGCATGAAAACAATTGTCTCCGAACTACATTATAATTGTATCCTTACATAAAAAAATACCAGTTACCCACTGAAATAAGAATAAATTATTTATTTTCGTTAATAGAACTGAACGAACATATTTTACAGTACGTTAAAATTAAATTGGGCTAGCATTAAACTGTTGCCTACATAAGTTTACTTTAAGGGTACTTTAGGCGAATACTCACTGTCTAAGCTCTTCCTTGAACAGCTCCAAGTTACTCTTCTTCTTGTCTTTGCTCTGTTTGAGTTTGTTAGGACGAGAGAGCGGCGGTTCTGGCCGGGATGCCAATGATCTGATGGTGTCTTCGTGGGAGCTCCCGCCCCTGCGGTCATCCAGACGTGAGGTCGGCTTGTATAGTTTACCGCGTTCTGATGTGTCTTCCCCTAAATAGGATGTGTAAAAAATATTTGTTCAGGAATGCACAGTTTTTTTTTTTTATCACTGTTATTTATATGGTGCACTTTTGCGATCTGTACTTTTCAAACTACGATAAGCAAACCGTTTGGGCTTCTACGGCTCTTCTGTAGTTTGTGATTGGTGCAGAATGAGGTCCAGCGACCTCCATCCTCTTAAGTTGCCTTTACAGCCATCCTCGACTGTAACGGCTGTACAGCCGAGGAATGCACAGTAGCAATATTACATATAACCCGAGTAACTCAGTGAACACCCCAGATACTCAGGTTTCCTTACCAATACACTTGAAATCGGTGATACATAGTGGGCATGGATAGTGAACAAGCCCGTTTTACCTACGAGAAGCCCTGTGCCCTGCCCTGCTGTATGCAATAAAGAGTATTAATCTAATCTAATCCACCCCTGCATTGGGAATCCCAATTCGGGACATATAAAGCTGCTTATAACTAGTTATATTTTAATATTATACACTATCAAGAGGACATCTGCAGTGTTAATTTGAGATGAGGCAGCAGAAAGGTAACAGTCGGCTTCGCACAGCCCAGTGGATTAACAATGGTTCTCATCCAAATCTAATATGTCTCCAGGGAAGAGAACTGAATATATGTAGCTTTACTCACTTCTGGCGCCTGCATCATACGTGCCAGCTTTCACCCAGATCTTTGACGATGTTGGAGCCTCTTGGAATGTTTCAACAAACTCTTTAAACACCTGCCGAAAAATTTAACAATTCTTAGTTATTACCAGCCGTTCTAATAACTCCATGTATTAAGGTGCTACCGAGTGCTAACTAGTGCCTCTGATGGAAAAAAAAATTTTTTTTTTTTATTATGTGTCTTTGGAAAAAGTTTGGTAAAAAAGTCTACAAATTTAAAAACCAAAATATCCATGCAAAAGTCACTTTTTGCGACTTTAGTATGGATATTTTTGAGATAATTAATATCTAGATTTTTTTGCCTAGCTGTAGCCCTTCTTTTTAAAAACTAATAATAAAGATTATTAATTTAGATGACAAAGTTGTCTGGGATTATAGCCAATTTAGTGCATTAGTACTCGGTTTTATAATAATACATAAACTCTGTTGATTAAATATCAAGACTCGAAAAGACTAACAGCTTTTTTAACAAAACACTATTCATGTAAAGCACTTCTTCTGACAATAAGGCCCGCCAATGCCTTACAATCCTCCACCAACCTGGACTTGGCCTGCGATGCAGGAAGAGACCCGTGCCACAGCAGTGGGGACATACAGGGTTGATAACCAACTAACCAACAAATGAACTTCTTCGAGTCAGTTTATTTAATGTGTGGTTTTCCTCGAAAAATCTCAACCAAAGGCTATTTTAAATGTTTCTGGAGTGTTGGATTGTGTTTTCATAAATAAGGCTGTAAGAATATGGTGTTTTAGTGTATTTTGGTCTGCAAAACGATCCAGATTTTCATAGGACACCTAGTTTTACTTGTAACGCCCAATAAATCACTGTTTCTGTATGTTGAATAATTTTTTAATCAAAATAACAAGGTTTTCCTTCGAATTTGATTTGGTTTTGAGGATTTGCTTACGTGAGCGGCTGCTTCTTCCTCTTCCTTCTTTCGTAGTTCCTCAGTCTCCTTCTTGGAGAGAGTCCGGCCCCCCATGGTACCCACGGAGAAGGCTTGGAGTTTCTGCTCCGGTATTTTCTAAACACAAATATGGTTTTCAATAATCCAGGTAATCAACGTTTCGGGACTTTATTTCTTTAGGATATATGTTTGATATGTATTGTTCTGCACGATACTATAAAAAATAACATACCTTCATTGTTAAATAGTACTCTTTCTTTATTATCACTTAGCTTTCATGAAAATTTTAAGCTAAAAACAAAACTGTTGTCTTGTTTTTATAACCTCAAAATACAGTCGACATTTTTTTTTTTTAAGTTAAGTGACGTATCTTTTATTCGTTCCGTTTCAGCAAGAAAAATCTTGTTTTTTTTTCTGCTGTCAGAGTGATTGGGGTCACACGTGTTTTTGGGTGTTTTGATACCAATTAGTTTTTGCACAGTAAAAAGTGACGAAATTTGCCCTTTGGGCTCCTAAACCACGTAGCAAGCTTGTGTTTGTGTTTACTGGTAAAGGTAAGTAAGTGTTTTGTGCTGTTTTCCCCTGTGATCAGTCATGGGGGACCCCAAACCTCCTGACCCTCCTGATGATATGGAGGTGTCATGTTCACCCTTATTGCCAGAGTCTAATGTTAACCCTCGCAAGAGAGCTGTAGACCAGCGCGTAGGATCAGCACCCAAAAAAACGATCGTGGACCCAGCTCAGGCTTCTGCATCCATTCAGACAGTGTTTGCACTCCCATCATTTGCGGAGAAGAAAACATATGACCCCATTGTAGACAAAGGTCCCTATATAGTTCAAGTTTCTCGCACGGAGGAGGATCCCTCAGCTGGATCCACAATTCGATCATTGAAATTCGGTCAGTATTTATTCAAAAATGGTATAAAAAATATAAAGCCAGACGGAGTGAAAAATGTTGGTCGCAACCGAGTATCAGTCGAATTTAAAAACGCTGAATCTGCAAATGTTTTTCTTGAACATCCATCACTCGGCCTAGGTAAATACTCTGCCTCAATCCCAGCATTCAATATATCCCGAATGGGCTTGGCCAGAGGCATTCCAGTTGACTTCTCTATGGAAGAACTGGTTACCTCGGTAGAAGTTCCTGATGGTTATGGCCCTGTAGTTCGTGCTCGCAGGTTAAATAGAAAAACGTTTAATGATGGCGCTCCCAGCTGGATCCCAACACAAAGTGTTGTATTGACATTTGCAGGTCAAACTATCCCCCCTAGAGTGTTCAGCTACCACTCAGCAATTCCTATAGAAAATTATTTGCTACCAACCATTCAATGCCAAAATTGTTGTCGTTTCGGACACATCAAAACACAGTGTCGATCCAAACCGCGCTGTTTTAAATGCGCGCAGCCTCATCAAGGAGACTCATGCAATGTTTCCAATCCTTCCTGCCTACATTGCTCGGGAGCACATGTAGCAAATTCACCCACTTGTCCAGAGCTGCATAGACAAAAATCAATAAAAATTGTCATGAGTCAAGAGAATCTCTCATTCCAAGAGGCATCAATTAGATTCCCTCAAACTCAAAGGAAACCTTACTCTGAAGCTGCCAGGACTCTTTTTGCCCCTGTAACGTCTCCTAATTCTCCTGCATCAGTGATTGAAACAGCACCTTGTGCGTCTCAATCATACATTAAAACTGTCACACGTTCTCGCCGTCCCCACTCTCCAGCTGCCTCGGTAGGTTACAACATTCAGTCCCACAGGACTCTTGTTCAAACTCCCTCTTCAACTCTTCCCAATGGGTGTGCTCTTCAGCAACCGAACAATGACGTAACTCCACAAGATAACCTGCTGGAGATTTTGGCAGCAGCATTGACATCCATCCTATCACGCTTTGAACCCGAGTACATACCGAACAATATCCGCAATAGCTTGATTCCCCTCCTATCTCTGCTCAAAAATGGCTCCGACAGCCCTTCAGTGGAATTGTAGGAGCATTAACAACAAGAAATCAGACTTATTGCAATTAATTTCCAAATTCAAGCCATCTGTTATTGCCCTCCAGGAGACGTGGCTTAAACCTGGCTCACGTTTTGCTGTGTCAGGTTACTCCTGCCTTCGGGAGGATAGAACCGATGGCTATGCTGGTACAGCCATTTTAATTTCACAGCTCTTACCATTTAGCAAAATTAATCTTCCCACTCATCCAGAAAGTATTAATGCTCTGGCTGTCAGGGCCCTTAATATATCTTTCATCTCCTTCTACATTCCACATCCTCATCCATCACTTATACCTGAAATAGGCTTGCTACTTTCTTCTCTTCCAGCTCCATTAGTGATTCTTGGTGACTTCGATAGTCACAACACAGTATGGGGATCTCATCACTGCGACCCTTTTTCATACCTTTTGCTGGAAATGTTCGATGAATTTAATGTGGTCCTTTTGAATGACGGCTCCCCTACTCGTAGAGTATACCCTACTCAGAACCCTAAAAGTGTTGTAGATATTTCTTTGTGTTCCGCTGTGCTTGCTTCACAGTTAACTTGGTCTGCTCTTCCCTATTCTTTCGGCAGCGATCATTTTCCAATCTTACTTCATCTTCCAGATCGAGTTCTTCCAGTATTTAATTACTCCCCGTTGTTGAAACACAAAATAATCCCCACAAAATGGGAGCAATTTTCGGAATTCATTGAACAAAAAGTGGCAAATTTTCCTTCTGTGCAAAGCTATAATGTTTTAAATCTATACAATGAATTTGTAAAACCTCTGATAGAATCAGCTGATGCCTCTTTCCCCTTAAAAAAAGGGGATTTACGATCTAGAATTTTATCTCCACCTTGGTGGGACCCTGAGTGTACACAAGCTATTGAACAACGAAAGGAGGCAGAGGAGTGCTATGATTTAGAAATGACATTGGAGAATTTTCTAAATTATCGAAAAGTTGCTGCGCGCACTAATAGGCTATTATGTAAAAAGAAAAGACTAGGCTGGAAAAGATTCTGCGATAACCTATCGCCTCGAACAAAATCTTCTGTTGTTTGGAAAAGTATTAAAAAATTTCGTGGCTGTTTTAGAGATAACAATAGGGAGTCCAATGATCCTTCTTCCTGGGCCGAAGGATTTGCTAGTAAACTAGCACCAGATTCGGTCCCCCTCCTTTCAGAAGTTACTCCTATAACTTCTCTCTCCTCCAATTCATATCATAGGCTAAATGACCCCTTCTCTCTTGCTGAACTGACTTTAGTTCTGAGCCATCTTACTGACTCTTCTCCCGGTTTAGACGGCATTCCATATTCCTTTTTAGTAAAAGCAGGTGTTACCGCTAAGAAATACTTTCTAGATATCGTAAATACAATATTTATGACTGGATCCCCCCCCGAACAGTGGAAATCTCAGATAATAATTCCTGCCTTAAAGCCGGGAAAAAACTGCAGTGATTGTACAGGATATCGTCCCATAGCTATGTCGCCTACCCTCGGCAAGGTGATGGAACATTTAATAAAAAACCGAATGGAATGGTTTGTGGAGAGCAGGGGGTTATTGGCAAAAAGTCAGTTTGGTTTCAGAAAGGGAGTAAGTACTATGGACAGTGTTGGCACTCTGGTATCTGACATACGTCTGGCTCTTTCCAACAACGAATCGTGTGTGGGTGTATTTCTTGATGTTTCATCAGCTTACGATAACGTTCTACTCCCGTTACTCAGGCAGAAAATGCTCCAGCTGAGTATCCCGGAGAAAATGGTTCGTTTTGTGTCAAACCTCTTAATGACTAGATGCATCCACATTCGAGTTCGAGGTTCCCTTCTCCCTCCCAGAGTCATCTGGAAGGGCCTCCCTCAGGGTTCTGTCCTTAGTCCACTCCTTTACAGTATTTACACATATGACTTGGAACTTTCTGTCAATTCATTTTGTAACGTCCTTCAATATGCTGACGATTTAGCTCTGTATGTATCATCTGTCGATATTTCTCTTGCTTCTAGTCGCCTTAATAATGCTCTCTATTATCTAAACGAATGGTTGGATTCCAATGGTTTATCTTTATCTGCATCTAAGAGTAGTGTAGTGGTATTCACTCGAAAGAGACATGTCCCAGACGTGAATATAAAATTTGATTCCCAGTCTATTCCAGTCCGAGACAGGGTTAAATTTCTTGGTATCATTCTAGATTCTCATATGACAGGTCTACATCACCTAAAATATGTCGCTAACAAATGTGAAAAGAATATAAATATCCTCCGGTCTTTGTCAGGTGTATGGTGGGGCGCCCACCCTTACACTCAAAAGCTTTTGTACAATGCACTAATAAGAAGCCACTTCGACTACGGAACTTTTATGTTGGAACCATGCAGTAAATTGGCACTCCAAGCTTTAGATAAAATTCAAGCTAAATGTCTACGTATCATTATAGGCGCTATGCGTTCTTCCCCTATTAATGCCCTCCAAGTGGAATGCACTGAGCCTCCTCTCCATCTCCGTAGACAACACTTGGCGGATCGATTTGTCTTTAAACTTGTTCAATACTCTGAACATCCTCTTCTCGCTCGTCTTGAGTCACTTTCCAAAACAGCTTCGAGTAAATATTGGGCGCACAAAGACCTTCCTTGCATTCTAAAAAGTTTCGAGCAAATTACAGATATCCCTTCTCCAATTGCCACATCTCTCAATAACCCCATTTTTGAAACAAGTTACGATGCTTTAATTTTCGAACCTAACGTTATCCTAAATTTTGGAATCGAGAAGGATTCCCCGGCTGCAGATGCTGTCTTCAATCAAATAATAGGGTCTGACTGGAATGACTGGCTACTTATGTTCACGGATGCCTCAAAACTCAGTCCTGAGGGATGTGTCGGTACTGCTGTATGGATACCTGTATACAGTATACTACTCAATTCTAAATGCCCTCCCTTGACATCAGTTTTCACAGGCGAGGCTCTAGCACTGCTAGAGGCTATAGAATACAGCGAATCTCACAAAATTCCTCAAAGTATTATTTTTACAGACTGTCGATCTTCTCTTCAGGCGATCTCGTCAAATTTATTCCGGGCTAAAAACAAGTTTGAGGTAATTTTCAAAATTAGAGAAGCTTTATACAGATGCCATTCTCAGAACTTTAAGATTGTGCTGGCTTGGATCCCCAGCCATTGTGGCATTGAAGGAAATGAAGTAGCTGATGCTTGTGCCAAGCAAGCAATTGAAGCTGGGAATGTATCACATAAACTGTACCCACAAGACATATGTGCCTCCGCTAAACCTAGGATGCAGGGTACCTGGAGCGAGTTATGGAACACTTCACGAAAAATTAAGGGCAAACATTATGGTGATATCCAACCCTCTATTCCAAATAGACCTTGGTTTTTCAAATACCGCCGGGCTGACAAAAAAACCACATCTACGATATGCCGCCTCCGTCTTAATCATATTTGCTCTCCGGTGTTCTTAGCCAAGATTCGTGTCAGGGACAGCTCTCTCTGTGAGTGTGGTCTCGACGAAGGAACCCCAAGTCATATATTTTTCAACTGTCCGAAGTTATCTTGTTCTCTTTATGACTTGCTGCCTCCTTTTGTCCAGAGACCTACTGATTTTAAATCAATTTTGCAATATGTTAATACTCCCTTTGTTAAAACTTTGGCTTCATTTATCTGTTCTAATAATATTAAACTGTAAACGTCTGCTATTAGATATTAACATTCTAATAATTGGTGGTGTTGGTATATGTTTGTGTTTGTTCTTTGGTTTTAGGTCCCCCACCGGCCTACAGCTACAATTTGAATAACCGGTCAATTATAATCGTGTCACTCCCATGACTGACTCGTCATTGGCAGAAGTAGTCGTCCAGTAAAGGACCGATTCGAGTTGCCATTAATTATAAAAAAAAAAAGAAAAGAAAAATCTTCATGTTCATGGGGGTCATTAACTTATCCTCAGAACAATATAGCTTTAATTATTGTTCTGAGTAACTTATCCCTGGCCATCGTCATGTTTGCGCCCTGTGAGATGGGCATAAAGTATATTATTAACCTGGCTGGATAGGGGGCAGGCAGGGGACTTCTCATTGCGAAAGGAACGCTCTGTAAAGTTGCGTTCCGTTTCACTTTCGTTACGATTGCCCATCACAGAACAAGCACATAATCAAAATCAAACAGTGATAATGGCTGGATTTGGGCTCCATTGGTTAATTTGGCTCTGCCTACATTTGCTGGCACCAGCACCACAAAATAACATTGCGCTGGCACTCTTTCCCGGCTCGGAAAAAAGTCTTTTACCCTTGTCTTAGTTTTAGTCTATTAGACATTTTTTTAAACCACTACCTCTGGCAAAGGTAATAAACCTCCGGTGTAAGACTACCCCCGATATCACGTATGCATTTTAGAGAACTGAGCACAAATCAGAGTAGGTAACTGAAAACTGTCTATAACGGCTTGTTGTTAATGAAGAAAACAGGGGGTGAAGCATAGAAATAGTACTTTGTACTCACATAGGGGGTGAAGTTGAAATGTTTGCCCAGTTGATGTCATCGGGACGGCGCAGGACCATACTTTTTTGACATCGACTATCGATGTGATACAACAGCCATACAAATCAAACGTAAACTTTGATGTCACACCTGGTCACATCTCATAGGTAAGTACCTACCTACGCGTGTACTCAACTCGGTTACGTTACGCGGCGATTTTAAGACTGAAATGTAAAGGTTGATATACTGCCGACTGCACACCCATGGAGGTGGAACTCTACTCGAAGGTACTTACTACATAAGTGAAGCATTTATCAAAATATCTGTTTTCTCAAAAAAAAACTTTTCTAGGATTCCGCAGTCAACAAAGACCCTTGTGTGTCCCCACTGCTGGGGCACTGGTCTCTTCCTGCATCGCACGAAGCTTGCGCCATACTCCATCACGGGGGCCAAGTCCGGGTTAGTGGCGGATTGTAAGACAGTGGCGGGCTTTACTGTCAGACGTTATCAAGCCGCCCATAAGGCCTCTGACATAGCTTCACGACTACCATGACATGACAGCCGGCATCAACGTCTTAGTGCGCCTCGGCGAAGCACGGAAGCGCTTGGAAGAAATGGCACTAGCGGTACGGTCACCCATCCTGCACCTGACCGCGAATGTTGTTGCTTCGACTAGGCCACGAGCGCTTCTATAAAAGCATTACAAAGTTATTGTTTTATGCAATAACAGCTTTCTTATAAGGTAGGTAATCAAACTTTTTTAATCAAAATGGTACGAGGTAGGTATGTAGGTATGTAATTTTACAATTCGTTTTTTTATACCGCAGTAAGACCAGCGACCATTCTTGCAAGGCTCCACCAATCCGGATTTGGCCTCCGTGGTGGAGTATGGCCTATATCTTCCTCAGGAAAGAGACCCGCGCCTCTCGGTGGGGACATAATGAGTTGATGATGATGTCAGCGCACCTATTCAGGAAATGCATGATTGCACGTTGATGAACAAGTTACAAACTTAGAATCATAGAATAGAATAATTTATTTGCTAATAATTACATATCATGTGTGGTTCCTTATCTCTTCCCTATAAATGTGGGAAAAGTTACCTTCATTCATGCCCTCCGTAATAGAGCAGGAATGAAAGCATATCTACCCAAGTCCATACATACGTTATTTACGGCACTACTGCAGTAAATAACGGATGTATGCACTTGGGTACATATTGTGTATCCAATGGACCGCCGCGCCACCGCGTTGGTGGTTTCCTCCATTAATGGTTGAAGAAAACAAAGCACATTTATTATATTATTTATTTATTTACTGAAAATTTTACACCATAAGATTTCGATGTAAAATTAAAAAAAACTTATGCGTTTTTTTGAATTCGGAAACGTCACAATAGATAATCAAATTCAGTAGGAAGTTACGAAATATTTAAAAACCTATTTAGAGGCTAAAAATTTCACCCATGCCGGGATTCGAACCCGCAACCTCTGGCTATCCGTACCAGCGCTCTACCAATTGAGTTACGAAATAGTCTAGTAGGAGAGCAGCAAAACCCAAAGCGAAGAGTGCTTGATTGAGCCTGGGACACACAGATAGGACGTGGGGCGAGGACGTGGACGCGTTGTAAAGTAAAAAAGTTCTTTATTAAATAAAAATGCTTACAAGCAGAAGTATAGTTCACTGTGGCCACCACGTTAGGTGGTGATCACCACACCACCTGTGTTGACGGGGCCTTCTATATGTTGACAATCATGGATGGAGTTATGAATGTTGTATAGAGTTCGCTTTCTCGCCTCGTCTCTTCTGTAAGGGCTTCGTCACAGTTTGTATGAAAATTGATTGGAAAGACGCGTCTTTCCAGTCTACGACGCGTCTATTCCGCACCCTGCCCCACGTCCGTCTTGAGTTTCAGGCTTAGGCGCAAGTTAACAAACTCATGTTTGTCTTCTTCGGTGACAGAACTATAATCGGTAGGCATTATTTGTAAAAACATTCCACAAAGGCGGTTTAAATAGTCTGTGGTAAGGGGACAAACGTGACGACATATTATTTAAACTGAGGTGGCTAAGTGCGAGTTTGACAGATCCAATCGAATAACTTTACTATCGCGTGAATCGAGCATTGAGTAATGAGTATGAGCATTGAATTTATGGTATGAGTAAGTTAACCGTTCGAACTGGCAAAACGCGGTCACAGTACAACTCGCACTAGCGTTAATTCGTGTTTTGACTGGTAAACGTGTTCACTTCTCAACGTAAACCATTACAACTCACACTCAGAGCAATTTTAATTTTCATACTTGTCGCTAGGTGGCGCTTCCTCGATGCCATAGAAATATGAGTTTACGTTAACGTGATCGAGTTGTTAAAAAACTCGCACTAAGCACTCTGAGTGCTTAGTGCGAGTTTGACAGATCCAATCGAATAACTTTACTACCGCGTTAATCGAGCATTGAGTAGTGAGTATGAGTAAGTTAACCGTTCGAACTGGCAAAACGCTGTCACAGTACAACTCGCACTCGCGTTTATTCGTGTTTTGGCTGGTAAACGTGTTAACTTCTCAACGTAAACCATTACCTACAACTCGCACTCAGCAATTTTAATTTCCATACTTCTCGCTAGGTGGCGCTTCCTCGATGCCATAGAAATATGAGTTTACGTTAACGCGATCGAGTAGTTAAAAAACTCGCACTAAGCACTCTGAGGTGTGTTTTGGAGGAATCTGGTTTTTATAAATAACACCATGGCAAGTATTTAAAAAAATCTGCTATTTGGTTTGACGATTGAGTGTGCATATTCCTATTCTGCCAACGAACTAAACTCCGTCAGTGTTATTAATAAAAAACCGTTTTTTTTAAATAGCCTGTGAGGTTCAGAAATGGACTACCCAGACTACTAAAACTGCAATGAAGGTCTGTTTTAGAGGTATCGTGATTTTATGAATACCACCGTAGTTTACAAATAGCTGAATGTACCTAGTATAAAAATGAAGTACAACGAGTTTGAAAAGCTCTTCAAACAAGACTCTCTTTAAGCTTTTATGAGCTTTTCTAGTTGTTGTGAAGTGTGGAGATTTTATATATCATGTTTTAGTGGGATCCTGTTTAAAGACTGTTTTGGTTCAAAGACAAGGTTGTTTTTAGAGGAATCGATTTTTGTAAATTAGACTGATATGTAATCCTTCACGTGCAGGCACGGGGGTAACATCGGGTTTAGTGTGAGTTTTATTATAAGCACAATACACAATTTGAGGTAGGACAGTAGAGGGATGGTTTATTAATTTAGATTGTTCAAAAACTACAGTCCTGGTACAGTACTACACATCATAAAAGCCCCTTCGGGAATCTACGTTCGCGCAGACTAGGAAGAAGTGTAACGAAAGTACCCGAAGCTCTAAGTACATTCATCATAATCTTTAACCGATACGGTTAAGGTGCATAATTGATTGCCGCAGTAGCGCTACCTATTTCACCACCCTACCTATTTCAGGTTATCAATTCGACGCGTATATTACATTTTTTTTCTCCTACATTGACTTGGCTGTGTATACAAATAGTATGTTCATATATTTTTTAATACTCATTCACAATGCATAATACTCGTACAATTAACTGTTGATACAGCAAATCAATAGGATAAAACGTAACATCTAACTATTTATAGGGACCACCCATAAATTACGTCACACGTTAAGGGGGAGGGGGTCGACGAAGTGTGACATTGTGTGACAATGTCCTAAATTTTGTGACGTCACTTTTCCAAATCTACGTATTAAAACACGAACTTTGCACTATCAACGAAATACAACATTTGCAACGTTTGATATAAATCTAATTTCGGAACTGCTGTCGGAATACAATAATTTAAAATTTGTAAAATATGTGACATTACACTAGGGAGGGGGGGAGTCTCACAAATGTGACCAGCTAAAAATTACCAAATTCATGTGACGTAATTTATGGATGACCCCATATTACAATAATGCGGTATTAAAAATAAGAGAAAATAACGACATCGCCGACCCTTATCATTTGGGCTTTGTCACGTTGCACTGAAAGAAAACAAGCGGATCGATAAAAGTATAGTATAATAAGTAACCATAGTTTTGTGCAATACAATAAAGCTTAAAATACAAGTAATGAACAATCCAAATTAAAACAGGTCAGCGGCGCGTGGGCGCAACTTAACGAACTAAAATAAACCTAAGACAGTTCTTACGTTGAGCATTCTGTCTCGCTCGCACAGCTTAGAAAAAATAGTGACTGTAATATAGCTCACTTCTGATAAATGTGGATAGATAATATAACTGGGGACATTCAGGACATATATCCCTTGTTTTACCTAGTTTTCGATTGAGAAAACTTGACTTTAAAATTTGAAAATCACGTTTCTGCATTAACTGTGTTCAAACATATATATATATATTTTAAATGTCCGTAATCTAATCATGCATTAATACCTCAGATCACATTAATTTATCAAAAGTATTTTTTTACAGTGTTAAATGTTAGTTTGTGCGAGCGGGACAGCATGCTAGTGGCAACAGCAGCCTTTTAAATACTTTCAGGGTTAAGAATTATTTTACATCGAAATCGTGCCGCCCGCACGTGGCGGCCCGTTGTAACGTGGGCCGACCTTAAACATGCCACGAAATGTACACAGCGACTGTACAGTGCAACAATGTACACAGAACAGATATCATAAGACATTGGTGTGCATTAGCCCTTACCGGAAGGCGATTGGCTAATGAGAATATTCAGTGACGGAAACATTGGACAGCTAAGGGAAATCGGACGATTCACTCGGATGAACATTAACTTGAATGATTGGCCTTATTATCTTTCATTCCTCGATCGATTAGTGATTATATCGTAATGATTTCTATCGGCATTCGATATTAATTCTTTGTTTAGTTGTTTAGTTAGATGATTCAGTTCGAATGAAAGAAGGTAATGAACGAAAAGTGAGCCATTTGATTTCGCCTTTAGTGACGACATTACGAGCCCACAACCAGCACTCAAAAAAGGCAACAAGTGTCGATGATTTTTGTATTCCTAACATGATAGGAGTATACTTGGCTTTTGACTGGTCTGGCCATAAAGGCTTGACCATAGGCCTGATTCGCACCACTTCTTAAAACATGACTGAGAAGCATTTCAATGGATTTTGCAGTAGTATTTAACGAATTATTTCCATTTAAGAAGTGGGGTGTGTGCTTGTGACAACAGGACGGTAAAGAAAAGTGACTGGAGCCGAATATACCCGGATCATGGTCAACGACCGGCTGAAGCCGAGTATAATAACCAATAAAGATTCCCTGACCGACTGAAGTACTCGCCTTCAACCAATTCAGCGTTACCGACCAGCTGAAACTGAGTATAACGAATTCAGTGTAACCGACCAGCTGAAGCAGAGTATAACCAATTCAGCGTTACCGACAGACTGAAACCGAGCATAACAAATTCATCGTTACCGACAGGCTGAAACCGAGTATAACCAACTCAGCGTTATCGATCGGCTGAAACCGAGTATAACCAATTCAGCGTTAGCGACCGGCTGAAACTGGGTATAACGAATTCAGCGCTAACGACCGGCTGAAGCCGAGTATAACCAACTAAGCGTCACTGACCGACTGATGTACTCGCCTTCAACCAGCGTTACCGACCGGCCGAAACGAGTATAACTGATTCCGCGTTACCGACCGGCTGAAACCGAGTATAACCAATTTAGCGTTACCGACCGGCTGAAATCGAGTATAACCAATTCAGGGTTACCGACCCGGCTGAAGCCTTGTATAACTAATTTAGCGTTGATGATCCGAGAGTGATAGTTTTCTTCACTGTTTGAACAGTGAAGAAAACGGCTACAGTTTTCACTTTAAAAAAGTAATGCCAAACGTAAGCAAACGCCAAGTATACCACTACCATGTTAAGAGGTCTGGACTAGAGACAATTTTCAGTCTCTGGATGAGGCCTATTTGCCCCCTAAGGCTGTTCTTACGTGGAGCATGGTATCTCGCTCGAACAATTTAACATTTTTTTGTGATTGTAATAAAATTAGCATTCTTTTAATGAATGCGAATTTTATGAGCGTTTGATGGATTATTAAATTGTGGATATTTTTGGTATATTTTCTTACTGTATTAAGTAAACCTCTCTTCTTTATTCAAAACTAAGTGTTGAAAAACAAAAATATGTAAACACTCAGACCGCATTATCAAAATTTACTAATTTTAAATATTTAAAACTTTAAATTGTGCGAGCGAGACACAATATACCACATATCACATACGCATGCTGGTTAGGGAAATTCTCTGTTCGGGAAATTCACAGGTATTCATGCTTGAGTTATTTTAATGATACATTGTGAGTTGGTCTAATGGGTCTGACATGATCACATTGTGACCAAAGCCTCCAGCTAAAACTAAAATTAAATAAACATTCCTAGCAGGATGGGGCTCAGAAGCAACTTACTTATAAGTCAAAGACGATCTCCTTAAACAAAGTATACTAAAGACTATCTATACAATAATTTTGTTAATAGGTAAAACATAATAATAAACGTTTATACAAAAAAAAACATTTTGCTAATAAAGAAGAGGATATGTAAAAGCTTGTAAAAGCCTCCGTTGATTACTTATACAATCATATCGTGAGTAAACCAAACAGGAAATATGACTCACCGATATTATTAAATCTAGCATAGGTAAATTCTGTATTTTTGAAGGCCACACACAGACATAACTTTAGACCTTAGTCACTTGGAACAGGGTCTATATTCGTCTTAATGTAACACGTCTATACTTAACATCAATTATAGAGGTTACAAGTGCTACGACGAAATCAAGATCGAAACAAACACTCTAGCCTATTAAATGCAAGTTACAAAACATTGTACTATAAACATTCATTAATGGCCGAAATTTATACATACACAATGATAAAACCTAACCGAAATAACTTGTACTATTTGATCATAATTAAAGGGCGTTTAACACGAGGCCTATCTTGAGATATTCCTACATCGTATTGTATACGTACAAGGTGTTGCAAAACCCCTATATACATCTGAGAATGGAGGTTTTTGTTCGTCGATGCTAAGAACGTTTACTACGAAAACATGAAAAGAAACAGCTGTTTTATAAGATAAGAATATTCTTTATCTTTTTTCTTAATGATTCGCGATACTCATACATAGTTAAACGGGTGAAATCGCGATTATTTATTAGGTAAAACGTAATTACCTTATTTCCCAACGTTTCGGCAGCGTTACAGTTGCCGTGGTCTCGGGTAGACTGAAGGAAGTGGCGAGTACAGTCAATTGTTGTGGGTAGTCACTATTATTTTTCGCAGGTGGCCGACACACAACACTCACTACGTCAAGGGACCGATCCGGTGATAAGGCGCGTGACTTGAAATTACTTAGCACTGGATTCTACGTACTTGAAAGCTTGAAACATCCTCTCTGTTGAAATTCTTGTGTTTTTTAATTTCAATAGCTTCCCGAACGATTCTTCGGTAATACTGTCGATCGAGACCACGGCAACTGTAACGCTGCCGAAACGTCGGGAAATAAGGTAATTACGTTTTACCTAATAAATAATCGCGATTTGACCCGTTTAATATATAACTATATTCTTTATCGTACACCAGAACACAATAGCAAAAAATTGTAAAGATTCATAGTAATTGTAATGATTATAATTGTAATGATTATAATTGTAATGATTATAATTGTGAATTAGTAATGACTAATGATACGATGGGCAAATTTATCTCAATTTTTTTTATGTTGCCGATAAACGTCCCACCGCAGGGCACAGGCCTTCTCTAAGAAAGAGAGTATTCACGGGCTTCAAGCGCTGGGATATTTGAAGACCTGAGTCACTCATGCTAATGTTGAACAAAAATGCGCGCAGTCGGGATGAATGAGCGATGGACACGTAAGAGAAAATTCTAAATTTGAAATAGGTTCAAGCAAAGTCAAAGTAGTTTTTTTGTTTATTTGTTGGGCACTGCCGGCATTTTAATGGTTGGCACAGCTGATTTCGGTATTTTTTATTGACTCGCGATGATCATCCAGCTTCCAAGCACGTGGAATTCAGTGCTAAGCAAATGCGAATCACGCGACTTATCACCGGACGTGTCCGCGGACGTAGTGAACGTTGTGTGACTTGAGCGTAGACCACCCCTTACTACAGTAAGTCTCTGTACTCGCCACTTCAATGTAATTACCTCAATTTCCCGACGTTTCGGCAACGTTGCAGCTGCCATGGTCACGGGTAGCTGCAACGTTGCTGAATAGTCGGGAAACTGAGGATATTACATATCGAATAAATAACGATTACACACATTTTAATACATACATAACTACAGCTGATATCATTTTGGCGATTTGGAAGTTTCCCATTTTCGTTTTATATGAGGATTTTACTACACCTGTCGATCTACTTTGTTCCTTGACAAAGGTTCCGAAGCTATCTTCAACGTTAGCCTCATGTTAGCTCCTCAAGAGGTTATAAAATAAACTTCCACATACAATATACATCGAATACAATAAAAAACGCTTCATTAATAATACACTATTGTATGGAGTCAAATCCTAGTGGCCGGGCGCCGTCCTAACCAATTTACACTATACATTCCATTTCCTACCGCAGCCCCGCCAAAATCGTTCATTCTGATTGATTATCTGCACCGCCATCTTTGCCGAATCGCTTTCTGATTGGCGCAAGACATATTTTAGGTAATTATTCCCATTCATGTAGTAGGTACATTTCAGTCATCATAAGAATGCCAATGACGTTGCATTTTTAATACAAAAATTCAGTACAAAGTGCGTGTTAAATGCAAAAAGTAAAACTAGAAATCTGTTGTTTGTATCTGTGTTAATATAAAAAAGTTAAACAATGTTATTAAAAGTATTGCAAAGCACTCCTTTAACTATTTCAAGGCTGTCATCAACATTCTCTTAATAACTAAGGTATAGATACGCATTTTGTTGTCACATACTATTTTACAAAAGCTAGAATACCTCACGTGGTTCTTAAATCCGTTACGGTCTAAGCAATAGTCCAGTATAAAGGCTGTCTCGAGCGGAGTTGCTAAATACCGTAACGGGTACGAGCCTTAACCAGGTGAAGCGACAGAGCTCCACGTATAGTGGCTTTTTTGAACTGACACAATCTCGCTGATGGTTTGAGTATCAAAACTATTCGAATCGCGTCTTAAAACAGCAAATATCAAAACGTGCCGAGGCCATGAATGAAACAGTGCGCGAGATGGCGCGCCAGAGCTTAGTCTTTAGCGGTAATTTTGACATGAATCAGTTTCACTGTAGTTGTATTTAAAGTTATCTGTGGCTAGTATTAAGATTTGGCGAGCCGCATAGGCCTCACCTTAGACAGTGAGAACTGTAGTTGTACTTAAACCTCTGATTATCTCTGTATAGCTGAGTCAGCGCGGCAAGGCTTAGTCCTCAGCGGTCATTTTCACATAAAACTGCCTCGTTATATTTAAGGCTGTCTAATGGGAGTATCAAGACCTGGCGACCTGTATGAAGAAGCCCCTAAACGAGATGGCGCCACGCGGCAGGGCTTAGTCCCCAGCGGCCATTTAGGCACGATACTGACTCGCTGTATTAGTATTTAGCTGTCCGTAGCGATTATCAAGACCTGGCGAGCCGCATGAAGACGGCGGTGTGCGAGATGGCGCGCCGCGACAAAGCTCAGGCGTCAGCGTCGGCCCCCTTGAGCCGGAGGCGCGCGAAGTCTTCGAAGATTATATCGTCGTCGTTGTCTTGGCCGTTCTCCTCCCTGAGTGACAAAGAATGCGTAAGAAAGTGTCTCCGCTGCCGGTGCCGGCTTGACATGGGAACCGGGGCAATTTCGACACTGACCGGCGACGGCTTCGTTATGGAAGCCGGCGTTTTGATAGTGGGTAACAGATGTATTGTTATTTCACTACATTGTTGGTCTGGCGGTATCTTGTCTGATTACTATGCCAGAGGTTGTAGGTTTCAGTCTAACTGCTGGCCGCCGTAAATTTGAACATTTAGCCTAGGTGTGGGTATAATTCCATATTTGTGATGGATTTGCCTGATTACCATACTACAGGCTATCTCTTCATCAGTCATTATTACTAGTATTATAGATCAAAGCGAGTAAATTGAGTTTTTCATCTGCAAAAGCTGTCATCTAGGTATTAGCAAAACATATTTCTACGGAGAGTTTGTAACCAATTTACTAAACTGGTGAAAATAGGTGATCTGGATATGTTTAAATTATTGGTATAAAGCTTGAGGGAAAAAATTAGTGGAAATTTCTACAGCGGTTAGAATAATTATATTCTAGAATTTAGTAATAATGTAGTTCTTTAAGCTGACACATGTGTTCTTGCTTAACAAGCTTAAATATGTGTTTAATTTTTTTCTATATGTGGAGACTTATAATTGGCTTTCTGTATGTTTAAAGTATTTTGTCCTGCGCTGTAAGTCTTGCCAAGATTAAATAATTAAATATCCGAATTAAAAAAACCGTAAGTGACTGACAATTGCGCGCTCTTAAAGAGACGGACACTTAAATATTGCGGTATATAGATATTATCACTATGTATTTGGGGTTAAATGGACATTAGTTCGCCTTTTTTTTCTTTGTTGTATATGAAAAGGAAGCTAAACTGGATAGCCCTACGTTCTTAGTTTTTACGTCAGATGAGATTTTCATTAATGATTTTCGTTTTGAAAACCTTCTCATTCTAAGAGGGCGTATAAGCAAAGCAGAACGGAATTACCGTCGTGTATTAATTATCGTCAACATTGAAGGTTGTAAAAAAACTGTCACTGCTCTATCAGTGATTATTGCTTTGACGTTAGACATTTTAGAGTATTTTCGCAGGCCTTAAAATATGCAAGTGTTCTGTTCTGATATGTTTATTTATGTAATTTATTTACGACTCGTATTAGTTTTTTTATAGATAGGAAGTCAAAAATACTCGATTTCATGCGTGTTTATTACTTCGGGGATTGATTTTTCAAAGGCAACAGATTAATAAATTTTGCGAGATTCAAATGAATGATTTTCAAACTCTGTTTTAATCTGTGATGCCGTAATGACCTGTATCAGTGAGAGAAATTATTTATTATTTCTCGAAAACTACGACACATAAGAATAAACAAAAAATATATTCTTATTTAGTGAGAAAAGAATGTTGTGTTGGTTTGGACATGTGCAGAGGATGAAGGAAGAAAGATTGACGAAACAAATATATATTGCGAATGTGAGTGGGAGGGCTGGTGTGCGTGCATGCAATGACTTATGAACGTTGATGAAGCGAAGGTGATCTGTCAGGATCGTGACAAGTGGCAGTCCCTGGTCTCTGCCTACCCCTCTGAGGTACAGGCGTAAGGTTATGTATGTATGATTTAGTGACCGTTCATATCCGAATCCTAGGAGAAACTTTCTCGATTCGTGTCCCTAGAAATAATGTTCATTGTTACTTACGTGGGAGGGTCCAGCTGTATGAGGTCGTGATCGTTGCTGTCGGCGCGCGGGGGCTGCGGCGTCGCGTTGGGGAGTGGCGGGGGCTCTTCCTCCGGCTTCGGGTTCATAAGAATGAATGGAAGCTCGGCGCTTAGTTCACTGTTTAGAGACAGACAGGGTGATCTTTGTTATCTTCTCTATAATATAAAAATGAATCGCTGAATGTGTTGGTAAGCGCAAATCTCGAGAGCAGCTGAACCGATTTCACTAATTCTTTTTTTAGAATATTACGGAGGGAGAAATAAAGAATCGACTGTTAGGCTAAGCGCGCACGGGTTACGTGACTGTTTCGTCACTCTTTTCAAGACCGTGGATATGTATGGAGATCGGCGTATGTTACGACGTGACAACTGGGTGACATTTCGCACATCTCCATACATATCTACGGAGTGACGGAACAGTCACGGTGACAAAAGTAACCCGTGCGCGCTTAGCCTTAGGCGGTACGAAGTTCGCTGGGTCAGCTAGTTTAAAGATAAAGATATTTATTTACTAACGAGATTGTATTAGTCCGAATCTACTTACGGTCAACCTGGTCGGACTCTTCCGATATAACAACAACCGTAAGTAGATCCGGACTAAAAGTCTACAATGTGTTGTGCTTACGAAGGTTTTAGTTCAAAAATACTAAAGATATATTTCCATGTTTACAATTCTTGCGGTATCTGCACGAGACTTTAAGTCTGTGTCGTAGAGACCTGAATAAACTTACCAAAATATTTCACTACAGGTTCGGTAACGCTATAACTAAGCGCTATAATGTACTAGCTATATGATGTGCTAGCAAAAAATATATGATGTACTAGCTGACCCAGCGAGCTTCGTACCGCCTCACAATCGATTCTTTAATTATTTTTTTATTTTTCTCTCCGTAACAACCATCCTCGTACTTCAAGGAATATTCTAAAAAAAGAATTAGCCAAATCGGTTCAGCTGATCTCGAGATTTGCGCTTACCTACACATTCGGCGATTAATTTTTATATTATAGAAGATATATGAGTTACTGTAGGAGAGAAAATATTCGAAGATATAGGAAGCTCAGGGAGCCGATTCTCGTCCATGCAAAAGGAATGCGACGCAAAATATTCGAAGGATTAGACGTTTGTCGCATAAAAATCAGTTTCATTGTATTCCCACAAAGTTGTATGCGCAAATTTGCTAGTAAATTTCGCTCGCATTCTAAATAAACAGGGGCATGGTGAGTACCATGCCACTGTTTATGTAGAATTCAAGTCATACGCCTTAGAGTCGTATACGAATTATTTGCTAATGAAGTGAGAATTGGCTGCGCCAATTCTAATTCAAAAAATCTCATAATGTTTTATTATGAGATTTTGTTGTACATAACCGAGTTTTACTACATGTTAATCTGTGGGTTAATATCGATATAAAATGTGTATTTTTTTAACTTTCATTATAATTCATACAATAAATAATATTCTTTATAAAAAATAATAATATTCTACCCACCAAACCGGACTTGGCCCCCGTGGTGGAGTGTACTCCATAGACCCGTGCCCCAGCAGTTTTAGGATAGATCTATCAAACAGCTTATGCTGAGGGTATGTCCGAGTGTCACGAATTCCTACCTTGTAAAAACTACTTGTTTTTTTATTATTTATAGCCAAGTTCTGTCTACACATGTGTAGGTAATATAAACATTGTAAACCTTGCGTGACAATAAATGTTTATTATTTCTTTCCTTTTTCTTCCTTCATATCGAATATTCTATATAAAAAAAGTATTCAACTCACCCGCCAAGAGGTCCCAGGCACAGTTTCACCTTCACTTTGTATTGAACTATGATGCCGAGGTTCTCGCGTTGCGACGGGTCCGCGATCCTGCAATGCACCGAGGGAACTATAAGCGTCAGTAGGAACTCAATAATTTACTCAATAATAAGCTCTATTCGTAGAGAGCTAGAAGCGAGATTAAGGTCCTCGTGTTTCAGCTTTCCGCCTAGCGCAACACCGCACTTGTCGTTATTACTGGGCAGTTGAGGCGTCAGTGGAAATTTAATAATTTACTCAATAATGAGCTCTATTAAAAGAGTGCTAGAAGCGAGATTAAGGTCCCTGTGCATCAGCTGTCCCGGCCAGCGCAACACCGCACTTGTCCTTATTACTGGACAGTTGAGGCGTCAGTGGAAATTTAGTAATTTACTCAATAATGAGCTCTATTAAAAGAGTGCTAGAGGCAAGGTTAAGGTCCCTGTGCACCAGCTGTCCCGTCCAGCGCTACACCGCACTTGTCCTTATTACTGGACAGTTGAGGTGTCAGAGGGACTTAATAATTTATTTCATAGTAAGCTCTGGAGGCGAGATTAATATCCTTCTGCATTAGTTGTACTGTACCGCACTCTGTCCTCTATTACTGGACAAAAGAGCCGTCAGTAGGCACTTAATAGGTTACTCAACACTCACAGCGGGCTAGAACGGCAATTGGTATCATCATCAGCTGCTCATAATGTTCTTAATATTGGACATAGAGGATCAGTGGAAACTTATTACGTTACACAACAATAGATTCTACTTACAGTGTGCTAGAGACGAGATTAGTGTCCTCGTGTTTCAGCTGTCTGTCCAACGCTAGACCACACTTGTCCTTATTATTGGACAGTAGAGCTGTCAGTGATCAATAGAAACGTATTACTTTACACAATAATAGACTCTGCTCACAGTGTGCTAGAGGCCAGATTAGTGTCTTCGTGTTTCAGCTGTCTATCCAACGCTAGACCACACTTGTCCTTATTATTGGACAGTAGAGCTGTCAGTGATCAATAGAAACGTATTACTTTACACAATAATAGACTCTGCTCACAGTGTGCTAGAGGCCAGATTAGTGTCTTCGTGTTTCAGCTGTCTATCCAACGCTAGACCACACTTGTCCTTATTATTGGACAGTAGAGCTGTCAGTGATCAATAGAAACGTATTACTTTACACAATAATAGACTCTGCTCACAGTGTGCTAGAGGCCAGATTAGTGTCTTCGTGTTTCAGCTGTCTATCCAACGCTAGACCACACTTGTCCTGTCCTTATTATTTGACAGTAGAGCTGTCAGTGATCAATAGAAACTTACTACTTTACACAATAATAGACTCTACTCACAGTGTGCTAGAGGCGAGATTAGGGTCCTCGTGTTTCAGCTGCCCGTCCAATGCTAGACCCCACTTGTCCTTATTATTGGCCAGGAGTAGGTGTCAGTGATCAATGGAAATTGATTACATTACACAATAATAGACTCTACTCACAGCGTGCTAGAGGCGAGATTGGTGTCCTCGTGTTTCAGCTGCCCGTCCAACGCTAGACCCCACTTGTCCTTATTATTGGCCAGTAGAGGTGTCAATGTGAACACTTTACTCAGCGTAAAACCGGGTCCTACTGGACAGCCCTCTCTGTAAAAAGCAAACGAATTAGTAAATAGAATCACTTCCTATGGGGGATCCCCAAACATGGTATTGGGGACCAAATACTTACGGGTCTAAGTACACGAAGAATGAGAAACGGATTTATTTATTGCTACTGCAATAGTATTGACGGAAGTTTTTGATTTATTGAATAACCAATCTGTCTATTGTTTAATGTTGGAAGCTTTCGATCTAATGAACAATCGATCTACCGTAAGCGATCAAACGTCGATCGATTTATGATCGTTTCCTGTATTCAAAATGAATCTACCGACTATCAATTTTTCGCATAAGTGGAGCAACTGTCACATTTTAAATTTTGAGTATCGTCGTATGCATAGATTAATTTTGATGATCATCGAATGACGTGATTCGGTGTGGCGTAAGAAAACATATTTTTACACCAAAAGGATCTCAAAAATAATTAATTAACAAGGAAAAACAAATCGGGCTAAGATTTGATTTCTATAATGAAAACCGGTGACCTACATCGCAATGACGTTACAACATTGCCTTGACCCGGCCAATTATCTAGTTACATTCCACATACATTTAAAAACCTATTTAGGGGCAAAAAATTCCACCCATGCCGGGATTCGAACCCGCGACCTCTGGCTATCCGTGCCAGCGCTCTTTCCAACTGAGCTAACCAACCGCTTTTGTTGCTTCTGATTGCAGACTTACTGAGGCCTACATAGAGTACATAGGGTCAGTTTCTGAATTGAAAATTTCGCTAAGTAACTTCTTTATTGTAAAAAACCTATTTAGAGGCAAAAAATTCCACCCATGCTGGGACTCGAACCCGCGACCTCTGGCTAACCCTGCCAGCGCTCGCCCAACTGAGCTAATGGGCGACTCACCGGCATCAGTGAAATTTCGAACCTCTTTACAATATTCTCTGTATTACGTACAGGCAACGACATCTGGCTGAAGTAATTTCCACATAAAATTAATTAGTCTATGGTCCATATTTGCAGCAACATATATTTTTAAACAAGAGAACAGAAAAAACACTCCACTGCATTTGCAGTGCACAGCTGTATAGGTGTTAATGTCGCTTTTCCAGCAGTTAACTTAGGATCTTATAAACGACTTGATTATGAACTCTGAAAATAAACCAAACTGCCGAAGCTAATTGAACAGACATGATTATCCACTCTCAGCGGCGCGGTTAGTTACAACTTAGAAAGGTAACAAACTCAACGATAATGCCATATATACAGTGTGAGCGGTGTAGTCGATTTTGCACCTTACGCCGAGGAACACAAAGTCAGTGGAAAAAAGTTGTTAAGAAAAATAAGTTGCTAGGTACTCAAGAAATATGATACGTATTTTAAGTACTTTAGATACGTCCCACTGCAGGGCACAGGCCTTCTTTCAGAGAGAGGGGAGAGATTCCCCACTAGGAATTGGCAATTTCAAGCGCTCAGGTATTTGAATACTTCGTACACTCACGTTTTGAGAAGAGTCGTTGAATTATCAACTTAGAGTGAACTGAATACGAACATCGTTTTTTATAGAAAAAGAAAATCTACCTCAAGATCGTTCGCATACGCTAAATTTGTCCACACCACTGTCAGAAAAGTGTGACGTATTGCTTTTGGATAAAGTTAATTTTCCGATGTGAATTTCAGCTTCAATATAAACGAGTTTATTTTGTTACGGGAAACTATAGGACATTGCTACATTCGTTCTTTGGTTGCTAGGTCAAATTGCTTGGTTTCGTACAAATTTTCGCGGTTGGTATTAGTGTCTGTAGCATTATTTCTAAGGGGGAAATCTCCATGCAGGTTGTCACGCAAACACTTACTTACTGAGTCGGTATCTCAATAGGTTTCTTACTCAACAATCCGCTTATGGTGTAAGGTATTTTCATCTTCACCTTATTTTTATGTTCCCTTAAAAGCATACAATTACTTAGTCTCAAGTATGTACGTCACTATCACTTCACAAATATTTTAATAGGCCAACTCGCACATCTTCAGGCTATATGTGTCCACTGCTGGACATAGCCCTCCCCTAATGAGCGCCATAGCGCAAGGTTGTGCCATCATTGGGGGGTAATGCCCATAATACCCACGCTGGGCATGCGGGTTGGGGATCGCAGTTTGGTGGAATTGTACTGGAGGGGGCGCTGCTGCCCACCCCCTGGTTTGTGTCCCTTAGTCGCCTTTTACGACACCCGCGGGAAGAATTTTGTGTTCTTTGGGTTATTTGGGTTTTGGAATTAGGGTTGAAGAACTCGCACATATTAGAGCCGAAACAACGACTGCGCCGAAGACAACGAAGTTTTAGGGCCTCGTAGGTATCAGCGCCAAAGGATTCGACCACGCCGAACGAAGCGATCGTCATCATCATCATCATCAGGATATATTAATCCACTGCTGGACATAACCCTATCCTAATGAGCGCCATATCGCCCTGTCTTCAGCTTGCCGCATCCAGCATCTGCCTGCAGTTTTTCGCAGATCGGTATCCCACCTGGTCGATGGTCGTCCTACACTTTTTCAGCGTTTGGGAAACTACGCCGAGTATTCTCGTCATCCTTACCGCAATGTTTGAAAACGAAAGTTTTCAATCAGTGCGTCCTGTCACATGACCTACAGAACCGAGGCATGGACACTCACGAAAGGGTTGGTCCACCTGTTCAAAGTCGCTCAGCGAGCTATTGAGAGATTTATGCTCGGAGTTTCGGAGTTTCTCTGAAGGATAGGATTCGTAACGAATGGATTCGACAGAGAACGAATCGATCACGCCGAAATAAATTCGTACATTTGGAAAGCCGTAGTGTAACACAACTGACAGAAAGCGGGCGTATAGGTCGCTCGCTTCTCCCTGATTCTGATGACGTCATTCGAACTGAATTTGTCTGGTAATTAAGAGCATTGCCAATTTTCCCACTAATACACCCGATATGGCGTGGTTTTGTGAGCGACATTTCATACAAGAAATTCTAAAATAATTTTCGCTCGGTTCGTTCAGCCCGGCTTAGCACGCATTACATTTTTTTTCGCAAAAATCTGTGAGCTATGGAAAATGTATGTAATGTCCACGCACTTACGAAAATAAATCGCGCGATAATAATTCCCCAACCAAATCACAACGCGATTTAAAATCCGTCAGGAATTATACATAGCGGCGACATTATTCGCCATGCGTGCTAAGCCTAAGTGCACCTTTTCACCTTATACAGCGGAAGTGTGTTTTTTTACTAGAATACTCGTATAATAAAAGGAATCGTACGATAATCTTTAGAGCGGAGATTTCTAGTCTAATAATAGTCAACCAATAAGCTTGTAAAACATTTTTTACACAACAATCTAGAAAGATTTTTTAACTCTCGCAGTAAGTTCAACAGAAGTTCATTCTTTTGAAGTTCATTTCTTTCAACACTCTTTTGTGCTTCTAAAACCTTCCTGAACTTCTAAAGTTCCTTTTAAGTACAGAAATAACCTTCTACGTAAATCTTAGTTCCGTTTCTGCTAGCTTCAGTGGGTGTTTTACCTTGACAGAACTGCCATCGTCACGTTGGGACCAAAAATCCTAAGTTAAAAGAGATTGGAGAAAAACTAGCTTGACAGAAACATCACTGATTTTTTTATGTAGCCTATAAACCTTAAACCATAAACCTACAGGGCGCAGGCTTTCTCTCAGAGAAAGAGTATGGCTTTATCACCACGCGTGCCCACCGCGGATTGGCAATTTCAAGCGCCGAAGTATTTGACACCTCAGACACTCAGGTTTTCTCCTGATGTTTTTCTTAACAGTTAATTCACTGAATTCATAAGGTGTATTTCTTTATACTCAATGTGTCTCTGTGCTTCATTTACTAGCTGAAAATAGAACCAGGTATGTAAATTTTAAAATAAAAACCGACTTCTGTGTGTCGCACCAAAACGCAGAAATAATTTAAACGAATATGACCTCTAAATTCGAAATTCGTATCTATATATTGTAGAAGAATATTTAATCACCAAAACTTAATTAGGTATTTGAAGAGTTCCGTTATCCATGTCTTAGAGCGGTGGTAGCGGAGCGGTGTAGAACGCCGGCTTCTCAATCGGGAGGTCGTGGGTTCGAACCCAGGCATGTACCAATGACTTTGTTTTCTAAGTTATGTACATTTGTGAAATTATAGTAGCAATACTACTCGCTGACGGTGAAGGAAAACATCGTAAAGAAACCCTAGTGTCTGAGGTGTTAGCGTACCTCAGTGCTTGCTACGTGCAATGGCCCAACTATGAGGCTAAGTGCGGAAATCTCAGGTCTAACTATCCAGGTCTTAAAGTTTTCATCAGATCTTCGCCAAATTAAAATGGGACCAATGGGACGGTATATCTATTCAAACAAAATAAAACACCGAAACCGGTTAAGATTTGGTTATGCGAGTACATAGTTAAAAAAAAGTTATATACGCGTCGAATCGATAACCTCCTCGTTTTTTGAAGTCGGGTAAAAAGACGGTGTGTACTCACTCGCTCTCCGCCTCGGCGACCGTGCACTTGTACTGTGCCGTGGAGAAGAGGCAGATATCCGCGAACTGCCGCACCGACACCTTGATTCGCTTCACCGACCGGTTGGAGTTGTTCGCGATGTGAACGTTCACCGCTGCAAATTAGACAGTTAAATAGAGAACACTTTTTTGTACATGAAACTACACAGGTATTTCTTAACCTAAGAGTACATACAGACGGCGGCTTTATCGCTAAAAGTGATCTCTTTGACACAACCTTTGATGGACTGGAGCACAACATTGGAGAAGCAACATTAAAAGAATACAACTAACTTTTTTTGTCTTTTGTAAAAATCAACAACGCGTTTTGACAGTATCAAAATGCAAAAAGAATAGTGAATAGTGAAAACGGCATGCGTAATCTGGTTTTCAAGTTTACAAAATATTGAAAGGCCAACAATCGTAATTAGCCAATTAGTAAATCAGTACGTAAGCTGAGCTGATGCGCCATTGAAAACAATTGTTAACACTTCCACAAGTATTCTTTGTTGTAGTAACAATTACAAACTTTAAAAGTGCGCTCGGATAAATAATTTCCATCTATCTGATACTAAGCGCACCAAATCCGGAACGATCCCAATCGTCTAACCGTAAATTTTGTATGGAATTTGACAGTTAGGCGATTAGAATCCCTCAGGATTTGGTGCGCATAATTAGGCCTCCGATTTCATGCTTTTGTAATGGACTGGAACGCCCAAGTTCTACGGCATATGTGCACCTTTATCAGATTATCATAACTTCCTCAGTCCTGACCTTGAAAATAGCAATATAAATATATTATTATTAGGTATACCTACGTATAGGTGGCATCTGATGTGTTTGGTTGAAGATGACTTGAGAAAAGTGGGGTTTTTTTTTCCGCTGCCTTTTTCTCCACTACAACACGGCCCGAAGGCGTCTTACATTTTACACTGTTTATTGACATTCATCAAACAGAGTGTAAAGTCTTATTGTTATTTTCAAGGTCAGGACAAAGGAGGTTATTTCTTTTGGAACTTACAGTTAGGTACTATATATATTGTGTGCACACTTTACTAATTACCTAAGTGTAATCTTAAATGTACAACAATATTATACATGGAGTCAACAAAGATGTCTACATTTTGAACATCAGGGACAAAGTAGACGGTCTGCTTTAGACCTAGTCTGTATAAAGTATTTTTTTTATTTCTAATATTGGCTAGTTGCATGTCTAGCTACAAACGTGTCAATTGCTAGCAAATACACTGGATGTGCTGAAAATCAGCGCTGCGTTGATGTTTGCACACGCAGCATTTAGCTGAGCATATCCTTATTATCGCATAGCGTATCTATTCACTAAATTAACTAAGTAAGTATTAACTTAGTCTATTTTTTTAAGTTGTTTTTGTACTTTTTTGCGATAATTAAAACATTTTTCAATTTCAGCCATTTTTTTCAATTTTTCATTGGTTAAGGCGTGAGCCCTGGCCGTGGGCGCATTCTTCGCGAATCGCCTTGTTAGGGGCAGAATCTTACCTATATTCTCTCCGTGATGATAGAGCTCCTTGTCAAGAGAGGCCTCGAGGTAGAGCTTGTTGGGGCTCATCATAAACTCCTTGAACACCTCCACGGAAGGCTGCTCGCCTTGTTTGCTCGGCGCGTACATGATCTTGCGGATAGCGAGCCGCACTGAATTCCTGGAATCCCAAATGCATGAGCTTTGAGAACAGGGCATTATAGAAAGGACGCTGAAGTACCACTGTCCCCTTAATTCAAGGAAGGCCCTGTAAAGTATGGGGGGGGGGGCGTGAGAAACAAAGACAGTTTAAGTTATTATGACGGACAAAATTGAGGAAAAGCTGACTGGCAGTAAAACAAAGTCATGCCTTAAAGAAGAAGTCAGAAGTTATCAAGCCGCCCATAAGGCCTCGACATGGCTTAACGACTGCCATTACATGGCAGCCGGCACCAACGGCTTAGCGTGCCTTGCGAAGCACGGAAGCGCTCGGAAAAAATGCCACTAGCGGTAGTCACGAGATGGTCACCCATCCAGTACCTGACCGCGCCTTTTGTTGCTTAAACAAAGTAACAAAGTGATTGATTCCAATCACTCGGTTCCGCTAGGCCACGAGCGATCGCTTCTTGCGAGATTCAACATTCCACGAACAAGCCATCAAAATCCCGGCACCGTAACCAACTCAGGGTCCTAACCCACCTACGAAGCTACACAATACACATTCAACGCCAATCACAGATTCACTCTCACCTCTTATGCGGTTTATCATCCTGTGCATCCGCAACGAAAGCTTTCAACTCATAGTCGACGCCGCAAGGCTTGCCCGTGTCACCAGGGGCGGGCTGCAGGGTCACCGAGGCGGGGCAGTGAGGGGGCAGCTCGAAGTAGAACGGGTGCGCCGAGGGGCCCAGCTTGCGGACTAGCCGCTCCTGGAGCCTCGTCAGCGGCCGCTTGTTGGTACCCGTCGGTGGGAATATCTGGGAAATGGGGCATGAATTACTGACGGCCGACGACGTCTTTCGTATGTGTGACTGTTTCCAATTTATTACCTTAAATTACAGTTATGTTATGTTAGCTTTTAGAATATACTTCGGGACTAGAGTAGGCTTCGGTTTTCACCCATAGCACACCAGTATGCTATGGGTGAAAATACTACTTCCTGCTCTGTGTTTCTTCACTATTTTGAAAATAGTGAAGACCGGATTCGAGTCCCGGCATGAGTTTTAGCCTCTAAATAGGTTTTTGCGCTATGGCACTCATTAGGGGAGAGCTATGTCCAGCAGTGGACTAATATAACCTGTAGAAGAAGAAGAAGAAATAGTTAAAACTGTTTTTATAAGGATTTTACTCGTTTATTACATTTTTTACAATTTTCCGACGTAAAACAGTTTTAATTATGTCTAGTGCTCGTGTTAGCCTTAGAAAAGGAGAAATAGGTTTTAAAGAATGTAAAGTTATAAATAACAATACAAAATAAGAATACTATCCGATTCTATCCGATAGTGGCCGAAGTATATTCTAAAAGCTAACAGACTGCAAGATGTTACATTTGCCATATATTGACAATATTGACCGTAACAAGAAAGGTTGAATAATTCATACTTCGTAACTTTATTGCGACCATGTTGTATAGATGTTACATTTGGGTATATAGGAGCCATAGTACGATAAGGGATACAGTAATCAGCAGTGACCGCCACTTTGACCTTAATTATAATAGTTTATGCTAGTTTTAAGATAGTTACGAACTATAAGCTTGGTCGTTACTTTCGGGATAAAACATCCCCGAATTCTATTGAGCTTTTAGAGGTATGTAGAGAGAATTCTAGACGATCAATAGAATTAGAGGATATTCTCCCCAGTTGTTGATATCTCGACTGACAGACAAAACAAAGTACAGCACCCAAACCTGAAACATAATTAATTTCATACCCCTCAATCAGAAGAAACATATAAATAACATAAACTTCTATTTCCCCGAAGTTTAGTTCTAATCGGAAAGTTGAAACAACCTTAATATGCAAGCATAATTATGCTTCGCTTGCTGAACCTATAAATATGCTCGTCAGGAGGTCAGTCTCTAATCATCCTTCTAACGCGCGGGTTGCGACAAAGGACCATAATTCAAAAAAATATTAAGATGAAATAAAAAAACCTTTTGGAGATTAAGCTTCAAGAACTACAAGAAAAATACTCAAAGATTTTCAAAAGATTACAGAGAAAATTACACAATAAAAAAAAGCCGGCACAGCGGCTCTACAACGTGGTATCGACGCCTTTGCCTTTATCACCTAAAAAAAAAGTAAAATGTCAATTGTCAACAATTTTTAGTCTGTGGTGTGTCAAATGACAAGTTTTTTTTTTCAAGTGAAGTAGAGGCAAAGATTAATGTTGCCTTCTAGCCTACGTCACTTGCGGCTCTAAAAAAATCAATTTTAAAACTTAAAAATAACTATTATTTCTGAATAAATACGACAAAAGAAAAATACGTGTCCCCTATTTTTCTGATTTCTTCTCGAAAAAGCAATAAAATCATAGGGCTTTTTTTTGCAATGTTCTACATTTTTTTTCAATTAATCCTATTTTCATTAAACGGTTTGTGTTTTAAGATCTGAAATCAATTATTTATTTCAACGTAAAGAATTTACATTCCGTTTGTTGTACTATGTTAGCCGCTGCCTTCGGGCCGTATTAGTAGTGGAGGAAAAGGCAGCGGAAACAAATCTCCACTCTGACCATCTCAGACTGCCTCGTTGGTCCGAGACAGAGGTCGAGGGTTCGATTTCCACTGGGGGCTGCTGAACATTTATATAAGTGGCCTCACTCTAGGTGTATTTTCATATTTGTGACGTCCTTGCCTGGTTACCATAGTACAAGGCCGCCATTTGTACTCTTAGGTTAAGAAATATCTGTGTAATTTCCATTTTTATGTACAATAAAGTGTTCTCTATCTATCTATATATCTACAAGGTATCCTAGTTTGGGACCAGGTCAAGTGATTGTGTTGTTTGGAAGTTATTATAATTTTCTAGAATCTTAATACATCCTAAGCTTAATGTATTAAGCTTAAGATGTATTAAGATTGGAAGCTAATAAAATACTTCTAGAGACCCCTCTAACAGAGCACACCAACGACACCAAAACTGACGTTGAAGAAGTCGCAATCATCATAATCATTTCCATAATTATGAAATGATGATGATAATGACACGAGGTGCACCCTCGTTCAAACAAGTGCGTCTGGTGTGCCCTGGACAACAATCGCCTAACGCGGAATGGCAAAACCATTCACTTCTACGGCGAACCTCGTTTATCATCGATACGCTAACGAAAGAACATCATAGTTATATTTTTAGAGCTGAAATCTTATCATTTGCACTATCTCCCACGTATATTCACTTCTATGGCGAACCTCGTTTATCATCGATACGCTAACGAAAGAACATCATAGTTATATTTTTAGAGCTGAAATCTTATCATTTGCACTATCTCCCACATATCTGGTCATATACAGACTTTGACAGATTGGTCAAATTAGCTTCTCCTTGGGCTTCCTCTTCATCCCTTTCCTTCTATGTGTATGATGTAATTTATGGGTGCGAGGAACAAGGATATGCATCAAGTATTCGTTTCGTGGAGCTAAAGAAGAATGGAGAGATACTAGTATGTTGGACATTAAAGTGAGCAAGTTCTACGGAGAGTAAATGAGCGAAGATCGATGCTGAGGACGATCCAACTTAGAAGAGGAATAATGCTAGTTACGTGTTCCGTGCTTCGCAAGGCACGTTAATCCGTTGGTGCCGGCTGTCATGTAATGGCAGTCGTTAAGCCATGTCAGAGGCTCATGGGCGGCTATAACTTCTGACGGTAAGGCTCGCCACTGTCTTACAATCCCCCACCAACCCGGCCTTGGTCCCCGTGGTGGATTATGGCCTAACCTTCCTGCGATGCAGAAAGAGACCAGTGACCCAGCTGTGGGGACATACAAGGGTTTAAAACGACGTGTAATTCATTAAAAAAAAACTGGTAGATGCTTCAATTGTCCGCGAAAGAGTGCGCCTCGGAAAACTACCTGTTTATAAATTTGAAGAATTGCGACCAATCAAGAAGCAGGAAGTAGCAGGCGACCCATTTGAACCCTACCTCTACCACAGATAAACTACTGCCGTCTTAAAAAATGAGAAGCTAGTCTGGGATACACCGGAATTACCCCTTGGCATAAGCATAGAATAACATTGGCGTATGATAGATAGATCGATAAAACATCTATTTCCATTTGCTCACACACTCGTAAACGTACAAAAACAAAAGAGCATCAGCAGGGTGCAGCGGGTAGTAAAACACAACAACAAAACCTAATAAATCTAATATTAAAACAATGTAACATGCAATGCGTATAAACGTTTATTTTCCACGGCGGCAGGCCCCTGAAAAACGTTGATCTGTTCACCAAATCCCAATGCATGTATGTAAAATCCTAGCACCTGAAAAAAATCATGTGCCCTGTAATCATTAGCGTAACTAGGAGGGAAGCGCCTGCCCAGAATTAACTCAGCCCTAGAGTAGAGTGCGTATATTATAATCATACTTCCACACAAAACAATCACTTATCCCTGCCCCAAACTTTATATCTAAGCACATCGCAAACATAGAATTACACCCAGAGAAAGGCAGTACAAATAATTAATGATTAAAAGAAATAATATATTCAGTAGTGGAATGCGCTTGAACCATTCTGGGGTGGGCAGCTCCGCCCGAGTATTAACGCCAATGACTACAGGGACCAAGCGTTTACAAAGTGAGAGAATGCGATTCTTGCAATTCGGATATCGCTTCTTGCACTAAGCACGTCCTTGTATATTTACTCATGTAATAAGTGCAATTCTGTGTGGCGTCGGCCTAAAGAACCAACCACCACCAACCCAAATTCTTCCCGCGGGTGTCGTAAAAGGCGACTAAGGGACACGAACTGGGGGGTGGGCAGCAGCGCCCCCTGCGGTACAATTCCACCAAACTGCGATCCCCAACCGGCATGTATGGGCTTACCCCCCAATGATGGCACAACCTTGCGCTATCGCGCTCATTAGGGGAGGGCTATGTCCAGCAGTGGACTAATACAGCCTGAAGAAGAATTAATGCAATAAATAATTAAAATAAATTAAATAATTTCTGAAACGTATAACAGGTATATCGCAAAGAACAGTGTAGCTCTAGCATCAGCTTTCTTGAGTAAGAGGCATCGGAGCCAATACGATAATATTATCTTATCTGATGTTTATATAGCTATGTAAAGAGTGTCTAGTTAGACTTCACTATCTGTTGTCTGTCAGTAAAGGTCGTTCAAGGCTGACTGGATAGCGCTTTGAGGAATGTAAATACGTAGTGTCTATTGAATCAGCTAGAATAAGATATTTTAGAGATGGGCAAATAGATAAAATATATCGATATATAACGACAAAAACTATCCCCATATAGGGTAATCCACAAGAAATTGATTCAGCAATAAGGCCGCAAATTGTACCTCTTCTTTTGTAACAGTTGTCTCTGTAATTATTTTCTAATAACTACAATAAAGAATATGCTTATCTTACTCAATATTTTATTGCATATATTGACAAAACGATACTTTTGCTCAATATATAACGATCGAAAAATAAAATGTCCTGTCCAGCCTTTTCGTTAACTAACAGATAAAACTACAGAAACATTTTTGTATATGTTCAAAAGTCCCTAAATTAAATTAATAAAGATTAAAAAAAAATTATGTTAATGTTCGAGGCGACGGAATTTGAATCCATACGGCCTTTTCTTCGAAGATTGGACTAGTCGTATAAATAATACGAAGCTTGAGTAGAGCTCTTAAAAATATATCGATTTCGATAGCCGAAAATAACTATCGAAAATTTATATAGCGAGAAAATTTTAATGGCTGATGGCGATATTTTCAGAGAATTATCGATAGTTTATCGATGTTTTCTACCCAAGCCAATATCGTTACTGCGAAGGCAGGTGAGATGAAATAGGTAACCGTAAAATAAGCCTGCGGAGACTCAAGTTCTGAGATCAAAAAGACGTTTATTCCGTGACG